>JANAVB010033017.1:8676491-8931508 GCA_029216955.1 Iris pallida
TTGCATCAGGGGTAACCAAATCATGAAAGGTACATATATAAACCTCTGCACAGTTTCAATTCCTTCTTCATAAATTGTGTGCCTAGCTATTTGGATGTGACCAGGAGATGTGTAGATTGTGATTTCTCTATGCATTGAAACTATTACCTACCAAACAACAGTCACAATATTTAATTGGCAGTTCGCTTAGAAATTCCAGTATGCAAGTGTATTACTCACATACTAGAAATGTGCAAGTGTCTTCCACCAGTTTTGCAGAGGGTGCATTTGAATGCAAGGTGGAAAATATGTGGAAAAAAAAATTAATTCTATGGAATTATTTTCTTAGAAAAAAAATTCTATGAAATTTTAAAACAATTCTATGAAAAACTTAATTTGGGTGTGTTTGTTTTATATATCCACGAAAAAATAGTTATTTTTCAATGGAAAATTATATTTACTATGGGTTGGACAAGTTTCATTTCCACCATTCTAGAAGAAAATATGAAAAATGATAGTTTTTTAGAAAATAATTCAATGGAAAATATATGTTATCAAACACTACAATTTGTGGAAAATTTGTGATGGAAATATTTTTCATGAAAAAAAAAAGTCCAATCAAACACAGCCTTAGTAATTAACAGTGTTTAATTCATACACGGTTCTGGGGAATCATAAATCTCCACAAGTAGGGTTGATTATATAATTCGCACATTAGTATCTATATATAATACCAAAATTCCTAGGCTTGGTGAAAATTTCTTATGATCCTTACATATAATACCAAAAGTGTATTTTCTTCTGATCCTTAATATAATTTTTTCTTCTGATCCTTAATATATATTTCTTCTGATCCTTAATATATTATATATATATATATATAATTATATATTATATTATATATATATATTATATATAGAGAGAGAGAGAGAGAGAGAGTTTCAACTACATAAATGTTTACCTATCTCAAAAATGAATTTGTTTCAAAAAATTTATACTATTTTAAAATGGGTTGCCAGACAAGTATATATTGAAATAAAAATACATATACAAAAAAATTACATGTGCCAACTTCTATTATTACTATAGAACGGAAAAAGTTCACAGCTTTAGCGTGGAACTTTCTTTCAAATATATTCTTACATATGTATATTAATTAAAAGTATTCATTAAAATTAGTAGGTTCAGCTAGGTAGTTGCGAGAGTTATTCATTTGATCTTTCCAAATAGTTTTGCACGCACACACACACACACATAATAATAATAATAATAATAATAATAATAAAATAATAATAATAATATAATTTTAGGGGTAAATGTCACTTTTGGTCACCGAATGTTTCAAATGTTTAAGTTTTAGTCACTTTCCATATATATTTTTGGTCATGGAGTGACTAAAAGTTAAACTTTTAAAACATGAGTGACCAAAAATGGTATTTACCCATAAATTTAGCATATATAAGGTACTGTCTTTAATATTTCTAAGTAGCATTAATAATATTAAAATTAATTAATTATAGGAGTCTTTTAATTTTTCTAATAATAATCTATAGAAGCACGTGTTGTGGGAATAGTAGAGCTAGCTAGCTTTCTATTGCAACGTCGTCATTATGAAATATAAACTCATAAAGGGGTAAAATTATTCATATTGAAACAAGGTTAGTATTAAGTCTATATACCTTCTTTCTACCATAATTATTTAGGATTTTGTTAACATGTCCTAAAATATATGTTAAGTATAATTAAACATAATTTTGTACTTTGAAAATGTCATTACATCTCCCATCACAATCCAGCCAACTACTTGCACTGAAATAGAAAATCTTTCGTTAAACACGTACGTTAACTGATTGAGAATTTGAAAAAAAAAAAATAAGACAGATCTACTGTCGCCGAATGTACCAATGACGCTGCACATGGCTCTTATTCATTACAAGCAAATTAAATTCGAAACTTTCTAGGTAGTTGAGAAATAATGCAAAGGGGTTGCACCACAAGAACAGCTAATAAGCTAGAATTGATTTGAAGCATGTGGGTTGGTTTCATATACATAAAAATATTGAAGAATGAATATTAGGTTTATTTGGTGATCGGTGGTTGTCCAGCCAAACCCACTTGCTTGTAAAATATTGTGTCGTGGTGAACGAGTTATGTTTTATATTCTTCGTCAAACGATAGACTTTTGGTAGGTCATTGCTCCTCCACCTAACCATCACCAACGCCAGTAGAAAGGCACAATATAAGAAGTAAAAATTCCCACTTTAATTTTTTTTTTCTTCCAGATTTTGTCGATCATTTCGGAATGATCTGAAACTTTAGAATGAGAAAAATACCAAGGTGCACGCTCCACGCGCAACAATCGCTGTGACCATAATCTCAGGGAATGGGCATGCATGTTGTATGAATCCAAGTACGTTAGCTAGGTGACAAACAGATCAAGAGAGGAAAGAATCTAAAAAAAAAAAAAAAAAAAAAACAAAAATAAAATACATATGCTATATGCTGGAGTTCGCTCCCAGGGCCGGCCCTGGCCCAGGGCGGCCAGGGCGACCGTCCAGGGCTCCATGAAATTTGGGGGCCCAAAAAATTAATTTAAATGTATATATATATTAGTAATCTTATATTGAAAAAGAACTAATATATAATATGATCCTCCTTTATCACAAAACATTTGTGGTGTACTGATAGTTTGTTATACTTCTAAACAAGGGGTCCTAGGTTCTAGCCTTGGCTGTATCATTTTTAGTTCAATTTTTTTATATTTATATGGGCCCCATTTTAAAAATTTGTCTAGGGCCCCCATTAACTCAGGGTCGGCCCTGCTCGCTCCAGCCAACATCCGATTTTTTTTCCTATATGTTTTTAAATTTTGATTTTGTTATATGAGTTAGTCCACCTCTAGTCCACCATAGTTTCAATGTCTGGATCCGTCCATGTGCACATGTTAGAGAGTGATCTTATTGGAAGTGATTGGGAAGGGACTAGAATTACTCATGTTACTCCTACAACTAACATTCGATCGATGCTTGTGGTAAACTAGCTCTTTGTAAAATGATTTCACTCCCAGATGCCCTAGGAATTTATTTACGGTTTGGAAAATAATTAGTACTGAGGAACAAATACATATGCAGTGGTACATATGTAAAATTCGTATAAACTAAGATGAACTGCATGGATGTACCAAGAATATATTAGTTCACATATACACAGCTAACATTATTTTCCTTCTTTTAATTAATGTAAATTTTAATTTAAACATAGAGTTTCTATGTTTGTTTTGACTCGAACATGCATATATATATTTTCAGGATATCTGAATGATCCTGAAGCAACAGAAAGGACTATAGACAAAGAAGGATGGCTGCACACCGGAGATATCGGCTATGTCGACCAAGACGACGAGATCTTCATTGTCGACAGGCTCAAGGAGCTCATCAAATATAAAGGGTTCCAAGTGGCTCCTGCTGAGCTCGAAGCCATGCTCATCACTCACACAGAGATTGCTGATGCTGCTGTCATCCCGTAAGTAATATATATATATATAATATATATATATATATATATATATATATATATATATATATATATAATCCTCATCAATTCGCTCGACATCGACTTCGAACTGATCAGTGTTCTTAATTTTCAATTATACGTCATTTCAGTATGAAGGATGAAGTTGCTGGAGAAGTCCCGGTGGCATTTGTTGTACGATCGAACGGTTCCGAGATAACGGAGGGCGAGATCAAGCTATACGTCTCGCAACAAGTAAGCGAAGAATGAATCGACTTGTGATTTTAAAGAAGTAGGATTTATATAATTCTAATTCTCTCTCCCCTTTAATCTCCTTTAGGTAATCTTCTACAAGAGAATACATAAGGTGTTCTTCGTTGACACCATCCCAAAAGCACCCTCTGGCAAGATCCTCAGGAAGGACTTGAGAGCCAAATTGGCCGCTGGATATGCGAACGGCGGCGGCCAGAACGTGTAGTCGTCTGAACCAGACGGTTTCATATCGAATGCGCGCGTGTCTAATGTTGTGCAAGAGTCATGCAGAACGCGATAATATTCATTCCTTTTTTTTCTTTTCTTTCTATGATGCACCTAAGTTACAATGTTCTTCTACATCAAGCTTGTGGGATTAGCTGGGATGGACATGCAATTTTAAACCACCATCCACGATGGGAGTATACTAAGTATTTAATTGTTCTTAAAAATGTAATGGTAATATTTGTTATGTTTATCGAGAGATTGCGTTTCATCAAGGTTCATCTGACACAAACTTGTTTTTCCCCTAAACCATTGTACAAGTACTCACTTCATGCAAGTTTAAGATTGCTCTTAAATAAAGTCTATGCGATAGGTCGCAAGATTAAGGGACAACAAGAATTTTGTAGACACCAGAAAGGAAGCGATTTTTTTTTGGGTGGAAATTGCTATACAATGTTTAACCGCAAGGAAAACCCACGGTTATATATAAAAAAAAAAAAAAAAAAAATATATATATATATATATATATATATATATATTATATATATATATATATATAGAGAGGATGAGGGAGGTGAGGTGCCACTATGGAGGGTGTCTACTTGTCACCCCCCACATGCTATATATATATATATATATATATATATATATATATATATAATATATATTATTTTTATATATAGCATGTGGGGGGTGATATATATATATATATATATATATATATATATATATTATATATTATATATATAATAATATTGGAGGGTGTCTACTTGTCACCCCCCACATGCTATATATATAATATATATAATATATATAATATATATATATATATATATATAATATATATATATGATCTTTTTTCCGCTCGCTAGGGCATCCCGAGTATTGCGGACAGGCGATCTCTGGGATGTTGATCTCGGCGGGGGCTCCGCCCCCCCGGATGGCTTGACGGCGGGGGACCCTGGCCACCCCCGTCTCCTGGCGGGTGGCGCCGCCCCTGGGGGTGGCCTGAAGGGCATCCCGATCTCTGGGGTGTTGATCCGGGGGGGCTCCGCCCCCCCGGATGGCTTGACGGCGGGGGAACCTGGCCACCCCCGTCTCCTGGGGGTGGCGCCGCCCCTGGGGGTGGCCGGACGGTGAACGCGAGCGCTGTAGGCGCTGGGCTTGCATCGGTTGGTGGCTCGGCCACACCAGACGGCGGTTTCGTCCACGGGGGCCTCCGGCCACCATGGACGGCTCATTGGGTTCGGCGGGTCCGGGGGATTGCCGGCAAACGGATCTTCCGTTGTGCTGGGCTCGACGGCGGGGGGCTCCGCTCCGTGTCCCGAAGTCCATGGGAGCGGTCCACCTGCTGGAGGTGGTCCTTGCGGCGCGGAACGGTTGGAGGATGCGGCGGGGGGATCCGGCCCGTCGGGCAATGACGACGTTCGGGTTGCGGGGGGGGGGGGGCTGTCCCTGTCCAGGGGTGTCTCTGCCCCGTGACAAGGTGGTTTTGAGGGTGGAACCTCCGGCTGCGGAGGTGGCCACATCGAAGGTGGCAAGTGGAGGGTCGGACGGCATGGCACGGACCTTCGCTGCGGTCGTGGGCGGATCCGCGTCGGCATCGAGGGTGGAGTGCCGAGGGTGGACTTCCGACCTGCCATTGACTCCGATGGACGGAAGGTGGTTGTTTTTTCTCAGTCAGACATGGAGGCCCTCACGGCGCCGTGTGGGTTAGACCTTATTGGCAAGTTTGCTCGGCGAGAAGACTCCCGGCTTTCGACTCGCGGGGTTTCAGGGGGTTGATCGACGTGAAGGCTATTGATGATCGGCACGTCCTTATACGGCCTCATGTTGAGAGTGACTTTCTTCGGCTGCGGTCTAAGGACTGTTGGTTCGTTGGTCGAATTCGATGGTGATATTCCGGTCGTCGGTGGACTTTTGCCGCTGAGAGAGGACCCTCGGGTTCCAATCTGGGTAGCCTTCCCCGGGCTTCCACATTGTATGTTTGATACCAATGCGGTTCTTTCCATCCATCTGGTCTCGGCACTCCGCTCAGTACTGATCGGGCTACGCGTCCTTTTCTAGGCCGGGGGTGGCCAGAGTTTTGGTTGAAGTGGACGTCAGCAAACCACTTCAATATGAGGTGTTCTTCCAACCCTGATGGTGTTCGCTCGCAGCCAGTTGTATATGAACGGAGGCCTCTATACTGTGTCTCTTGTGGCCACCATGGTCACGTTGAGAGTGCTTGTGGGCGGCCCAGGTGGTGCCTCCTTCCGTGGAGTAGCTGATAGACCGCCCATCCCCGACGGCCTTGCTCCAGGAGTTGTGCGTGAGGAGGACGATCCGGTGGGTGGCCGTGGGATTAGCAGGGGTGTCGGAGACGACGATCAAGGCGCGATGGGAAGGGGACACGGCAGATATGGAGGCGCGTAGGGGGGCGTGATGATAGCACGGGGATCACGCAGCACGGATTGCGCGGGTGTATTGATACTCGCGCGATTTTGCTCCGCCTTCCTGGCACGTGGGGGAGTCTTTCTCGGGCCAGCTGGCTCTTGGGTCGGATGACGGGCGGCCCATGATGGAGGGACGCAGCGCTCCAGGCTCTAGCTTGGATGGGCAGTTGGGCCCTGAGCGGGGCATTGGGCCTATTGATTTATCGGTTCTTCCTTTATTATCCATAGCCAGCTGGGACAGTTTTAGCGGCTGATTCTGACACCGAGGATCGTAGCTTGGTGGTGTGGGAGGAGGCCGGTCACGGTTCTTTATCCGTCTGGGGTTATGACTCAGCTCCGGGTGATGATACGTTTCCTGCCCGAGGTTAGACCTTCCACCTCTATCTCCGAGGGTCGTGAAGAAGACTGGCAGATGGTTCCTTATAAGAAGGCGGCTGGTAGGCAGAGGAAGTCGATGGCTCCTCAGTCGGATCGACTTCTTCGATCACATGCTTCCCGAGTTAGGCGGGACCCCAAGAGGGTCCATGGTTAAATTCCTTATCTGGAATATTCGGGGGACGGCGAACAGAGCTACTTTATCCCGTCTCAGGTCCTTGTGTCGGACCAACTCTATTCAGGTTCTTGCCATTAAGCCCAAGGTGATATCCTCTAAGCTTCTTTTTACCAACTGAGGTTGGGTTTTGATGATAGCTTTTGCAATGATAAGGGCAATATTTGGATTTTCTGTAAGTCGGGTCTTGGGATCAATTGTATTGACTTGTGATCAGGCTATCACGGTGCAGCTTTCTTTGAGTTGTTTTCGCTTCCTGCGTGTGGTTGTCGATAGTCCATGGTGCAGGGACACGGCAGGGAGGAGGGCTATGTGGAGGCATCTTCTGGACGTCCAAGCTAGGGACATTGCCATGCCCTGGGCGGTGGGCGGGGACTTCAATATCATTGCTTCTGAAGAAATTTGGAGGCCGACCTCCTGACACGAGGGCCATTGCGGACTTCTAGACTTCCAGTTGGCTGCCGGACTATCCGATGTTGGTTTCAGAGGTAGCATCTATACTTGGGTGAACGGGCAGACGGGGCTTGATCGACAGGGTTCCCGTCTTGATAGGCTACTCGTGACGGGTAGTTGGATGGATGGTGTCCAGGTTTCTTGCGAGCATCTTAATCGGGCAGAATCTGATCATTCTCCTCTTTTGATATCCTGCCAGCCAGCTTCTCCCTTCTGCAGAGGCTTCCGTTTTCTTGACTTCTGGACTTCACATCCGGATTTTCTTCCGATTGTGGCTCGGGCGTGGAATTCATGTTGGCATTATGATGCGCTTGAGCGGTTGGGCATGCGCTTGAGGACGACGGGGCATGTTCTGGCTGGATGGAGCAGAGCTACTTTCGGAGACGTTTTTCAGGAGGTCCGTCGGGCCGAGGACGCTGCCTTGGCGGCGGAGCAGGATTATGAGCTTCATCCTTCGGAGAGGGGAGGGCTTCCTGGATGGAGGCCGTTGCCAGATTGAAGCAAAAGGTCCAGGTTGAGGAGTCTTTCTGGAAACAAAAAGCCAGATTGAGATGGGATCTGGAAGGAGATAAGAATACTCGTTTTTTCCATGAGTGCACCAGGAGCAGACAAAGAAAGGCGGGTATTCAGAAAATTATTCGAGCTGATGGATCAGAAACTGGGTCTACCGCGGAGGTTGCGACGGAGGCGTCTTTATTCTTCTCGAAGCTGTTTAGAGCTGAGCCTATTTCTGATGAGGACACCTTCCTCGATGTCATCCCTAGCATTTTTTATGGAGGATAATTCTGATCTTGTTCGTTGCCCTGATAGAGCGGAGCTGTTGGAGATTGTTCGGGGGATGGACCCGGCTAGTGGCGCAGGACCGGATGGCTTTTCTGGGAGATTCTTCTCAGTTTGTTGGGACATTATTGCTGCTGACGTGGAGGAAGCCGTTGGTTCGTTTTTCTTGGGTGCACGCCTTCGGTTTCCGTTTCGGATACCTTCTTATTTCTTATCCCCAAAGTCGAGCACCCGAGGAACCTTTCTGATTTCGCCCTATTAGCCTCTGCAATTTCTGTAACAAAATTATTTCCAAGATTATTGCTTGCAGGTTGAGGGAGTACCTTCCCAAAATTATTTCTCCGGAGCAAAGTGCTTTTGTTCAGGGGAGAGAGATTGTGGACAACATCATTATTGCTCAGGATATGGTGGCTTCGATGAGGGAACCCAACCATGGTGGAAATGTTGCTATTAAGCTGGACATGCAGAAGGCTATGACAGAGTCAACTGGCATTTCCTCTGAGGGTTCTTCGGAGATTTGGTTTTAATGAGGTCTTCTGTGATCTTATTTATCGTCTCCTGGCGGACACCCGGTATGCGGTTCTACTCAATGGCGCTCCTACAGATTTTTTCTCGGCGTCTAGAGGGATCCGGCAGGGGGATCCTCTTTCCCCGGCTCTCTTCATTTGCTGCGGAGGTACTCTCTCGGAACCTCAAGCTTCTTCAGGAATCCAACAGGAGATCTCATTTCACACTCCGATTGGGGGACCGCGTATCTCGCACTTGGCTTATGCGGATGTTCTTATTTTCACTTCGGGGGATATTACTGGATTACGCGCTCTCCAGCAAGTACTGATAGGTATGAGGCTGTTTCTGGACAGAAGATCAATTATTCTAAATCTGCCTTTTATACTGCGACTCCATTGGGTGTGGACGGGCTCGGACTATTTCTACTCTCTTCGGATTTAGTACCGGTACCTTGCCATTCTCTTATTGGGTTGCCCGCTATCTTGCGGGAGAAGGAATGCGGGGATGTTTAGCTATTTGCTGGATAAAATCCGTTCGAAGCTGATGGGTTGGCAGAACAAGATTCTTTCTCCTGGGGGTAAGTTGGTCCTTATTAAGAATGTTCTTTCATCTATCCCTATGTACACTTGGCTGCATGTTGTCCTCCCCGGGCCGTTCTGGACGATTGAGAGGATGTTTGCGGCTTTCTTCTGGGGTAGCAAGGATGGGGTGGCTAAGAGGAGTTGGCTGGCATGGCGGTTCGTTACTCGGACTAAGTCCGAAGGAGGCCTCGGGATCAAGTGCCTGAATGATATTATGGATGCCTTTTCTATGAAGCTGTGGTGGAAGTTGAGGCATGGGAAGGGCCTTTGGGTGGAGCTCTTAAATCAAAATATTTTCGTAAGCGTCATCCTTGTGATGCGTTTATGACTTCCAAGTGCTCCCATATTTGGCGACGGATTTTGCGGGGGAGGAAATTGGCTGAACCATTTATCTCGTTTAGACTTGGGCGTGGTGAGGGTTCAGCGAGGTGTGAGGCTTGGATTCCGGGGGGTCCTCGGTTGGATAGTGTTGCTATTCCACCGGCTGAGGAGGTGACTTCTGGGACCAGGCGGAACGGGGAGACGGACTCGGGGGCGGAGTCGAACACAGGCGAGGGAGTCTGCTGATTCGACGGCTACACAGCGCTTGGGCACTGGGGAGCTTCGGAGATCGGCTAGATTGGGGGAGAAGGGTGGTTCTTCCCCAACGTACGGTGATTGTTCGGGCTCTTTCGGATAGGGGAAGAAAGATCAGAGATTCGAGGGCGAGGAATTCTGATAATGGTGGTCCGGCTATTCGATCTTTTTGGACACACTGGTTGGGATGTCTTTGTTTTTGGACCATTTGGAGTAGAGGCAGCAGGGCGGCTCAGAGAGGCGAATCTGACATGTACTTCGGCTCCTGATTCTCTGGTTTGGTGTGAGCGGAAAGGTTCTTTCACGCTGGCTGCGGCTTGGAGATGTTGTCGGATTTTCACCCTACATCATCACTATTTTCTAATATTTGGGGCAAATGTATTCCGCGAAGTGGAGCATTCTGATGTGGCGGGTCTGTCACAACCGGCTTCCTACTGATGACATTTTCAGAAGATTGGCTTCCATCTGGCTTCCAGGTGTATTGCTGTCGGTTGGGCATGGGGAGAACCTTCAGCATATATTTTTCTACGGAGATCTTGCTATGACGGTTTGGTCTGCTTTCCGGGGTTTTTTCAAGGCACGGATGCATAGTGACTTTCTCGTCTTCTTCAAAGGTGGTGGCGGGGTCAGGGCAGTCATCATCGGAGATCATTGGCGGGTGCGATCATTTGGGTGCTTTGGAAGAACAGGAATAAGCATCGTTATGAAGGACGTGGTGCTGGATCCGACTTCTTGGTTCGGGAGGTGAAGCGACAGTTTCGGAAGTCGCTTTCGAGTTGTCGTCATCTTCCGGCTATTCCACATTGGGCATTAGAGTAGTGCTTTTATTCATTTTCTTTCTTTGTACTTGTTACCATGAGGTCGGATGTACTCATTACCCTCTTTATCAATAAAGGTAACGGTTTTAAAAATATATATATATATATATATATATATATATATATATATATATATAATATATAATATATATATATATATATATAATATATATATATTATATATGCAAATGACCTCTAGCCTAGTGGTTAAGAGAGATGCATGCGGCCCGAGTGGTCAGGAGATCGATTCTCAGTGGGAGCGTTCGCCACAATTACCCATTGTTTCAATATATATATATGTATATTTTTACCCATTGTTTCAATATATATATATATATATATATATATATATATATATATATATATATACCCGTTCAAATAAATCTAACATTGATGATAGTACAATCTATAATATAAAGTACAGTAGATTTTTGGTCCGACCCATGTGCTTTGGTTCAACGATGATGAAATGACTAAATTGTCCCTCTCTCTATAAGAGAGGAGGAGGTCCCATGTTGGGTGCGGAGCAACCGGTTGTTCCAACGGCACCCCCGCCTCCGCTCCATCCTCTTCCGCAACCCCTTCGTCACAAGCAGCCTCCTCCACCGCGCTGCCGACGCCGACCCTTCCTTCGCCGCCTCCCTCTTCTCTGATGACCAACCCAAACCCCTTCTGCTTCAACACTGCCATCGCCATCTCCGCCGACCCACTCTTCATCTACTCCCAAATGCTCTGCCGCCGCATCCCTCCCGACTCCCACACCTTCTCTTCCTTGCTCACACCACCACCGCCGCCGCCGCGCCACTAGGTCGCTCCACGCACACGTCCTCCTCCTTGGATTCTGGCCGGACCCCTTCGTGCAGACCGTCCTTCTCACTGCCTACTCCCGAGCGGCTCCGCCGACCACGCCCTGCGGGTGTTCGACGGAATGCCGCACATGGACGTCGTCTCCTGGACCACCGCCGTCTCGGGCCTCGCCGCCCTTGGACGCCCCACATTCCTGAATAAGGCTAATATAGTCATTTATAATATTTCACTATTTTATTTATATTATTTAAATAGGTATTTTATCGATAGAGTTTTTATTTTAAAGTTTAATATATTTAATATATATATATATATATATATATATATATATATATATATATAGTACTAAATATTTAGTTTTGTTTATAAATAAATTCTGATTTATATATATATATATATATATTAATATATATATATATATATATATTTTGGGGTAATATTTTATTTATTGGAATATATATATAAATATATATATGGGTAAATATTATAGGTTTATTTTATATAAATAAATATATACGTATATGTGTAAAAATATATAAATATGTATATGATATATATTTGTATGTATATATGTATGTATGTATGCATGTATTTGTGTGTGTGTATAAATATATATATATATATATATAGTTTAGGTATTACCGAAAGAAAGCAAAGCAAAAGAAAAAAAAGATTAATAATAAAACAAACAAGCACATACGCACAATCAAAACAGCAGCAGCAGCTGCGTTGTAGCCGAGGCCCCCCATAAACCCGCGTCCCATTCCTTATTTAACGTATGTATATATCTATATATTTTTTATATATAGAGAGAGGAATTTCACAAAAACCAAACCCTAGCCGTCACCTCCAACCCAACTGCACCCCGACGTCGACGTCGACCAACCCGTGGTCGCCCATCGCCGGGAAACGCACAACGAGCATCCAACCCGCGCACGGAAACTGTCAGCGAAGAGCCAACATCGAAAATAGATTTCTCCTTCCTCGTTCCGTTGTTTTGCGAACCACTTGGTCAGATATGATCCCAACATATACACCTTTAATTACCTTCAAATAGTTCGTGCCGATCCGCATCATGTGCGACGAAAAACGAATTCCAAAATGGAGAAAAACTCGATTTTCTGAGTTTAGAAACTGTCCCGAAATCCCAACTTTGTGGCCGATTTGCGACCAGCGTGTTACGAATTTTCAAAATCGGTCTGAAGAGACTTGTAGACAACCTATATGACTTTAAAATCTTTTTTGTAGAATTAAATTTCATGCACTGTAGAGAAAGTTATTGGTTTGTGAAGTTGGAGAAAAAACTGATTTTCAAAAGTGGATTTTTAGAAAAATTGTCCCGATACGCCGTCCGTCCCGTCAATCCGGCGACGTGGTCGCGAACCGAAAACATTGAAAGGTGCGTATCGACTTCGTGGACGTGTGGACTTTGACGGAATTCAAATTGGTTGCGTGTGCGCGACAATTTGATCCGTATCCGTCGAATTTTCCGTGTTGGCGTTTTCGATTACTTTGTGTACACTCATCAAACCGCGACGAAACTTGTGCCATTGGACTCAAATATTTTTCTGGTCCTGTGAGCCAAGTTTGGTCCGATTCTGAGACGGTCGAGTGGAACGCTATTTTGGCGGGCCCGCGATCCGATCCAACGGGTGAATTTGTGCACGACCCACCGAAATCCAACTTTGGACATACGGTTGGGTTCGTCTCATCAAACCGGACCTGTAGACATATAGTTGATGACTTTAGAGACCGTAGATTCTGGCACGTTTTTCGATGCAAAGTGGGTCCAACGACGGACACCATTTTGACCCAAAATTACCGTTTTGTCCCTGTGTCCATAATTGGACTTATGGGTAGGCATTTTAGCTAATTTGACCATTCTGAGAACGTTAGTCATGTCTGTTTCAGCATTAGGAGGCAGTTGTGCGAGTTGACCGTTCGTGGCTCATTGAGTGGGTTGTAGTTTCGATTTTCTCAGCTCAGGACGACAGGCGAGTACATTCTCTGATAGTTTTCATTGTCTTGATATCTACTATATCCGATTCAGTTGTAGTGTTATACTTGATTCTTGACACGAGGATACACGGACTAGTATACGTGAATCTCGTCATGAGATGTCATTCCTGGTTTACCTGGTATATGAGTACATTGTTCGATATTGTTTCCTGTACTTGTATAGACACCATTTGGGTGGGCTGGCCCCCTGCTCTTCGAATCCCGTGTCAAGACCTGTCATGTCTGGATTCATTATACTACTCGGGGATGGGGAGTTATTAGAGGTTATGTGATCATTACCCTTACTTGTTTATTACTTGCGCATAGCTCCACCCTCACCACACGTAGGGTATAGCCTGACCTTATACTACTTGTGCATAGCTTTCCATTTTGGCCGGCCTGATCCCTACATTATTATACTACCTGTGCATAGCCGGTCAAATGGAACAGCCTGATCTTGACCCAAGCCGATCACATAACTCTAATATCTCATGGCACTTTATTTTTATGTTTACATCATACTCATATTACTTTCCATTGTTTATATTCCAGTTTCATCTTATATCTCACACTGACATGATATATAGTTCTCTTGTACCGTTTTACTTTCAGTCTTGATATTCCATCTTGTATTTTATTATGATTGTCTCTTATAGTATTTGTCAATTCACATAGAACTGCTATTGGCGTTTGTACTTGCTCATATCCTGACAGGATAACCCCCGTTGTTTTTCAGAGGATTTAGATGTAGATTGCACGACCTACTACGGGTTTGGCATAGATGGAGCCTACGACCAGGACCAGCCTGTGGACCCGGTGTTCGTAGATGACGCACCGCCAGTAGTGACCTAGTTCACCTAGATTTTGTCTTGATTACATTCCAGTTTGATACTTTGAGACTTGTAGTATTTTTTTGGGATATTGTTTTATGTCTTGGTCTTGAACTTGTGATTATGGCTCGGCACTATTTCAGACTATTTATTCATCTTTATCTTTATCTTTATCATCATGTTTATCTTCCTTAGAATTATGTGATTGAATTGTGGTTATATTCCTCCGTGCGGAGATGACAGGTTATATTGTGTCTTAGATTCTATATATTATAGATGACCCTTTTACAGCGTTCTACCGTCGATACTGCGGCGTAGGCTGGACGTACCCACGTGCTCGTACCCCTAAACAGGGTGTGGGTCGTGACACATTTTTATGGTGGCCCATGCAGGTCTGAGTTGCAACTAGTGCAATTTCGTAATGGTGCTCGACTTAGAGTGCTAATTACGAGCCTGCTGTTAGTATATAGGTTTTAGGTTATGATAGGAGTTACTCAATCACATATTAGAAAACTCCAATCTTTTGATTTCCATGACAAACTCTTCTTGCATTTCGAAATAAATTGTCCTTCCTTGATGATATCCTATCATGTGCCATATTGATTTCTTTGCTTGAATATGTCTTCAGGATGACGGTGACACAAGCTCAGCAGCTGGATCCAGTGCAGCACCGAGAGGTCCGATCTGTCGTAACCTATTTTCTTGACTGAGAGAGCTGCGGATCAGGAGATTGACCCAACTATCCCTGTCGTTCCAGAGGTAGCGACAACAGTATCGGGGGTCTTCCTCCACAAGTCCCGGTGACTGTACCTGTTCAGCCGGGGACTCTTCCACCCCCCCAGCGTTGCCGTTTGATGCTACTCAGATGTTCGCGTTCCTCCAGCAGATGATGGAGGCACAGAGAGCGCAAGCTGAGGCTTCACAGCGACAGACAGAGATTTTGAGGCAGAGCATGGAGAATGCGCACCAGTTAGCGCTCGCCGCTGTAGAGAAGGTGACTGCAATTCAGACTCAGGGGCTCCAGCCCAGCAGCCACAGCAGCAGCAGGCGAAACCTGGCTCCGTGATAGTTTCAAGAAGATGTTTCCTCGAGAATTCAAGGGAACAGAAGGGATCCTGTATGCCGATGATTGGCTAGAGGATGTTGAGCGGAGCCTGGGGTTAGCACAGCTTCCAGAGGGACTATGGGTGTTTCAGCAGCTAGTCAGTTCTTTGATATCGCTCTGACTTGGTACCGCACAGACCCTCGCGTGACAGTGACAGGCTTGACATGGGTGAACTTCAAGAAGCTATTCAAGGAGAAATTCTTCCTGATGTGGCTCTTAGTACACTGGAAGGCCAGTTTGTGGGACTTGTGCAAGGAAACATGTCTGTGGACGAGTATGCGCGAGTTCTTCCGTCTGAGCCGGTTCGCTCCGGGTATGGTTCAGGATGCTGGAGAGAAGGCCCGCAAGTTCAGGAGGGCCTGAACCACATCGTCAGATCACGCATCTGGACGTCGTACTGCGACCCTTGAGGACATTCTGATGGACGCTCAGATTGTAGAGGAGGACTTGGGTCTCAGGCCCAAGAGGAGTAGCGATGCTATGGGTGCTGGTTCTAGTGCAGGACCGGCCAAGCGACATCAGACTCAGCAGAAGCCGTTCCACCAGCAGCAGCATCAGCCGTACCAGGCACCAGCACGTGCACAGCATCAGCAGGGGCAGAAACAGGTTCGTAGTGTGCTTTTTGCGGGAAGTCGGGGCACACCCGAGAGGTCTGTAGGAAGAGGTTGGGCGTTTGTCTATTCTGTGGAGGGCCCGACCACCAGTTGAGAGATTGTCCTACTCGTCCAGCTCGGAGGTCAGGATAGAGCTCCTCCTGCTAGAGCTCCAGTGGGACCAGCTGTTCAGCAGAGGGGTCCGCCACTTTCGACCCAACCAGCGTTTCGCCCAGCATCAGAGGGGAACAGCTCAGGTAGGGCGTTCGTACTGACGGTCGAGGAGGCCGAGCCCATAGCATGGTGGCAGGTTCTGTTCTACTCGATTCATTTCCTGCATTAGCTTTGTTTGACTCTGGTGCTACGCATAGTTTTGTATCTGTCTCTTTTGTACTTAGACACAATATTATTGCTGAACCACTGAGTAGGACTTGCAAGATTATGACTGGGGGAGATTATCCTGGTCAATAATATTTGCAAGGGGCAGAGAGTTACACTGGAGGCCGGGATTTGAGTGCATCCTTGCTCGTAATGCCCCTTCCGAGCTACGATATGGTACTCGGTATGGATTGGTTGAGCAGATCATGCTAGTATAGACTGTAGAGGAGTCGAGTTTTGTTTAGACCGCCGGGAGCCAGAGTTTGAGTTCGCTAGGGGAGCAGCTGAGCCAGGAGATGGTTTTTGTGGAGCTATGTTGACGGGACAGGAATTGCCACATCCACTGATAGCAGGATTCTGGATGTTTTCCCTGATGAGTTGTCGAAATGCCGCCCGACAGGGATGTTGAGTTCTCTATAGACTTGTGCCGGGCGCTGAGCCTGTCTCGTAGCATGTCTATAGGATCAACAACAGCGAGTTGGCAGAGCTGAAGAAGCAAGTCGACGAGCTGCAGGATAAGGGATTCATCCGATCCAATTCTTCACCTTGGGCGCACCTGTTCTGTTTGTACCGAAGAAGGATGGGACGGTACGCATGTGTGTCGACACAGAGTGCTCAACAACCTCACTATCAAGAATAAGTACCCGTTGTCGAGGATTGACGACTTATTTGATCAGTTGAGCGGCCGAAGGTATTCTCGAAGATAGACTTGAGGTCCGATTACCATCGCTGAAGGTGAAGAAGGAGGACATTCCGAAGACGGCTTTTCGGACTCGGTATGGCCAGTATGAGTTACTGTTATACCATTCGGGTTGACCAATGCTCCAGCGGTATTCATGAACTTGATGAACAAGGTATTCCATCAGTACCTTGACAAGTTCGGTGGTCTTCATAGATGACATATTGATCTACTCGAAGACACCAGAGGAGCACGAGGAGCATCTGCGGATTGTGCTGGAGACTCTCAGGAAGGAGCAGTTGTATGGGAAGCTGTCAAGTACGAGTTTTTCCTGGAGAAGGTAGAGTTCTTGGGTCATGTTGTGACCGAGCATGGGATCTCAGTGGACCCGAAAAGATTTTAGCAGTTGAGTCTTGGTCCACACCGAGCTCAGTCGCCGAGATTCGGAGCTTTTTGGGTCTGGCAGGCTATTATAGGAAGTTCGTTCAGGACTTCTCTCGGATTGCAGAGCCGATGACTAGACTTATCCGGAAAGACGTGGAGTTCGTCTGGACCGAGGAGTGTCAGGCTGCTTTTGATGAGCTGAAGAAGATTGACTACAGCTCCTATCTTGACGTTGCCATCTGGGACTGGTGGTTTCACGATCTACAGTGACGCTTCTGGGAAGGCTTGGGTTGCGTTCTTCAGCAGCACGGGAAGGTAATTGCTATGCATCCAGGCAGTTACGTCCTCATGAGAAGAACTACCTACACATGATCTGGAGTTGGCAGCTGTTATCTTTGCTTTGAAGTGTGGAAGCACTACCTGTACGGAGAGCGAGTGGAGATCTTCATGGATCACAAGAGCTTGAAGTACGTATTCACCCCAGAAGGAATTGAACATGAGGCAGAGGCGCTGGCTTGAGCTGATGAAGGACTTCATATCTCTTTGCAGTACCATCCAGGGAAGGCCAACGTAGTTGCAGATGCCTTGAGCAGGTATCCAGTCGTATGTATTTGACGACAGATCGTCATCTACTGGCCGATCTGGATAGTTTGGGTATCGAGGTGATCGTTCCGGGCATGGAGGTTCAGATGTGGGGTTTACAGATTCAGTCTGCATTGATGGACAGAGTCAGATCAGCACAGTTTGATGACGTGACCTTGAGGAGCATCAGGGAGCAGGTGTAGGCCGGATTACTAGACGATTCTCTATAGCCGAAGATGGGTCGCTGAGGCACGGTACTAGATTGTGCATACCGAGTGGAGAGCTTCGGGAGGATTCTGTAGGAAGTGCATCGTTCCCAGTACTTTATGCATCCTGGAGCCAACAAGATATACAGAGACCTGAGGGAGCATGTATGGTGGTATGGCATGAAGCGAGATGTAGCTCAGTTTGTATCTCGATGCTTAGTGTGCCAGCAGGTGAAAGCCGAGAGACGGAGGCCAGGTGGTCTGCTTCAGCCACTACCCATTCAGAGTGGAAGTGGGAGCATATTACTATGGACTTTGTATCTGGACTTCCACGATCTTTAGGAGGGAAAGACGCGATTTGGGTCATCGTTGATAGATTGACCAAATCGGCCCACTCTTTACCTTTCAAGGTGGGACTATCTACGGAGAAGCTGGCAGAGATGTATGTGCGGCAGATAGTCAGATTGTACGGAGTTCTGGTAAGCATCGTCTCGGATCAGGATAGTCGTTTTACTTCCCACTTTTGGAGGAGTTTGCATACTAGCTTGGGCACCCAGCTCAAGTTCAGTACCGCGTATCACCCCCAGACAGACGGGCAGTCAGAGAGGACCATCCAAACACTCGAGGATATGCTTCGCACTTGTGTGTTAGATTTCGGGGGATCTTGGGAGGACCATCTTCACCTGGTAGAGTTTGCTTACAACAACAGCTATCAGGCCAGTATAGAGATGTAGCCATTTGAGGCTCTATACGGACGGAGATGTCGCACTCCTTTGTCATGGGACGATGTCGGTGAGAGAGTTTTGCTTGGCCCAGAGATGGTGGTGGATGCAGCAGAGAAGGTTAAGTTGATCAGGAATAGACATCGGATGGCTCAGGATAGACAGCGGCATTGGGCCGATAGCCACCGGAGACCGTTAGAGTTCGAGGTTAGTAATTGTTTCAGTTTGTGCTTGTTTGTGATTATTTGCTTTAGGGTCTTGTATTGAGTCTTTTCTTGTGTCTAGGTTGGCGATATAGTGTTCATGAGGATTTCTCCGACACGGGGCACGATTCGTTTTGGCCGAGGCAGGAAGCTTAGTCCGCGCTTCATCGGACCTTTCACTATTCTTGGAAGGGTCGGTGCAGTGGCCTATCGACTAGACTTGCCGCCTACGCTCGAGGGAGTCCATAACGTGTTCCATGTGTCGCAGTTGAGATGGTACGTGGCAGACTCTAGTCACGTATTGGATCACTCCGAGTTAGAGGTTGGGCCTACTCTCCGCTATCCAGAGCAGCCTGTGGAGATTCTGGATCGTCGGGAGAAGGTACTCCGGAACCAAGTTATCCCTTTCGTTCGTGTCGCATGGAGGCATCACTCTCCAGGAGAGTCTACCTGGGAGAAGGAGGACGAGATGCGGGAGCGTTACCCTTATCTCTTCGAGCCCTGAGGTATTTTTCTTTGTTCTTGCTACTGTTATTGTGCTAGTTTGCTCTAATTTCGAGGACGAAATTTTTTTGGAGGGTAGATTTGTCACCCCCACATTCCTGAATAAGGCTAATATAGTCATTTATAATATTTCACTATTTTATTTATATTATTTAAATAGGTATTTTATCGATAGAGTTTTTATTTATAAAATTTAATATATTTAATATATATATATATACTAAAATATTTAGTTTTGTTTATAAATAAATTCTAATTTTATTTATATATATATATATATTTTGGGGTAATATTTCATTTATTGGAATATATATATAATATATATATATAGGTAACTATTATAGGTTTATTTTATATAAATAAATATATACGTATATGTGTAAAATATATAATATATGTATATATGTATATATATTTGTATGTATATATGTATGTATGTATGTATGCATGTATTTATGTGTGTGTGTATAAATATATATATATAATATATATAATAGTTTAGGTATTAAAGAAAGAAAAGAAAAAGAAAAAGAAAAAAAGATTAATAATAAAAACAAACAAAGCACACACGCACAATCAAAATAGCAGCAGCAGCTGCGTTGTAGCCGAGGCCCCCCTTATAACCCGAGCGTCCCATTCCTTATTTAACGTATGTATATATCTATATATATATATATTTTATATATAGAGAGCGAGGAATTTTCACAAAAACCAATCCCTAGCCGTCACCTCCAACCCAACGTGCACCCCGACGTCGACGTCGACCAACCCGTGGCCGTCCATCGCCGGGAAACGCACAACGAGCATCCAACCCGCACACGGAAACTGTCAGCAAAGAGCCAACTTCGAAAATAGATTTCTCCTTCCTCGCTCCGTCGTTTTGCGAACCACTTAGTCAGATATGATCCCAACATATACACCTTTAATTTCCTTCAAATAGTTTGTGCCGATCCGCATCATGTGCGACGAAAAACAAGTTCCAAAATGGAGAAAAAACTCAATTTTCTGGGTTTAGAAACTGTCCCGAAATTCCAACTTTGTGGCCGATTTGCGACCAGCATGTTACGAATTTTCAAAATCGGTCTGAAGAGACTTGTAGACAACCTATAGGACTTTAAAATCTTTTTTGTAGAATTAAATTTCATGCACTGTACAGAAAGTTATTGGTTTGTGAAGTTGGAGAAAAAACTGATTCTTAAAAGTAGATTTTTAGAAAAATTGTCCCGATACGCCGTCCGTCCCGTCAATCCGGACGACGTGGTCGCGAACCGAAAGCATCGAAAGGTGCGTATCGACTTCATGGACGTGTGGACTTTGACGGAATTCAAATTGGTTGCGTGTGCGCGACGAATTTGATCCGTATCTGTCAAATTTTCCCGTATTGGGCTTTTTCGAAATTTTTTGATTACTTTGTGCACACTCATCAAACCGCGACGAAACTTGTGCCATTGGACTCAAAATATTTTTCTGGCCCTGTGAGCCAAGTTTGGTCCGATTCTGAGACGGTCGAGTGGAACGCTATTTTGGCGGGCCCGCGATCCGATCCAACGGATGAATTTATGCACGGCCCACCGGAATCCAACTTTGGACATACAGTTGGGTTTGTCTCATCAAACCGGACCTGTAGACATATAGTTGATGACTTTAGAGACCGTAGATTCTGGCACATTTTTCGGTGCAAAGTGGGTCCAACGGCGGACACAATTTTGACCCAAAATTACCGTTTTGTCCCTGCGTCCATAATTGGACTTATGAGTAGGCGTTTCTAGCTAATTTGACCATTCTGAGAACGTTGGTAATGTCTGTTTCAGCATTAGGAGGCAGTTGTACGAGTTGACCGTTCGTAGCTCATTGAGTGGGTTGTAGTTTCGATTTTCTCAGCTCCGGACGACAGGCGAGTACATTCTCTGATAGTTTTCATTGTCTTGATATCTACTATATCCGATTCAGTTGTAGTGTTATACTTGATTCTTGACACGAGGATACACGGACTAGTATACGTGAATCTCGTCATGAGATGTCATTCCTGGTTTACTTGGTATATGAGTACATTATTCGATATTATTTCATATACTTGTATAGATACCGATTTGGGAGTGGGCTGGCCCCCTGCTCTTCGAATCCCGTGTCATGACCTGTCATGTCTGGATTCATTATACTACTCGGAGATGGGAGAGTTATTAGAGGTTATATGATCATTACCCTTACTTGTTTATTACTTGCGCATAGCTCCACCCTCACCACACGTAGGGTGTAGCCTGACCTTATACTACTTGAGCATAGCTTTCCATTTTGGCCGGCCTGATACCTACATTATTATACTACCTGTGCATAGCCGGTCAAATGGAACAGCCTGATCTTGACCCAAGCCGATCACATAACGCTCTAATATCTCATGGCACTTTGTTTTTATGTTTACATCATACCTCAGATTACTTTTCATTGTTTATATTCCAGTTTCATCTTATATATCTCACACTTGACATGATATATAGTTCTCTTATACCGTTTTACTTTCAGTCTTGATATTCCATCTTGTATTTCATTATGATTGTCTCTTATAGTATTTGTCAATTCACATGGAACTGCTATTGGCGTTTGTACTTGCTCATATCCTGACAGGATAACCCCCATTGTTTTTCAGAGGATTTAGATGCAGATTGCCCGACCTACTACGGGTTTGGCATAGATGGAGCCTACGACCAGGACCAGCCTGTGGACCCGGTGTTCGTAGATGACGCACCGCCAGTAGTGACCTAGTTCACCTAGATTTTGTCTTGATTACATTCTAGTTTGATACTTTGAGACTTGTAGTATTTAATTTAGGATATTGTTTTATGTCTTGGTCTCTGAACTTGTGATTATGGTTCGACACTATTTCAGACTATTTATCTCATCTTTATCTTTATTTTTATCATCGTGTTTTTCTTCCTTAGAATTATGTGATTGAGTTGTGGTTATATTCCTCCGTGCGGAGATGACAGGTTATATTGTGTCTTAGATTCTATATATTCTAGATGACCCTTTTACAGCGTTCTACCGTCGATACTACGGCGTAGGCTGGACGTACCCACGTGCTCGTGCCCCTAAACAGGGTGCGGGTCGTGATACGTTTTTATGGTGGCCCATGCAGGTCTGCATTGCAACTAGTACGATTTCGTAATGGTGCTCGACTTAGAGTGCTAATTACGAGCCTGCTGTTAGTATATAGGTTTTAGGTTATGATAGGAGTTACTCAATCACATATTAGGAAAACTCTAATCTTTTGATTTCCATGACAAATCCTTCTTGCATTTTGAAATAAATTGTCCTTCCTTGATGATATCCTATCATGTGCCATATTGATTTCTTTGCTTGAATATGTCTTCAGGATGACGGTGATGCGAGCTCAAGCAGCTGGATCCAGTGCAGCATCGGAGAGGTCCGATCCGTCGCAACCTATTTTCCTGACTGAGAGAGCTGCGGATCTGGAGATTGACCCAACTGTCCCTGCCGTTCCAGAGGTAGCGGCAACAGTATCGGGGGGTCTTCCTCCATAAGTTCTGGTGACTGTACCTGTTTAGCCGGGGACTCTTCCACCCCCACCAGCGTTGCCGTGATGCTACTCAGATGTTCGCGTTCCTCCAGCAGATGATGGAGGCGCATCGAGCGCAAGCTGAGGCTTCACAGCGGCAGACAGAGATTTTGAGGCAGAGCATGGAGAATGCGCACCAGTTAGCGCTCGCCGCTGTAGAGAAGGTGACTGCAATTCAGACTCAGGATGCTCCAGCCCAGCAGCCACAGCAGCAGCAGGCGAAACCTGGCTCCGTGATAGATTTCAAGAAGATGTTTTCTCGAGAATTCAAGGGAACAGAAGGGATCCTGTATGCCGATGATTGGCTAGAGGATGTTGAGCGGAGCCTGGGGTTAGAACAGCTTCCAGAGGGACTATGGGTGTCTGCAGCAGCTAGCCAGTTGTTTGATATCGTTCTGACTTGGTACCGCGCAGACCCTCGCGTGACAGTGACAAGCTTGACATGGGTGAACTTCAAGAAGCTATTCAAGGAGAAATTCCTTCCTGATGTGGCTCTTAGTACACTGGAAGGCCAGTTTGTGGGACTTGTGCAAGGGAACATGTCTGTGGAAGAGTATGCGGCGGAGTTCTTCCGTCTGAGCTGGTTTACTCCGGGCATGGTTTAGGATGCTGGAGAGAAGGCCCGCAAGTTCAGGAGGGGCCTGAACCACGTCGTCAGATCACGCACGTCTGGACGTCGCACTACGACCCTTGAGGACATTCTAATAGACGCTCAGATTATAGATAAGGACTTGGGTCTCAGGTCCAAGAGGAGTAGCGATGCTATGGGTGCTGGTTCCAGTGCAGGACCGGCCAAGCGACATCAGACTCAGCAGAAGCCGTTCTACCAGCAGCAGCATCAGCAGCAACAGGTACCAGCACCTGCACAGCATCAGCAGGGGCAAATGCAGGTTCCGCAGTGTGCTTTTTGTGGGAAGTCGGGGCACACCCGAGAGGTCTGCAGGAAGAGGTTGGGCGTTTGTCTATTCTGTGGAGGGCCCGACCTCCAGTTGAGAGATTGTCCTACTCGTCCAGCTCGAGGAGGTCAGGATAGAGCTCCTCCTGCTAGAGCTCCAGTGGGACCAGCTGTTCAGCAGAGGGGTCCGCCACTTCGGATCCAGCAGCAGCGTTTCGCCCAGCATCAGAGGGGAACAGCTCAAGGTAGGGCGTTCGCACTGATGGTCGAGGAGGCCGAGCCCATAGCAGACGTGGTGGCAGGTTCTGTTCTACTCGATTCATTTCCTGCATTAGCTTTGTTTGACTCTGGTGCTACGCATAGTTTTGTATCTGTCTCTTTTGCACTTAGACACAATATTATTGCTGAACCACTGAGTAGGACTTGCAAGATTATGACCGGGGGAGGCATTATCCTGGTCAATAATATTTGCAAGGGGCGGAGAGTTACACTAGGAGGCCGGGATTTGAGTGCGTCCTTGCTCGTAATGCCCCTTCCGAGCTACGATATGGTACTCGATATGGATTGGTTAAGCAGATATCATGCTAGTATAGACTGTAGAGGAGGCCGAGTTTTGTTTAGACCGCCGGGAGAGCCAGAGTTTGAGTTCGCCAGGGGAGTAGCTGAGCCAGGAGATGGTTTTTGTGGAGCTATGTTGATGGGGCAGTAATTACCACATCCACTGATAGCAGGATTCTTGGATATTTTCCCTGATGAGTTACCGGGAATGCCACTAAACAGGGATGTTGAGTTCTCTATAGACTTGGTGTCGGGCGCTGAGCCTGTCTTGCAACATGTCTATAGGATCAACAACAGCGAGTTGGCAGAGCTGAAGAAGCAAGTCGACGAGCTGCAGGATAAGGGATTCATCCGATCCAGTTCTTCACCTTGGGGCGCACCTGTTCTGTTTGTACCGAAGAAGGATGGGACGGTACACATGTGTGTCGACTACAGAGCGCTCAACAACCTCACTATCAAGAATAAGTACCCGTTGTCGAGGATTGACGACTTATTTGATCAGTTGAGCGGCACGAAGGTATTCTCGAAGATAGACTTGAGGTCCGGTTACCATCAGCTGAAGGTGAAGAAGAAGGACATTCTGAAGACGGCTTTTCGGACTCGGTATGGCCAGTATGAGTTTACTGTTATGTCATTCGGGTTGACCAATGCTCTAGCGGTATTCATGAACTTGATGAACAAGGTATTACATCAGTACCTTGACAAGTTCGTGGTGGTCTTCATAGATGACATATTGATCTACTCGAAGATACCGGAGGAGCACGAGGAGCATCTGCGGATTGTGCTGGAGACTCTCAGGAAGGAGCAGTTGTATGGGAAGCTGTCGAAGTACGAGTTTTTCCTGGAGAAGGTAGAGTTCTTCGGTCATGTTGTGACCGAGCATGGGATCTCAGTGGACCCGAAGAAGATTTCAGCAGTTTAGTCTTGGTCCACACCGAGCTCAGTTGCCGAGATTCGGAGCTTTTTGGGTCTGGCAGGCTATTATAGAAAGTTCGTTCAGGACTTCTCTCGGATTGCAGAGCCGATGACTAGACTTATCCGAAAAGACGTGGAGTTCGTCTGGACCGAAGAGTGTCAGGCTGCTTTTGATGAGCTGAAGAAGATGTTTACTACAGCTCCTATCTTGACGTTGCCATCTGGGACTGGTGGTTTCACGATCTACAGTGACGCTTCTGGGAAAGGCTTGGGTTGCGTTCTTCAGCAGCACGGAAAGTAATTGCCTATGCATCCAGGCAGTTACGTCCTCATGAGAAGAACTACCCTACACATGATCTGGAGTTGGCAGCTGTTATCTTTGCTTTGAAGTTGTAGAAGCACTACCTGTACGGAGAGCGAGTGGAGATCTTCACGGATCACAAGAGCTTGAAGTACGTGTTCACCCAGAAGGAATTGAACATGAGGCAGAGGCGCTGGCTTGAGCTGATGAAGGACTTCGATATCTCTTTGCAGTACCATCCAGGGAAGGCCAACGTAGTTGCAGATGCCTTGAGCATGTATCCAGTCGCTATGTATTTGACGACAGATCGTCATCTATTGGCCGATCTGGATAGTTTGGGTATCGAGGTGATCGTTCCGGGCATAGAGGTTCAGATGTAGGGTTTATAGATTCAGTCTACGTTGATGGACAGAGTCAGATCAGCACAGTTTGATGACGTGACCTTGATGAGCATCAGGGAGCAGGTACAAGCCGAATTACTAGACGATTTCTCTATAGCTGAAGATGGGTCACTGAGGCACGGTACTAGATTGTGCATACCGAGTGGAGAGCTTCAGGAGGAGATTCTGCAGGAAGCGCATCGTTCCCAGTACTCTATGCATCCTGGAGCCAACAAGATGTACAGAGACCCGAGGGAGCATGTATGGTGGTATGGCATGAAGCGAGATGTAGCTCAGTTTGTATCTCGATGCTTAGTGTGCCCGCAGGTGAAAGCCGAGAGACAGAGGCCATGTGGTCTGCTTCAGCCACTACCCATTCCAGAGTGGAAGTGGGAGCACATCACTATGGAATTTGTATCTGGACTTCCACGATCTTTAGGAGGGAAAGACTTTGGGCCATCGTTGATAGATTGACCAAATCGGCCCACTTTTTACCTTTCAAGGTGGGACTATCTACGGAGAAGCTGGCAGAGATGTATGTGCGGCAGATAGTCAGATTGTACGGAGTTTCGGTAAGCATCGTCTCGGATCGGGATAGTCGTTTCACTTACCACTTTTGGAGGAGTTTGCATACTAGCTTGGGCACCCAGCTCAAGTTTAGTACCGCGTATCACCCCCAGACAGACGGGCAGTCAGAGAGGACCATCCAGACACTCGAGGATATGCTTCGCACTTGTGTGTTAGATTTCGGGGGATCTTGGGAGGACCATCTTCACCTGGTAGAGTTTGCTTACAACAACAACTATCAGGCAAGTATAGAGATGTCGCCATTTGAGGCTCTATACGGACAGAGATGTCGCACTCCTTTGTCATGGGACGATGTCGGTGAGAGAGTTTTGCTTGGCCCGGAGATGGTGGTGGATGCAGTAGAGAAGGTTAAGTTGATCAGGGATAGACTTCGGGTGGCTCAGGATAGACAGCGGCATTGGACCGATAGCCACCGGAGACCGTTAGAGTTCGAGGTTAGTAATTGTTTCAGTTTGTGCTTGTTTGTGATTATTTGCTTCAGGGTCTTGTATTGAGTCTTTTCTTGTGTCTAGGTTGGCGATATGGTGTTCATGAGGATTTCTTCGACACGAGGCACGATTCATTTTGGCCGAGGTGGGAAGCTTAGTCCGCGCTTCATCGGACCTTTCACTATTCTTGGAAGGGTCGGTGCAGTGGCCTATCGATTAGACTTGCCGCCTACGCTCGAGGGAGTCCATAACGTGTTTCATGTGTCGCAGTTGAGGCGGTACGTGGCAGACTCTAGTCACGTATTGGATCACTTCGAGTTAGAGGTGGGGCCTACTCTCCGCTATCCAGAGCAGCCTATGGAGATTCTGGATCGTCGGGAGAAGGTACACCGGAACCAAGTTATCCCTTTCGTTCGTGTCGCATGGAGGCATCACTCTCCAGGAGAGTCTACCTGGGAGAGGGAGGACGAGATGCGGGAGCGTTACCCTTATCTCTTCGAGCCCTGAGGTATTTTTCTTTGTTCTTGCTACTGTTATTGTGCTAGTTTGCTCTAATTTCGAGGACAAAATTTTTTTTTGGAGGGTAGATTTGTCACCCCCACATTCCTGAATAAGGCTAATATAGTCATTTATAATATTTCACTATTTTATTTATATTATTTAAATAGGTATTTTATCGATAGAGTTTTTATTTATAAAGTTTAATATATTTAATATATATATATATATATATATATATATATATATATATATATATATACTAAAATATTTCGTTTTGTTTATAAATAAATTCTAATTTTATATATATATATATATATATATATTTTTTTTTTATATATATATTAAAATATATATATATATATATATATATATATATATATATATATATATATATATATATATATATATATATATATATATATATATATATATATATATATTTTGGGATAATATTTCATTTATTGGAATATATATATAAATATATATATATATATATATATATATATATATATATATATATATATATATATATATATATATATATATATATATATATATATATATATATATATATATTTTTTTTTTTTTTTTTTTTTTTTAAAAAAAAAAAAAAAAAAAAATATATATATATATATATATATATATATATATATATATATATATATATATATATATATATATATATATATATATATATATATATATATGGGTAAATATTATAGGTTTATTTTATATAAATAAATATATACGTATATGTGTAAAAATATATAATATATGTATATATGTATATATATTTGTATGTATATATGTATGTATGTATGTATGCATGTATTAATGTGTGTGTGTATAAATATATATATATAATATATGTATATTTTTATATATATAAATATACAATATATATATATATATATATATATATATATATATATATATATATATATATATATATATATATATATATATATATATATATATATATATATATATATATATATATATATATATATATATATATATATATATATATATAGTTTAGGTATTAAAGAAAGAAAAGAAAAAGAAAAAGAAAAAAAAAAGATTAATAATAAAAATAAACAAAGCACACACGCACAATCAAAACAGCAGCAGCAGCTGCGTTGTAGCCGAGGCCCCCCTTATAACGCGAGCGTCCCATTCCTTATTTAACGTATGTATATATCTATATATATATATATATATTTTTTATATATAGAGAGAGGAATTTTCACAAAAACCAAACCCTAGTCGTCACCTCCAACCCAACGTGCACCCCGACATCGACGTCGACCAACCCGTGGCCGTCCATCGTCGGGAAACGCACAACGAGCATCCAACCCGCGCACGAAAACTGTCAGTGAAGAGCCAACTTCAAAAATAGATTTCTCCTTCCTCGCTCCGTCGTTTTACGAATGACTTAGTCAGATATGATCCCAACATATACACCTTTAATTCCCTTTAAATAGTTCGTGCCGATCCGCATCATATGCGACGAAAAACGAGTTCCAAAATGGAGAAAAAACTCGATTTTCTGGGTTTAGAAACTGTCCCGAAATCCCAAATTTGTGGCCGATTTGCGACCAGCGTGTTGCGAATTTTTAAAATCGGTCTGAAGAGACTTGTAGACAACCTATAGGACTTTAAAACATTTTTTGTAGAATTAAAATTTCATGCACTGTACAGAAAGTTATTGGTTTGTGAAGTTGGAGAAAAAACTGATTTTCAAAAGTGGATTTTTAGAAAAATTGTCCCGATACGCCGTCCGTCCCGTCAATCCGGCCGACGTGGTCGTGAACTGAAAGCATCGAAAGGTGCGTATCGACTTCGTGGACGTGTGGACTTTGACGAAATTAAAATTGGTTGCATGTGCGCGACGAATTTGATCCGTATCCGTCGAATTTTCCCGTATCGGGCTTTTTTGAAATTTTTCGATTACTTTGTGCACACTCATCAAACCGCGACGAAACTTGTGCCATTGGACTCAAAATATTTTTTTGGTCCTGTGAGCCTAGTTTGGTCCGATTCTGAGACGGCCGAGTGGAACGCTATTTTGGCGGGCCCACGATCCGATCCAACGGGTGAATTTGTGCACGGCCCACCGGAATCCAACTTTGGACATACGGTTGGGTTTGTCTCATCAAACCGGACCTGTAGACATATAGTTTGATGACTTTAGAGATCGTAAATTCTGGCACATTTTTTGGTGCAAAGTGGGTCCAACGGTGGACACCATTTTGACCCACAATTATCGTTTTGTCCCTGTGTCCATAATTGGACTTATGGGTAGACGTTTCTAACTAATTTGACCATTCTGAAAACTTTGGTAATGTCTGTTTCAGCATTAGGAGGCAGTTGTGCGAGTTGACCGTTCGTGGCTCATTGAGTGGGTTGTAGTTTCGATTTTCTCAGCTCAGGACGACATGCGAGTACATTCTCTGATAGTTTTTATTGTCTTGATATCTACTATATCCGATTCAGTTGTAGTGTTATACTTGATTCTTGACACGAGGATACACGGACTAGTATACGTGAATCTCGTCATGAGATGTCATTCCTGGTTTACCTGGTATATGAGTACATTGTTCGATATTATTTCATGTACTTGTATAGACACCGATTTGGGAGTGGGCTGACCCCCTGCTCTTCGAATCCCGTGTCATGACATGTTATGTTGGATTCATTATACTACTCGGGGATGGGGGAGTTATTAGAGGTTATGTGATCATTACCCTTACTTGTTTATTACTTGCACATAGTTCCACCCTCACCACACGTAGGGTGTAGCCTGACCTTATACTACTTGTGCATAGTTTTCCATTTTGGCCGGCCTGATACCTACATTATTATACTACCTGTGCATAGCCGGTCAAATGGAACAGCCTGATCTTGACCCAAGCCGATCACATAACGCTCTAATATCTCATGGCACTTTATTTTTATGTTTACATCATACCTCATATTACTTTCCATTGTTTATATTCCTGTTTCATCTTATATATCTCACACTTGATATGATATATAGTTCTCTTGTACCGTTTTACTTTCATTCTTGATATTCCATCTTGTATTTTATTATGATTGTCTCTTATAGTATTTGTCAATTCACATGGAACTGCTATTGACGTTTGTACTTGCTCATATCCTGACAGGATAACCCCCGTTGTTTTTCAGAGGATTTATATGCAGATTGCCCGACCTACTACGGGTTTGGCATAGATGGAGCCTACGACCAGGACCAGCCTATGGACCTGGTGTTCGTAGATGACGCACCGCCAATAGTGACCTAGTTCACCTAGATTTTATCTTGATTACATTCCAGTTTGATACTTTGAGACTTGTAGTATTTATTTTGGGATATTGTTTTATGTCTTGGTCTCTGAACTTGTGATTATGGCTTGGCACTATTTCAGACTATTTATTTCATCTTTATCTTTATCTTTATCATCGTGTTTATCTTCCTTAGAATTATGTGATTGAGTTGTGGTTATATTCCTCCGTACGGAGATGACAGGTTATATTGTGTCTTAGATTCTATATATTCTAGATGATCCTTTTACAGCGTTCTACCGCCGATACTGCGGCGTAGGCTGGACGTACCCACGTTCTCGTACCCCTAAACAGGGTGCGGGTCGTGACAGCCCTGCGTGTCTTCGCATCCATGAGGCCCCACACCGTCCCGAACGCCGCTACCGTGGTCTTTGCCGTGTCCGCCTCCGCCGGGCTAGGGTCCCTGGCGCTGGCCCGGTGCCTGTACGCCTACGTCAAGATGGCCGGGATCGTAGGCCGCGTCTCCGTCCGAAACTCCCTGGTGCTGGCCCGGTGCCGGCACGCCTACTTCGAGAAGGCCGGGTTCGTGTTCGTACCATTATGGCATGGGTTATCCACTAGTAAATATTACAAACTATATTACAACTTGCTATCACAGAATATTTCGACTGTTAACTATTTGCTATAGCTACTAGGTAATATTTACTTACACATTAGCTGTAAAATGTGTTGTGAACGAAATGCAAAACGGTTCTCCCAAATCGATAGGAAGTTCCAAAGAAAATTGTAAAAACCAAATAGATAAAACCACAAAGAAAACACAACGTGTTATAACGTGGGTTACTAAAGGGTTGGATTCCCACTTTGTATATTAGTCCCACATCAGTTAGAGATTAATATTACATCTCTATTGGTTTGTATAAATAAGGGCTTTGCCTCCCACTATGAGATTACACCAATAAAAGATCTTCTTCTATTTTCTCTTCCTTCTTCTACGTTTATTCAAACACGTTATCAGCACGAAGCTCTAACAAAAATAAGCGAGAGCATCTCAGTGAAGCCGCCATTTGCGGATTCTCCACTTTGGTAATAGGTATGGTTATTTATATTTATTTATTCTACATATGCATACCCTAAACGCAGCCTGATGTTGATGTTTACACATCTTTTGGCATATCGCTAGGGCAAAAAGAATAATTTTTATACATACATCTTTCTTCTTTTAGTTAACTCTGATAGCACTCCGATGTTGATCGCATATAGATCTCTCGGAGAGAACGCTGGAGTTATTCTTTACTTCTTTCTTTCTTTTGTATATATGTTAATACATTCAGATCAAAACCATCAGAGATCTGATGACCATGAACATGGATTGTTTGGTCTATATATATAAGACTTCTGGAACATTATTGTTCGAAGCATACCTTATGCGATATTTTGAAAGACTTCTTGAACATAATCATTGTTCGAAGCATACCATATGCGGTATTTTGAAAGACTTCTTGAACGTAATCATTGTTCGAAGCATACCATGAACATCTAGTGTTTGGCATTTACCTACGACTTCTGGAACATCATTGTCAGCATACCATGAACATCTAGTGTTTGGCATTTACCTACGACTTCTGGAACATCATTGTTCGAAGCATACCATGAACATCTAGTATTTGGGATTTACCTACGACTTCTGGAACATCATTGTTCGAAGCATACCATGAACAAGATTTCTTTTTTGGTATAAATTGACTTCTGAAACATCATTGTTGAAGCATACACCATGAACATGAATTGCTTGGTAATCTACCAAGTTCTTTTGTTAACTTGTTATTATTGATCTTATACAGCAATATGCCGAGCCTCAAGAATGATTTCAAGCCTCTAAACTTAGAAGACCAGAACTTTCTCAACTGGAGATTGGATGTTGAATTGTATCTTCAAGCCAAAAGCTTAGGTGATGCAATTGTGGCTGATAAGCCAATATCTGCACAAGATAAAGCGAAGGCTTTTTTCAAAGGCATCATATTCATGATGATCTCAAGGCTCATTACTTAACAGTCAAGGACCCCCTGGTGCTATGGAACTCTGAGAGATATGATCACCAGAAAATGGTCATACTACCATGTGCACTCCATGAATGGCTCAATCTACGTTTCCAAGATTATAAGACAGTTGCAGACTATAATTCAGCTATATTCAGGATTACTTCACAATTAAAGTTATATGGTGAAGAAGTGATAGAGCATTCTATGCTAGAGAAAATATTCACCACATTTCATGTGACTAATATGACCCTGCAATAGACGTATAGGGAGCAGAATTTAAGAAGTATTCCGAACTCATTATTGTTTTAGCTTGGGGACATGCTATATTACATGCTGCTAAGTTGATCAATGTTAGGCCAACTGCATATCATAAATTTTCACCATCACAACTTGTGACAAGCCATCAACCTAACATCTCTCATTTGCATAAATTAGGCCAACTACATATCATAATGAATGCGTAACAAGAACATGCAATCCCAAAGATTCAAAATATGGTTTAATAGACGAAAAGATCGTCCATTTTATCGGTGCACCGGGGCAAATGTTGCGAATAGAAAAATTCGCATACTATAATAATGATTGTTCTAGAGTTTCAAAGAAAACTCATTGAACATCCCGTCATCCGTTTGGACGGGCAAAAAGAGAGATCCTTGGATAGGATCAGAAGATGAGGCTCCTTCACTAGCCATATTCTTTCTCTTGAAAGGATTGTTAACCCTAGGCATGATTTCAATATAACTAAAAAATTTCTATGAAATTGAAAAATTGAAAGATGGAGAGATAGAGGATATTATTACTTCTCATATTAGAGTATGTAGAACAGAAGGAGATCTAGGTCCAAATCCAAAATTTCAACGAAAAATTCCAAAGGAGTAGGGATAAATCAAGGATTAAAAATCTAGGGTTTTAGGATGTTTCACGACTGCTGTGCTGCTGGTTTGAGGAGGAGGAAGAAGAAATAAAAATGGGGCCATTCAGATTCTATTTAAAAACCCGACGATAATCGAATTCGGGCAGAACTCGGACCGAATTCGGTCCGAGTTCGTCTGGAACTCTGTTGAGGTTATTTTGCACAAAATCTAAAATGTCACTTTGTATTTATTATTCTTTTTCAATTATTTAATTCCAAAAATTAGTAATTTTAAATTTTAATTAATATAATTAAATTTATTTTATGAATTAAATTTTGTAACGCACTGACTGTCTCAGATTAGCTGTAGGGGTACTGTCCCATGTCCCAGCTAACGGAGGTTCACCGGAGGACACTTAAATACCGCTTTATTTTAGCCATAGCCGTGGTGACAGAGAGACCCTTTGTAGGCTTGTCTCGAAAATAATTTTTGCATATTGAAAAATAATTAATAAGATAAAATTAATTAATATGATTGACATCTGAAATTCCTAATTCTCGACGTAAATAATTGAATCGATCTTCCGCTAAAGATTTTGTAAAGATGTCATCCAATTGTTTCTCTGTGTCTACATATTCTAAACTGATGTCTCTATTTGCTTGATGGTCTCTAAGAAAATAATGTCGAATCTCAATATGCTTAGTGAGAGAGTGACATACATGATTCTTAGTCAAGTTGATAGTGCTAGTGTTGTCACAGAAAATGGGTATGTGAGTGTAGTGTAAATCAAAGTCTTCTAAGGTTTGCTTCATCCATAAAACTTGTGCACAACAATGTCCTACGGCGCTATACTCGACCTTAGTAGTTAATAATGCAATAGAATTTTGCTTTTTGCTAAACCAAGAGACTAGAGCCTTTGAAAATAACATGTACCACTAGTACTTTTTCTATCCACTTTGCATCCAATAAAATCAGCATCTGAATAACCGATTAGGTCAAAGAACGTGATTTTGGGATACCATAAGCCGACAGAAGAAGTACCCTTAAGGTATAGGAAGATACGCTTAACTGCGCACATGTGTGATTCCTTAGGATTAACTTGAAATCTTGTACACAAGCAAACACTAAACATTATATCAGGTCGACTAGCAGTTAAAAAAAGTAAACTACCAATCTTACTTCGATACTTACGTATGTCTACAGGTTTACCTTGTTCATCTACATCAAGCTTGGTTGAAGTTGCCATTGGAGTGTCAAGGGGTTTGACGGATTCTAGATCGAACTTCTTTAGTAAATCTTTTGTGTACTTGGCTTAGTTGATAAACGTCTCATTGTTGGTTTGTATGATTTATAGTCCAAGGAAGAATTTGAGTTCTTCCATCATGCTCATCTCAAACTCATTCTGCATACACTTAGATAATTCTTGACAGAGAGATTCATTAGTAGATCCAAAGATAATATCATCAACATAAATTTGAATTAAAGAAAGATTTCTATTTAAAGACTTTACAAATAGTGTAGTGTCAACTTTGCCTTTTGAAAAACCATTATCAAGTAGAAAAGAGCTTAAACGGTTGTACCATACACGGTGAGCTTATTTCAAACCGTATAAGGCTTTCTTCAACTTGAATACATAATCAAGATTTTTTTGAAATCAGTGAAACCTAGAGGTTGAGCTACATAAACTTCTGCTTTTATGAAACTATTAAAAAAACACTCTTTACATCCATTTGAAAAAGTTTAAAGTTATGAAAACATGTAAATGCACATAACGTACGAATGGATTCTAATCTCACAATAGGGGTATAAGTCTCATCGTAGTCGATATCTTCCTCTTGGTTGTATACTTGAGCTACGAGTCGAGTCTTATTACGAGTGAGTAAACCATTCTTATTTAATTTATTTCGGAATACCCAGCAGGTGCCAATGATCGGATGATCAATGGGCTTGGAAACAAGTTCCCAAACTTGATTCCGTTGAAATTGGTTTAATTCCTCTTTGTCATGCCCCAAGACCAGAATACTGGCAAGTAGGGATGGACATGGCCAGCTACGCAATACCAAAGTACACCAGTACTCTGAAATCACGTATAAGCTGTCAAGACATGTTGGGTTACTTCTATAAGCCAACAGTCGATCCTAGGTTAAGACAATCCTAGGTATCTCATCACATACAATTATACAAGGTACAAGAAGTATGATCATCAGACATACAATAGTAAAGCGTCCCAAACCATATATACATGGATGATCATGAAGCTAGTAATACAAAATGGAGAAACTAGCAAGAATATTAGTCATACATGATAGCTCTAGCTGCAGTCTAGAATACGCACATCATGTTTATGCCCGTAGTCTAAATGTCAAGGACCAAAACACGAGCTAACACGTGCTCGGAGGCTAAACACCACAAAAGAATACTGTACATAACCAGTGGAAGAATAAAATAAGAAATCCACTTGGGTACTCTGGTGCTCCGGACGGTCACCGTCGAGTAGATGGTGCAGAAGATCCTCTGGGCTTCTCTATCAGATCTGGCCAAACAAAACCAGTGGGGTCAGACCCCCAATAGCAAGTACCACAAAGGAAGCCAAACTATGAACTAAAACCAGTAATCACTAACATCAACAATTGGAGATATAAATGAGTAAGGGCAGATCGAGACTCGTGCACTACCAATGCACTTATCCCGAACATAGGAAGACAATAAGTAAAGCACCTTGGATCATAAAGTAATTAACATGCAACATAATGTAAAGTGTAGACATGTTAAGTAAACAGAAGCTTGAGAATATATAAAAGCAATTGAACATGTGAACTTGTGAGATAGCCGGGTCATAAGAGCATGGTGACCCGACATAGGGAGTCACGTATAGCTTGTGAGATAATTAAACATGTGAGCATGTAAGAGTTATATAGAAAGACAATGATAAGTGGACTTAGGAACTAATTCGGAAGTCTCTGATCATTGCATAAAGATCATGTATAGAATGTGAGTACTGAATAAGACGACAAATGATAAGATGACTTAGGAACTATTCTGGAAGCCAAGTTACAACCCTTAAACCAAACAAGGACGTGGTTGTAACCCTTCTCCTGAACAGAACTTTATCTCCGACCATTCATCGATGAAAGTAAGCTTAAACCATATTGTACTGAAATAAACATACGGACACTGCCTGGACAAAACTAGACTAGACTGACTCCATCCATCAAACATGGCCAAGCAATGAGTACGGCTTGATACATTAGCTAACTAGGTTATCACAAGCCTTGTTACTAGCACGATGCAATGAGGTATCCCTATGGCCATAAGTCCTGCAGACTATCCAGGTTATCCAGACGCAAGTTACAAGAATTTATAGTGGATACATCGCCCAGGAGACAAATGTATCCCATGTACATATAATAGTAGGTACATCGCCCAAGAGACAAATGTACCCTAAGAGAGTTATTAGGTGACTTGAGGATGCAACACATGACAGTGTGCATATTACTTGTTTTATGAAGTGCCCCACATGACAGTAGGCTGGAAATGTGCCCTACTCGTTGGCAGGATACAAGTCCATCAGAGAAGGCGTCCAGATAACGGGATTGCTTGTAGCCGGAATACCTCCCTATATGAACTACTTGATCAATCTAGTTATTAATTCTAGCGAGATTCAGTATGAATTCCTGACCGTGGGAAATCAAGAATTCATGTCCTAGACATGATGCAATACAGAACATGTAGCTTGTACAAACACGCTCAAGAGAAACACCCACGGTGTCCAAATCATTCATTACTTGTAAGCCAATAAAGCCGTCGTAACAGCATTCATGGTTTATGTCATGTCATATCATGTTACTTGTCTGGAGTGCACCACGACGGGTCACTATCATGTTAAACAAAAGAGAAAGTCATACATTATGAGTGCACCACAACGGGTCACTATTATGTTAAGGGTACTTGTTAGGGTGCGCCATGACGGGCCACAATCATGTTAAGCAAAGAAGTGACATGTAACTTGAGTGCACCGCAACGGGTCACTATCGTGTTAAGCAATCATAGACGTAAGAAAGCTTGTAGATAGATTTTGATAAAAGGTGCATCATAACATATGAGAAGGAATAAATGAGGTAACTACTTGGCCTAAAACACCAATTGAATCTGTGCTAGTGTTAAGGGTATGAGAGGGGTTCAATCATTCTCTAACTGTAAAATATTATCAAATTATGTTAAGAAATTCATCTATTAAAGAAATATCAAGTTATTAAGTAGGGTCGTCGCAATTTAGGTCGAGATAGAAAACATGCAATGCAATCATAAGCTCCATATCAAGAATGAAAGAAACTTGCATAAAATAGTTGATAACATATTCTTGAAGCCAAGAAAAAGATCTACAACTTTCATGTTGGGAGTTGGAAGAAATTCTGGCCACAAATCAGCCAAATAGGACATAAAAAAGCAAAAAAAAAGCCAAAATAGGCACTATGCAGCACTATACAAGCCATGCGGCACTATTTATCTATGCGGCACTATACAAGCCTGCGGTACTATGCAAGCCATGCGGCACTATGCATCCATGCGGCACTATGCAAGCCTGTGGTACTATTCATCATGCGGTACTATGCATCCATGCGGCACTATGCAAGCCATACGGTACTATTCATTCCTGCGGTACTATTTATTCCATGCGGTACTATGCATCCATACGGCACTATTCATCCATGCGGCACTATGCAAGCCATGCGAAACTATTCATGCCTGCGGTACTATGTATCCATACGGCACTATTCATTTCTGCGGCACTATTCATCCATGCGGTACTATTCATCCTGCGGTACTATTTATCGTCCAAGCCAGAATCAGGACAGATGACATAGAAGATGTCCAAATCTTATTTTGGCCATAACTTCCTCAAAATAAGTCGAAATCTAACTTTTTAAAGGTCCATTTTGGGTAAAATCAAATTCTTTACAACATAGAACAATCAAAACTTGAAAATAATAAAGTTTAGTAGATCAAAACCCCAGAAAACCGAAAAGACTATAAACTTAGATGTATAAAAATTTTCCACCAAAATAAAAAATGCCAAGTTCTAAAGATGCTTAGAATCATATAAGGAATAGTTTAGAACAAACAAAATAACATTTGTCCAACATTTGGCAAGATGTACTTGCCTTAGGTTGGAGAAAGATGAAGAGGATGAAGATGAAGAGAAATGAAATAATGGAAGAGAGAGAGAGAGGAGTTGGATTTTTATATAAAACCCTTCTCATCTCAAACCAATCCAAAGCAAGTTGAACCAACCCAAATTAAACCAAGTCAAGATCAAACCAAGATTAGCTAGTTAAGACAAGTCACAATATAGGTCAGAATTTCGTACACGTATACTGAAAATACGTAAAACAAAAAACGGGGTGACAACTCTACCCACCTTAAAATAATTTCGTCCTCGGAATTTTCCTAAAGCTAGTCGAGCAAGATAACTAAAACCAAAGCTCAAGAAAACACAATCATCTCTATAAAATGTAGCATGGCATATAAGTAAATAGAGGCAACTGTAATATAAATGAATACGTAAGCAATAAGCAATCACAATCAAGAAGGGCTGGAGGCATATGAATAAATATGTCTCCTGAGACAGTTGAGTAGGGACCAACGTCCTCGCTGGCCTATGCTGACTCCAAAATGGATAAGGTCAAGTCTCAAAGCAAGTCGGTACCAATGACTTAGTCTAAGACAAGACTCTACCTAGGATGTATCGTCATAGCCGATACCAATGAAGTTATCAAATGCCTCGACTACGAAGACAGAAGAGTTGGGGATGAGATACTCGCCTTCACTCACCGAATAAATCAAGCCGGCCATTGTACTCCATACGTGGATAGAATACAAGGTCGCCTGCAAGAACCCAAGATATATCGCCCCTACCTGGCCTGCCACTGAAACACAAATCCCAAGAGAAGAACTGATGGAAGACCATGAAGATGGTACCTGAGACTCCCTGTAATCCCTCTTCCCAGAATTTTGATAATATATTTATTTATTTATTTGGATTAAATGGTGACATTTAGAGTTTTATAAATAATTATTTAGTTAATTATTACGGTAGATGATTTTAGCCATGACGGAGTTTTGGAATACACGGTGACTAGAAATCATGGCACGGATAGTGCCATGGCGTGCTTTGGCTAGTGTATTAGCCCTGATAGGGAAGACCGAGCCATCGTGATATCCTAACTAGAAAACCAGGCCAAGTTGCGACTTAACCCTTACCGAAGATTTATTTATTTATTATTTATATTATTGGGTTTAGGAAACCCGGTTGTACCAAGCTAGTCCAGACTGGACCCGAATTGAGCCCAAGCCTATGTAGTCATGCGGCACATCCAATGACATTCGTGTTGATAGAATGTGGCATGAAGGTGTTGTATTTCGTTTTATTGATTTAATGAATATTTTCTAGAATTCGTAATTAAATATTATAAATATCATTAGCAGTTGATATTCAATGATATTTGTATAAAATGGGTCCATTGTACGTTTTGGGATTTTTAGACTGCGCATAGTGGTGTACACAGTGTACACACCGTTATTGATTTATTGAATTTGGTTATTACTATTATTATTATTATTATTTATTGAGGTTATTATTATATAATAATAATAATATTATTATTATTGGTTATATAATTTTTGGCTAATATTATTATATATAGTCATATTTATATAAATAAGCCTTACAATAGGAACAAATGCCATTGGGATTTATTTGGGTTTATCTAGAACATATATGAGCATATATATATATATATATATATATATATATATATATATATATATATATATATATATATATATATATATAGGTATAAGAAAAAGAAAAACAATAAAAAAAAGAAAAAAAAAAGAAAAGCAGATGCTACTATCTAGAGTAGCCATATGAACCATAGCTTAAATCCCAGCTCAGCCCGATAGCAATAGAGCCGGCCCACATGGCCATACTCCCCCACCGCTCGGCCAGATACGAAACCGGCATATATATTCGTATTACAGAGGAGGAGACGCACGAATTCTAAACCCTAACCCAACTTCCTCTTGCTGCGCCACCACCCCAGCAACCAGGGCGGCCACCGGCGACCCCGCGCCACCGCTCGACCGCCGGACGCGGCTGAAACCGAGCCAAATGGCGACAGCACCGTAACAGGGAGCGCCGAAATCGGCCGACTTTGAGGTGATGGTTCGTCGCCTCTAGTGGATCGTTTCGTGAATTGATCGATCTGGTATGTTCACAACATGACCCTCTCCTAGTCCCTTCAATTAGTTGAATTTAAATTTCCCCGTACACGTCGTAAATCGAGCCCAAAGTTGACGAAAAACCTGTCAAAAAAGGACACCAAAACCAGTCCAACGACTCTAGTTCACGGTCAGTTTTCTCCCAACCCATACACGATTTCGAGATTCTATTTGAAGACACTTATAGACAATATATAGGAGATGGAAACCCTTCTTTTCGTTTCTATATTCATGCACTGTGTGCCGATTAAACAGTTCCCAAAGTTTAAGAAAAATTTATTTTTTTAATATTAAAAATATTGAAAAACTCTTCGATACGACGTGTGTCCCGTCAATCCGGACGACGTGGTCGCGAACCGAAAGCATCGAAAGGTGTGTAACGGCTTTGTGGACGTGTGGGCTTTGACGGAATTCAAATTGGTCGCGTGTGCGCGACGAATTTGATACGTATCCGTCAAAATTTACCGTATCAGCTTCTGTGCAAATTTTCCAATTACTTTGTGCACGTTCGTCAGATCGAGACAAAACTTACGCCAGCAGGACCATATCATTTTTCTGGTCCTGTATGCCAAGTTTGGTCCGATTCTGAGACAGTTGATTGGATCACCGTTTCGCGGGCCCCACGATCCGACTCAACGGGCGATTTTGTGCACGGCCCGCCGAAATCCAACTTTGGACATATGGTTGGATTCGTATCATCAAAACAAATTTGAAGACATGTAGTTTGACGACTTTAGAGACCGTTGACTCTGGCACGCTTTTTGGTGCAAAGCGGGTCCAACGACGGACACCGTTTTAACCCAAAATTACCGTTTTGACCCTGTGTCCAGAATTGGACTTAAGGACAGGCAATTCTAGCTATTTTGACTATTCTGAGAACAATGGTAATATTTATTTCAGCATCGGGAGATCATTGTATGAGTTTTGACTATTGCGGCACACCGAGTAGTCTGGATTATCGGTTTCACCAGCAAGGACCACAGGCGAGTACAGTTTATTGTTTGTTTTCAGTATTGATATTTACTATACATCAGCGTTTAGTCGATTGATATGTGATTTTAGTTTTATGTTGATTTTGTTCCTTGTTGTGTCTGGCGGGTGAAGTACCAACGATGTGTGATCTGACCTTAGACAGTGTAGACAGTGTAGACAGTGATTTATTATTGCAAAGTAGACAGTGTAGATAGTGATTTATTATTGCAAAGTAGACAGTGTAAACAGTGATTTATTATTGCAAAGTAGACAGTATAAACAGTGATTTATTATTGCAAAGTGGACCGTGTAGACCGTGTTTCTTTATTGCATTATTCAATGTAGACAGTGTAAATTTATACAATGTAGACAGTATAACTTTAGACAGTGTAGACAGTGTAACTTTAGACAGTGTAGACAGTGTCGTGTAATTGTCCCGAGATCGATCACATATCAATGGTATTTCAGTCAGTCGGTGAGTATTGTCTTTATTTACTGTTTTGCTTTGTTTAGTTTTATTTGTCTTTTGTGTTATTTTTTCAAATCATATGTCTAAAGGCTAACCTCTGTCGTATAGTCATTTTCACATATTGAAACTGCATTCAGTGAATTGTACTCGTTCCATTCCTGACTGAAAACCAATATTTTTTAGGTTAGCCGTGGATTCACTTAGCATGGGAGATACGGGGGTACTTGCAGACGAAAGCCTAGAGACTAGCTAGATAGTTGAGCTGTAGTCATTAATATATTTGTACAAGTTTATATTTTTTTTGCAAATATAAAACTTGTGATCATTTTAAATTAAATTAATTTTGTGAATGAACATTATTTGTAATTTTGAGCAGCATGGTCGTGACAGCGTTCTACCGCCGACACTGCGGCGTAGGCTGGCTTGGACACGTCTCGTATCCGGAAAAAAAAAACGGGTGCGGGTCGTGACAAATTTTTATGGTGGTCCATGCAGGTCCGTTTTTGCAAATCATGCGAACTCGTGATAGTACTTAAGTTAGTTGTACTATTACGAGCCTGTGACTAGAAAATGCTCATTCACGAGTTAGGGATTAATTTTATTTAAGAGAATAACTAGGACTAGGAGTCCCTTATACAGATTTACCGATGGATAGTCTAGGCCATGCAATTTAGATGAAGATTATTAATTTTGATGGTTTGTCAAATCCCCATAGGTACACTATTATCTCTTGATATGATGATATGATCCAATGTGGATAGATTATTCACTTGGTGAGACAGGGCTTCCTAGAATTAATGATCTAACCTTGATAAATTGTTCAAATTCTTTCTCTTTGCCTCCTTAGATATCATCCTCATGTCTCAGCCAAATTACCTATTTAGTTTCTATTTTGCCCTAAGAATTATTATTTTTATATAATTTCTGATTATGTTATCCATATACAGACCTCGAGTTAGTCCTGATTCAAAGTTTTCCCCAATGGTTTGAATACACATGAAATAGATACTAAAGTGTTCGTATTTCTTTTGTCTTCAGTTATTTTCTCCATGTTCAATCTTTATTTTAAGGGTGGCGACTGATAGGACAAATACTTACGCTTTATTTCATAGTCAACTTGTTTGAATCTCTAGAAGCTCGGGAATTTTACAGATTTAGTTAAAGGAATGATTAGTTAACTCATAATGGCAGAACAGCAGCGCACTGTCGCCATTTTTTTGAATTATGGAGACTATGGATTCACTGCAGCCAGCAGCGCACTGGCGAGGTACGACCCCTAGAGTGAAATTAGTTTAAGAAGTATAGGTTATAGACACTGCTAAAAATATGGCTAGTGGTCCTCTTTGATCGTAGTTACCCTTGAGTCGTTATTGGACAAAGTTAATAAGTGTTCGATTTTGTATCATGTTGAGTTACGGAACCCAGGGTTTATCACAGCCAGAAGATACGGGTGAGGCATAATCCTCGGTGAAATGACTTCAGACATGATTACAAGTTTAGGATACTATAGGGGATAGAAAAATGTCCTGTGTGTCCCATAAGATCCAAAACCAATACTAGTGAAGGTTCTGCAAGTTGGGTGACATGTCTCCCAACCTAGCATTCCGTGGTCCTTTGATCTATTGACGAGGAAATTGACTGACACTAATAGGTTTACCTAGAATATAAAATTTAGAAGTCCATAAACCATTAGTCAACCAAGGCCTTAAGGATAAGAAGATAGTGGGATGTCTATATAAGCAAGAACACCAAGTGAAGCTTGATTCTCACAAAACTCGAACTACTTGTGCATCCTTTCAAAAAAATCTCGCATACCTGTATTTTGACTATCTTAACCAATGCTGCTATTACAGCCTAGTTTTGCAAGCTCACTCTGTTCTCGAGCTTGATTTAAGACATATGTTTAGTGGGGACGCCTATTAACATATTGTCTAATTAGAATCGATGTATCACGGTCTGATCAACCGTAGTGCACTCTGTTCGCTTTTTCTCTGATTTACCTATGTGGATTGAGATGTAGATGTCTCTAGGATCTCGTCTGTGACTGTATTGACAATTCCTCTTAAATTATACATTCGCCTTGGAATCACGAAATTGTATTCAGTGACACATCCCTTGAACTCTTTATTATTTTTGTCTTTCACCGATTTGGAAATGACGAAAGCTCGTAATTGGTAGATAGATACAGAGTAGACCCCATGGCTATGATAGTTGTATACAAAAGTGTAACTACCATCGGCCAGTCATGTGATTGAGTTACTCGTTTTTCTCTCGACCCTCAAACTGGTATTAGGACTTTCAAGCCATCGAAAATTGAGAAGGAGTAGGGTTTTACCCTTAGTCAGGACGCCAACCTAGGAGACTATCTATTCTCAAGAAACCAATTATTGTGAGTCTCTAGTTATTTGCTGGAATCTTGCCTTGACTAGCAACCCATAAGCCTTAACCCAACCTTTTCTCGACCAAAGCCCACAGTTTAGACATGAGATGAATAGACAAGGATAAGGACAATCATTTATCATGACTATGGTAGACACTCATCCCGAGATTGGTTACCCCTTCGATAACTCTTGTATACTGTGGACGAGTAGATCATTCTATTTTATCAACCATATGTCATTGTACACACTCGTTTTCCATTTATTGAGGAACGATCCTTGACTTGACTTATATCTACCATATTCCGTTACGCAGTGCCTTATTCTTTATTAACAAGAGTCGGGGTACAATCTCGAACTTTAGAATTTTTATAATCTTATTATTCCTAAAACCATGTCCTAGCTTCTAGGGTGAGTAGACTGTAAGTCTTCTAAAATTTTGGGATATGAGAGGATTATCGATTGATTAGAATAATTTCCATTAGGATGATAATTAGTGCCCCATGGACTCCCACTTTCCAGTTAGATCATTTTGTGTCCTCGGCCGTGTCATTAATAATCGGAGCACGAGACCAGCTGTTACCTTCCAAAAATTTCACATGTAAGATCTAGACGAGTCCCTTTTCATCTAGGTATATCATGTCCCACTCAAATACGTCTCCTTGTACTCTCTTTTTATGGTACGACTTTCAGATAAAAAGGACTAGCTATAACCCTTACCATAATACCGGTATGCTCACGACTTCCATTAGAGACTCAACCTCGACTCGAACATTTTGATCCAATATATGGTTGTGATCTACTCGAAGTCCACTACGTACATAAAACTAGTGTGCCACTCAATTGTGTCTTCTCGTGCTAATTAAACACCAAAGTCACTGAAGACGTATTTTTGGGCTTTAGGGACCTAACTAACCAACCGGACTGGCAACTAGCTCAACCACTTGGGTGGAAACTTATGTAGAACCCTAGAGGGGAGGTGAATAGGGAAATAAAAAATAATTAGAGCAACAGAAGCAATATATGACAAATAAAAGTAAAGAGTAAGAAGATCAAACACAAGATGTATCCTGGTATCCTCGCTTGAGGCAATCCAGTCCCGGAACTCTCTCCGGCTTAAATCCACTATTTAATCAAATAATACACACGAGTTTGGATCCGAAGACTTGCCAACTTCAACACACGAGTTTTCTTACGAAGGCTCGCCAACTTCAAACAAATGAGAAGAGAACTTGTTGATCTTCTAACACGTGAAGATCGAAAATTATAACTCTTAAATACTCTAGCACTTTGGGAGAGGATGACAATTAAAAGCTTGGTAGAGTATTAATGGTGGAGCTCTTGGTTGCTTGAAAAATTTATGGCAAGAGTTGGTGAAAGCTTAATGAGAGAGAAAGCTTTCTTTTATAGAGAAACCAAGAGTTGGTGGCAATTAATGTTCTGGATACAACCAGACCGGTATACCGTCGATATGCAGCGGTATACCGTCGGTATACCGGTCAAATAGTAACGGTCATATTAATGACCATGTGAGAGCATTAAATGCGGCCATTAATGCTAGTCAGAGTAATTCAAAAATTAAATATTTATAACTCGGTATACCGTCGCTATGCCGCGACATACCGTCGGTATACCGACGTTTTGTCACAGAACGTTTTCAGGTAAACAAAATGGTATACCGCCGGTATGCCGGAGCATACCGTCGGTATGCCGACGTTTTATCACATAACGTTTTGTGGTCCATAAAACGGTATACCGCCGGTATGCCGGAGCATACCGTCGGTATGCCGACAATTTATCACAGCAAGTTTATGGGTGATAAAAACGGTGTACCGCCGGTATGCCAGAGCGTACCGTCGGTATGACGACAATTTATCACAGCAACTTTGTGGACGATAAAAACGGTATACCGCCGGTATGCCGGAGCATACCGCCGGTATGCCGGAGCATACCGCCGGTATGCCGCTCTGTAAGAAATTGATTTTTGACTTATGCTTTTACTTTGTCATCCGTCCTTAAGTGTTTACAGATATACCTAGACCTCGTACAGACTCAAAGACTCTAAGCAGTAGGAAGCCGTCTATGCAAGGAGCACCGGTATCTGCTTCAGTCTTCACTGCAAAGGATGGTAGCACTTGAAAGGAAAGACTTTATGTAGTAGAGCTTATGAGAAGATATGAATCTGAAGACATAGAAAACACAACTACGAAGATGCTGTTAATATATCAAAATAAAATGTGCCAACAATCTCCCCCATTTTGATAATTGACAAAATAGAGAGATAGCATCTTCAGGGAGTAATTCTCCCGTAGGTAGACAACTCCTCCTCAATACGTTTTCTCCCCCTTTGTCACTTAGTCAAAGATGGAAAAAAAATAGAAATTAAAAAAATATAGCAATGATATGGACAAGAGCATATAATAAAAAGCATGTATTGATATATGGAAGTGAGAGATGAATACATGCAAGACACTCATACTACATAAGACAATTTAAAAGACTCTCCTCTACGAGAGTTTACCAACAAGAGAAAGACAAATCCCAAGTCCCCGTAGGACTGCAAACTACTAGATCCAACCAAACATAGGTCCCCGAAGGACCACAAAAGACAGAATAACAACAAACACAAGAAACTAAGACACTCATTATTCGACACCCCCATCCAAAGGAAGCAACCCCTACTCGTCAGCCGGATCGTCCCCACCATCCTGAGCCTGGTGAAATACGCCATAAGGATCAATACCGTCTGGGTACATGAAACCATAGGCAATGGGATCGAAAAAGCGTGGTGCCTGGTACATTGGATCTTGAAGATTCAGATCCAGAAACATGTCCCGATCCTGAATAGTACGCTGAATGAAATATGCTTGGTCATGGAAGCGGGACTGAATCAGAGTGCCAAGACCACGAGTGTGAGCCTGCATCTGTTCCTCTGCCTGCGCCATACGCATGTCGTAATGCTGCTGTGTCAGCGGCATATAGCGGCCGGAGGCAGGAGGAGTGGATGCGGGAGCAGCATGAGTGGAAGCTGGCGGCTCTTGGGAAGAAGAAGCACGCAAAGTGGAGGCACCACTAGTGGAGCAAAAAACAGCGAGGTAGGATGGGACGCCGTCCGAGGAGCAGAGGGAGAGGTCGACTTGCTTGGCTTCCAGAATGAGAGTGATGAAGGAGCCGTAATAAAGGTTCTGCTTTCCTGCTGGCATGACGCCTTTGAAGGCATAAAGGAGAGTCTTGGAGAAGGAGAAGGACTTCCTTGTATATAGGTAGTACATGCACACTAGGGCATCGTCGGTAATGGCATCATAGTTTCCGCCCTTAGGATAGAGTGTGTGGCACACAATCCTATGGAGCTCATAGTAAAATGGCTCCAGTTGAGCAAAAAGAGCAGGGATAGCAGGAGGGTTAGGGCCCTTGCAAATGATGTGACAGAATTCGTCGAAGGGGGTATCCGTCGAAGAGTGAAGAGCAGCCAATGCCGGCAAGGCTTCGCCTTTGTTCGGGATGCCGAGGATGTTGCCGATGTCCCGAGCCGTGAGACGAAAATGACGATCATTGACCATCGACTGTATGGTGCCGTGCTCGTCGTCTGGGACCAAGTTGCAGTAGAAGAGACGGACGGTGGCGGGGTAGACGGGCACTTGACGCCGAAGGAGGCAAGATAGTCCAGCCTCGTCGAATAGAGGGACATGGCAGGAGAAAAGATTCCAGTTGATTGCACGGCCCTTGAAGACGTTATGATGGACGAAATGTTGAAACCAAGTCTCGGCCGCCAAGGAGGAGGTGAATACCCGCTGATCATATCCATGAGGGAGAGCCACCGGAGTGAAGGGATTGAAGAAGGTGGAGGAGGAGGAGCGGGGACGCTTGGGATTGGCTAAGGAGGAAGAAAAAAAATTGGAGGAGGAAGTTAGGGTTTGAGGTGAGAAGTATAGGGAGAAGAAAAAAAAATAAGGTTTTAAAGGAAAGGAGGGAGGTGAACGGTTGAGGAGTTGGAAATGGAAGGGGTGGGTTGGAAATGAAGGAGATAAATGAGGAGTTATGGGGAAGTGGAGGGGATGGATAGTTAATGTGATTGGAAGTTAGGGTATGGGGAAGAGGTGAATAATAAAGGAGGAAGTGATGGATGGGAAGGGAATTAATGAGGGAAAGAAGGAATAAAGTGGGAAAGAAGAAAAGTGGGCCCAGATTTTGAAATAGAATAGTTGTCCGCCGCGAACCGGCATACCGTCGGTATGTCGACGTATGCCAACGGTATGCCGAGTTTTGAAACAGAACCTAATTCTGAATCAAAAACAGTATGCCGTCGGTATACCGCCGTATACCGTCGGTGTGCCGGCCAAGAAGATTTATGGGTCAAAAGATAAAATGCCTAGTTCTTGGCAAAGAAAAGTGAAGCGATCTTCCGGAGGCAGTTTGGTGAAAATATCAGCTAGCTGATAAGTGGTGTCAATAAACTCAAGGCGGATATCCTCCTTTTGTTGATGGTCACGAAGAAAATGGTGTCTAATTTCAATGTGCTTCGTACGTGGGTGACAAATCGGGTTTTTCGTGAGATTGATCGAGCTAGTGATATCACATTTAATAGGGAAGCAAGTATGAGAAATGCCATAATCTATAAGTGTTTGTGACATCCAAAGAATTTGTACACAACAGCAACCGGCCGCAATATATTCGGCCTCAGTGGTTGAAAGAGCAACATAATTTTATTTCTTACTAAACCATGATACCAAGTATTTCCCAAGAAATTGGCATGTGCCGCTAGTGCTTTTTCGGTCAATCTTACATCTGGTAAAATCTGCATCCGAGAAGCCATGAAGCTCAAAGGATGAAGATTTCGGATACCAAAGGCCCATGTTCACGGTACCTTTGAGATATCGAAAAATACGCTTTACGACACATAAGTACGATTCCTTTGGATTTGCTTGATAACGTGCACAAAGACATACAATAAACATGATATCAGGACGGCTAGCAGTGAGATAAAGTAGACTACCAATCATACCTCGATACTTACGGATGTCAACCGATGTGCCATTTTCATCATGGTCAAGCTTTGTCGTTGTTGCCATAGGAGTCCTTATTGATTTGGATGAGTCAAGTTCGAAATGCTTGAGGAGATCCTTTGTATATTTTGCTTGATTGATGAAGGTCCCTTTGGGTCCTTGTTTGATTTGTAATCCCAAAAAGAATGATAGCTTACCCATCATACTCATTTCAAATTCTTCCTGCATAACTTTAGCAAATTCTACACAAAGAGTGTTATTAGTAGAACCAAAAATAATGTCATCGACATAAATTTGAACCAATAAGAGAGTGCCATTATGGAATTTGATAAAAAGTGTTGTGTCAACTTTCCCCTTTGAAAAATTGTGTGAAACAAGAAAGGAGCTAAGACGCTCATACCAAGCACGGGGAGCTTATTTGAGGCCATAAAGGGCTTTGTGGAGTTTGAACAGGTGATTAGGAAATTGAAAATCTTCAAAGCCGGGAGGTTGTTTAACATAAACTTTCTCTTTAATAATACCATTCAGAAAAGCACTCTTAACATCCATTTGAAAGAGCTTAAAGTCATTAAAACAAGCAAAAGCACAAAGCATACGAATGGATTCAAGACGTACAACCGGAGCATAGGTTTCTTCGTAGTCAATGCCTTCCTCTTAGTTATAGCCTTGAGCAACCAATCGGGCCTTGTTATGAGTCACTAACCCATCTTCATTAAGTTTGTTTCGAAACACCCATTTTGTTCCAATGATGGGGTGATTGCCAGGTTTTGGGACAAGTTTCCAAACCTTGTTTCGCTCAAATTGATTAAGCTCCTCTTGCATCGCTATCATCCAAAATTCATCAAAAAAACATCATTAACATTTTTAGGCTCTATTTGAGAGATAAAAGCCACATTTGCACAAAGATCACGAGTGGAGGATCTAGTGCTAACACTGGAGGAAGGATCCCCAATGATAAGTTCCTTAGGATGATTGGTGACAGATCTCCATTCTTTTGGGAGATCCTTTTGAGGAGGCTCGAGAGGAGGAGACTCTTTTGTTGGAGTCACAACTTCATTGTTAGATGAAGAAGGACGATCTTCAATAGAGGAGTTCTCCAACCCAAACGAGATGTCATCAATATCCTCGGAAGAGGAGAATATAGAAGAGTTAAGTTCATTAAAAGAGACATTGATTGACTCTTCGACAATAAGACTTCTTTTATTAAAAACATGAAAACCTTTACTATGAGTAGAGTATCCAAGGAATATTCCTTCATAGGCTTTTTCTTCAAACTTGCCTAGGTTATCCTTGGTATTCAAAATAAAACAATTACAACCAAAAACTTTAAAATATTCAATAGAGGGAATTTTGCCAAACCAAAGCTCATAAGGAGTCTTCTTAGAAATAGGTCTAATCAAGACCCTATTTATAACATGACAAGCCGTATTAACGGCTTTCGCCCAAAAATATTGGGGGAGCTTATATTGGTTTAACATAACCCGGGCCATATCGCCAAGGGTTCTATTCTTTCTCTCCATAACACCATTTTGTTGAGGAGTTCGTGGACAAGCAAAATCATGTCCAAAACCATTCTTTTTACAAAATCTTTTGAAATCGGCATTGTCAAATTCTCCTCCATGATCACTTCTAATCTTGTTAATAGAAAAACCTTTCTCATTTTGAACACGTTTACAAAAAGCAACAAATTCACGAAAAGTATCACTTTTGCAAGCAAGAAAAATAACCCAAGTAAATCTCAAAAAATTATCAACCAAAACAAAAGCATAAAGCTTAACTCCAAGGCTAGCAACTCTACTAGGACCAAAAAGATCCATATGAATAAGTTGAAGAGGTCTAGAAGTACTCACAGAGTTGATTGATTTGAAGGAAGACTTTGTTAACTTACTCTTCTCGCATTTTTCACACACCATATCCTTTTTGAACAGGATACTTGGGAGTCCTCTTACGAGCTTCTTGGTAGCAAGACGAGAGATGGTATCCATTTTGGCGTGTCCGAGCCTCATGTGCTAAAGCCAACTCTCATCGTTCTTAGCAACTAAGCACCTGTCATTGTTAGTATCTTCGACAAGATATAAAACATAGATATTGTTTTCTCTAATGCCTTCATAAACAATAGATCCATTTGAGCTATCGGTAATGAAGCATTTGAGCTTAACAAACTTGATATCATAACCATTATCGGTAAGATGACTAATACTAAGAAGATTGTGTTTAAGATTAGTAACAAGACATACATTCTTAATACAAGGATAAGGAAGGGAACCTATATTACCATTTCCTATAATGTGACCTTTAAGATTGTTACCAAAAGAGACGTGTCCTTCCTTCTTCATCGATAGCGTTGTAAATAATGAAGCATCCCCGGTCATGTGTCGTGAGCAACATAAGTTGAAGATGAACATTTTGGTACCCATGATCGTATGGGTCCTTGAGTGTTAGTCTTAGGCACCCACATAAAAACTTTCTTATCAACAAGTTTCTTTGTATGACAATAATTGGTCGTATGTCCAAACAAGCCACAGTAATTACAAATCATAGAGAATTTAGAAGAAGATATGTGAGAATCATGCATATGTGGATCTCTAGTGCGAGGAGCTCTAACATTAGTATTATGATGATGATAATAAAAAGTATGATGCGAAGTGTTTTTCTTAACAAATGGTCCTTTCCTTATGTTAGAAAAGGATTTGTGTGTAGTGTTCATGTAAGAAGTATGCCTAGCATTGTGATGAGTGTGGAGGTGTCTTGGAGTATGCATGTGAGTAGTGTTCTTATTACCTAATTTCTTACTCTGTATAAGAAGATTATTATACTTAATAGAAGTATCATATTCTCTCCTATTAGTATCTTGAACTTTATGCATAGCAAATTCATAAGAACTTCTCATGGATTGAATCTCATCATCCTTTTTCTTGATGGTGTCAAGAGATTCTTGAAACTTGAGTCGTAAAGACTCTATCTCATCCGTGTCAGAAGCAGGAGATTTTTCCTTTACATCAATAATGATGCTTAAGAGTCTTTCTACTTCAAGTTGAAGAGCATCAACCTCTTTTAGAGATTTCTTATATTTATTTCTAACACCTTTGTGCTCTTCATGCAATTCAAAGATAGCTTTCTCCAAGTCATCATAAGTAAGAGTATTTAAGGAGAGATCATCAAGTACCTCATCGGTTGCAATGAGACAAACGTTGGCATTGTGTTTGCACTCTTTGTCGTTGTCGGAGTCGCTTGCGTCACTCTCACACCAAATGCTTGTGTTAGCGAATTTCCTGGAGGACGAGCTTCCCTTGCTAGGCTTCTCGTACTTGCTCGAGTCTTTTCTTATCATCGGACAATCCCTCATGATGTGTCCGGGTCTTCTGCATTGATAACACGCCGGATCTTCCTCATTGTCCCGTCTGAAGCGATTGGCTTTGTTAAATTTGAGGAACTTTCGGAAGTACTTAGCTGTGAGAGCTATTTCTTCATCGTCGTCCGACTCATTGTCGTCGGAGCTATCCTTGGAGTAGTACTTTGTAACTTTGAGAGCAAGAGACTTCTCCTTCTCTTTGGTCTTCTCCTTCTCCTTCTCTTGTATGGAGGATTCCTCTTGATCCTTCATATCGAGTTCATGAGTCATTAGCTTACCCATGAGGGTCTCAAGGTTCAGGACTGTAAGGTCGTTTCCCTCAATGATTACGGTAGCTTTAGGACTCCAAACTTTTGTCAATCCTCTAAGAATTTTTCTGATCTTTTTATGAGCAGGATATTCCTTACCAAGAGAAGAGAGAGGATTAATAATATCACCAAAACAAGTAAACATGCAAGTAATAGATTCATCGTACTTCATCTTAAAGGACTCATATTCTTGCGTGAGTCTACTAATCTTGGATTCCTTCACTTGTGAAGTACCCTCGTGTGTGACTTCAAGTAACTTCCAAATCTCATTGGAAGTCTTGCAAGTAGAGATTCGGTTGAATTTACTACTGTCGAGAGCACAATAAAGAGCGTTCATAGCCTTGGCATCTCGACTCGCAAGCTTCTTGGTGTTTTCAATAAGTGTGTCCCTAAGGGTGTCAGAAACAATATCCTCAATAACTCTGGAAGGAGTAGGAAGACCATTTATCACACAATTCCATAAATCAAAATCTATGGACTTAAGATAAATACTCATCCTAATCTTTCAGTAGTTATAGTTGGTTCCATCAAATAGGGAAGGCCTATTTATGGAGTGTCCTTCATTGTGGAAGATGTTGATACTAGGGTTAGTGGCCATGGATCACTCAAAGGGTGTAAATCCAAATCAAGAGAACAAAGCTCTGATACCAATTGTAGAACCCTAGAGGGGGGTGAATAGGGAAATAAAAAATAACTAGAGCAACAGAAGCAATATATGACAAATAAAAGTAAAGAGTAAGAAGATCAAACACAAGATGTATCCTGGTATCCTCGCTTGAGGCAATCCAGTCCCGGAACTCTCTCCGGCTTAAATCTACTAGTTAATCAAATAGTACACACGAGTTTGGATCCGAAGAACTTGCCAACTTCAACACGAGTTTGGATCCGAAGACTCGCCAACTTCAACACACGAGTTTTCTTACGAAGGCTCGCCAACTTCAAACAAATGAGAAGAGAACTTGTTGATCTTCTAACACGTGAAGATCGAAAATTACAACTCTTAAATACTCTAGCACTTTGGGAGAGGGTGACAATTAAAAGCTTGGTAGAGTACTAATGGTGGAGCTCTTGGTTGCTTGGAAAATTTATGGCAAGAGTTGGTGAAAGCTTAATGAGAGAGAAAGCTTTCTTTTATAGAGAAACCAAGAGTTGGTGGCAATTAATGCTCTGGATACAGCTAGACCGGCATACCGTCGGTATGCAGCGGCATACCGTCGGTATACCAGTCAAATAGTAACGGTCATATTAATGACCGTTTGAGAGCATTAAATGCGGCCATTAATGCTAGTCAGAGTAATTCAAAAATCAAATATTTATAACTCGGTATACCGTCGGTATGCCGTGGCATACCGTCGGTATGTCGAAATTTTGTCACAAAACATTTTCAGGTAAACAAAACGGTATACCGCCGGTATGCCGGAGTATACCGTCGGTATGCCGACGTTTTATCCCAGAATGTTTTGTGGTCCACAAAATGGTATACCGCCGGTATGCCGATAATTTATCACAACAAGTTTATGGGTGATAAAAATGGTATACTTCCGGTATGCCGGAGCGTACCATCGATATGTCGACAATTTATCACAGTAACTTTGTGGACGATAAAAACGGTATACTGCCGGTATGCCGGAGCATATCGCTGGTATGCCGCTCTGTAATAAATTGATTTTTAACTTATGCTTTTACTTTGTCATCCGTCCTTAAGTGTTTACAGATATACTTAGACCTTGACTCTAAGCAGTAGGAAGCCATCTATGCAAGGAGCGCCGGTATCTGCTTCAGTCTTCACTGCAAAGGATGGTAGCACTTGAAAGGAAAGACTTTATGTAGTAGAGCTTCTGATATGAATCTGAAGACATAGAAAACTCAACTACGAAGATGCTGTTAATATATCAAAATAAAATGTGCCAACAACTTATTCTAGGTTACCCTAACCTAGTAGAAAAAGATTTATCATTAGAATCTTGTCCAGTCCTTATGGATTGAAATCCAAGGTTCATCTAACCAACGATTGATGTACAATCGGAGAACCCATTAAGACCCATCCATGCATACCACCATTTTGGAATATATAAAACCGAACTATTTGAGATAGGTCTGTATACCTATTATTTAGTTCCCACCTCTTAGAATGTGAATTCATTCATAACCCTTAACCCATTTACCTGGAAGTCGCGATACGATCTTGTATTGCATTTATATTCCTTGCTCGTACGTTTAAATAACCACAGAAAAGATCACAATCTTGACTTCTCAAATGGAATCTTGTTTAGACTAAACTGCGAGAACGAAACTTCGGTATTGCACGGATTGCAAGCCCCTAAGAAACGTGGGGTTCTTCGATTTGGCAAGTGACTGGACTAGAGTAGTCCAATCTAGCAAATAAGTCAATGGTTCATAGACTTTCATCCTATCTGCATCATTGGATACCCTTTACCGCTCTTGAAACTCATAATTGCCTTCGATTATTAATACTTTTCCTGTCCTTCCTATTGCAGAGAGACGAAGGTCATGCTTATTAGAATTCACCAATATTTCTTAGCTACCTGTGTAAATTATTGCTTATTGGGTTGTTTGATAGATATGAGAGAATTATAGTGGCCATAAGCAGTACATATCTAGTGGTAGCAATTTTAGCAATTAGTTGGTAGATTATAAAGTTTTAGTGACATAGCCTTGAAGGCGTAGTGTGTTCAAAGGTGGGTAGAAGTCCTCGGAGTTTCATAGTTACAAAATGGCTAGGAGGAGAATATAAACTGTTTTCTGAAATTCGAGGAGATTAAGGTAATGGTAGATTCCCTTTTTGAATTTAAGGAATAGTAACGAATTAGAATTTCGAGGACGAAATTATTTTTAAGGTGGGTAGATTTGTAACCCCTCTTCCCAGAATTTTGATAATATATTTTATTTATTTATTTGGATTAAATGGTGACATGTAGAGTTTTATAAATAATTATTTAGTTAATTATTTCGGTAGATAATTTTAGCCATGACGGAGTTTTGGAATACACGGTGACTAGAAATCGTGGCACGGATAGTGCCATAGCGTGCTTTGGCTAGTGTATAAGCCCTGGTAGGGAAGAACGAGCCATCGTGATGTCCTAACTAGGAAAACTAGGCCAAGTTGCGACTTAACCCTTACCGAAGATTTATTTATTTATTATTTATATTATTGGGTTTAGGAAATCCGGTTGTACCGAGCTAGTCCAGACTGGACCCGAATTGTGCCCAAGCCCATGTAGTCATGCGGTACATCCAATGACATTCGTGTTGATGGAATGTGGCATGAAGGTGTTGTGTTTCGTTTTATTGATTTAATGAATATTTTCTAGAATTCGTAATTAAATATTATAAATATCATTAGCAGTTGATATTCAATGATATTTGTATAAAATGAGTACATTGTACGTTTTGGGATTTTTAGACTACGCATAGTGGTGTACACACCGTTATTGATTTATTGAATTTCGTTATTACTATTATTATTATTTTTTATTGAGGTTATTATTATATAATAATAATAATATTATTATTATTATTATTGGTTATATAATTTTTGGCTAATATTATTATATAGTGATATTTATATAAATAAGCCTTACAATAGGAACAAATGCCATTGGGATTTATTTAGGTTTATCTAGAATATATATGAGCATATATATATATATATATATATATATATATATATATATATATATATATATATATATATATATATATAGGTATAAGAAAAAAAATAATAAAAAAAGAAAAAGAAAAGAAAAGCAGATGCTACTGTCTACAGTAGCCGTATGAACCATAGCTTAAATCCCAGCTCAGCCCGATAGCAATAGAGCCGGCCCACATGGCCATACTCCCCCACCGCTCGGCCAGATACGAAACCGGCATATATATTCGTATAACAGAGGAGGAGTCGCACGAATTCTAAACCCTAATCCAACTTTCTCATATTGCGCCACCAGTACCCCAGCAACCAGGGCGGCCACCGGCGACCCCACGCTGCCGCTCGACCGTCGGACGCGGCTGAAATCGAGCCAAATGGTGACATCACCGTAACAGGGAGCGCAGGAATCGGCCGACTTCGAGGCGATGGTTCGTCACCTCCAGTGGATCATTTCGTGAATCGATCGATCTGGTATGTTCACAACATGACCCTCTCCTAATCCCTTCAATTAGTTCGATTTAAATTTCTCCGTACACGTCGTAAATCGAGCCCAAAGTTGACGAAAAACCTGTCAAAATAGGACACCAAAACCAGTCCAACGACTCTAGTTCACGGTCAGTTTTCTTCCAACCCATACACGATTTCGAGATTCTATTTGAAGACACTTATAGACAATATATAGGAGATGGAAACCCTTCTTTTCGTTTCTATATTCATGTACTGTGTGCCGATTAAACAGTTCCCAAAGTTTAGAAAAAATCTGTTTTTCAATATTAAAAATATTGAAAAACTCTTCGATACGACGTGCGTCCCGTCAATCTGGGTGACGTGGTCGCAAATTGAAAGCATCGAAAGGTGCGTAACAGTTTCGTGGATGTGTGGGCTTTGACGGAATTCAAATTGGTCGCGTGTGCGCGACGAATTTGATGCGTATCCGTCAAAATTCACCGTATCGGCTTCTGTACAAATTTCCTAATTACTTTGTGCACGTTCGTCAAATCGAGACGAAACTTGTGCCAGCAGGACCATATCGTTTTTCTGGTCCAGTATGCCAAGTTTGGTCCAATTCTGAGACAGTTGATCGGATCGCCGTTTCGCGGGCCCCACGATCCGACTCAACGGGCGATTTTGTGTACGGCCCGCCGGAATCCAACTTTGGACATACGGTTTGGTTCGTATCATCAAAACGAATTCGTATAATTTGATGACTTTAGAGACCGTTGACTCTGGCACGCTTTTTGGTGCAAAGCGGGTCCAACGGCGAACATCATTTTGACCCGAAATTACCGTTTTGATCCTGTGTTCAGAATTGGACTTAAGGACAGGCAATTCTAGCAATTTTGACTATTCTAAGAACAATAGTAATATTTATTTCAGCATCCGGAGATCATTGTATTAGTTTTGACTATTGCGGCACAACGAGTAGTCTGGATTATCGGTTTTACCAGCAAGGACCACAGGCGAGTACAGTTTATTGTTTATTTTCAGTATTGATCTTTACTATGCATCAGCATTTAGTCGATAGATATGTGATTTCAGTTTTATGTTGATTTTGTTCCTTGTTGTGTCGGGAGGGTAAAGTACTAACGATGTGTGATCTGACCTTAGACAGTGTAGACAGTGATTTATTATTACAAAGTAGACAGTGTAGAAAGTAATTTATTATTACAAAGTAGGCAGTGTAAACAGTAATTTATTATTGCAAAGTAGACCGTATAGACCGTATTTCTTTATTGCATTATTCAATGTAGACAGTGTAACTTTATACAATATAGACAGTGTAACTTTAGACAGTGTAGACAATATAACTTTAGACTGTAGACAGTGTCATGTAATTGTCCCGAGATCGATCACATATCAAAGGTATTTCAGTCAGTCGGTGAGTATTGTCTTTATTTACTGTTTTTCTTTGTTTAGTTTTATTTGTCTTTTGTGTTATTGTCACGACCCGATCCCAATTTCTTGGGTCGACTCGGATCATGCCCAGCCTACACCGTTGTTGAGACGGCGACAGTAAGCTGTATCCCATATGCAGGTACAATCAACAACATTTGAAACTATAATTGCCACAATATTTAATTAAACGATAATATAAACTTGTCCATTACAAAGCTTGTCCACAACTTTAACATAACATTTATTTTATTTAAAAGATAAACTAAAACTCCAACTAAGCAGAAGTGTCATCATCATCTCCATGGACCTCGTCTGGGAGCACAGCAGGGTACAGCTCCGGGTCATAGTAACTACTGATCAGTAGCTCTGAGTCATCAATAGAACCTATTGGGTGTGGGGGATCCAGTCAGGAAAGGAGCAAGTACAATTATGAAAATTAACAATTTGCATAATGAATAGAAACTTGCAATATTAAATAATTTTGAAACAATGATTTCCAACTATAAAACAATTGTGATTTGAGTAAGCAGTATCTATGACCGGTTTAGGATGATTCAATTGTATCCTATTGATACGGTCTGGCCTAACCCCGTGTGAAGAGGGGTAAGCTCGCACATTCATTAACTATTTGGCTTTGATCATAGATAACTACGCTACTCCCCATTATCCCGATGCAATGATTCAGTATATTACTCTAGGAGAGAGTACGTGTAACAGTTGTGTATTTAACATGCAAAATTTCTAATATTAATTAAACTGCAATTAACCACAACCGTACTTGCCTTGATTTAAACTGAGAGTCGATGGATGTTCCGAGTAGATGCTAGTTACGCCTTCGAAATCCTACAAATGGAGCATCTATACTTATCAATCTGTATCAAACCAACTAAGTGTGCTAGTTACAATCTCTATTTTCTTTCCTAATAAATTTTATCCTTTTTATTCTAATTAGAACACAATTATCGGATGGTTTACTATTTACAAGAAAACATCAATTTAATCCTTTCTTTTTGGAAAACTTACAATTTATCATTTAAATTGTTAAAACTTTGTATTTTATACATAAAGTTATTATTTATCTAATAAGTGAGAAAATCATGAATTTCCTAATATTTATGAGAATATATATATATAGTTATTCTAACATTTACGTTACACTACCACAACCAGAAAAGAAAATAAAATAAATCCTAATTATTACATCTTTCACAGCATGGTTAAATAAGCAATTGGGCTTATGCCCTTACAACCCGATTTACATAAATTAAAATAAGAGAAAGAAAACGTTAGTCTTGAAAATTACCTACAAAATTAATAATAACTAATATTTAAGAATAAAAATAAAATGAGTCTCAGAACTGGTCCAATCTTCATTTTCAGCTACTCTGCCTCAACGTCCGAACAAACCGGTGCGTTTGCATTTCACTGGGGCCTATATACCGATAAGGTCGTCGCCCAAAAATATTATCATTTTTGAAAATCATTTTTAAAAATTATATAATCAATTTTTTTATAGAAATTTCGGCAACATTCCCTCTATTTTCGGGATAACCCAAAACTGGGAAATGCACCGATTTTCCTGAAAAATGATCTCAACCAACAGAATTCCTAAGTTCACCGATACTAAGGAATTTCCCGAGCCAACATGAATTAAGGAACTCCCACAAAATACTAAGAAAACCAACAGAATCATAATCCAATAACATTGGCTAACCACAGCATCCGAAGTAAATTCGGAAAACCAATTTTTTCCACAGAACTCTTTCCAAAGAGTTCACGCAAAATCACAGAACCCAAAATCAGAGGACAATTGTCCGAAACCAGAAACATAGCCGAAAAAACCGAATTTTCCAAAGAAAATTCCCGGACCAGATTTCATCATAGACCAAAAGAACTACGGGACTAACAGAAGTTACCAAAAAAACGAAGGAATCCGAAGTGATGCCTCGGACTCGGAACACTGACAGAGTGCACGGGCACGCCTAGGAGCAAATCCGACGGAAACAGCACCAGAGAACGGGAATCGTCCCAAAAAGGAGCCAAAGACTCGCGGGGTGCGCCGGAGCTCGGGGGTTCGGCAAAAAGCCGCTGGAGGAGATCGGGTCGCCGGGGAGTGACTCGATGGCGGCGCAGAGGGGCACGCACGGCCGGAGGGGCGCGCGCGGAGGCGAATCCGACGGTTGGGCTCCGCAGAATGGCCGGAAAACCCTTGGGTCGGGGCGGCACCGTCGGCGGGACAGTAGATCGGCGGTCGATCGGAGGCGCGGGTAGTTCAGGCGAGAGTTCGCCGAAAAATTTGGGATTTAGGTCAGAAATAGGTTTAGGGAAAGGATGAGGAGAATGAATATGAGAGAGGGGTTTATATAGGGTGAAACCTGGAGTTACGAAAATGGAGAGTCATCAGCCGTTCGGGGAGGCCGACGGTCGGCGGCGGCGGCCGTTAGGGATGGGAAAGGTCGGCCAAGGTCGAGCGGGTCAGGAAAGGAAGGAAATTTCCTTAACACAAAGAAAGAGAAAGAAAATGAATGATAGTTAAGTTGGATTTTATCAATAGTCCAAAATGTATTAAAGATTATGGACTGTTGGACCTAAATGAATGGTCTTTAAGAAAAAAAGAGCTTTGGGCTAAAATATAGGTAAAAATGGTTTTAAGGTTTTTTTTTAATTAGAAAGATTACCTGTTTTAATAAAAACCCCAGTTTCTAAAAATTCAATTTTTCCAAATTAACAATTGAAAAAAATAATTTTCTAAAATTACGGGTTTCACAACCTTCCCTCCTTAAGAAATTTCGTCCTCGAAATTTAAAGAGTTGGGTTAGGAATTACCTTAGGTCTCAAACAAATATGGGTACTTCTCCCGCATCTCATCCTCTCGTTCCCAGGTAGACTCGCCTGGGGAATCATGCCTCCACATTACTCGAACTATCGGAGTCACCGAGGTCCTGGTCCTCTTCTCACCTCGGTCTAGAATCGCCACTGGCTTCTCAGGCATAGTGAGGCTCGGTCCAATCTCCAGCTCTGAGTGGTCTAAGATGTGATTCTCATCAGGGACGTAGCCTCTGAGCTGTGAGACGTGAAAGACGTTGTGCACGCCCTCTAGATTAGTTGGTAGAGCTAACCTATACGCCACTTCTCCAATCCGGCTCAGAACTTCAAATGGTCCAATGTACCTGGGACTCAGCTTCCCAGCTCTGCCAAATCTGATTGTTCCTCTGGTAGGAGAAATCTTCACAAAGACTTTATCTCCTTCTTCAAACTGTAGTGGTCGACGACTGCTGTCTGCCCAATGCTTCTGTCTGTCTTGAGTAATTCTGAGCTTGTCTCTGATTATCTTCACCTTCTCTACTGCGTCGGTCACCATCTCTGGACCCAGCAGTACTCTTTCTCCTACGTCATCCCATGCTAAAGGTGTACGGCAACGATGTCCATACAGAGCCTCAAATGGGGTCATACCAATGCTGGCTTGGTAGCTGTTATTATAAGAAAACTCTACCAAGTGCAAATGGTCTTCCCACGATCCTCCGAACTCCAAGACACACGATCTCAGCATATCCTCCAGTGTCTGAATCGTCCTCTCTGATTGACCATCTGTCTGGGGGTGATAAGCAGTGCTGAACTTCAACTGTGTCCCCAGGCTGTCATGCAAACTTTTCCAAAAGTGAGAGGTAAAACGAGTGTCTCAGTTAGATACAATGCTTACCGGTACTCCATGAATCCGGTAGATGTGTCGCATGTATAGTGCCGCCAACTTCTCGGTGGATAAACCAACCTTGAAGGGGATAAAGTGAGCTGACTTGGTTAGTCGGTCCACTATAACCCAGATGGCATCCTTCCCTCCTTGGGAACGAGGCAAACCTGACACGAAATCCATTGTGATGTGCTCCCACTTCCACTCCGGAATGTCCAACGGTTGTAGAAGTCCTGCGGGTCTCTGTCTACTGGCCTTCACTTGCTGATAGATCAAACATCTTGCCACGAATCTGGACACATCTTTCTTCATTCCATACCACCAAACAATAGTGCGCATATCCCGATACATCTTATTAGCTCCAGGATGTATAGAATACTGCGACTGGTGCGCTTCCTTCATCAGCTCGTTCTTTAGTTCGCCAGATGGTACACAAAGTCTCGTACCATTCTTCAAAGCTCCATCGCTGGCGATTGAGAAACCCTCAAGTGTTCCTGCCAACACTTGGTCTCTCAGTTTGCAAAGTGCCTCGTCTTGAAACTGAGTCTCCTTGATCTTGTCCATCAGATACGAGCTCACTTGCAACTTCATCAGTACTGAATCAGCATCCAGCTCTATCCTTCTTTCTCCAGGCAATATGATCTCTAATCCAAGCTTCTCGATGTCCTCTAGCAGATGCCGCTCCTTAGTCAAGAACATCGCCACTGGGTATCGACTAAGTGCATCAGCAACCACATTAGCCTTACCCGGGTGGTATTGCAGGTCGATGTCAAAGTCCTTCATTAGCTCCAGCCATCTTCTTTGCCTCATGTTCAACTCTTTCTGAGTGAAAACATACTTCAAACTTTTGTGGTCTGTGTATATCTCCACTCTCTCTCCATACAGATAGTGCTTCCATAGCTTCAACGCAAAGATAACTGCCGCCAGCTCCAGGTCATGTGTGGGATAATTCTTCTTATGGTTCCGTAATTGCCTAGATGCGTAAGCAATCACTTTTCCATTCTGTTAAAGAACACATCCCAGTCCTTTTCCAGAGGCATCACTGTAGATTATGAAACCACTGGATCCTGCGGGTAGCGCAAGGATTGGTGCAATGGTAAGCCTCTTCTTCAGCTCCTCGAATGTAGCCTGACAATCTTTCGTCCAGACAAACTCTTCATTCTTCCGAGTCAGCTTCGTCATTGGTTCAGCAATTCTAGCAAAGTCCTTCACAAACTTCCGATAGTAGCCAGCCAAGCCCAAGAAACTCCTGATTTCAGCAACTGAGCTTGGGGTAGACCACTTCTCCACAGCAACTATCTTCTTAGGATCCACCGAAATTCCTTCTCCTGTGACAACATGGCCAAGAAAATCCACCTTGTCTAGAAAGAATTCACATTTGGATAGTTTACCATATAACTTCTCTTTCCTCAAAGTTCCCAGAACCTTCCTGAGGTGCTCCTCATGCTCTTCTTCAGTCTTTGAATAGATCAAAATGTCATCAATGAAGACAACAACAAATTGATCTAAGTATTCATGGAAAACCTTGTTCATAAGGTTCATGAACACTGCAGGAGCATTTGTCAATCCAAACGGCATGACCAAGAATTCAAACTGCCCATACTTGGTGTTGAATGCCGTCTTGGGAATGTCCTCCTTTCTGACCTTGATCTGATGGTATCCAGATCTGAGATCAATCTTCGAGAATACCTTGGCTCCGCTCAATTGATCAAATAAATCATCGATCCGGGACAGCGGGTACTTGTTCTTGATTGTGATATTGTTCAATGCCCGGTAGTCGATGCACATCCTCACTGTTCCATCTTTCTTGGGAACAAACAAGACAGGCGCTCCCCAGGGTGAAGCTCCGTCTCGAATGAATCCCAGAGCCTTCAGTTCATTGATCTGATCCTTCATCTCCTTGGCCTCCTTCGGGTTGACTCTGTAGCATCCCTTAGAAATAGGGGAAGAACCGGGGACTAGGTCAATGGTGAACTCTAAGTCTCGGTCTGGGGGTAACCCGGGAAGACTATCAGGAAAACATCCATAAATTCTGCTATGATAGGGTGCGGAGGTCTGGACTCTTCAGTGATAGAGGTATAGGTAACACATTCCAACTCCTCCGGAGTTCGAGAGATTTCAAACTCCGGTTCTCCAGGTGGACTGAAGACTACACATCCTCGATGACAGTCTATCAGCGCATGCTACTTACTTAACCAGTCCATCCCTAGGACTACATCATAGTTAGGTAAGGGCATGACAAGCAAAGGTGCTATAAAGTTATGGCCAGCTATAGTGATAGGGCATTCACAGATTTCAGTGATAGGTAGGGGTCCTCCTCCAGTCATAACTCTACAGATCTTCTTGCTAAAGCCAGTAACTATATGGTGTGCAGAGATAAACTTTGTTGCTATGAAACTGTGTGTTGCACCAGAGTCGAATAAAGCTAATGCAGGATGAGAATGTACATAGATGTAACCTGATATGACATCCGTATTAGGTTCCTGCTCCGGCTCTGGTTCCTCTGCAGTTAGGGTAAAAGCTTGCCCCGTCTTCTGTTGATGCTGCCCAAATTGCTGCTGCTGAGTGGGCAGAGGTCCTTTCTGCTGATTTCCTCCAGTTCTGTTGGCCGCTGAGGGGCAATCCTTCACTTGGTGGGTGGTAGACCCACAGATCAGACATTGTCCAAGCCTCTTCCGACAGATGTTCACCTGATGACCCGACCTCTTGCAATAGCTACAGACAGGGATCTACTTCTGGGGTGCTACATCATTATTCCTTGCTTGCTGGTGATGCTGGGGCCTGTTGTTGTTGTTGTTGTTGTTGGGCTTCTTCTGATTACCTTAGAAGTTGCTAGTTCTAGGATAATCTCTCTTCGAGCGGGCAGGTTGGCTCTTCTCTATGTCTTGTGCTCGTTCCAGGATCTTCTCATAAGTCTTAGCACCGTCTGAGATCACATAGGTGCAGATTTCTTCTCTTAGTCCAAATCTGAACCTTTCAGCACGATCGTCAGGATCAGCCACCAGGTTCTTGGCAAATCGGCTGAGCTGGCCGAATTCAGCAGCATATTCTCCCACAGTCATGTTGCCCTGCTTCAGGTTCTGGAATTGTCACTCCATCTCCCGCAACTCTGAAGTTGGGAAGAACTTCCTCTGGAATAACCTCTTGAAGGTGTCCCAATCAACTTGCCTATCCTGGAGTCGGGGTTCATTCCGATACCAGGTGCTTGCTACATTCTGCAGTTGGAGTCCTACTGCTTCAGCCTTGAGGTCTTCTGGAAGTCGAGCGACGCTCAGGAGACGCTCCATATTGTCGAGCCATTCGTCAGCATAGACGATTCCCTCGGTTCCCTTGAAAGGTCGAGGGTTCTGCTTCTTAAAGCTCTCAATATCGCCCACCTTGGCAATATGATTTCCATTAATTAAATGGCCTTATTATTACATAAATTGATCCTTAAATTTATGTTTACCTTGGCATGCCTTGGTTCTTGTTGAGCTGCTTCTCCTCTTTCCAGTACAGCCATTGCCACGCTATGGGCGTTCTCCATGCCTTCTCTCATAATGGCCGTCTGCTCGCGATGAGCTTCAGCTTGAGTTATCTGGGCTTCTAGCACTCCTCTTAGCAGACCTATGAGGTCAGTGGGGTCCACAGGCACCGGTGGGGCAGCTGGAGTGGGCGTAACCACAGGGGGTTGCATCTCCGTCTGGGAAGATGATGGATCTACCGTTGAAGCGGCAAACAACCCAAGAGGTGCATTCAATGGTGTAAAACCCAGACTTAGTTAAGGCGGTGGGGTTTGATCAGGCGTTGACATCCCATCGCCAGCAGGGTTGGTATTGTCAGTGGCCATTCTCTGGAAGGTTTAGGATATAAACATAAGCAAGGTACCCTATCTATAATCAAACAAAAATATTTAATTATAATATATTTCGGTCCTATGTTGTGGTAAATTAATGTTCTAAATGTTTTCCTAGGTTTTCCTAAGTGGTTGATTGCAAAGACCTGCATGGGCCACCACTAAAAACATGTCACCACCCGATCCCAATTTCTTGGGTCGACTCGGATCATGCCCAGCCTGCACCGTTATTGAGACGGCGGCAGTAAGCTGTATCCCATATGCAGGTACAATCAACAACATTTGAAACTATAATTGCCACAACATTTAATTAAACGATAATATAAACTTGTCCATTACAAAGCTTGTCCACAACTTTAACATAACATTTATTTTATTTAAAAGATAAACTAAAACTCCAACTAAGCAGAAGTGTCATCATCATCTCCATGGACCTCGTCTGGGAGCACAGCAGGGTACAGCTCCGGGTCATAGTAACTACTGATCAGTAGCTCTGAGTCATCAATAGAACCTATTGGGTGTGGGGGATCCAGTCAGGAAAGGAGCAAGTACAATTATGAAAATTAACAATTTGCATAATGAATAGAAACTGCAATATTAAATAATTTTGAAACAATGATTTCCAACTATAAAACAATTGTGATTTGAGTAAGCAGTATCTATGACCGGTTTAGGATGATTCAATTGTATCCTATTGATACGGTCCGGCCTAACCCCGTGTGAAGAGGGGTAAGCTCGCACATTCATTAACTATTTGGCTTTGATCATAGATAACTACGCTACTCCCCATTATCCCGATGCAATGATTCAGTATATTACTCTAGGAGAGAGTACGTGTAACAGTTGTGTATTTAACATGCAAAATTTTTAATATTAATTAAACTACAATTAACCACAACCGTACTTGCCTTGATTTAAACTGAGAGTCGATGGATGTTCCGAGTAGATGCTAGTTACGCCTTCGAAATCCTACAAATGGAGCATCTATACTTATCAATCTGTATCAAACCAACTAAGTGTGCTAGTTACAATCTCTATTTTCTTTCCTAATAAATTTTATCCTTTTTATTCTAATTAGAACACAATTATCGGATGGTTTACTATTTACAAGAAAACATCAATTTAATCCTTTCTTTTTGGAAAACTTACAATTTATCATTTAAATTGTTAAAACTTTGTATTTTATACATAAAGTTATTATTTATCTAATAAGTGAGAAAATCATGAATTTCCTAATATTTATGAGAATATATATATATAGTTATTCTAACATTTACGTTACACTACCACAACCAGAAAAGAAAATAAAATAAATCCTAATTATTACATCTTTCACAGCATGGTTAAATAAGCAATTGGGCTTATGCCCTTACAGCCCGATTTACATAAATTAAAATAAGAGAAAGAAAACGTTAGTCTTGAAAATTACCTACAAAATTAATAATAACTAATAATTAAGAATAAAAATAAAATGAGTCTCAGAACTGGTCCAATCTTCATTTTCAGCTACTCTGCCTCAACGTCCGGACAAACCGGTGCGTTTGCATTTCACTGGGGCCCATATACCGATAAGGTCGTCGCCCAAAAATATTATCATTTCCGAAAATCATTTTTAAAAATTATATAATCAATTTTTTTTATAGAAATTTTGGCAGCATTCCCTCTATTTTCGGGATAACCCAAAACTGGGAAATATGCCGATTTTCCTGAAAAATGATCTCAACTAACAGAATTCCCAAGTTCACCGATACTAAGGAATTTCCCGAGCCAACATGAATTAAGGAACTCCCACAAAATACTAAGAAAACCAACAGAATCATAATCCAATAACATTGGCTAACCACAGCATCCGAAGTAAATTCGGAAAACCAATTTTTTCCACAGAACTCTTTCCAAAGAGTTCACGCAAAATCACAGAACCCAAAATCAGAGGACAATTGTCCGAAACCAGAAACATAGCCGAAAAATCGAATTTTCCAAAGAAAATTTCCGGACCAGATTTCATCATAGACCAAAAGAACTACGGGACTAACAGAAGTTACCAAAAAAATGAAGGAATCCGAAGTGATGCCTCGGACTCGGAACACTGACAGAGTGCACGGGCACGCCTAGGAGCAAATCTGACGGAAACAGCACCAGAGAACGGGAATCGTCCCAAAAAGGAGCCAAAGACTCGCGGGAGGCGCCGGAGCTCGGGGGTTCGGCAAAAAGCCGCTGGAGGAGATCGGGTCGCCGGGGAGTGACTCGACGGCGGCGCAGAGGGGCACGCACGGCCGGAGGGGCGCGCGCGGAGGCGAATCCGACGGCTGGGCTCCGCGGAATGGCCGGAAAACCCTTGGGTCGGGGCGGCACCGTCGGCGGGACAGTAGATCGGCGGTCGATCGGAGGCGCGAGTAGTTCAGGCGAGAGTTCGCCGGAAAATTTGGGATTTAGGTCAGAAATAGGTTTAGGGAAAGGATGAGGAGAATGAATATGAGAGAGGGGTTTATATAGGGTGAAACCTGGAGTTACGAAAATGGAGAGTCATCAGCCGTTCGGGGAGGCCGACGGTCGGCGGCGACGGCCGTTAGGAATGGGAAAGGTCGGCCAAGGTCGAGCGGGTCAGGAAAGGAAGGAAATTTCCTTAACACAAAGAAAGAGAAAGAAAATGAATGATAGTTAAGTAGGATTTTATCAATAGTCCAAAATGTATTAAAGATTATGGACTGTTGGACCTAAATGAATGGGCTTTAAGAAAAAAAAGAGCTTTGGGCTAAAATATAGGTAAAAATGGTTTTAAGGTTTTTTTTTAATTAGAAAGATTACCTGTTTTAATAAAAACCCCAGTTTCTAAAAATTCAATTTTTCCAAATTAACAATTGAAAAAATAATTTTCTAAAATTACGGGTTTCACAGTTATTTTTCTAAATCATATGTCTAAAGGCTAGCCTCTGCCGTATAGTCATTTTCATATATTGAAACTGCATTCAGTGAATTGTACTCGTTCCATTCCTGACTGGAAACCAATATTTTTTAGGTTAGCCGTGGATTCACTTAGCATGGGAGATACGGGGGTACTTACAGACGAAAGCCTAGAGACTAGCTAGATAGTTGAGTTGTAGTCATTCATATATTTGTATAAGTTTATATTTTTCTGCAAATATAAAACTTGTGATCATTATAAATTAAATTAATTTTATGAATGAACATTATTTGTGATTTTGAGCAGCATGGCCGTGACAGCATTCTACCGTCGATACTGCGACGTAGGCTGGCTTGGACACGTCTCGTATCCGGGACAAAAAATGGGTGCTGGTCGTGACACTCCCAAGGTATTACCCTCATGCTGATACTAGAGCTGCTCCTGGTACTGTGCATGCAATTGTGCTCTGAGCTGTCTAATCCTCTGAGCTCGCGATGGCGGTGGCTACTGTGCTAATGGTCGAACATCTAGTATTGGCCCTAGCTGCTCGTCCACTACTAGAGGCGATGACGGAGGTGATTGAAAGGATAGAAGGGGTATATCTGGTGTAAATGGTCGTGTTCGAGATGTCGAGTATGGACAAGTGCTAATTGAATGGTCCTCTGCTCCACAGCGGAAGCATCGCCTATTGGCCGTCCGACAAACTGATCTAGAATGCCCTAACTTCCCACAGTAGGTACATCCTTCTTGTTCTGTCTAATACTTCTGCTGGTTCCTCCGCCTCTGCCTCTGAGCTTGCTGCTGCTGAACCGATGCTGGTTGCCTGCTGGTTGGAAGGTTGGAAGGACGATGATCCACCTTGACATCTTCGGAGATAAATTCCTATCATGTGGTCAGGTGAACCGTACGATAAACATAGAAAGTTAGCCCTCCGACAAGTAAGATGAGTATGCCCTTCCCTTCCATAGAAGGAACATACGACTGGTAACTCCTGGTGCTGGGGTGTATAGTTGTATGATGGTACTGGTGATGGACATCAGGGTAAAAAGCCTGATATATACGGATGGTTCCTCTTATGACCCTCAGTTCTGGATGCGGTCCTTCTAGCTCCATGCCCTTGTTTTCGTGCTGCGTCCACAGTAGGTCCGGCTTGATATGCTGACTGGCTGTGCGACTGGTACTGGCTGGCTGTGCGACTGGTACTGGCTGGCTCCAAGTTCGTGTCTTAAAATTCTTCGGGTATTCCTTGCCCACACTACGGTCTATCAATATTTGGATACTCTGCTGGAGAACGAGGTCTCGTCATTGCTGCGACTCCATCATTTCTTTGATAATCCCTATGAGTGTAGGTACATCGGGATGACCTGGAACTACCTCTGCTCGGACTGCTGATTGTATAGGCTGAGCTGGCTGATCGGAATAGACTGGTACCTCTGCCCACGAGTCAACTCTCGACTCTTTGTCTGAATGCTGAGACTGATCCTCCATAACTGGCCTAACAGAAGATTGCTGACCTGTAATGCCCCGCTCCGCACGGTGCATTATGCTGAGTCATTGACTCGAAGAGTAGCGTTGACCCGATTGCGTATCGATGCGAATCGATACAAGAGTTACGTTGTCCCGAGAAATGTATCGACCCGAAGAACGCATCGAGTAATAACGATGCAAGTGTGAAGTTGTCCCGAGCAATGCATCGAACTAAGCCGATGCGAAGAGTTGTCTTGTCCCAAAGAATGCATCGAGTGAATCGATGCGAAGCGTCGCGTTGCCTCGAAGGATAAGTGCGTTGAGATGGCTCGAAGATTCTAAGAAATCGAATCGACCAAGGCGCAAGTCCGAATCGATGCAAGTATTGATTTTAGTTGGTTTCATGTGCAGGCTATACGTTTACGCTGAAATGTTAGAGGTCGATCTTTTGCCTTATTCAGTAAGGGGTTCGCGAAAGTAAACCGTCGCCTTGCGATGGACGGAAGCGTTGGCATGCTAAGCCAAATCGGACTTATAATTCAATAAGCACGAAGTGCTCGAATGGCTAAGTCAAGAGAGTTGCCCGTGCAACAAAGTTATGAAATCGAGCCGCAACGGCTCGGCAAAACGACAAGGTGTATTGATTCAAGGTGGGGGAACATTAACTCTCTTTCCTACTCCATCATGCTTAAGTAAAATACATATCATTTAATGCTGAGTTAACCTATCAACGCCACGGGCGTGGCTCGATAGAGTGTTAAACGTAGTGCGTGTCGAACACTAGATAGAATAATTGAAATGAATCGTACGGCAGACGTACGAGTCGCTATAGAACATTAGATATCGCAAAGGCGAGCGCCTCGGTGCGCAAGCCGCAAGAACATGGGATAACTGTACTCGACGAGTGCCTTAGTGCACGAACCATACCGTGCCTTCGCGCACGAGTTAGAACGGCTAGAACATTGAAAGACAATAGGCGAGCGCCCTAGCGCGCAAGCTACGGACATTGAATGCTAAGTCATAGAACATCGGAACTAGGGTCAAAACGTGCCTACGTGCACGAGGTAATAAAAGGTGGCTTCATTGCGAAAGAATACAGTTGTGGTATGAATGTGGCGGAACTGTCGGATATGACATAATGCCTCGAAAGGTGTTCGGGACCTTCGGGTCGTTCAGTTGACGAGCATTAAGTTGAGGCATGATGCCATTGAAATATTGAAACGAAGTATGAAACGTAAGAACATAGAATGTTAACGAAAGAAATACGAGATAATAATGCGGCATGGTGCCTTCGAAATGTTCGCGGCCTTCGGGCGTTCGTTGAGGACATTCGGCGTTGTGCTAATTGAAATAGAGATAAGCGAACTTGCTTGGTTGTATGAAAGATGAGATTTGTTGCATGGTCAAATGGACTTAAAGATATAAAAGCCCGTGCATGGGTATTCCCTCGAACGCGGCGCGCAAGGGCGCTGGGACCGTTCGGCCTTGGAGGGATTCGTTTACGGTATTGTTGGTGCACTTCATTTAGATGGGTAGCGACCGTCTGGTGAATGTGATAAGCCACTTGCTGCGATTCTTTTGATGGCCTCTGATGTTGGTTAGCAACCGCACATAGTTAACATCGTCTTATGTTTCGATTCGATAAATATAAGTCTATTATAGACCGAAAAGCTAGTGACCTTCATATAGTTAAGGGCGACGGGTTTGGAAGTGCAAGGTATGCACATATCCTGCATGGACGAATCCAGAATAGCGACCACTTATAACATGACAGGGAAAACGGATAGGCGTATTCACCTTGCGTCGGTGCAAGGACGAATGCGTCGATATTGCTAAGTTGCGCCACGAATCAAACACGAGATTGCTTGCCTGTTTACTTAAGCGAATTGAATAACATGCTTGCCATGCTTTACAGTCTTCAAATATGCCATGAACTCATCCTAAGGAGAACATTGAAAGAGAACTAAATTGTATCCTTGCATGAATAAATACAATACTAAATGTCGGTTTGTTAAGTGGGTTTTTGATCAGTACAACGAGGACGAAAGTACTAATCCCCCACTAGTTTGCTAGCAGGTTCCGGAATTGGTCTGCTCGCGGCGGAGCTTCGCTTGAACGCGTCGAGGCTTGGAATGCCGGAGCGTATTGAAGCGTGCGATCGCATTGACGCTCGGACTCGCGATAGGATTGATGTGGCCGAGATATAGAAGGCATGATATATGGAACGGTGAAATCCTTTGTGGCAAGAGAGAACCTGAGTGTTGTAGCCAATTTGGCAAATTCCGTTGGGCTATCGAAAGCCTTTGTAATCTGATTTCGAATATCAATAAAGAGAATCGTTTCGTATACTCTATTTTCCTTTCATTGTTAACGTTCAACTCAAAGATAACCATTTGAGAACTTGTCATCTTATCTTGCATGAGCGCAACTCCAGGCTCGTGCGGCATCACGCCCCAGCGAAGACGATGATTCGGGTGATTTCGGGTCGGGGCGTGACAAATTGGTATCAGAGCACCAGGCTTAATTTCCTCTGGACGCTTGCTTCATTTCAGTTCTAAAAGTTGCCCACCACCAATTGAAATCACTCTTGACTCTACTCGATGCCGCACTGGATGCTCCATACAATAAGCCTAATACAAATCATGTAATTTTGCCGCGTGTTGTTTAGAAGTTACATGGTATTTGCGGGAAAAGTCGGAAAAGGTTTGTTGCTATAAGCGCAACAAGTTGTGAGATATGAATTCAATAAATTATTGCTGCGGATGCAACACGTCCTGAATTGAAATTCGAGATATTCGTTGTTTGCAACGAACGATACGAGAAATATTGGTTGCATCGATACAATAAAAGTCGTGGAATGTTGCTGCAGCAATTGCCACGCGTTGATTGTAAATGATGCGTTGAAAAGAAAATGAAGGTTGATATTGAATGTGTCGAACAGATTCACATATCAATTTCGAATGTGCGTTGCGAAGAAAAGCGATAAGTCAATATCGAATGTATTGAACGGATTTGAGCATTGACTTTGAATGTCGGAAATAAAATGTTGCACGAGGTGCGGTAAATATCGAAAATAAATCATTGCACGATGTGCAATGCGTATTGAAAGTAAAATTATTGCACGTGGTGCAACGCAAATCAAAGTGAAATCGCTGCACGAAGTGCGACGGATATTGAGAATGAATTATTGCACAAGATGCAACGAAAGAAAACAAAAGTTATAAATCGAGAGACGAAATCGGTTCGGTTGCACACCGAGCTTGTGTTGGCAAATGAATGCATTGGCCGAGTTGCGTCAGATTTTGATTAATCAGAGTTACGGTTGTGATCAAGCATGATCACTGCAGAAATCGTGAGTCGGAAGAGATCGTTGGTTCGTAAAGAGTACGTCGCGACGAAAGTAACTTGATTTCTGGGTGGTATATGGCATACCACCGATGCAATGAATGGCTCGATTCCGAGTGGTATATGTAATACCATTTGTGCGATGAATTGCATCGACGTATCGTGAGAATTGTGGAAGGTTTGTCCGCAACGGACGGGATAGCACCGGGACTCGATTAAGAATTTGTATAACGGTATGTTGATGCAAGTGTTCTTCGATGTTCGGTTAGAACGATAAGGTAGGGCTTGTATCATTGAATGATACGTCGATTGAAAAATTTATGTGTCGGTCGAATGATGGGAACTAGCGAAACGATTATGCCTTGAGGCAACAATCAGATCGACGGGATAGGAAACTCGATACGTTGAAATCGAATCGCACGACTTGCGATCCCAATTGAAATATTGGGCGAGGCAAATCGAATCGCACAACTTGCGATTTCGATAGAAATGTTGGACGGTGCGAATTGTAATCGAATCGCACGATGTGCGACTTCGATGAAGAGTTGGTTGACGCGAGTAATCGTGCCTAAGAAATAGTTAGTTACGTTACGGCGAAACTCATTTGAGTACGACTGAAAACACACGAAACTTAGAGGGCGAGATCGTATGACTTGAGGGTTCGATGTTGGATAATCGGTAACTCAGTTATGCGATCGAAGTATAGCGGGATACGGCAATTCGGAGAACGAGTCGATGCGTATGGAAAAGTTCGTTACGAACTTGGATGTTACGATGCGAGTTAAGTTGACGTTGAAACAGATTCAAAGTTGACCCTTACGTTATCGAAATGGATATGGCGTATCGAGATCGATACATAAGGAAATGTAAACGACATGAGAATACAAAATAGAGTGTGCCTCGCGCTATGAAATTTTGTAAGTAACGATACGAGAATGAAACAAACTGGTCGATCGTAAATTTTGTGATTGATCAGGGCGAGACTATAATTTATCGACGATTGCTCGATGCGTATAGCATCTCGTATGTCGACCGCGAAATAAGATAGACTCGAACTCGATACGAGTAGATATTTCATAAATTACGGAATCATCGACAATAGCGCATGACTTTACTCGGAGGATAGTTATGCATCAGTTGCGCCGATAGAATGGTTAGGTACGGATTTGGGTAGTCGCATAGAAATCGTCGAAACGTGATTTGGCTCCGAAATAAGATATAGCATGGTTCGTAGTAAACTGTCCTTCGGTGATGATCCACAATTATCGAGCGTAGCTTCGGGACAACTGACCCTAGAAGACTTGACCGCCAAATCAAATTGAATGTTGCAGACCGTAAGATGACCTATACGATATCGCATATGAGATTGCATCGATAACAAACACAATGTGGTGCATGTTGACGATAAGTCTAGGCGATCGAGAATTGTTGGAACAACTTTGATTGAGAAGGATGTAGCTAGATGTTGAGTATTCGTTGGATAAATGCTCGAATGGTTATATTGGTCGACGATCAAACTATAAATTCACCAACGAACTTGGTGATTCGGATAGGCGATTGCGAGAATCGTGCTATGCACGAGAGGGAACGATAAGGGAATGACTTACGAGTCATGTCGTGATTCGGATTCACCTTATAATTGAGCTTGTGTGAATTGAACTTATGTTCGATGTTGCGAGACGGATAAGTCAGGAATTTGGCTAGTGAAATTCCTACTCGTTAGGAATCGAGCGTAAGGCGTATCGGAAAGACCTTCGTGTCAAGGCGATCGTTGCCTTGAGCACCGTCGCCTTGATGTAAACTGTTAGGTCGGATAGATTGTGGCCTTGTGCAATGTCAATTTAAACTTGCATCGGAAGGATTTGAGCACGATGTCTAGGTAAGTAACCTAGCGGACGTAGTCCTGAATGTTGATGCTTTTGCAAGTCAACAAAAGAGAATCATGTCGAGATAGGATACGAAGTGAAACATAAGAAATCGTTGGATAGTGACGTCGAACGCAAGGCATTGCGGAGACTCGTTGTGATCGGATGCGCGAAGGCTTGACACGATGCGTAGGATTGATAGTCCCGATGAAACATACAAATTAAGAAATGCGATTTTTTGAATCGCATCATGTGCCTTGACTTTCGTTGGAGGATCGCGTATGTATCAATATGCATGTGCGCTAGAATTACGAGAACAAATAATAGAGCCAAGTCCGGTCGAGAATATGAGATGTCAAGTTATCGAGAATAAGAGTTACGTGTTTGCATTGTTTCGATATCTTACAACTAAGCTTGGCTGAAATGCATATATTGATGGGACGCCTAAAATATGTGTATGATTCTAAACTAAGTTGTACGATCCAAACGATAGTGAGACGAGATCGTGGAACGTTCTAATGAAACCCTTGGAAATTTAGTATTGGTTTCGGTTCGAGACGAACCTTGTTTTGAGTGGTATATTATGTATTGCCCCGCTCCGCACGGTACATTATGTTGAGTCGTTGACTCGAAGAGTAGCGTTGACCCGATTGCGTATCGATGCGAATCGATACAAGAGTTACGTTGTCCCGAGAAATGTATCGACCCGAAGAACGCATCGAGTAATAACGATACAAGTGTTAAGTTGTCCCGAGCAACGCATCGAACTAAGCCGATGCGAAGAGTTGCCTTATCCCAAAGAATGCATCGAGTGAATCGATGCGAAGCGTCGCGTTGCCTCGAAGGATAAGTGCGTTGAGATGGCTCGAAAATTCTAAGAAATTGAATCGACCAAGGTGCAAGTCCGAATCGATGCAAGTATTGATTTTAGTTGATTTCATGTGCAGGCTATACCTTTACACTGAAATGTTAGAGGTCGATCTTTTGCCTTTTTTGTAGAAGCATGGAAAATATTAAAGAAGGATCCATGCGGCCAGGAAACTCCATGCGGCTAAGGAAGCCTATGCGGCTCACAGATTCATGCGGCACAAGGGGCTATGCGGATCAAGACGTCCTATGCGGCTCAGAATAGGAGACACGTGGCTTGAAAAATAATTCTCCCCCTCCTGTATTAATTACTGTGACGGCTGACAACTCTGAAAAAGTGGCAGCCCTGACACAAATGAGGTAATTATGACTCTGTCATAATGACAGACCCCTAGAGAAGTGAAGGAGATCTCTGACACAATCTTCCGAGATCCAAAAAATGCCACGTAGCTCTGACACGTGGACGATCATATGCGGCTCGAGCGAAGACTTCCCATGCGGTTCAGAATGAAGCCGTTCCATGCGGCTCAGGCCGAAACAGTCTCATGCGGCTCAAGCGGAGGCCTTCCCATGCGGTTCAAGAGGACCATTTCCATGTGGCCCAGGCAGATACATCCCTATGCGGCTCGTAATAATCATCTCCATACGGTTCAAAGGTTCGAAGGGGGGAGCCACTACCCAAGCAGCCCTGACACGTGGCCCGAACCTTATGCGGCCCAAATCTTATGCGGCTCAATCTTCATGCGGTTCAGATCCCCCAGTGGCTCCTAGGACACGTGTCCTAAGCCGATCAATCTCCCAGATTTATTGCAATCAGAGATTGGGTCAAATCCCGATAATCTGGGACACGTGGCAGGAGAATAAATCAAACTTATTCGCAGACATCAGAAGATCATTATGAGGAAGATTTATTCCAATCAGTATTAATTGCTGATGAGATTTGGTGTAATCTACACTTAATGGTCCAGATTCATCACAATCAAAACTAATGGCCTAGATTGACCAATCCACAGGCCGCCGCCATCTCCAAGAAGCAATCATTTGCAACCCTAATGATCACACTCCATTCCTATAAATAGCAGGGTGCCATTCCCTTGCAAGAGATACATACACACAAAGAGAGGCACACATAGGAGCACTTTTTGAGATCAAAGAGAGCACCAGAGTACTTGGAGAGAAGAGCAGAGAGAGAGCAAAGGGAGCATTTTTAACAACGCCAAGCAATCTTCTGGAGCCAAGGCTACATACCGATCGTCCAAGGAGTAAGGCAGAGCTGCCGTCGCTTTTCCGAGCCTCTATTGTCACCCCCCAGAATCTAAAATAAATAATTGTACTTAGACTACTGTACCTAGGTTTTCGTCCCTAGGCTTTCTTTGTACGAGCGAGTTTATAACGTGAAGTAAAAGTCCAGTCCTCCGATAATTGTTTTGTCCTTTTATATTTTATGGCAAACACGATGGCAACTCTGCTGGGGACAAACTTCTCCACGGCTGAGGAGTTGGTGACACAGTCGGATGCAGCCAAGCTTGGATCCACGCAACAGAAGATGGTCGTCCGTTTCGACCAACAGGCGTTCGAAGAAATGCTCTCTGAAGGAAGTGCTGGCCCGATCCAGAAGCGAACCCGCACAAAGAAAGCTCGCTGCGAGTGGAGGCCAAAATTATTTGCTCCCCCACAAGCTTTGGACGGGGTACTGTCTGCTACCCAAGACGGCGAAGGCGACTCTCATACAGCTCCACTTCGAGCCGTAGAGAACTCTGCTGTTCCCAAGTCCGGCAAAGGAAAGCACTACGATGCTGGACTTGCAGGGACAAAGAGCGACTCTATGCGCCCCAAGAAGAAGCCGAGCACTCCTGTGGCCAAATCTGCTAACCACATGCAGGAGGCTCATGTGGGTGGATCTAGTAGCCACATGAAGAAAATCCATACGGCCAGATCATCCAGCAGCATAAAGAAGACTCATGCGGCTGAGACTCCCAGCCGCATGAAGAAAGTCTATGCGGCTACGTCTGCCAGCCGCATACGGACCAACGATGATAGCCGCATGACGCGTACTCCACGCGGCTCTGTCTTCGACCGCCTCTCGTACGGTCCTGATCTCTTGTGCTCCCAAGAAGATATGTTTGACTCTCTCCAGTATCACTTAGACTCTTCCTACTATGTGCCCTTACGCACTAGAGCGAAGAAGTCTAAAGCAACGCGAGCCTGGCGAGTTCGGTCCGCTGATCTGACCTCTGACCCTCCGAGCGTTCCGTATACTGTTACACGGACCTCGGATGGGAAGTTGTACAGAACCACTCGAGTCCAGCCCCCGGTGGCAGACGGACAAGAGGTTCACAAAAGTCTCCCAAAATCCCAGGAGCGAATATGGTCGGTCGAGACCCATCTGACTTGCGTGAGGCCATCCTTCACAAACGCAAGGGAAGAGAAGATGCATCGGGGTGCAAAGAGTCCTCCCACGGACGTCACTGTACCCAAGTCATCGTCAACTGCTGCTGCAACAGCACGACGATGCGAGAAGACCGGCAGTCTGTCTTTCAAAGGCTACAATAGCCATCTTCAGAAGACGAGGCGCTCCCCGTCGTCTCTTGCAACTCTGCCCAAAAAGTCCCCGCTGATGGAAGGGGGAAGAAGACAAATGTTCCCAGCCCGAAGATCTCAACTACTGCGACTAAAAGACTATCGTCTAAGCGGGTGCCCACCACCGGAGTTTTCCAAGGTACTCGCTCTAAGACGAAATCTGCTACAGTGGGAGATTCCTCGTCCACAACGCAGGAGGTTGCGGGGGCTGGGGGTAGCACCCCTCCGAGCCTCCACAGCAATCCGATGTTCCAAGAAGACGAGCCGGGGAAGACAACTCTCCCATCGGATGTAGCAAACCTCGACGTCCCCGAGGACGTCCACAACTCCCAAGACGAGGCGAACTTGGAGACTGGGGGTACTGTTCCTTTCGAGTCTGAATCAGAAGGGAACATACCCACATACCCCGATGACTTCTCACTACAGGGGTACGATTCGGAGGGCGCTTCCTCCATCGCTCCATCTATCTCTCCTCATGTGAAGATGGTGTTCATGACAGACAGCAACTAAGGCGGTTCCAGTGATCGCCAACGCATCGACACTCTAGAAGCCATACTACACGCCTTGGTCAAGTCTGTAGACGAGATCAAAACGGCCCTTCCAACTCTCCAAGGAGGGACGCCTGGCCAAACAAGTACGGGTCCCACGATCAATGCGGACTCGAACTCAGCGGCACCGAACCCGGGCAACAGTCCTCCCGAAGTAACGGCCTCCACCGCTGTAGATGAGGCCCGCGAAGCAAGAAGAGAGGTCCAAGAGCTCCGAGCCATGTTCCGCGCTCGAGAAAACTCTCAAGACCTCAGAATACGGCAACCATACCCTGCTGCATGGAGGGATGTTCCATTCCCACCAAGATATAAGCCATTCAATATCAATCCGTATGATAGCAAGACCTCAGCAAGTCGGTAGATCACTTACTTCGAGGTCACCACCGACCATCTGCCCCATGACGATGCTATTCTCACACGATTATTCATCGGGGCATTGGAAGGAGTCGCCTTCGACTGGTATCACAATCTGCCGGACAACTGCATTCATTCCTTCGCCGGCTTCAAACGCATGTTCTTGGAGAGATTCTATGAAGTAGGGCAGGACATCACTATGTCCACCCTTATGGACATCGTCCAAGGGAAGAAAGAGCTGACGAGAAACTATATCGAGCGGTTTCGCCAAACCACAATGAAGTTGCCGTTTGGAAACCCGGATTCCTCCTTGATTGAAATTCGCCAAAAGAGACTGCTTCCAACAATCAGTCTCTGGATGGGCGAAAGTCAATTCAAGGACTGGAAGACATTCATCATCAGTGCCACAAGCGCCGAAGAACGGTTGAAGAAGGCTTGCCAACTGGGATTGTACATCTCGGACGGAGAGAACAAGGGTAAGCATCCCAACAACGACAATGGAGGGAATCCCTCCAACAATCGGGACAGCAGGGACAAGCAGGCTATGGTGGCCGACACAGCACAAAAACCTGAGCCAAAGCCGACAGACAAACAATGGCCGCAAATCACTTACTCCTTCGAAGACGGACACGTCAAGCCCATCTTGGACATGCTCATATAAGGGGACAGAATTCAGCTTCCTCCACCAAGATAGGAACCGCGGCCGGCAGAGATGGAGAATCTAAAGTACTGCCATTATTATCGCTACGTCCACCATGCTACACACGACTACTACCAGCTAAAACGGTACATCCAAAATCTCATCGATTCGAACGCACTCGCTATCGATTTCGAGGAGGTAACGGTGGCAGCCAATATGGTGTCAGTACAATTCGGCAGCTTCCCTCCGATAGAAACTCAAGACGGTGTGATCTCCATTCCTCTGGCGACAATAGAGATTGCTAATCTTCCACCTCCCTGAGATCAGGATGCTGGTCTAGTGCCCCTCACCACATCACGAGGGAAGGTCATGTGGATCATCCAGACTTGGTATCAGAAGTGACTCGGCCCATACCATCTTCCACCTACAAGAAAAAAAGTAGAAAAGTCAGGACCTGCCACACAATCTCGGCAGACATCAAAGAAGCTACAGCCGTCGTCACGCGGTCTGGGGCGCAATCCCAACCTGGGGTTGACAATCCAGCTGAAGATCATCAACCCACTACAACTGATGCTCCGGGACCGGCTCAGCCTTCGACGACCGACAAGCCTAGGCCGAGGGAGACTCGCTTCGACAAATCCCTCCGAAAAGAGGCAGCCCAAGGGCTGGAGAAGCCCTACAACTTCGACATCTTGTCACAATTGGCCAACATACCGGCCAAGTTGTCATTATACGAGCTCCTGAGACTCTCCTAGGATGTTCGTGCGGCTTTGAGCGATGCACTCCAAAATGCCGACGCATACCTGGCTCAAGTCAACCTCACGGGAGAAAACCCGCCTGTAGATCTCCAAGACAGCGCCTGCACGGGAGCAATGCCCAACATCGTCTTCACTCCGCAGGACATGCTCATCAAAACTAATCTGCACGATCGCCCACTATACTACACTGGATACATCGACGACGTAAAGGTGGATCGGATGCACATTGATCCTGGCTCTTCCATAAGTATTATCCCGAAGGGTCTACTACATCATCTCTGCATCCCAATGCATCGCCTGACGCCTACAAGTACCGCCATCAGCGGTTTCAATTCGGGCAGGAGCTACCCTATTGGGAAGATTTATCTGAAGTGTCAAATTGGCGACCTCCAATCCGAGGTCACCTGCTACGTCATAGATGCAGATACTTCTTACAACATCCTCTTGGGGCGCCTGTGTATACACGATTATATGATCGTGCCTTCCACGCTCCACCAGTGCTTCAAATATGTCGACAAATACGGCTTCGTGAGGACGGAATTTGCTGATATCGATCCCTTCAAAGGGGTCGAATCTTACTACTCAGACTCCTGCCTGTACAAAAAATCGAAAAAGCGTCTTGGTGAAGGAGATGTACAAGCTAGTACCGAGACAACCACAGGATCAGAAGAGCCTCTGACGATCCACCTCCAAGCTCGCAAACCGGGCAGGTCTGTACCCCTTACCGCCACTCTGCGTAAGGACGCAATCAGCCTCTCGGCACAAGAAGAGCAGATAATAATCCGGCTGCCAAGGTCTGGCCAAGTGCCAAGACCTACAACGGAGCCACTGACAATCAGGCTGCCGAGAGCCGGCCAGCCGCAGACGGAGAAGCTCAATCCCTCCGACAAGCCGATGACGATACGCCTTCCCAAGAAGGGTCGTCACCCCGATGCAAGGTTTGACACTTCTAGCGAACCAGCCACTCTCCGCCACACATCGAGTACCAAACTGGGGGTCGCTAGTCTGCCAACAACTCCATGCTCAGCTCCATCAACCGAACCGCTGACGATCAAGCTCCCCAGGTCGTCCTCTCAGTCTTCATTCACACAGGGGGTAGCCGAAGAGGAACAGGAGCTAGCCAAGTATGTGGCTGCCCACACTGATGTTCCCTCCGCAGATGATGTAATCCCCTAGAAAAGATACCTTATTTCATCAATAAAGGGCTATCTTTGAACTACCTCGAGCTTAATAAGCTTTGTACAATGTACGCTATGGAACACGGTATAGGCACTCACCTACACACACAGGTAACAAATGTCTACACCACAATCCAGCTTACTCTAGCAGAAGACGCTTACCGAATAATCGAGGAAGGAGACCATCCAATCATCTTCGGCCGGAAGGACGATCCGCATCCCTTTACCATAGAAGAAGTCGACCTTGGATCGGATGCCGGGAGACTACCTCTGTATCTTTATAGCCCCCAATCTAAATATCTCATGCAGAAATAGGGGTATGATCTGGAAATGACGCTGGGTTTGAACTACGGTACTGGACGACGATTACCTTTGAAGCCACCGGTCCCGGCTGGCAAACCACAGGACTACTATAGCAAGACTCGATGTGGATTAGGGTATGTAACACCCACGACGACCCCTGAAAGTTCAGATGAAAAATGTGACTGGCATTCACATTCGACCGGGTCACCAACTTCTGACTCTGATACCAGCATCGGAGATGTATTCAGACAAGTCTTGTCAGTCAACATGGCATTCGCCGACGCTTATGAAGAAGACAAATACATCCCCGAAATCCTCGAGCTAGAGCCGTGGGCCCAGCAGTTGGATGCACAATGGGAAAAGCGGTTCGAACTGAGGGAACCTCCTACTGAAGATAAGGTTATCCAGGTCGGCCTCGGCAGCGAATCTTCCCCAAAACCAATCTTCGTCAGTAAAAGTTTAACAGACGAAGAGCGAGAATCACTGTTGGAACTTGTCAAAGAATACATTAATGTGTTCGCATGGAGCTATGAAGACATGCCGTGGTTAAATCCCGATATTGCTCTTCACAAGCTCAATATTCGGCCGGACGCAAAGCCAGTCAAGCAACAACAGCGACGCTTCCGTCCAGGCATCATGGATGCGATCGAAACCGAAGTCAACAAACTGATAGCCAGCGGCTTCATTCGTGAGGAACAACATCCAGATTGGGTCGCCAACATAGTACCCGTCCTCAAGAAGAATGGGAAGATTCGAATCTGCATCGACTTCCGCAATCTGAACGAGGTATGCCCCAAAGATGAATTTCCCCTCCCAATTACGGACATCATGATTGATAATACCTGCGACTTTGAACGTATGTCATTCATGGATGGCTTCTCGGGGTATAACCAAATCAAGATGTCTCCTGACGACGAAAAGCACACATCATTCTGAATACCGATTGGCACGTATTGCTACACAGTCATGCCTTTCGGTTTAAAGAATACTGGCACCACATATCAAAGGGCCATGAGTATCATCTTCCGAGACCACTTAGCAAGATGGTGGAGTGCTATGTTGATGACATCGCCGTCAAGAGTCGTTGTAAGGGAGACCATCTACAGGATCTGAGAACGGTATTCGACCTGATGCGAGCGCACAATTTGAAAATAAATCCTACGAAGTCCTTCCTAGGCGTATCCAGCGGGAAGTTCTTGGGTTTCATCATCACCGCCCAGGGTATCCATGTAGACCCGGAGAAGACAAAGGCAATTATGGAGATGGGTCCCCCGAAAAATCTTCGCGAACTCAGAGGCCTTCAAGGGAGGCTAGCGTACATCAGGAGGTTCATTTCTAACCTCTCCGGGCGATGTCGGCCATTCACCCACCTCATGAAGAAAGGTGTCTCATTCGTATGGGACGAAGAATGCCAGCGGACCTTCGACAGCATCAAAGAATATTTGTCGAACCCTCCAGTCCTGGTGGCCCCGGTTACCGGAAAACCATTCCTGCTCTACGTACGAGCAATAAAGGACTCCCTCGGAGCTCTGCTAGCACAAAACAACGATGCAGGCCATGAACAAGCCATATATTACCTCAGCCGAATGATGACTGGGCCAGAGCACCGATACACCGCTGTGGAGAAGGAATGTCTTGCCCTAGTGTTCGACATCCAGAAAATACGACACTATGTCACCGGACAAACGATACATGTGATCTCACGAGTCAACCCTCTCAGGGTCCTCATGACTAAACAAGGGGCACTTAGCTTTCGTCTCGCTACATGGGTAATATTGCTATCCCCCTACCATATGATCTTCGTCCCACAAAAGGCGGTCAAAGGTCAAGCACTGACAGACTTTTTGGCAGCCCACCCGGGCTCGGAGTCGTCCAGGATATATAAAGAGATCCCAGATGAGGTCGCCGACTCGCATGCAACCTCTCACGATGATATATGGCGAATGTTCTTCGACGGCGCTTCGAGAACTTGACCTAAGGGCAACATTGTCGTCGGAGTTGGGGTGGTACTGGTTTCTCCTACCAGATTGGTGATCAACCGTGCTTACTCCCTCACGGAACCCTGCTCTAACAATGTGGCCGAGTACAACGCTCTGGTCATTGGCCTCCAACTTGCAAGGGAGCTGGGGGTAGAATATCTTGAAGCATACGGCGATTCTCAGTTAATCGTCAATCAAATCCGGGGCTCATACGAAGTTCGCCACGAAGACATGATTCCCTATCACCAAATAGCAATCAACATCATCTCATCGTTCGAGGGGTTCTTCATCGAACACGTCCCCAGACTCCGAAATATCGAAGCTGATGCCTTAGCAGGTCTGGCCGCTTCCCTAGCAGTGCCAAATCATACTCATCAATCGGTAGACGTAGTAGGCCACGAACTGGTCTGCCCCAAGAACAACGTTCAATTCGTGGTGAGTTATTCCACTCAGACGATTGATGATGTCCCAGATTAGAGACAACCATTCATTGACTTCGTCGTCTACGACATCCTACCCGAGAACCCGAAGAAAGCCACCTCCATTAGACGGCGTTCTCTCAGATTCTTCTACGATACAGAGACGAAAATACTGTATCGGCAATCCTACGATGGATTATTGCTTCGGTGTCTGTCAAACGCAGAAGCCAAAGAAGCCGTACAAGAAGCGCATGACGGTGTCTGCGGGGCCCATCAGCCTGGTCCTAAATTGCAAGACCGTCTTCGCCGAATGGGCTACTACTTTCCCACGATGGTAGCAGATGCGATAGACTACGCAAGAAGGTGCAAAGCCTGCCAAGTCCACGCGGACTTCATTCACCAACCATCCGAATTTTTACATCCGACAGTAGCATCCTGGCCATTCGAAGCATGGGGGATGGACATCATCGGTCCGATTACTCCACCTTCCTCCCATGGACATCGCTTCATACTTGTGATCACGGATTACTTCTCCAAATGGGCAGAAGCTGTTCCACTCGCCAAAGTAAAGACTTCAAACGTAATCAGCTTCCTCAAGCATCACGTCATCTATCGCTTTGGACTGCCCCGGAGGATCATCCATGATAATGGTCCACAGTTTGCAAGCCACGCTTTTTATCGGTTCTGCGACAAACATCGCATCCAGAATATTGCTTCGACACCAAACAACCCAGCAGTGAACGGGTTGGCATAGGCATTCAACAAAACAATCATTAAACTCCTTAAGAAGTTTGTCTCTTCCAACAAACGCGATTGGAACGAGAAGCTCGGCAAATATTTATGGACGAACCGTACTACAGTTCGAACAGCTACTGGGAACACACCATTCTCCCTGGTATACGGGAGTGAGGCAGTTCTCCCATTAGAGACTCAAATACCCTCACTCCGCGTCGCCCTCACTTATCAATTGACGACGGATGATAACTACCGACGTCGACTACAAGAGTTGGAGGCAGATGAAAAATGCCTCCTGGCTCAGCAGAGGATCGAGCTATACCAAGCACGCATCTCTGGAGCCTTCAACAAGAAGGTCAAAATCAGGACATTCCAAGTGGGCGATCTTTTTCCGGCAGTCCGGAGGCCGATGGTCATGACTCATAAGACCGCCGGCAAGTTCCAGCCAAAATGGGAAGGTCCATTTATCATCGAGGCCGTATTCTCCAACGGTGCTTACCGCCTCGCCAAGCAAAACGGAGACTTGCTTATGTTGCCCGTCAACGGCAAGTTCCTGAAGAAATACTATGTTTAGACGACAATTCTCCAAATTTTCGAGTCACGTACCCGCTGGTACCGCTGAACTCACCCTCATAATTCTCCAAATTTTCGAGTCACGTACCCTCTGGTGCCGCTGAACTCATTTTCCAACATTCCAGATTATCGAGTCAAGTGCCCGCTGGTGCCACTGAACTCACACTTTCACAATATCGAGTCATGTACCCGACGGTGCCTCTGAACTCACATCCCGGTCACTCTTTCAGATAGAAAGTCATGTATGATCATACCTCTGAACTTTCTTCCTGGAGGAGATCCTCCACCATGACCCGATACCCGTACTTCTAGTGCACAAAAAAGGGTAAGCGATCCACAAATTCCCAAAACGGCCATGTCCTCATTACCTCTGAGTCATTTCACTTCCGCCAAAAACAAATTACCCCCTACATAGAACTTCTATGTCCTTATTACCTCTGAGTCGTTTTATGTACCCCCTCTTCATTGAGCCCACTCCTGCCATGTCCTCATTACCTCTGAGTGGGAAGGCTCCGTAGAAGAAACCTTCATACTTGCCATGTCCTCATTACCTCTGAGTAAGTATGTCGGTTCTCTTTCAACCTATTATCTGTACCCACAACCGGAGTACGACAAGGATAATAGGTCCACAAATGTCCTCTGTTGACCACAATGTCCTCTGTTGACCACAAATGTCCTCTGTTGACCACAAAAGTGAAGAACAGTTTGGCAACTCTAGAGGGGGGTGAATAGAGTTTATATAGAAAAATAGCCAATTAAAAATAACTCTTTCACCGATAAAAAATAATCAGAGTAAAGTGCGGAAAATAAATGAAGAGCAGAAGAGCATACGCAAACACAGCGATTTTAACCTGGTTTCCCTCGTGGAGGACTAGTCCAGGCCTGAGAACTCTAGCTCAGGATTAAATCCACTATTTGTGAAATAGTAGTTTACAACCCGTGCCTTTTCTTCAGAAGAGCACGTCAACTTCTAACAGAGGATCGCAGTGGCGATTTGCTTGGAATTGTCCAAGCGACTTCTTCGACTCTTGCACAAGAATCCTAACTGAGAGATGCTGAGCACTCGAGACTTAGGAGGCTTGTGGCGAGTAGATGGGAAGGGTATGGCTTATTGAGCTTATAAGAGAGAATAGAAGAGAAGATTGGATGGATTGAAATGAGAGAATTCATGCCCTATTTATAGTGTTTTTATAGGCAGAATTCGGCCAGAATTCGGGTAGGAAAATTCAAAAATTTGGCCGTTGGACAACTAGCAACCAGCTATCCCTAAAATTAGGGTTCCTGATTTCTAGGGGACAGAGTTCGGCCCGAACTCTGTGTGGAGGCAGAGTTCGGCCCAAACTCTGTCTCCAGAGCACAGAGTGGTTCTAAGGGGACCAGTGGGCAGTTTTTGGTTCAGTGGAGCTTGGGATTTTGGGTAGGTTATAGACTAAGTTCCAAGAGCTCAGCATGACTCAGAGTACAAAAGTCTAGACTCAATAAAATTATAAAATACAGACTCCAGAACACACTGAGAGCCGGAGACTGAGCTGTCATCTGTCTTGAACTGAATGCAGTCGTCGTGTGTTGTATTAAATTAATACAAATATTATTTAGTCAATGTAGTCAATATTTGGTTGACTGTGACTTTGTGTCAACAATCTCCCCCATATTGATAATTGACAAAATAATATATGTATATTCAACATTCATACCTGGACACAGTTGATTATAGCAACATAGCTCCCCCATACTCGATGCCGAGCTAGAATGTAATAGCTCCCCCGTAATCAGTGAACGTTGCTGAGCTAAAAGCAATAGCTCCCCCGGAAATAGTACATGAAACCTGTATAATATCTCCCAAAAAGCACAAACAAGCACATATATACCAAAAGATATGATACCAATACCAAGAAAATATATCCAGACATATATATCCAGCCAGAATATACATAGTTCTCCCCCTTTTGGCAGTTAGCAATATAGACTGCAGATGAATGAATAATAGAGAAACTGCAGAAGATAATTATAGTAATACAACCACACCAAGCAGAGAAGAAACAGTATAGAAATAATCAAAAGAAGTAAAAGTGTCATAACCAAATGTCAAACACATAACCAGAGTTTAAAAACATCCAAGTACATAAAACTGAAACTAACTAGAAATGACAATGCATCAACTAAAGTCATCATCAGCAGCAGCAGCAAGTAGTAGCCAATCTCCATCACGGAGCACGAGAAGGTCCTGGAACATCTGAAGGACCAGGGAAGGAGCGACGAGGGTCCACAAAAGCATCATCCGGATCCATGTAACGCATAACCCACGGATCATCAATGCGATGACCCGCGCGCGCTGGATCCCTCTCCATGGGAATGTGCAGATGCTGAGACAGGGAATATCGTATATCATGCAGAGAGTTGCCGAGAGCACTCATCTGCAGAGTAGTACGATAGTCCAGCTGTGTCCAGCGATCGTCCTCAAGAGTAAAACGATCCCGGAGCAAAGTCTGAATAGACTCAAGAGTGGCAGGTGGAGGAGGTGCATCCTGACCGAGTGGAGGAGAGTCAGGCTCCGCATCATCAGAATGCTCAGAGGCCTCAGGAGAGGCGACGACTGCCTGAGTACGTCGTGCTTTGGACAGAAAAGCAGGAGCAGGCAAGAACTGACAGTCATGAATAGGAATGATGAATGCACGAAAAACCATAGGAAGGTATAAAGGATAAACCAAGGCTCTTGGTTTCTTCCTACAATTTATCATCCAATCCATCATTGTCCTAGGAAGATTGAAGGGGATACGATAATGAAGGTGATATAAAGCAGAGATCTCAAAGTAGGTAACTTCATCAGTTGAACCAGCCTTGGGTAAGATGGTGTTAAAAATCATTCGATGAAGCTCATAGAAGTAGGGGTTGAGATGCTTGGCCATAAGTTTGCGAGGACTTATGTTAGGAGCACATAATTCCTCCTTGAATCCTTCAAGAGAAGTATCGCCAACAAATTGAAATTGACGTGCTTCCACAAGTTTATCCCAAGCATCAAGATTAACAAGATCAAGAAAATCCCCCAACTCAGAATTATTGAAGACTATGTCAATACCGGCAACCCGGGAATAGATGTGGGTTGCATCGAAAGTTAAATTGCAATAAAACATTTGGATTGTACTACGGTAGATAACAAAATTTGAAGCAACTAAAGCATCCAAACATAGATCACGAAACAGAGATTCAAATTGAGCAAAGATTGTAAAATTTATTGGATGTCCCCCGAACACCGGACGAGTACGAAAGTCGCTAAACCATGCATTAGACGCGTCTAGCGACACAAATAATCGTTCGTCATATGTATTAGGGTCTTAGGGATTAGGCGGGTTGAACAACGGATGAAGGGGTTGTTGTTCACCTACTTGCTCAACGGGAGGAGGAGGATTCGAAGAGGAGGCACCCTCGGTTCGGATTCTCTTCCCACGATTGGGCAAGCGTGGAGCCATTTGCAAGAAATTAGAGAACTTGAAATGGAGAGAAAGAAGGAGATATACCAGAAAATAACAACAAACAGTGGAAGAGAATGATGAGAAACCCTTTTTCCTTGATTTTGAGAAGTAATGGAGCCTTCTAGATCAAAAACTAGGGTTAGGGTTTTGAGAAAAGAGTTTGGAGAGGTGAGGAAGGAGGCAAAGGTGAAGGAGAGAGAGGGAATCCCGAAACAAAATAGGGGTTTGTCTTTGGTCGGATGACATATGGACCATAGGATCTAAATTGATCCAACGGCAGAGCCAGATCCCGACGCTGGAACTTAGGGACCGAACTCGGCCCGAACTCTGTTAGGGGCAGAGTTCGGCCCGAGTTCTGGATCAGTGGTCCAGAACTAAAGACAGGCTGAAAGGATAGAAAAATTAATTAAGTGTTGAACAAAAGAGATTTTGAGGATAAAAGATTGATGAAAACAATGAAGTACATAGAGAGGTACACAAAGGTCAGAATGAACTTTAGGAAAAATCAATTAGGCAATAATAAATCGGAACAAACCATATAATAAACAAGGAAATATATTGTAATTCAGTATTTCAAATTTGCCATGGGTTAGCTGCAGGGGCCGGATCCCAGCTAGTGGTAGTCCTGAGGACTAGTGCACCGTGTCGCTTAGGCTTTTACGCCTTTTTGTCAGAAGGACCCTTTCGGCTTGTACCCATAATAAATTTGTCATAAAAGAATCAAAATATACTCTATATTTACGCAAGTAAGTCTCAACTTATAACTGTTTCATCCAAAATTCCGAGTTCACGACAAAGAAAATTGAAGCGCTCTTCGGATAATGGCTTAGTAAAGAAATCTGCTAGCTGATGATCAGTGTCAATAAATTCTAAGTTAATCGTGCCATTTTGCTGATGATCACGCAAAAAGTGGTGTCTGATCTCAATGTATTTAGTGCGTGAGTGACAGACAGGGTTCTTAGTCAAATTGATGGCACTAGTATTGTCACAGAATATAGGAATATGCATGAAAGATAATTTATAGTCTTCAAGGGTTTGCTTCATCCACAGAATTTGTGCACAACAACGCCCAGCTGCTATGTATTCAGCTTCTGTTGTGGATAGTGCGACAGAGTTCTGCTTCTTGCTAAACCATGAGACTAAAGCCTTTCCTAATAAATGACACGTGCCGCTAGTACTTTTACGGTCGACCTTGCATCCAGCAAAGTCAGCATCAGAGTAACCGATGAGGTCAAATGATGTTGACTTGGGATACCATAGGCCCAATGTAACCGTACCCTTAAGGTATCGAAAGATACGCTTAACCGCGGTCATGTGAGATTCCTTAGGATTTGCTTGATATCTAGCACATAGGCAAACACTAAACATGATATCGGAGCGACTAGCAGTTAAATAAAGTAAGCTGCCTATCATACCTCGATACTTACGTTGATCAACGGGTTTGCCGCTCTCATCTGGTTCGAGTTTGGTTGAGGTAGCCATTGGAGTGCTGATTGGTTTGATGTTGTGAAGATCGAACTTCTTCAGCATGTCCTTGGTATACTTCGATTGACAGATGAAAGTTCCATTAGCCAGTTATTTTACTTGCAGACCAAGAAAGTAGTTGAGCTCTCCCATCATGCTCATCTCAAATTCCGTCTGCATACACTTGGCAAATTCTTGACAAAGAGTTTCATCAGTAGACCCAAAAATAATATCATCAACATAAATCTAAATTAATAAAATAGTGTCTTTAAAAGATTTTATAAACAGTGTAGTGTCAATTTTCCTTTTTGAAAAACCTTTCTCAAGTAAGAAGCTACTTAGCCTTTCATACCAAGCTCTGGGGGCTTGTTTGAGGCCATAAAGTGCTTTCTTTAGCTTGAACACGTGGTCGGGAAATTTGTGATTTTTAAAGCCAGGAGGTTGTTTCACATAAACTTCCTCCTTAATAAAACCATTCAGGAAAGCACTTTTCACATCCATTTGAAATAATTTAAAGTTTTGAAAATTAGCAAAAGCACAAAGCATCCGAATGGATTCTAGTCTAGCAACAGGAGCATACGTCTCATCGTAGTCGATACCTTCCTCTTGGTTGTATCCTTGAGCTACTAGACGAGCTTTGTTACGTGTGACTGAACCATCTTTATTTACTTTGTTTCTAAAAACCCATTTAGTACCAATTATCGAGTGATTAACCGGTCTAGGAACGAGTTCCCATACTTGGCTTCTCTCGAATTGGTTGAGTTCTTCTTGCATAGCAGAAATCCAAAATTCATCATTAAAAGCTTCAGAAATGTTTTTAGGCTCTACTTGTGAAATGAAGGCAGTACTAGCAACGGAGTCTCTTAGTGATGATCTAGTAGTTACTCCACGTGAAACTTCTCCTATAACTAAATTTTCTGGATGAGAAGGTTTGAAAGAGAATTTCTTAGGCAAACCCTCCAGAGAATTAGTTTCGGTTGAAGTATTCATTGGAGTAGAAGTTGATGGCTCAACGTCATCATCAAGAGTACTTGCTGCACTGTTGTCTTCATCAAAAGTCACATTTGTTGACTCTTCCACAATAAGTGAGCGTTTATTGAAAACTCTATATCCCTTACTCTTGGCGGCATAACCAAGAAAGATACCATCGTCAGCTTTGGCATCAAATTTGCCTAAGTTGTCTTTGGTGTTAAGGATAAAACATCTACAACCAAAAACTTTAAAATAAAAAACATTGGGGGTTCTCCCAAACCAAAGCTCATAGGGTGTTTTCTTCGTAATGGGACGAATAAGTACCCTATTTAAAATGTGGCATGCTGTACTTACAGCCTCTGCCCAAAAATATTTCGGAAGAGAAAAATTATTCAACATGACTCTAGCCATATCGCCAAGAGTCCTATTCTTTCGCTCCACAACACCATTTTGTTGAGGAGTTCTAGGACAAGAGAATTCATGATCAAAACCATTTGCATTACAAAAACTTTCAAAATCTTAATTTACGAATTTGCCTCCATGATCACTTCGGATTCGAGTAATCATGTAGCCTTTTTCGTTTTGAACTTTCTTTACAAAAATTTTGAAAGCAGAAATAGCATCGCTCTTATTAGCGAGAAAGAAAACCCATGTAAATCTCAAAAAATCATCAACAATAACAAATGCATAAAGTTTGCCTCCAAGGCTAGCTATTCTACTAGGACCAAATAAATCCATATGAAGTAGTTGCAAGGGTCTAGTAGTACTTACAGAGTTGATAGAATGAAATGAGGATTTAGTTGCCTTTTTTAGTTCACATTCGGCACATACCGTATCCTTTTTGAACGTGATATCAGGTAATCCTCTCACTAGCTTTTTGGTAGAAAGCCTGGATATAGCATCCATATTGGCATGACCAAGACGCTGGTGCCAAAGTAGTCGTTCGTCTTTGTGGGCATATAGACATCTACCTGCATTGTTAGTATTTATAGAAAGATAGAAAATGTAGATGTTGTCCTCTCTTTTCCCTTCAAAAGCAATGTCTTCTGTTGACCTATCATAGATGTAGCAACTATTTTGTCCAAAGTTAATATCATATCCATGATCAGCAAGATGACTAATGCTGAGCAGGTTATGCTTTAACTCGGTCACTAGGCAGACATCCTTTATTACAGGAGAGGGAGGATGACCAATGATACCATTACCTATAATGTGCCCTTTGAGATTGTTACCGAACGATACGTATCCTTCTCTCTTCATCGATAGTGATGCAAAAAGATTTGCGTCTCCCGTCATATGTCGCGAGCATCCACTATCGAGAATCCACTTACTTTCAGTTGAGGAGGGAAGGTCCACCTACATCAAGAGTAGATGTGACCTTTGGTACCCGAGTTCTTGAGGGTCCTGAAAAGTTAGTCTTTAGGAACCAATCATATATCCTTTTATCTACAAGTCTTCTAACTCTGCACTGTGGTGAGATGTGTCCATGTAATCCACAATAAGTACAGATAGCATTCTTATTTATACTAGGAGCATGAGAATAATATCTATAAGCAACAGGATGAGGATGGACATGATGTGAAGAGTTAGCATGGTGAAGATGATTATGCATGGAATAAGTGGCATGGTGATGGTGTCTATGAGGCATAGAATGATGGTATTGTCTATGATGTGTGACATGCTGATATTGTCTAGATGGCATGGCATGATGATTTTGTCTATATGGTATATGAGGACCTTGTCTATATGGCATTGCATGATGATTTTGTCTATATGGCATGGCATGATGATTTTTATGTGTGGAGTGATGTTGATTGTGTCTTTGTGCATGATGAGTGTGTACTGAGTGAGAATTGTTCTTACGTGCACGTGGTTTGTGAAAGTTTGTGTATATAAAAGCATGGTTATGTGCTGCATGAGAATGATGTGATTGACTAGCATGAGTGGTATTGTGCCCATATGATTGGGTTTGAGGTTGAACAACCTGTTTACCCAATTTGGTTTCTAATCTTTTAGAAACAGCTTGTAGTTCATCAACCTTAATATTTAAGCCATATATCTTAGTCATGGAAATCTTGTGTCTACTCTTTTCTTCAGCAAGCAACGTGTTGAGTGTAGTGATTTCTTGAGTTTGTTGCTCAATACGTGCTTCAGCATCATGCAAGCTTAATTTAAGCTTGGATACTTCATCAGTGTCATTAGTGGGTGACGTGTTTCTAACATTATCAAGAAGTAAAGAAATTCTTTGTATCTCATCTTTTAGACTTTTGATTTTGTCCTTGGCATGTTTATATTTACCGATGACCTTTTTATGATCATCGAGTAAATCAGTGAAAGCATCGCCAAGTTCATCAAAAGAGAAGTCATCCAGAGTTTCGTTAGATACCTTGTTGGAAGTTGCCATCAGGCACACATTTGCTGTATCTTGAGGAGAGTCCTTTTCTTCCTCAGAGTCACTCGCTTCACTTTTATGCCAGATGCCTGTGTTGGCATATTTCTTTGATGGGTTCTTTTTGTATGGCTTCTCATAGCGGTTGCTCTTCTTCAGGAATGGGCAGTCTTTTCGGACATGTCCAGTTTTCTTGCAACCGTAACAAGTTGGTTCCTCTTCATCGTCTTCTTGAGATTCCTTCTTCCTTCGATTGAAGCGAAGGAATTTCCTGAAGTTGCGAACCATGAGAGCTTGGTCTTCATCATCCGAGTTATCTTCTTCGGTCTCATCATGATTAGCTCTTCGTTGATGAGCTTTGAGTGCAATCTCCCTGGTCTTCGGAGCAGGCTCTTCGAAGTCCTTGAGGTCAAGCTCGTGAGTCATAAGCTTACCCATCAAGGTCTCCATTGACATTGTTGTGAGATCGTTTTCTTCTATGATGGCTGTCACCTTAGGGTTCCAAATCTTTGGTAGCCCTCTGAGTAGCTTACGAATCTTCTCGTAGTTTGAGTACTGCTTTCCTAGCGAGGATAGAGGATTGATGATGTCGAGGAATCTTGTGAACATTTGAGTGATCGTCTCACTTGGCTTCATCTTGAAAGCTTCGTATTCTTGAGTGAGACGGCTTATTTTGGATTCCTTGACCTGTGTGGTTCCTTTATGCGTTACTTCTAGAAGTCTCCATACTTCATGAGCAGTGGTGCATGTAGAGACCCTGTTGAACTCATTCCTGTCTATAGCACAGAATAAAGCATTAATAGCCCTAGCATCTAGACTTGCCTGTTTCTTCTCCTCGACAGAATATTTGTCGTGTGGTTTCTCAATGAGGTCACCATCGACAACTATTCTGGTGGGCTTTTTGTAACCGTCAGTGACGACAGTCCACAGGTCAAAGTCTAGAGACTTAAGATAGAAGCTCATCCTTGTTTTCCAATATGTGTAGTTAGTCCCATCAAATAGGGGAGGCCTATGAGTGGACTGACCTTCACCATGATTGAAAATCAAGGATTGTGTGGTTGCCATGGATCAGCTCTTAGGATGTTAGTCCTTATAAAGAGAACAGAGCTCTGATACCAATTGAAGAACAGTTTGGCAACTCTAGAGGGGGGTGAATAGAGTTTATATAGAAAAATAGCCAATTAAAAATAACTCTTTCACCGATAATAAATAATCAGAGTAAAGTGCGGAAAATAAATGAAGAGCAGAAGAGCATACGCAAACACAGCGATTTTAACCTGGTTTCCCTCGTGGAGGACTAGTCCAGGCCTGAGAACTCTAGCTCAGGATTAAATCCACTATTTGTGAAATAGTAGTTTACAACCCGTGCCTTTTCTTCAGAAGAGCACGTCAACTTCTAACAGAGGATCGCAGTGGCGATTTGCTTGGAATTGTCCAAGCGACTTCTTCGACTCTTGCACAAGAATCCTAACTGAGAGATGCTGAGCACTCGAGACTTAGGAGGCTTGTGGCTAGTAGATGGGAAGGGTATGGCTTATTGAGCTTATAAGAGAGAATAGAAGAGAAGATTGGATGGATTGAAATGAGAGAATTCATGCCCTATTTATAGTGTTTTTATAGGCAGAATTCGGCCAGAATTCGGGTAGAAAAATTCAAAAATTTGGCCGTTGGACAACTAGCAACCCACTATCCTTAAAATTAGGGTTCCTGATTTCTAGGGGACAGAGTTCGGCCCGAACTCTGTTGGAGGCAGAGTTCGGCCCGAACTCTGTCTCCAGAGCACATAGTTGTTCTAAGAGGACCAGTGGGCAGTTTTTGGTTCAGTGGAGCTTGGGATTTTGGGTAGGTTATAGACTAAGTTCCAAGAGCTCAGCATGACTCAGAGTACACGAGTCTAGACTCAATGGAATTATAAAATACAGACTCCAGAACACACTGAGAGCCGGAGACTGAGCTGTCATTTGTCTTGAACTGAATGCAGTCGTCGTGTGTTGTATTGAATTAATACAAATATTATTTAGTCAATGTAGTCAATATTTGGTTGACTGTGACTTTGTGTCAACAATCTCCCCTATATTGATAATTGACAAAATAATATATGTATATTCAACATTCATATCTGGACATAGTTGATTATAGCAACATAGCTCCCCCATACTCGATGCCGAGCTAGAATGTAATAGCTCCCCTGTAATCAGTAAACGTTGCTGAGCTAAAAGCAATAGCTCCCCCGGAAATAGTGCATGAAACCTGTATAATATCTCCCAAAAAGCACAAACAAGCACAGATATACCAAAAGATATGATACCAATACCAAAAAAATATATCCAGACATATATATCCAGCCAGAATATACATAGTTCTCCCCCTTTTGGCAGTTAGCAATATAGACTGCAGATGAATGAATAATAGAGAAACTGCAGAAGATAATTATAGTAATACAACCACACCAAGCAGAGAAGAAACAGTATAGAAATAATCAAAAGAAGTAAAAGTGTCATAACCAAATGTCAAACACATAACCAGAGTTTAAAAACATCCAAGTACATAAAACTGAAACTAACTAGAAATAAAAATGCATCAACTAAAGTCATCATCATCAGCAGCAGCAAGTAGTAGCCAATCTCCATCACGGAGCACGAGAAGGTCCTGGAACATCTGAAGGACCAGGGAAGGAGCGACGAGGGTCCACAAAAGCATCATCCGGATCCATGTAATGCATAACCCACGGATCATCAATGCGATGACCCGCGCGCGCTGGATCCCTCTCCATAGGAATGTGCAGATGCTGAGACAGGAAATATCGTATATCATGCAGAGAGTTGCCGAGAGCACTCATCTGCAGAGTAGTACGATAGTCCAGCTGTGTCCAGCGATCGTCCTCAAGAGTAAAACGATCCCGGAGTAAAGTCTGAATAGACTCAAGAGTGGCAGGTGGAGGAGGTGCATCCTGACCGAGTGGAGGAGAGTCAGGCTCCGCATCATCAGAATGCTCAGAGGCCTCAGGAGAGGCGATGACTGCCTGAGTACGTCGTGCCTTGGACAGAAAAGCAGGAGCAGGCAAGAACTGACAGTCATGAATAGGAATGATGAATGCACGAAAAACCATAGGAAGGTATAAAGGATAAACCAAGGCTCTTGGTTTCTTCCTACAATTTGTCATCCAATCCATCATTGTCCTAGGAAGATTGAAGGGGATACGATAATGAAGGTGATATAAAGCAGAGATCTCAAAGTAGGTAACTTCATCAGTTGAACCAGCCTTGGGTAAGATGGTGTTAAAAATCATTCGATGAAGCTCAAAGAAGTAGGGGTTGAGATGCTTGGCCATAAGTTTGCGAGGACTTATGTTAGGAGCACATAATTCCTCCTTGAATCCTTCAAGAGAAGTATCGCCAACAAATTGAAATTGACGTGCTTCCACAAGTTTATCCCAAGCATCAAGATTAACAAGATCAAGAAAATCCTCCAACTCAGAATCATTGAAGACTATGTCAATACCGGCAACCCGGGAATAGATGTGGGTTGCATCGAAAGTTAAATTGCAATAAAACATTTGGATTGCACTACGGTAGATGACAAAATTTGAAGCAACTAAAGCATCCAAACATAGACCACGAAACAGAGATTCAAATTGAGCAAAGATTGTAAAATTTATCGGATGTCCCCCGAACACCGGACGAGTACGAAAGTCGCTAAACCATGCATTAGATGCGTCTAGCGACACAAATAATCGTTCGTCATATGTATTAGGGTCTTGGGGATTAGGCGGGTTGAACAACGGATGAAGGGGTTGTTGTTCACCTACTTGCTCAACGGGAGGAGGAGGATTCGAAGAGGAGGCACCCTCGGTTCAGATTCTCTTCCCACGATTGGGCAAGCGTGGAGCCATTTGCAAGAAATTGGAGAACTTGAAATGGAGAGAAAGAAGGAGATATACCTGAAAATAACAACAAACAGTGGAAGAGAATGATGAGAAACCCTTTTTCCTTGATTTTGAGAAGTAATGGAGCCTTCTAGATCAAAAATTAGGGTTAGGGTTTTGAGAAAAGAGTTTGGAGAGGTGAGGAAGGAGGCAAAGGTGAAGGAGAGAGAGGGAATCCCGAAATAAAATAGGGGTTTGTCTTTGGTCGGATGACATATGGACCATAGGATCTAAATAGATCCAACGGCAGAGCCAGATCCCGACGCTGGAACTTAGGGACCGAACTCGGCCCGAACTCTGTTAGGGGCAGAGTTCGGCCCGAGTTCTGGATCAGTGGTCCAGAACTAAAGGCAGGCTGAAAAGATAGAAAAATTGATTAAGTGTTGAACAAAAGAGATTTTGAGGATAAAAGATTGATGAAAACAATGAAGTACATAGAGAGGTACACAAAGGTCAGAATAAACTTTAGGAAAAATCAATTAGGCAATAATAAATCGGAACAAACCATATAATAAACAAGGAAATATATTGTAATTCAGTATTTCAAATTTGCCATGGGTTAGCTGCAGGGGCCGGATCCCAGCTAGCGGTAGTCCTGAGGACTAGTGCACCGTGTCGCTTAGGCTTTTACGCCTTTTTGTCAGAAGGACCCTTTCGGCTTGTACCCATAATAAATTTGTCATAAAAGAATCAAAATATACTCGATATTTATGCAAGTAAGTCTCAACTTATAACTGCTTCATCCAAAATTCTGAGTTCACGACAAAGAAAATTGAAGCGCTCTTCGGATAATGGCTTAGTAAAGAAATCTGCTAGCTGATGATCAGTGTCAATAAATTCTAAGTTAATCGTGCCATTTTGCTGATGATCACGCAAAAAGTGGTGTCTGATCTCAATGTGTTTAGTACGTGAGTGGCAGACAGGGTTCTTAGTCAAATTGATGGCACTAGTATTGTCACAGAATATAGGAATATGTATGAAAGATAATTTATTGTCTTCAAGGGTTTGCTTCATCCACAGAATTTGTGCACAACAACGCCCAGCTGCTATGTATTCAGCTTCTGTTGTGGATAGTGCGACAGAGTTCTGCTTCTTGCTAAACCATGAGACTAAAGCCTTTCCTAATAAATGACACGTGCCGCTAGTACTTTTACGGTCGACCTTGCATCCAGCAAAGTCAGCATCAGAGTAACCGATGAGGTCAAATGATGTTGACTTGGGATACCATAGGCCCACTGTAACCGTACCCTTAAGGTATCGAAAGATACGCTTAACCGCAGTCATGTGAGATTCCTTAGGATTTGCTTGATATCTAGCACATAGGCAAACACTAAACATGATATCGGGGCGACTAGCAGTTAAATAAAGTAAGCTGCCTATCATACCTCGATACTTGCGTTGATCAACGGGTTTGCCGCTCTCATCTTGTTCGAGTTTGGTTGAGGTAGCCAATGGAGTGCTGATTGGTTTGATGTTGTCAAGATCGAACTTCTTCAGCATGTCCTTGGTATACTTCGATTGACAGATGAAAGTTCCATTAGCCAGTTGTTTTACTTGCAGACCAAGAAAGTAGTTGAGCTCTCCCATCATGCTCATCTCAAATTCTGTCTGCATACACTTGGCAAATTCTTGACAAAGAGTTTCATCAGTAGACCCAAAAATAATATCATCAACATAAATCTGAATTAATAAAATAGTGTCTTTGAAAGATTTTATAAACAGTGTAGTGTCAATTTTCCCTTTTGAAAAACCTTTCTCAAGTAAGAAGCTACTTAGCCTTTCATACCAAGCTCTGGGGGCTTGTTTGAGGCCATAAAGTGCTTTCTTTAGCTTGAACACGTGGTCGGGAAATTTGTGATTTTCAAAGTCAGGAGGTTGTTTCACATAAACTTCCTCCTTAATAAAACCATTCAGGAAAGCACTTTTCACATCCATTTGAAATAATTTAAAGTTTTGAAAATTAGCAAAAGCACAAAGCATCCGAATGGATTCTAGTCTAGCAACAGGAGCATACGTCTCATCGTAGTCGATACCTTCCTCTTGGTTGTATCCTTGAGCTACTAGACGAGCTTTGTTACGTGTGACTGAACCATCTTCATTTACTTTGTTTCTAAAAACCCATTTAGTACCAATTATCGAGTGATTAACCGGTCTAGGAATGAGTTCCCATACTTGGCTTCTCTCAAATTGGTTGAGTTCTTCTTGCATAGCAGAAATCCAAAATTCATCATTAAAAGCTTCAGAAATGTTTTTAGGCTCTACTTGTGAAATGAAGGCAGTGCTAGCAACGGAGTCTCTTAGTGATGATCTAGTAGTTACTCCACGTGAAACTTCTCCTATAACTAAATTTTCTGGATGAGAAGGTTTGAAAGAGAATTTCTTAGGCAAACCCTCCAGAGAATTAGTTTCGGTTGAAGTATTCATTGGAGTAGAAGTTGATGGCTCAACGTCATCATCAAGAGTACTTGCTGCACTGTTGTCTTCATCAAAAGTCACATTTGTTGACTCTTCCACAATAAGTGAGCGTTTATTGAAAACTCTATATCCCTTACTCTTGGCGGCATAACCAAGAAAGATACCATCGTCAGCTTTGGCATCAAATTTGCCTAAGTTGTCTTTGGTGTTAAGGATAAAACATCTACAACCAAAAACTTTAAAATAAGAAACATTGGGGGTTCTCCCAAACCAAAGCTCATAGGGTGTTTTCTTCGTAATGGGACGAATAAGTACCCTATTTAAAATGTGGCATGCTGTACTTACAGCCTCTGCCCAAAAATATTTCGGAAGAGAAAAATTATTCAACATGACTCTAGCCATATCGCCAAGAGTCCTATTCTTCCGCTCCACAATACCATTTTGTTGAGGAGTTCTAGGACAAGAGAATTCATGATCAAAACCATTTGCATTACAAAAACTTTCAAAATCATAATTTACGAATTTGCCTCCATGATCACTTCGGATTCGAGTAATCATGTAGCCTTTTTCGTTTTGAACTTTCTTTACAAAAATTTTGAAAGCAGAAATAGCATCGCTCTTATTAGCGAGAAAGAAAACCCATGTAAATCTCGAAAAATCATCAACAATAACAAATGCATAAAGTTTGCCTCCAAGGCTAGCTATTCTACTAGGACCAAATAAATCCATATGAAGTAGTTGCAAGGGTCTAGTAGTACTTACAGAGTTGATAGAATGAAATGAGGATTTAGTTGCCTTGTTTAGTTCACATTCGGCACATACCGTGTCCTTTTTGAACGTGATGTCAGGTAATCCTCTCACTAGCTTCTTGGTAGAAAGCCTGGATATAGCATCCATGTTGGCATGACCAAGACGCTGGTGCCAAAGTAGTCGTTCGTCTTTGTGGACATATAGACATCTACCTGCATTGTTAGTATTTATAGAAAGATAGAAAATATAGATGTTTTCATCTCTTTTCCCTTCAAAAGCAATGTCTCCTGTTGACCTATCATAGATATAGCAACTGTTTTGTCCAAAGTTAATATCATATCCATGATCAGCAAGATGACTAATGCTGAGCAGGTTATGCTTTAACTCGGTCACTATGCAGACATCCTTTATTACAGGAGAGGGAGGATGACCAATGATACCATTACCTATAATGTGCCCTTTGAGATTGTTACCGAAGGATACGTATCCTTCTCTCTTCATCGATAGTGATGCAAAAAGATTTGCGTCTCCCGTCATATGTCGCGAGCATCCACTATCGAGAATCCACTTACTTTCAGTTGAGGAGGGAAGGTCCACCTACATCAAGAGTAGATGTGACCTTTGGTACCCGAGTTCTTGAGGGTCCTGAAAAGTTAGTCTTTGGGAACCAAGCATATATCCTTTTATCTACAAGTCTTCTAACTCTGCACTGTGGTGAGATGTGTCCATGTAATCCACAATAAGTACAGATAGCATTCTTATTTATACTAGGAGCATGAGAATAATATCTATAAGCAACAGGATGAGGATGGACATGATGTGAAGAGTTAGCATGGTGAAGATGATTATGCATGGAATAAGTGGCATGGTGATGGTGTCTATGAGGCATAGAATGATGGTATTGTCTATGATGTGTGACATGCTGATATTGTCTAGATGGCATGGCATGATGATTTTGTCTATATGGTATATGAGGACCTTGTCTATATAGCATTGCATGATGATTTTGTCTATATGGCATGGCATGATGATTTTTATGTGTGGAGTGATGTTGATTGTGTCTTTGTGCATGATGAGTGTGTACTGAGTGAGAATTGTTCTTACGTGCACGTGGTTTGTGAAAGTTTGTGTATATAAAAGCATGGTTATGTGCTGCATGAGAATGATGTGATTGACTAGCATGAGTGGTATTGTGCCCATGTGATTGGGTTTGAGGTTGAACAACCTGTTTACCCAATTTGGTTTCTAATCTTTTAGAAACAGCTTGCAGTTCATCAACCTTAATATTTAAGCCATATATCTTAGTCATGGAAATCTTGTGTCTACTCTTTTCTTCAGCAAGCAACGTGTTGAGTGTAGTGATTTCTTGAGTTTGTTGCTCAATACGTGCTTCAGCATCATGCAAGCTTAATTTAAGCTTGGATACTTCATCAGTGTCATTAGTGGGTGACGTGTTTCTAACATTATCAAGAAGTAAAGAAATTCTTTGTATCTCATCTTCTAGACTTTTGATTTTGTCCTTGGCATGTTTATATTTACCGATGACCTTTTTATGATCATCGAGTAAATCAGTGAAAGCATCGCCAAGTTCATCAAAAGAGAAGTCATCCAGAGTTTCGTTAGATACCTTGTTGGAAGTTGCCATCAGGCACACATTTGCTGTATCTTGAGGAGAGTCCTTTTCTTCCTCAGAGTCACTCGCTTCACTTTTATGCCAGATGCCTGTGTTGGCATATTTCTTTGATGGGTTCTTTTTGTATGGCTTCTCATAGCGGTTGCTCTTCTTCAGGAATGGGCAGTCTTTTCGGACATGTCCAGTTTTCTTGCAACCGTAACAAGTTGGTTCCTCTTCATCGTCTTCTTGAGATTCCTTCTTCCTTCGATTGAAGCGAAGGAATTTCCTGAAGTTGCGAACCATGAGAGCTTGGTCTTCATCATCCGAGTTATCTTCTTCGGTCTCATCATGATTAGCTCTTCGTTGATGAGCTTTGAGTGCGATCTCCCTGGTCTTCGGAGCAGGCTCTTCGAAGTCCTTGAGGTCAAGCTCGTGAGTTATAAGCTTACCCATCAAGGTCTCCATTGACATTGTTGTGAGATCGTTTCCTTCTATGATGGCTGTCACCTTAGGGTTCCAAATCTTTGGTAGCCCTCTGAGTAGCTTACGAATCTTCTCGTGGTTTGAGTACTGCTTTCCAAGCGAGGATAGAGGATTGATGATGTCGAGGAATCTTGTGAACATTTGAGTGATTGTCTCACTTGGCTTCATCTTGAAAGCTTCGTATTCTTGAGTGAGACGGCTTATTTTGGATTCCTTGACCTGTGTGGTTCCTTCATGCGTCACTTCTAGAAGTCTCCATACTTCATGAGCAGTGGTGCATGTAGAGACCCTGTTGAACTCATTCCTGTCTATAGCACAGAATAAAGCATTAATAGCCCTAGCATCTAGACTTGCCTGTTTCTTCTCCTCGACAGAATATTTGTCGTGTGGTTTCTCAATGAGGTCACCATCGACAACTATTCTGGCGGGCTTTTTATAACCGTCAGTGACGACAGTCCACAGGTCAAAGTCTAGAGACTTAAGATAGAAGCTCATCCTTGTTTTCCAATATGTGTAGTTAGTCCCATCAAATAGGGGAGGCCTATGAGTGGACTGACCTTCACCATGATTGGAAATCAAGGATTGTGTGGTTGCCATGGATCAGCTCTTAGGATGTTAGTCCTTATAAAGAGAACAGAGCTCTGATACCAATTGAAGAACAGTTTGGCAACTCTAGAGGGGGGTTAATAGAGTTTATATAGAAAAATAGCCAATTAAAAATAACTCTTTCACCGATAATAAATAATCAGAGTAAAGTGCGAAAAATAAATGAAGAGCAGAAGAGCATACGCAAACACAGCGATTTTAACCTGGTTTCCCTCGTGGAGGACTAGTCCAGGCCTGAGAACTCTAGCTCAGGATTAAATCCACTATTTGTGAAATAGTAGTTTACAACCCGTGCCTTTTCTTCAGAAGAGCACGTCAACTTCTAACAGAGGATCGCAGTGGCGATTTGCTTGGAATTGTCCAAGCGACTTCTTCGACTCTTGCACAAGAATCCTAACTGAGAGATGCTGAGCACTCGAGACTTGGGAGGCTTGTGGCTAGTAGATGGGAAGGGTATGGCTTATTGAGCTTATAAGAGAGAATAAAAAAGAAGATTGGATGGATTGAAATGAGAGAATTCATGCCCTATTTATAGTGTTTTTATAGGCAGAATTCGGCCAGAATTCGGGTAGAAAAATTCAAAAATTTGGCCGTTGGACAACTAGCAACCAGCTATCCCTAAAATTAGGGTTCCTGATTTCTAGGGGACAGAGTTCGGCCCGAACTCTGTGTGGAGGCAGAGTTCGGCCCGAACTCTGTCTCCAGAGCACAGAGTGGTTCTAAGGGGACCAGTGGGCAGTTTTTGGTTCAGGGGAGCTTGGGATTTTGGGTAGGTTATAGACTAAGTTCCAAGAGCTCAGCATGACTCAGAGTACACAAGTCTAGACTCAATGAAATTATAAAATACAGACTCCAGAACACACTGAGAGCCGGAGACTGAGCTGTCATCTGTCTTGAACTGAATGCAGTCGTCGTGTGTTGTATTGAATTAATACAAATATTATTTAGTCAATGTAGTCAATATTTGGTTGACTGTGACTTTGTGTCAACAATCTCCCCCATATTGATAATTGACAAAATAATATATGTATATTCAACATTCATACCTGGACACAGTTGATTATAGCAACATAGCTCCCCCATACTCGATGCCGAGCTAGAATGTAATAGCTCCCCCGTAATCAGTGAACGTTGCTGAGCTAAAAGCAATAGCTCCCCCGGAAATAGTGCATGAAACCTGTATAATATCTCCCAAAAAGCACAAACAAGCACAGATATACCAAAAGATATGATACCAATACCAAAAAAATATATCCAGACATATATATCCAGCCAGAATATACATAGTTCTCCCCCTTTTGGCAGTTAGCAATATAGACTGCAGATGAATGAATAATAGAGAAACTGCAGAAGATAATTATAGTAATACAACCACACCAAGCAGAGAAGAAACAGTATAGAAATAATCAAAAGAAGTAAAAGTGTCATAACCAAATGTCAAACACATAACCAGAGTTTAAAAACATCCAAGTACATAAAACTGAAACTAACTAGAAATGAAAATGCATCAACTAAAGTCATCATCAGCAGCAGCAGCAAGTAGTAGCCAATCTCCATCACGGAGCACGAGAAGGTCCTGGAACATCTGAAGGACCAGGGAAGGAGCGACGAGGGTCCACAAAAGCATCATCCGGATCCATGTAACGTATAACCCACGGATCATCAATGCGATGACCCGTGCGCGCTGGATCCCTCTCCATGGGAATGTACAGATGCTGAGACAGGGAATATCGTATATCATGCAGAGAGTTGCCGAGAGCACTCATCTGCAGAGTAGTACGATAGTCCAGCTGTGTCCAGCGATCGTCCTCAAGAGTAAAACGATCCCGGAGCAAAGTCTGAATAGACTCAAGAGTGGCAGGTGGAGGAGGTGCATCCTGACCGAGTGGAGGAGAGTCAGGCTCCGCATCATCAGAATGCTTAGAGGCCTCAGGAGAGGCGACGACTGCCTGAGTACGTCGTGCTTTGGACAGAAAAGCAGGAGCAGGCAAGAACTGACAGTCATGAATAGGAATGATGAATGCACAAAAAACCATAGGAAGGTATAAAGGATAAACCAAGGCTCTTGGTTTCTTCCTACAATTTATCATCCAATCCATCATTGTCCTAGGAAGATTGAAGGGGATACGATAATGAAGGTGATATAAAGCAGAGATCTCAAAGTAGGTAACTTCATCAGTTGAACCAGCCTTGGGTAAGATGGTATTAAAAATCATTCGATGAAGCTCATAGAAGTAGGGGTTGAGATGCTTGGCCATAAGTTTGCGAGGACTTATGTTAGGAGCACATAATTCCTCCTTGAATCCTTCAAGAGAAGTATCGCCAACAAATTGAAATTGACGTGCTTCCACAAGTTTATCCCAAGCATCAAGATTAACAAGATCAAGAAAATCCCCCAACTCAGAATCATTGAAGACTATGTCAATACCGGCAACCCGGGAATAGATGTGGGTTGCATCGAAAGTTAAATTGCAATAAAACATTTGGATTGCACTACGGTAGATGACAAAATTTGAAGCAACTAAAGCATCCAAACATAGATCACGAAACAGAGATTCAAATTGAGCAAAGATTGTAAAATTTATCGGATGTCCCCCGAACACCGGACGAGTACGAAAGTCGCTAAACCATGCATTAGACGCGTCTAGCGACACAAATAATCATTCGTCATATGTATTAGGGTCTTGGGGATTAGGCGGGTTGAACAACGGATGAAGGGGTTGTTGTTCACCTACTTGCTCAACGGGAGGAGGAGGATTCGAAGAGGAGGCACCCTCGGTTCGGATTCTCTTCCCACGATTGGGCAAGCGTGGAGCCATTTGCAAGAAATTAGAGAACTTGAAATGGAGAAAAAGAAGGAGATATACCTGAAAATAACAACAAACAGTGGAAGAGAATGATGAGAAACCCTTTTTCCTTGATTTTGAGAAGTAATGGAGCCTTCTAGATCAAAAACTAGGGTTAGGGTTTTGAGAAAAGAGTTTGGAGAGGTGAGAAAGGAGGCAAAGGTGAAGGAGAGAGAGGGAATCCCGAAATAAAATAGGGGTTTGTCTTTGGTCGGATGACATATGGACCATAGGATCTAAATTGATCCAACGACAGAGCCAGATCCCGACGCTGGAACTTAGGGACCGAACTCGGCCCGAACTCTGTTAGGGGCAGAGTTCGGCCCGAGTTCAGGATCAGTGGTCCAGAACTAAAGGCAGGATGAAAAGATAAAAAAATTGATTAAGTGTTGAACAAAAGAGATTTTGAGGATAAAAGATTGATGAAAACAATGAAGTACATAGAGAGGTACACAAAGGTCAGAATGAACTTTAGGAAAAATCATTTAGGCAATAATAAATCGGAACAAACCATATAATAAACAAGGAAATATATTGTAATTTAGTATTTCAAATTTGCCATGGGTTAGCTGCAGGGGCCGGATCCCAGCTAGCGGTAGTCCTGAGGACTAGTGCACCGTGTCGCTTAGGCTTTTACGCCTTTTTGTCAGAAGGACCCTTTCGGCTTGTACCCATAATAAATTCGTCATAAAAGAATCAAAATATACTCGATATTTACGCAAGTATGTCTCAACTTATAACTGCTTCATCCAAAATTCTGAGTTCACGACAAAGAAAATTGAAGCGCTCTTCGGATAATGGCTTAGTAAAGAAATCTGCTAGCTGATGATCAGTGTCAATAAATTCTAAGTTAATCGTGCCTTTTTGCTGATGATCACGCAAAAAGTGGTGTCTGATCTCAATGTGTTTAGTGCGTGAGTGGCAGACAGGGTTCTTAGTCAAATTGATGGCACTAGTATTGTCACAGAATATAGGAATATGTATGAAAGATAATTTATAGTCTTCAAGGGTTTGCTTCATCCACAGAATTTGTGCACAACAACGCCCAGCTGCTATGTATTCAGCTTTTGTTGTGGATAGTGCGACAGAGTTCTGCTTCTTGCTAAACCATGAGACTAAAGCCTTTCCTAATAAATGACACGTGCCGCTAGTACTTTTACGGTCGACCTTGCATCCAGCAAAGTCAGCATCAGAGTAACCGATGAGGTCAAATGATGTTGACTTGGGATACCATAGGCCCACTGTAACCGTACCCTTAAGGTATCGAAAGATACGCTTAACCGCGGTCATGTGAGATTCCTTAGGATTTGCTTGATATCTAGCACATAGGCAAACACTAAACATGATATCGGGGTGACTAGCAGTTAAATAAAGTAAGCTGCCTATCATACCTCGATACTTACGTTGATCAACGGGTTTGCTGCTCTCATCTGGTTCGAGTTTGGTTGAGGTAGCCATTGGAGTGCTGATTGGTTTGATGTTGTCAAGATCGAACTTCTTCAGCATGTCCTTGGTATACTTCGATTGACAGATGAAAGTTCCATTAGCCAGTTGTTTTACTTGCAGACCAAGAAAGTAGTTGAGCTCTCCCATCATGCTCATCTCAAATTCCGTCTGCATACACTTGGCAAATTCTTGACAAAGAGTTTCATCAGTAGACCCAAAAATAATATCATCAACATAAATCTGAATTAATAAAATAGTGTCTTTGAAAGATTTTATAAACAGTGTAGTGTCAATTTTCCCTTTTGAAAAACCTTTCTCAAGTAAGAAGCTACTTAGCCTTTCATACCAAGCTCTGGGGGCTTGTTTGAGGCCATAAAGTGCTTTCTTTAGCTTGAACACGTGGTCGGGAAATTTGTGATTTTCAAAGCCAGGAGGTTGTTTCACATAAACTTCCTCCTTAATAAAACCATTCAGGAAAGCACTTTTCACATCCATTTGAAATAATTTAAAGTTTTGAAAATTAGCAAAAGCACAAAGCATCCGAATGGATTCTAGTCTAGCAACAGGAGCATACGTCTCATCGTAGTCGATACCTTCCTCTTGGTTGTATCCTTGAGCTACTAGACGAGCTTTGTTATGTGTGACTGAACCATCTTCATTTACTTTGTTTCTAAAAACCCATTTTGTACCAATTATCGAGTGATTAACCGGTCTAGGAACGAGTTCCCATACTTGGCTTCTCTCGAATTGGTTGAGTTCTTCTTGCATAGCAGAAATCCAAAATTCATCATTAAAAGCTTCAGAAATGTTTTTAGGCTCTACTTGTGAAATGAAGGCAGTGCTAGCAACGGAGTCTCTTAGTGATGATCTAGTAGTTACTCCACGTGAAACTTCTCCTATAACTAAATTTTCTGGATGAGAAGGTTTGAAAGAGAATTTCTTAGGCAAACCCTCCAGAGAATTAGTTTCGGTTGAAGTATTCATTGGAGTAGAAGTTGATGGCTCAACGTCATCATCAAGAGTACTTGCTGCACTGTTGTCTTCATCAAAAGTCACATTTGTTGACTCTTCTAAATAAGTGAGCGTTTATTGAAAACTCTATATCCCTTACTCTTGGCGGCATAACCAAGAAAGATACCATCGTCAGCTTTGGCATCAAATTTGCCTAAGTTGTCTTTGGTGTTAAGGATAAAACATCTACAACCAAAAACTTTAAAATAAGAAACATTGGGGGTTCTCCCAAACCAAAGCTCATAGGGTGTTTTCTTCGTAATGGGACGAATAAGTACCCTATTTAAAATGTGGCATGCTGTACTTACAGCCTCTGCCCAAAAATATTTCGGAAGAGAAAATTTATTCAACATGACTCTAGCCATATCGCCAAGAGTCCTATTCTTCTGCTCCAAAACACCATTTTGTTGAGGAGTTTTAGGACAAGAGAATTCATGATCAAAACCATTTGCATTACAAAAACTTTCAAAATCATAATTTACGAATTTGCCTCCATGATCACTTCGGATTCGAGTAATTATGTAGCCTTTTTCATTTTGAACTTTCTTTACAAAAATTTTGAAAGCAGAAATAGCATCGCTCTTATTAGCGAGAAAGAAAACCCATGTAAATCTCGAAAAATCATCAACAATAACAAATGCATAAAGTTTGCCTCCAAGGCTAGCTATTCTACTAGGACCAAATAAATCCATATGAAGTAGTTGCAAGGGTCTAGTAGTACTTACAGAGTTGATAGAATGAAATGAGGATTTAGTTGCCTTGTTTAGTTCACATTCGGCACATACCGTGTCCTTTTTGAACGTGATGTCAGGTAATCCTCTCACTAGCTTCTTGGTAGAAAGCCTGGATATAGCATCCATGTTGGCATGACCAAGACGCTGGTGCCAAAGTAGTCGTTCGTCTTTGTGGGCATATAGACATCTACCTGCATTGTTAGTATTTATAGAAAGATAGAAAATGTAGATGTTGTCCTCTCTTTTCCCTTCAAAAGCAATGTCTCCTGTTGACCTATCATAGATGTAGGAACTGTTTTGTCCAAAGTTAATATCATATCCATGATCAGCAAGATGACTAATGCTGAGCAGGTTATGCTTTAACTCGGTCACTAGGCAGACATCCTTTATTACAGGAGAGGGAGGATGACCAATGATACCATTACCTATAATGTGCCCTTTGAGATTGTTACCGAAGGATACGTATCCTTCTCTCTTCATCGATAGTGATGCAAAAAGATTTACGTCTCCTGTCATATGTCGCGAGCATCCACTATCGAGAATCCACTTACTTTCAGTTGAGGAGGGAAGGTCCACCTACATCAAGAGTAGATGTGACCTTTGGTACCCGAGTTCTTGAGGGTCCTGAAAAGTTAGTCTTTGGGAACCAAGCATATATCCTTTTATCTACAAGTCTTCTAACTCTGCACTGTGGTGAGATGTGTCCATGTAATCCACAATAAGTACAGATAGCATTCTTATTTATACTAGGAGCATGAGAATAATATCTATAAGCAACAGGATGAGGATGGACATGATGTGAAGAGTTAGCATGGTGAAGATGATTATGCATGGAATAAGTGGCATGGTGATGGTGTCTATGAGGCATAGAATGATGGTATTGTCTATGATGTGTGACATGCTGATATTGTCTAGATGGCATGGCATGATGATTTTGTCTATATGGTATATGAGGACCTTGTCTATATGGCATTACATGATGATTTTGTCTATATGGCATGGCATGATGATTTTTATGTGTGGAGTGATGTTGATTGTGTCTTTATGCATGATGAGTGTGTACTGAGTGAGAATTGTTCTTACGTGCACGTGGTTTGTGAAAGTTTCTGTATATAAAAGCATGGTTATGTGCTGCATGAGAATGATGTGATTGACTAGCATGAGTGGTATTGTGCCCATGTGATTGGGTTTGAGGTTGAACAACCTGTTTACCCAATTTGGTTTCTAATCTTTTAGAAACAGCTTGCAGTTCATCAACCTTAATATTTAAGCCATATATCTTAGTCATGGAAATCTTATGTCTACTCTTTTCTTCAGCAAGCAACGTGTTGAGTGTAGTGATTTCTTGAGTTTGTTGCTCAATACGTGCTTCAGCATCATGCAAGCTTAATTTAAGCTTGGATACTTCATCAGTGTCATTAGTGGGTGACGTGTTTCTAACATTATCAAGAAGTAAAGAAATTCTTTGTATCTCATCTTCTAGACTTTTGATTTTGTCCTTGGCATGTTTATATTTACCGATGACCTTTTTATGATCATCGAGTAAATCAGTGAAAGCATCGCCAAGTTCATCAAAAGAGAAGTCATCCAGAGTTTCGTTAGATACCTTGTTGGAAGTTGCCATCAGGCACACATTTGCTGTATCTTGAGGAGAGTCCTTTTCTTCCTCAGAGTCACTCGCTTCACTTTCATGCCAGATGCCTGTGTTGGCATATTTCTTTGATGGGTTCTTTTTGTATGGCTTCTCATAGCGGTTGCTCTTCTTCAGGAATGGGCAGTCTTTTCGGACATGTCCAGTTTTCTTGCAACCGTAACAAGTTGGTTCCTCTTCATCGTCTTCTTGAGATTCCTTCTTCCTTCGATTGAAGCGAAGGAATTTCCTGAAGTTGCGAACCATGAGAGCTTGGTCTTCATCATCCGAGTTATCTTCTTCGGTCTCATCATGATTAGCTCTTCGTTGATGAGCTTTGAGTGCGATCTCCCTGGTCTTCGGAGCAGGCTCTTCAAAGTCCTTGAGGTCAAGCTCGTGAGTCATAAGCTTACCGATCAAGGTCTCCATTGACATGGTTGTGAGATCGTTTCTTTCTATGATGGCTGTCACCTTAGGGTTCCAAATCTTTGGTAGCCCTCTGAGTAGCTTACGAATCTTCTCGTGGTTTGAGTACTGCTTTCCAAGCGAGGATAGAGGATTGATGATGTCGAGGAATCTTGTGAACATTTGAGTGATCGTCTCACTTGGCTTCATCTTGAAAGCTTCGTATTCTTGAGTGAGACGGCTTATTTTGGATTCCTTGACCTGTGTGGTTCCTTCATGCGTCACTTCTAGAAGTCTCCATACTTCATGAGCAGTGGTGCATGTAGAGACCCTGTTGAACTCATTCCTGTCTATAGCACAGAATAAAGCATTAATAGCCCTAGCATCTAGACTTGCCTGTTTCTTCTCCTCGACAGAATATTTGTCGTGTGGTTTCTCAATGAGGTCACCATCGACAACTATTCTGGCGGGCTTTTTGTAACCGTCAGTGACGACAGTCCACAGGTCAAAGTCTAGAGACTTAAGATAGAAGCTCATCCTTGTTTTCCAATATGTGTAGTTAGTCCCATCAAATAGGGGAGGCCTATGAGTGGACTGACCTTCACCATGATTGGAAATCAAGGATTGTGTGGTTAACATGGATCAGCTCTTAGGATGTTAGTCCTTATAAAGAGAACAGAGCTCTGATACCAATTGAAGAACAGTTTGGCAACTCTAGAGGGGGGTTAATAGAGTTTATATAGAAAAATAGCCAATTAAAAATAACTCTTTCACCGATAATAAATAATCAGAGTAAAGTGCGGAAAATAAATGAAGAGCAGAAGAGCATACGCAAACACAGCAATTTTAACCTGGTTTCCCTCGTGGAGGACTAGTCCAGGCCTGAGAACTCTAGCTCAGGATTAAATCCACTATTTGTGAAATAGTAGTTTACAACCCGTGCCTTTTCTTCAGAAGAGCACGTCAACTTCTAACAGAGGATCGCAGTAGCAATTTGCTTGGAATTGTCCAAGCGACTTCTTCGACTCTTGCACAAGAATCCTAACTGAGAGATGCTGAGCACTCGAGACTTAGGAGGCTTGTGGCTAGTAGATGGGAAGGGTATGGCTTATTGAGCTTATAAGAGAGAATAGAAGAGAAGATTGGGTCGATTGAAATGAGAGAATTCATGCCCTATTTATAGTGTTTTTATAGGCAGAATTCGGCCAGAATTCGGGTAGAAAAATTCAAAAATTTGGCCGTTGGACAACTAGCAACCAGCTATCCCTAAAATTAGGGTTCCTGATTTCTAGGGGACAGAGTTCGGCCCGAACTCTGTGTGGAGGCAGAGTTCGGCCCGAACTCTGTCTCCAGAGCACAGAGTGGTTCTAAGGGGACCAGTGGGCAGTTTTTGGTTCAGTGGAGCTTGGGATTTTGGGTAGGTTATAGACTAAGTTCCAAGAGCTCAGCATGACTCAGAGTACACAAGTCTAGACTCAATGAAATTATAAAATACAGACTCCAGAACACACTGAGAGCCGGAGACTGAGCTGTCATCTGTCTTGAACTGAATGCAGTCGTCGTGTGTTGTATTGAATTAATACAAATATTATTTAGTCAATATAGTCAATATTTGGTTGACTGTGACTTTGTGTCAACAAAAAGTCCTCAGTTGACCACAAATATCCTCCGTGAATTCACTCCTGCCATGTCCTCATTACCTCTGAGCAGGAAGATTCCACGATAGAATCCGCATATTTGCCATGTCCTCATAACTTCTGAGCAAATATGTCGGTTCTATTTCACCCTCCTATCCGTATCCTAAACCAGGGTACACCAAGGATAATAGGCCCACAAATATCCTCTGCTAAGTTTCTTAGCACACGCCCACCATCTCATCATGCCCCAGGAGCCCAGCCGCTCTACGACATTCCTTTTTCCGGTACCAAAAGCACCCATGAATACTTTGCCATAGCTATTTCAGGTATCCTAACCAAACTTGTTATCCGTACCTAAAACCAAGGTATACCATGGATGACGAGTCCACAAACAAGTCCCCCGTGCGGGGCGAACACCACTATCATATCACAGGTACAACAAGCAATGCAAATAAAGGGTAGAATGGAAAGTACTCTTTATTTGAAGGAAGAAAAAAGCATTACATGTTTCGGGACCGCGTCCCTCTCAAAAAAAAAACAGGAACAAAACAAGAAGAAAAGGCCGACTATAGCTCAGCATTACATAACTCCAAAAGACGATTCTTCACTAAGATGGCCTCCTGCTCGAGTCGCTGTTTAACTCGACACTCAACCTCCCGGGATAATCGCTCTTCATCATCCAAGCCCATGAGCTCCTGCCAGTCATCTTCCAATTTCTTCAGAGCAACTTCCAGATCAGTCGAAGCCCGATTGACTCTGTTAGCCTCTTAAATAATCAGCTCCTTATCAATACGGGCAGTCTCAAGTTCGGACTCCAAGAAAGTTAGCTTCCTCTGAAGCTCAAGGATCTGCTCTCGCGTCTCGGTGATCCCAAGGGAGGCAGCTGCTTCTCGAGCTATGACATCTTCGCCCTCACGGCTCAATTGATCATATCGATTAGACAGATCACGAAGGTCCTTCAGTACGGTCGGCCTAGTTTTATCTCGAGCAGTCCTTGTCTTCTCTATAGTAGCAGTGAGAGAGCCACGCTCCCGATCTATAACAGCTGACAAATCAGCCTGCCGCAGTACCTACAGTTGGGCCACCAACTGCTCAGTCTCCAATAACTTCGCCTCCAAGAGCGCAGCCAGTCCTGCACCACCGAGAAGAGTCTTTAGAATGTCAATTTGACCCTGGGCACATTGCCGGGACAAGACGAAAGAGGTCCCTCTTTCTACAGTAGCCGTTATTCCCCTCCTCAAATGACGGTGAAAGCTGGCAACTACGTCCTGTAATGCGTCATCCAAGACCTCTGTAGAGGACGGCGTCAGAGGAAGCGTGGCCGACAATATCGGAGGAGCGATGCTAGGGCTTGCCACTAGGGGGATAGAATCCGAGCAGGACGACGCACGGATAACGGATAACTCTTCCTCCGCCACCCGAAGAGCCTCGATACTCGGTAAGGCAGAGAGGTCGACCCTAGTAGCCACCCAAGCAGGAGAGGATGAAAGGACCGTCGTCCCCTGCCCTGGCCGTCCCATCACCCGATTTTCTGAACTCGAGCCAACAGGAGGCTCCTCAAGACGAGCCGGAAGAGGAGGAAGTACATTCCCCTCCATCGGTGCCCCTTCGATATAGTTCGTCACGACAGTGTCCATCCTTAGCACTGGAGAGACCGGACCTGTATGCCCAGAACAATGGTCAGTCGACGTGACCTGAAGGATGTGATGATAGAGCAGGTAGGCCTCCTCACGGGACAAGATCCGGCTTATCTTACCAGGAGAAGAACATGGAGGCTGCAGCTCCTGCGTAGCCGACATAACCTCCTTACCCGAGTTAGATTCAGCGGGTTCTTCTATCCCAACCACCCCGGAGGGAAGTACATCGCGGTCAACGTCATCTTGATAAAATTTAGCAGTTTCAGGGACAGGTTCATTAAAATCCCCGTCATCCCGAGTTACTGCCTCAGCATCTTGAAACTCTTTCTCTTCTCTTGATGCCTACAAGAAGAAAAGAAGATGATTAAAATCGAAGCTAAAAGGAAAGAAGGAAGAAAGGATCGGGAGTGGCTTGGTTACCTCTGACGCAAGGTTAATGTCTTGTTCACTTTCTCTTATAGTCAGCTGACGGTGTCTGGTCATTACCAACTTTCGAGAACGAGAAATACCGCCAACACGAGAAACTTGCCTGCTACGTTTCGGAGTAGGGCCAGGCGCAACGGGTGACTGATCCCCCAACATCTCATCTGACAAAATAGGCGGCTGATCCACCTCTGCGTCTGCCACTGGAAGAATAGAGTCATCTCTATCATACTCGTCGCCTTCATCACCCTCAGCAGCGGAATCCAAATCTGGCATTTCAACTCTAGCCTTTCTCTTCTTGGACCTTTGAGATCCTTCCTCCAGGCCGGTACCAACAATAAAATTGGCACCTGGGTTAAAACTGATCGGGGGTTTGATCGCCATGACATGATATAAAGCCGCCTTGTATAAGACCTCCACTGACGCCTTAATGGCAGGGACCGAGAAAATGGTACGGGTATAGAATCTATAGTAGTATTGCCAAGCCCTGATACCATCAAGAAGGCTACCTTCAAAATCCAGACAGGAGCTGGGGTTGTCTAGGAAAAGTTGGCTGTATCCAAACTGTCGGGCAAACCTGCTGGACAGATAAGGCTCCAGAAAAACCGTATTGCGGTTACGGTACACCAGATGTGCGGGACGGATGTTTCGCAGCCACAGGAGCATCTGGCCATCCAGAAGCTGAGGAGGCACAATACCGTCAAGATGTACAACCTCCATGTCCTTCGTAGTAAAACGAGGGACGGATACAAAAATATGATACATATCCGCCCTCTCCAAGGCCATCCGGCAAGCCCGCATAGTCTCACACTCCCAAGGCTCATCACGGTAATAGAAGATAAATGCGTCATCATCAGTTACACCGTCTTCAGAGCCCGGTCTCATCAAAGACGGATAATGCATCAGCAGCCACCGCATCAAATAGTGATAGGGCAACTCGGTGCGTTCAAAATCCTTGGTCACGTCGCAAGCGATGAACTTAGATGTGAAGGTGCGAAATCCACGATGGATGCTGCATACCATGGCCGGGAGGAGAGCTAGCCTGATTCGTAAAAATAACTTCACCGCCGGGAGGATGAAGTTACGACTAATTCTCTCAATAGAACCAGCCCCTCCGGAGACTACACAATTTCGCAGCCATATCATCAAAAACCCCGCCAGGAGCGCCTTCTCTGACAGCTCTTGGGTATCCTAGTAAAAGTAACCAAAAGAGTTAGTCTTACTCCCGAATCTGTCACTGGTAGTGGCCACTCTCTTAGCCGACGACACCAAGTCTTTAAATGCTTCCCGCGATCGAGGGCGACGAGAGGTAACTTGACCTGAGGTATCTGTCGGAAAAAGATAGTGCACCCAGTCCTTGGTGTGGGGAGCATTCCCTTCCGAGTTGCTATCCTTTCGGGCTATCTGATGACAGGTGCTATAGTGGCACAATATCTCTTGGTAGAGAGCCACGAAGCCAGGATACCGTCGTTCCAAATCTTCGAGCTCCTCATTAGTGGGAGTATACGCTTCAAAAGCTTCGTCCCCCCAAGGAAGCTTGGAGACCGCGTGCATTTCATGGAGCACAAGTCCTATTTCCCCTACGGGTATATAGAATGTTCCCGTACGGCTGTTATACATCTCCAGCAGAGACATGAACAACTTCTTGTTTATGGACAAGCCATGGCTGGTGCCTCGGATAGCATGGTAAAGGCCAATCTCACACAAAAAGGCCTCATACTTCTGCAAGATCCACATGGACAGATTGGTCCACGAGGGAATAGGATGTACCCAACTGGGGAGCATCAACCGGCCAACGGGGTAGGAGCCCTTCCGAGCAAGTTGATTTATAAAAGTATCGGCGGTAGAAAATATAAAGTTGGGGCCCGCCACATTCAATAAAGTACCTGGGACCAATCCCGTCAAGGAACAGCTGGTATGCACCTTGCCGGCAGTCACTGACTTCAGACTGTTGTTATAATGGATGCTTCCCACAAACATCCCACCTCAGGTAGGGGTTAAAGTCTCCTCCATCTTCCGGTCCAATGGGAGCATATTGAACCAAGATAATGGAAAGTGTCGCTCCATTTGGGGGATGCGGATCGCCATCCCGTTAGAGACAAAACACCAATTCTTCGACACCTCCAGAACATGATTGTTCTCCACAGTCAAGGCGTCTCCAAAAAAGAACGCAGGCTTCAAATATTCTCCTTCAAATTTTCCGGAGTTCATCATAGCGTTAAGAAAATGGAAAGACTGATTCTTGATGGCATTTAGTCTAGCCGAGGGTTCGTCACTTGGAAACTGATTCGCCATATGCTGAATAATATGGTCGTACCTATAACCCAGAGCAGCTTGGGCACTACCCACCAGGAGTTCTCCAGCAACATTTATCGGCAGATTCACTGAAAAGAAGACAGAGAAGGTTAAGTTAAAAAGAGGGATAAAAAGAAATGATCGGGTATTTCCGAGCCTCATGCGGCTTAAAGAAAACACCCATGCGGCTCCGATTCCACAAAGTCTCATACGGCTCTAATTTAATGAAGCCTTATGCGGCTCAATCACAGAGGAATACATATGCGGCCCTATTCAGTAAATGTCATGCGGCAGTGCTCTCATAAGGCCCTCAGGGTTCGGACAAAATTCGCATGGACCGCGTGACAGACAAAATTTATGCGAATCCATGCGGCTCAGTATAGCTCATACGACTGCGTTGGCACAGTGCGTATACGCTCACAGCAGTTATTCTTATGCAGCTCGCAGCTCGGCCATAGGCCGAACATACGGCTCATAAAGGCTCGTGCATAAAGCATGCGACGTAGCCATAGCAGTTTGGGTTCTTTAACCCGTGCAATGTCCCTACCGGCAATGGGGGGATGAACGTCAGGATGAGCTGCGGGGACGACGATCGGTGGAGGAGCAGCCGCAGTCGAAATAGAAGCAGTTTTGCCCTTCGCCGTCGCGGTCGACGAAGACGCTGCCTTCTTCGCTGCAACGGTCTTCTTAGGCGCCATTATCAATCAAGAAGAAGATGAAGAGATGAATAGGGGAAGATTCGAAGTAAAAGAGGAAGTAAAGAACTCCTATCTCTCTCTCAAGCTCCTCTTATTTATAGTAAGACGAGAGGGGGAAGACACGTGGAGTAATAAACCGCCTCGTATAAAGACAAAATTGACTCCTCGGATCTCGCCCCCTCTCCCATAAAAGAAGATTCACCCAGGGCATAAAATCCCGAGATTTAATAAACCAACCCTTGGGATTCCCCCTAAAAGATGGCGCTAAAAGCAAATCTGAGGCAATTAAGGACATGCACACGCGGCAAGGAGCCATGCAGCTAAGCCATCCATGCGGTCGAACTATCTATGCGGCTAAGCCATCCATGCGGCCGAACTATCTATGCGGCTTTAACATCCATGCGGCCAGGACTCCATATGCGGCCAGAAGAATACAACCATGCTTCTTATTCAAAGTATTTCAATTTTGCAAATTGAAAACTTTGAAGGGGGTCTTGTAGAAGCATGGAAAATATTAAAGAAGGATCCATGCGGCCAGGAAACTCCATGTGGCTCAGGAAGCCTATGCGGCTCACAGATTCATGCGGCACGAGGGGCTATGCGGATCAAGACGTCCTATGCGGCTCAGAACAGGAGACACGTTGCTTGAAAAACAATTCTTCCCCTCCTGTATTAATTACTGTGACGGCTGACAACTCTGAAAAAGTGGCAGCCCTGACACAAAAGAGGTAATTATGACTCTGTCATAATGACAGACCCCTAGGGAAGTGAAGGATATCTCTGACACAATCTCCCGAGATCCAGAAAATGCCACGTGGCCCTGATACGTGGACGATCATATGCGGCTCGAGCAAAGACTTCCCATGCGGTTCAGAATGAAGCTGTTCCATGTGGCTCAGGCCGAAACAGTCTCATGCGGCTCAAGCGGAGGCCTTCCCATGCGGTTCAAGAGGACCATTTCCATGCGGCCCAGGCGGATGCATCCCTATGCGGCTCGCAATAATCATCTCCATACGGTTCAAAGGTTCGAAGGGGGGGAGCTACTACCCAAGCAGCCCTGACACGTGGCCCGAACCTTATGCGGCCCAAATCTTATGCGGCTCATTCTTCATGCGGTTCAGATCCCCCCAGTGTCTCCTAGGACACGTGTCCTAAGCCGATCAATCTCCCAGATTTATTGCAATTAGAGATTGGATCAAATCCCAATAATCTGGGACACGTGGCAGGAGAATAAATCAAACTTATTCGCAAACATCAGAAGATCATTATGAGGAAGATTTATTCCAATCAGTATTAATTACTGATGAGATTTGGTGTAATCTATACTTAATGGTCCAGATTCATCACAATCAAAACTAATGGCCTAGATTGACCAATCCACAAGCCGCCGCCATCTCCAAGAAGCAATCATTTGCAACCCTAATGATCACACTCTATTCCTATAAATAGCAGGGTGCCATTCCCTTGCAAGAGATACATACACACAGAGAGAGGCGCACACAGGAGCACTTTTCGAAATCAGAGAGAGCACCAGAGTACTTGGAGAGAACAGCAGAGAGAGAGTAAAGGGAGCATTTCTTCCAACGCCAAGCAATCTTCTGGAGCCAAGGTTGCATACCGATCGTCCAAGGAGTAAGACAGAGCTGCCGTCGCTTTCCCGAGCCTCTATTGTCATCCCCCAGAATGTAAAATAAACAATTATACTTAGACTGCTGTACCTAAGTTTTCGTACCTAGGCTTTCTTTGTACGAGCGAGTTTGTAACGTGAAGTAAAAGTCCAGTCCTCCGATAATTGTTCTGTCCTTTTATATTTTATGGCAAACATTATTCAGTAAGGGGTCCGTGAAAGCAAATCGTCGCCTTGCGACGGACGGAAGCGTTGGCACGCTAAGCCAAATCGGACGTATAATTCAATAAGCACGAAGTGCTCGAATAGCTAAGTCAGGAGAGTTGCCCGTGCAACAAAGTTATGAAATCGAGCCGCAACGGCTCGGCAAAACGACAAGGCGCATTGATTCAAGGTGGGGGGACATTAACTCTCTTTCCTACTCCGTCATGCTTAAGTAAAATACATATCATTTAATGCTGAGTTAACCTATCAACGCCACGGGCGTGGCTCGATAGAGAGTTAAACGTAGTGGGTGTCAAACACTAGATAGAACAATTGAAATGAATCGTACGGTAGACGTACGAGTCGCTATGGAACATTGGATATCACAAAGGCGAGTGCCTCGGTACGCAAGCCGCAAGAACATGGAATAACTATACTCGACGAGTGCCTTAGTGTACGAACCATACCGTGCCTTCGCGCACGAGTTAGAACGGCTAGAACATTGAAAGACAATAGGCGAGCGCCCTAGCGCACAAGCTACGGACATTGAATGCTAAGTCATAGAACATCGGAACTACGGTCAAAACGTGCCTACGTGCACGAGGTAATAAAAGGTAGCTTCGTTGCGAAAGAATACAGTTGTGGCATGAATGTGGCAGAACTGTCGGATATGACATAATGCTTCGAAAGGTGTTCGGGACCTTCGGGTCGTTCAGTTGACGAGCATTAAGTTGAGGCATGATGCCATTGAAACATTGAAATGAAGTATAAAACGTAAGAACATAGAAAGTTAACGAAAAAAATACGAGATAATAATGCGGCATGGTGCCTTCGAAATGTTCACGACCTTCGGGCGTTCGTTGAGGACATTCGAGCATTGTGCCAACTGAAATAGAGATAAGCAAACTTGCTTGGTTGTATGAAAGATAAGATTCGTTGCATGGTCAAATGGACTTAAAGATATAAAAGCCCGTGCATGGGTATTCCCTCGAACGCGGCGCGCAAGGGCGCTGGGACCGTTAGGCCTAGTAGGGATTCGTTTACGGTATTGTTGGTACACTTCATTTAGATGGGTAGCGACCGTCTGGTGAATGTGATAAGCCACTTGCTGCAATTATTTCGATGGCCTCTGATGTTGGTTAGCAACCGCACAGAGTTAACATCGTCTTATGTTTCGATTCGATAAATATAAGTCCATTCTAGCCCGAAAAGCTATTGACCTTCATATAGTTAAGGGTGACGGGTTTGAAAGTGCAAGGTATGCACATATCCTGCATGGATGGATCCAGAATAGCGAGCACTTATAACATGACAGGAAAAACGGATAGGCGTATTCACCTTGCGTCGGTGCAAGGGCGAGTGCGTCGATATTGCTAAGTTGTGCCACGAATCAAACACGAGATTGCTTGCCTGTTTACTTATGCGAATTGAATAACATGCTTGCCATGCTTTACAGTCTTCGAATATGCCATGAACTCATCCTAAGGAGAACATAGAAAGAGAACTAAATTGTATGCTTGCATGAATCAATACAATACTAAATATCGGTTTGTTAAATGGGTTTTTGATCAGTACAGCGAGGACGAAAGTACTAATCCTCCACTAATTTGCTAGCAGGTTCCGGAATTGGTCTGCTCGTGGCGGAGCTTCGCTTGAACGCGTCGAGGCTTGGAATGCCGAAGCGTATTGAAGCGTGCGATCGCATTGACGCTCGGACTCGCGACAGGATTGATGCGGCCGAGATATAGAAGGCATGATGTATGGAACGGTGAAATCCTTTGTGGGCAAGAGAGAACCTGAGTGTTGTAGCTAATCTGGCAAATTCCTTTGGGCTATCGAAAGCCTTTATAATCTGATTTCGAATATCAATAAAGAGAATCGTTTTGTATACTCTGTTTTCCTTTCGTTGTTAACGTTCAACTCAAAGATAACCATTTGAGAACTTGTTATCTTGCCTTGCATGAGCGCAACTCCAGGCTCGTGCGGCATCACGCCCCAGCGAGGACGATGATTCGGGTGATTCTGGGTCGGGGCATGACAAATTGGTATCAGAGCACCAGGCTCAATTTCCTCTGGACGCTTACTTCATTTCAGTTCTAAAAGTTGCCCACCACCAATTGAAATCACTCTTGTCTCTACTCGATGCCGTACTGGATGCTCCATACAATAAGCCTGATACAAATCATGTAATTTTGCCGCGTGTTGTTTAGAAATTACATGGTATTTACGGGAAAAGTCGGAAAAGGTTTGTTGCTATAAGTGCAACAAGTTGCGAGATATGAATTCAATGAATTGTTGCTGCGGATGCAACACGTCCTGAATTGAAATTCGAGATATTCGTTGTTTGCAACGAACGATACAAGAAATATTGGTTACATCAATACAATGAAAGTCGTAGAATATTGCTGTAGCAATTGCCACGCGTTGATTGTAAATGATGCGTTAAAAAGAAAATGAAAGTTGATATTGAATGTGTCGAACGGATTCACTTATCAATTTCGAATGTGCATTGCGAGGAAAAGCGATAAGTCAATATCGAATGTGTTGAACGGATTTAAGCATTGACTTTGAATGTCGGAAATAAAACGTTGCACGAGGTGCGGTAAATATCGGAAATAAATCATTGCACGATATGTAATGCGTATTGAAAGTAAAATTATTGCACGTGGTGCAACGCAAATCAAAGTGAAATTGCTGCACGAAGTACGACGGATATTGAGAATGAATTATTGCACAAGATGCAACGAAAGAAAACAAAAGTTATAAATCGAGAGACGAAATCGGTTCGATTGCACACCGAGCTTGTGTTAGCAAATGAATGCATTGGCCGAGTTGCGTCGAATTTTGATTAATCAGAGTTACGGTTGTGATCAAGCACGATCACTGCAGAAATCGTGAGTCGGAAGAGATCGTTGGTTCGTAAAGAGTACGTCGCGACGGAAGTAACTTGATTTCTGGGTGGTATATGGCATACCACCGATGCAATGAATGGCTTGATTCCGAGTGGTATATGTAATACCATTTGTGCGATGAATTACATCGACGTATTGCGAGAATTGCGGAAAGTTTGTCCGCAACGGACGGGATAGCACCGGGACTCGATTGAGAATTTGTATAACGGTATGTGATGCAAGTGTTCTTCGATGTTCGGTTAGAACGATAAGGCGAGGCTTGTATCATTGAATGATACGTCGATTGAAAAATTTATGTGTCGGTCGAATGATGGGAACTAGCGAAACGATTATGTCTTGAGGCAACAATCAGATCGACGGGATAGGAAACTCGAAACGTTGAAATCGAATCGCACGACTTGCGATCCCAATTGAAATGTTGGGCGAGGCGAATCGAATCGCACGACTTATTATTTCGATAGAAATGTTGGGCTGTGCGAATTGTAATCGAATCATACGATGTGCGACTTCGACGAAGAGTTGGTTGACGCGAGTAATCGTGCCTAAGAAATAGTTGGTTACGTTACGGCAAAACTCATTTGAGTACGACTGAAAACACGCGAAACTTAGAGGGCGAGATTGTATGACTTGAGGGTTCGATGTTGGATAATCGGTAACTCAGTTACGCGATCGAAGTATAGCGGGATGCGGTAATTCGGAGAATGAGTCGATGCGTATGGAAAAGTTCGTTGCGAACTTGGATGTATGCGATGCGAGTTAAGTTGACGTTGAAACAGATTCAAAGTTGACCCTTACGTTATCGAAATGGATACGGCGTATCGAGATCGATACGTAAGAAAATGTAAACGACATGAGAATACAAAATAGAGTGTGCATCGTGCTATGAAATTTTGTAAGTAACGATACGAGAATGAAACGAACTGGTCGATCATAAATTTTGTGATTGATCAGGGCGAGACTATAAGTTATCGACGATTGCTCGATGCGTATAGCATCTCGTATGTCGACCGCGAAATAAGATAGACTCGAACTCGATACGAGTAGATGTTTCGTAAATTAAGGAATCATCGACGATAGCGCATGACTTTACTCGGAGGATAGTTACGCATCAGTTGCGCCAATAGAATGGTTAGGTACGGATTTGGGTAGTCGCATAGAGAATGTTCGCATCTTAAAATTCCTCGGGTATTCCTTGCCCACACTACGGTCTATCAATATTTGGATACTCTGCTAGAGAACGAGGTCTCGTCATTGCTGCGACTCCATCATTTTTTTGATATTCCCTATGAGTACAGGTACATCGGGATGACCTGGTACTACCTCTGCTCAGACTGCTGATTGTATAGGCTGAGCTGGCTGATCGGAATAGACTGGTACCTCTGCCCTCGAGTCAACTCTCGACTCTTTGTCTGAATGCTGAGACTGATCCTCTATAACTGGCCTAACAGAAGATTGCTGACCTGCCATTGGCAGAACCTAAATAAGGTAATCAGAAGGCTTAAGAATAGTGTCCGTGAAAGGTAAAGGGCACAAGGATCAAATTGAGGGAACATGAAAGATCAACGATCAAGGCAAATATCAGGTCAAATGATCAAAGATAGAGAATAATACGAAGGATATCAATAAAGGATAATCGTGATTGAGATATCTAAACATCAGTAACCCCCACATATCTGAAAAATCAGACCTGTATGGGCTACCACTAAAACCTATGTCACGCCCCAAAGACCAGAATACTGGCAAGTAAGGACGGACATGGCTAGCTACGCAATACCAAAGTACATCAGTACTCTGAAATCACGTATAAGCTGTCAAGACATGGGGGTTACTTCTATAAGCCAACGGTCGATCCTAGGTTAAGACAATCCTAGGTATCTCAATCACATACAATTATACAAGGTACAAGAAGTATGATCATCAGACATACAATAGTAAAGCATCCCAAACCATATATACATGGATGATCATGAAGCTAGTAATACAAAATAGAGAAACTAGTATGAATATTAGTCATACATGATAGCTCTAGCTGCAGTCTAGAATACGCACATCATGTTTATGCCCGTAGGCTAAATGTCAAGGACCAAAACATGAGCTAACATGTGCTCGGAGGCTAAACGCCACAAAAGAATAATGTACATAACCAGTGGGAGAATAAAATGAGAAACCCACTTGGGTACTCTGGTGCTCTGGACGGTCACCGTCGAGTAGATGGTGCGGAAGATCCTCTGGGCTTCTCTATCAGATTTGGCCAAACAAAACCAGTGGGGTCAGACCCCCAATAGCAAGTACCACAAAGGAAGCCAAACTATGAACTAAAACCTGTAATCACTAACATCAACAATTGGAGATACAAATGAGTAAGGGCAGATCGAGACTCGTGCACTACCAATGCACTTATCCCGAACATAGGAAGACAATAAGTAAAGCACCTTGGAGCATAAAGTAATTAACATGCAACATAATGTAAAGTGTAGACATGTTAAGTAAACAGTAGCTTGAGAATATGTAAAAGCAATTGAACATGTGAACTTGTGAGATAGCTGGGTCATAAGAGCATGGTGATCCGACATAGGGAGTCACGTATAGCTTGTGAGATAATTGAACTTGTAAGCATGTAAGAGTTATATAAAAAGACAATGATAAGTGGACTTAGAAACTAATTCAGAAGTCTCTGATCGTTGCATAAAGATCATGTATAGAATGAGAGTACTGAATAGAACGGCAAATGATAAGATGACTTAGGAACTATTCTGGAAGCCAAGTTACAACCCTTAAACCAAACAAGGACCGAGGTTGTAACCCTTCTCATGAACAGAACTTTATCTCCGACCATTCATCGATGAAAGTAAGCATAAACCATAGTGTACTGAAATAAACATACGGATACTGCCTGGACAAAACTAGACTGGACTGGACTGAATGCATCCATCAAATACGGCCAAGCAATGAGTACGGCTTGATACATTAACTAACTAGGGTTATCACAAGCCTTGTGACTAGCAAGATGTAATGAGGTATCCCTACGGCCACAAGCCCTACAGACTATCCAGGTTATCCAGACGTAAGTTACAAGAATTTATAGTGGGTACATCATCCAGGAGACAAATGTATCCTATGTACATATAATAGTGGGTACATCGCCCAGGAGACAAATGTACCCTAAGAGAGTTATTAGGTGACTTGAGGGTGCAACACATGACAGTATGCATATTACTTGTTTCATGAAGTGGCCCATATGACAGTAGGCTGGAAATGTGCCATACTCGTCGGCAGGCTACAAGTCCATCAAAGAAGGCGCCCAGATAACAGAATTGCTTGTAGCCGAAATACCTCCTTATATGAACTACTTGATCAATCTAGTCATTAATCATAGCCAGATTCAATATGAATCCCTAACCGTGGGAAATCAAGAATTCATGTCCTAGACATGATACAATACAGAACATGTGCTTGTACAAATACACTCAAGAAAAACACCCACGGTATCCAAATCATTCATTACTTGTAAGCCAATAAAGCCGTCGCAACAGCATTTATGGTTCATGTTACTTGTCTGGAGTGCACCACGACGGGTCACTATCAAGTTAAGCAAAGGAGAAAGTTATACATTATGAGTGCACCACAATGGGTCACTATCATGTTAAGGGTACTTATTAGGGTGCGCCACGACGGGCCACAATCATGTTAAATAAAGAAGTGACATGTAACTTGAGTGCACCGCAACGGATCACTATCGGGTTAAGCAATTATAGACGTAAGAAAGCTTGTAGATAGATCTTGATAAAAGGTGCAACATAACATATGAGAAGGAATAAATGAGACAACTACTTGGCCTAAAACACCAATTGAATCTGTGCTAGTGTTAAGGGTATGAGAGGGGTAGAATCATTCTCTAACTGTAAAATATTATCAAATCATGTTAAGAAATTTATCTATTAAAGAAATATCAAGCTATTAAGTAGGGTCGTCGCAATTTAGGCCAAGATAAAAAATATGCAATACAATCATAAGCTTCATATCAAGAATGAAAGAAACTTACATAAAATAGTTGGTAACATATTCTTGAAGCCAAGAAAAAGATCTACAACTTTTATGTTGGGAGTTGGGAGAAATTCTGGCCACAAATCAGCCAAATAGGACATAAACCAGCCAAAAACAGCCAAAATAGGCACTATGCAAGCCATACGATACTATTCATCCATGCGGCACTATGCAAGCATGCGGTACTATGCAAGCCATGTGGCACTATGCATCCATGCGGTACTATGCAAGCCTGCGGTACTATTCATTATGCGATACTATTCATCCATATTGTATTATGCAAGCCATGGGGCACTATTCATTCCTGCGGCACTATTCATTCCATGCTGTACTATGCATCCATGCGGCACTATTCATCCATACGGTACTATGCAAGCCATGCGGCACTATTCATGCCTGCAGCACTATGCATCCATGCGGAACTATTTATCCATGCGGTACTATTCATCCTGCGGCACTATTCATCATTCCTGCCAAAATCAGGACAGATGACATAGAAGATGTTCAAATCTTATTTTGGCCATAACTTCCTCAAAATAAGTCAAAATCTAATTTTTTTTAAAGGTCCATTTTGAGTAAAATCGAATTCTCTACAACATAGAACAATCAAAACTTGAAAATAATAAAGTTTAGTAGATCAAAATCCAAGAAAACTGAAAAGACTATAAACTTATATCTATAAAAATTTATCCACCAAAATAAAAAATGCCAAGTTCTAAAGATGCTTAGAATCATGTAAAGAATAGTTTAGAACAAACAAAATGACATTTGTTTAATATTTGGCATAATGTACTTGCCTTAGGTTGGAGGAATATGAAGAGGATGAAGATGAAGAGAAATAAAATAATGGAAGAGAGAGAGAGAGAGAGAGGAGTTGGGTTTTTATATAAAACCCTTCTCATCTCAAACCAATCCAAACCAAGTTGAACCAACCCAAATTAAACTAAGTCAAGATCAAACCAAGATTAGCTAGTTAAGACAAGTCACAATATGGGTCAGAATTTCGTACACGAATACTGAAAATACGTAAAACGAAAAACGGGGTGACACTCTTGCATAGCATTTAACCAATAGTTTCCACTACATATTTTTTCAATAGTTTTAGGTTCTAGCTATAAAATAAATGCAACACAAAAAGCTATATCTCTGATCGAGGAACGAGTACTTACGTCCTGGGTGATCTCACCTATTACCAGGTCCTTGGGGTGGTCAGTCATGAATTTTAATCTTTTTGGCAGACTTTCAAGGTAGCTGGTTCCAGTTTCAGGTTCTGCAGACGCCTTGTTAGGTGTACTGATGTCTTCATCATCATTTTCGTTGATCGTTTGTTGGTTTAATTCGTCAAAGGTGACGTTTATTGATTCTTCGATGATTATTATCTTTTTGTTGAAGACTCGGTACCCTTTGTTTTTGGTCGCATAACCTAAAAAGATATCCTCATCGGCCTATTTGTCAAATTTACCCAAATTATCTTTTTAAATAAGAAACCGCAGGTGTTCTATTAAACCATAACTTATAGGGAGTATTCTTCGATTTAGGTCGAATTATAACCCTATTGAGAACATAATAGGCTGTATTGTTAGCTTCTAACCAAAAATATTTAGGTAGACTAACTGGTTCAACATTACTCTAGCCATTTCAGATAGAGTTCTGTTCTTACGTTCCACAACTCCATTTTGTTGTGGAGTCCTGGGCAGGAGAACTCATGCAAATATCCGTATGTGTCACAATATTGCTCAAACTCTGCATTCTCGAATTTGCCGCCATGATCACTTCGAATACGAGTAATCATGAAACATTTTTCATTTTGAACTTTCTTACAAAATATAACGAATTTACACTACAAGAAATTATATTTTTAGCAACATATTTTAACGACATAGGGTCTTTTATGTCTCCATAAGTTATTTTTTACATGTATTAGCGACATGAGATTTAGTATGTCGCGGAATCTACACAAAATTTACTAGAGGACATGCACATGTCGCAAAAAGATAATATATGTTTGGCGACAAACATCCTCATGCCGCAGAAAGATAATTTATGTTCCGCAATATGTACCTATGTAGGAAAATATATTTTTATAATTATTTTGATTAAATGGTAACCTAGAAAAATATCAAACAAAACCCTTAAAAAACCCCAAATAGAGTTTTCTCTCTAGAGCGCGCGCGGTTTCCTCTATCTCGTGATAGTGTTTTCTCTCTGGCGGCGCCTGGGTCTTCTCTCTCGCGACACCTGGGCTCTCTCTCTCTCTCTCTCACGCACATGCCTGGATTGGCAATTCCCTCAATGCGGTACTCTTAACAAGCAGCAGTCTCACAGAGTTTTATCTGATATCTGGATGGAGAATATCTTGATCAACAAGTTAATCTTCAACGCTCTCTTGATATTTTCAGAGGTTTAGGTTAGGTTTATGTGACATAAATCTGAGAGAAGAAAATGATTTGTTCTGATATAAGTTTTTGTTTTTTTGTTTCCTAGATGAACTTAGAATAGTCTTCTATGTTCAAGATCTTGGTATGAATTGTATAACTTTGGGAAATCAAACCCTAACAAAATCGATTCAGAGAATAAAACCCTAACAAAATCAAACCCAATAAAACCCTAATAAAATTGAAGTAGATGCAATCAATTTTCTTATGTATACATATAATAAATGCCAATCATATTCTCAGCCCTAACAAAATTAACCTACTAAGAATATTAGGGAAGAAGCTCACTACTAGTGGGAACCAGTTCGAATCTCGATATAATGTTAGTTGATTGAGTAGGATTTGGTTTTCAGATTTATGTATGTTTCTCTCTCCGATGGGTCCAAAATGGGACATTGACATGTGCAAGCATGGTAGAATAATATAAATATATAATACTCACTACAACTCTATAATTTTGGTATAATGATATGGACTTTAAAATATATTGGAGAAGGTTATATATTAATATTATTATATCATGAGTCAGAGGTCCATTTTGGACAGAGAGCTCGATTCATGGAGTGCTATAACTTTTTACAAAATGCACACCAAAGGGATGTTAACCTTGTGATACCATGTTAAAGTCCCTCTCACTGCAAACTAGAGTTTTGGTGCAAACTAGAGTTTTGGTATAGTGGTAGGGATATTAACAGATACCATGCCATTTTATTTTAATACTCATTGTTATGCAAGAACTTCATCCAACCTTGTAAATATTGCGTTGTCCTATGAAGTATAGGTGAACCTACCCATCAGTTTCCTACAAGCCTATCTATGTCTATAACTTTAGCTTGTGAACCTGATTGCATTTTGGAGTATAATTGGAATTCTATACTATTATTCAAGTCTGGCCTGTGTTTGTGGTAACAATTAAGTGGTTTATGTCATGGAGCACGAAAGCACTGTAGTGCTCCAGTCTCCAAGAAAGCAATTTTAGCAAGAAGCTATTAACATTAAAGGATTATGGAAAATAAGTGAGCATTTGAGCAGTAAGAATTTGCCAACACATGAATCAGAAATAATAACATCCCCTAGGGCAATACTGTCAAAGTGTATGGAGCGCAACTTAATTATAGAGTACCCAGCAGCATTGAACAAGATTTATGGCTGATTGTTGATCTGTAATCAGCTCTCTTGCAATGTTGCAATAATTCTTAGTTTCTCATATTGGCTTGAAGTGCTGGTGTGGGTGGGGGAACTATGAACAATAAGTATATTTGTATGTATAATAAGCTTAAGTTACATCAGTAACTGTGAAAAAACACATAATGCTGGATCAGTAGAACATAAGGTTTTCCCGATAATGGATTAGTTTATGCTTGTGTATGTGCATGTGATATTTACCCACATTTTCCTGAATAATAGTAACTTATACATTTCAATAGAAGAGATGATGAACATCATCATTTTCTTGGATCTCATTCATGCTACAATGGTCATGAATATCTGATTGCATATCTCCAATAACAATTTACTATTAGGCTTGATTTAACTCGCCCAAACTTAACTAACATCAATTTCCTCAAGTGGTTTTCTTTTGCCATGATGCAACCTATCCTAGTTTCTTTTGAAGGAAAGCAACATGTCCTTGCGTAACAATAGAAGTAGAGGAGCTTTGCGGTGCTCCATTGTTCTAATTTTGTGGACGTGTTATCACCTTATCTCATGTTAGAAGTAAGGGAATTATGTAGCTATGATTTCATGAAATAAAGGAAAAAGATTTGCGTGGTGAATCTCAAAGATTTACAATGAAGGCTTTGTCATTACTTTGTTACTATTTTTTGTCCCCACTTACAAAACCTTGCTTCACCATTATAAATTGGTTCAACTACAATGGTTTTTGTAAATTTTACTGTGACCACTAAGGGTTGAACTGCATCATATGTCAATCTAGTTTGTTTACTAACATTTACTTATTCTTAACTTATTTGCTATGCAGCCATACCCTTTTGATATACCCATCGAATCTTTTTCTTTTGAGATTTTCAAGCAAGCATTCGTCGTAGTTCAATCATGTTGTTCATCTGCAAGTACTCCTTATGAGTTCATTTATACCCTGCAAGTGTGTGAGGTTAGGCTACGATATTAATGCATGATGTCTATGCCTGTAAATAGCTTTAAAAGGTTGCACCATCATTCGAGTAGTATCTCTCAATTTCACTATTGTAACAATCGTAATATCTATAATATCCATATCATCGATTTTGAGATTTTTTTGATCTTTTCTTTCATCAATTATTTCACATCAGGATATGTTGTATCTTTTGCTTTGCTTTGTTGTTTATCTAAATTATTTCTCTATGATATTTAGCCACTACTGCTGATATAGGATACTAAATACATACATCATTGTTAGTTCCTATAGGGAACATATGATACTTAATGCAATTGCAAAAGAGATTTGAGGCATACTAAATTTTGGTGAGGTCTTATGTAGTTACTATAGTTACAATGAAACATTGGTCCATCTTGCCGTAGAACCATATAACAAGGTTTGTATGTACAGACATGGGAGATCTGCCTTGATATATTAAAGAATTCTTGGAGCCCTTCATGGACCATCGGAAGGAGTTTGTAGAGCTATAATTGCTATGATAGCACATAAAGAGCCTGATAGCCCTCTCAATTGTGATTTAGGTCAGTCAATTTAGCTTAATGCATTGGTGCAATGTGCAAGCTGTAGACCTAATACTTCCTTATTTGGTGCCTCTCTCATTTTATATAAGAATATCCCATGGTTAAGTTTAAAACTAAAAGTTGACCTTGATTCCTTTTCTACGTATTGGAGCTCTGCTTATAATTTTTGGCTTGAACCCGATACTCTGATCCAAAACTGTGATACCGATACTCATAGGAAGCGTCCGAAACCAATTCTGATTCTGGTTCGAACCTTGTTATTAGAGGATAGCTAAGAGTGGAAAATAACAACAAGATTATACACATATTGTATGTAAATAAAATGTGAAGTGCAAATTTATCGTAAGTGGGAAGATTTTACGAAAGAGCATGGGAAAGCATGTAATAAAGCATCTCCATGAGTTGCTGAACTAGACATTCTGAACTGGGGATATAGGTTTCCAGAGGGAAACTTTAACACCATATAATTGGGAGTAGCAACTAATTATAAACTTATACATCAGCATGCAGACGAAATACAAAAACTTGGCAAATTCAACTTGGCTATACATCAGGATAAAAAATTCAATATTCTTTCTTTCGATCCAACAGTCACAAATTTATATCCTTTTTTGATATCATGGATTATAATCTAGCCTTTTGTATCAAAGGTGTAGGAATAGACAAAGACAAGGACTTGTTTCTTCAAATTACTTAAAAAAAATCTAAAGAAGCAATGACCTGGTCCTGGTCTTGGACTCTGAGCTCAAAGGCAACCACAAAGTGAAAAATATAAATGTTTTGAAACACACTACTAGTATTGCTACAAGACCACTTTATGAGTATTGGTATCAACAGTTTTAGGAGTTTTATCACTTTTAAGTTTGAGTATTTCACTAATGTGTTTTGATACTTACAATGTTCTGATTTTGCTAATAAATGAAAAAAAAATCAAGTTCGAACATAAAATTATAAATTGTTTGTGTTCGTATCAGTGAATAATTGTTTGAATGTACGATTTCTATGAAGTTGTAACATTATATTTCAGATTTTGAAACAAGATTTCTATGTTTGTGTTCATAAAAAGTTCAGATTTTACAAGTATCAGTGAAAATTGAAATGTATCTAAATATCGATGTCCATGGATAGCTACTGATACTTGTATCTAGGACATCTCTACAGAAAGCATCAGATTTGTTGATGGAAACTATTTCTGCTGATACTTGTACCTAGATATCGATGTCCTAGATTGACAGATACCTCTGTGCAATTAATTATGAAGTGCCATTTTTGTCTTTTATTCATAGTGACTGTTGATAATCTGCCTTATCATCGTTTTAGATCATGAGCTTTTTGTGTTGGTTCATAGTTGCATATGAACAAAGGCTAGGGAAGTCAATACGGGAAATATGTCTGTTGGATAATGAAATGAAACAGAGATGCCTTCTGAATTTTGTTATTAGCAGAGCTCGATCTTTTCACTAATTTTTGGAAGTAGATGGATCAAAATCTAGAGATTTTTAAGGAAAAAAGAAAGTTATCTTTCTGAGGAAGGAAGTAGAACTACACTAATCAGTTCCGCAAAGAGAAGAATTGTCATATATTGTCAAGTCAGAGTTTACAAGGTATAATTTTATAATGTATAGACATTGTAAATGAGAAAGGGAATAGTTTCTGTAGAGATTGATTGATATGTTTTATTGATAATCTCATAGGCTTTATATAGCCTTTACATCATGGAATATTCAATGGAATATCCTGTGGCATATTCTGGCATCCCAAATATGTCCTCAGGATATTCCCATATCAAATATAGTATATTCTCTTACTAAATATATCAACACTCCCCCTCAAGATGGACGAAAGATATTCACTAAGCCCATCTTGTCACATCCTCTCATCATGCTGATAGAGCTAAGCCCCTTGGTCAGTCCGTCTGCTACCTGATCTTTGGTTAGAACGTAGCCCAGCTCTAGTAGTCCTTTATCAAGCTTTTCTTTGATGAAGAATCTGTCAATCTCGATATGCTTGGTCCTGTCATGCTGCACTGGATTGTTGGCAATACTAATAGCTGATTGGTTGTCATACCATGGCTTCATCTTGGCTCCCTGGTCCAGCTTTAGCTCCGTCAGCATATTCTTCAACCACAATAGTTCTGTGACTCCCAAGGCCATAGCTCTATACTCTGTTTCAGCTGTTAATCTAGCTACCACTGACAGCTTCTTACTCCTCCAAGAGACCAAGTTGCCTCCTACAAATATGCAGTACCCAGATGTGGATCTCCTGTCGTCAGCACAGCTAGCCCAGTAAGAATCACAATAGCCCTCGATGCTCACGTGATTATTTCTTCTAAGAATCAGTCCCTTCCCAGGGGTTCTCTTCAAGTACCTCAGAATCTGGTACACTGCATCCATATGACCCTTCCGGGGGCCATGCATGTAGCAGCTTACTACACTGACCGCAAAGCAGATATCAGGTCGAGTGTGGCTCAAGTAGATCAACTTGCTCACTAATCTCTGATATCTATCCCGGTCAACTAGTTCTCCAGCTTCAGCATCCAGTTTGAACTTTTGGTCTATTGGTGTCGTAGCTGGTTTGTATCCCATCATCTCTGTTTCCGTAAGCAGGTCCAGTGCGTACTTCTTTTGAGAAAGAACAATTCCTTCTGTATCTCGAGCAATCTCAATGCCAAGGAAGTATCGAAGAGGGCCAAGATCCTTCACCTCGAACTCCTTGCCAAGTTTTCCTTTGAGTTGGGTGATCTCCTGCTCATCATCGCCTGTGATAATCATATCATCTACATATACAACAAGCATGGTGATGTGGCCTCCACTTCGTCTGAAGAAGACAGTATGATCAGCATTAATCTGCTGATATTCCATCCCTATTATTGCTCTCCTGAACCTGTCAAACCATGCTCGAGGAGACTGCTTCAGTCCATAGAGGGACTTCTTCAGTCTGTAGACCTTGTCTTCTGTCTGTTTGGTGCTGAATCCTGGTGGTATCTCCATGTACACCTCCTCCACTAGATCCCCATGAAAAAATGCATTCTTCACATCCAGTTGGTGTAGCTTCCACCCTCCATTGGCTACTAGGGAGATCAAGGTCCTGACAGTGCTCATCTTCGCCACTGGTGTAAAGGTCTCGTCATAGTCGATGTCGTACGTCTGACTATATCCTTTTGCCACCAGTCGAGCTTTGTAGTGCTCAACCTGTCCATCTGGGTTTTACTTCACAGTAAAAACTCATTTGCATCCGACTGCTCTTTTTCCTTCTGGCAGGTTCACCAGCTCCCAAGTGTGGTTCTTCTCAAGAGCTCCCAACTCCTCGTGCATCACCGCTTTCCACTTTGGATCATTCTTGGCAACTTGCCAATTGTTAGGTACATTAATACTATCCAAAGATGCTATAAATGCTCTATGAGAAAAATAGATATGATCATAAGAAACAAACTTAGCAAGATCCCAACCATATATGTCCGGAGGATTTTTCGCATTACTGCGAGTAGTCCTTCGTATAGATAGTGGTGTGGAAGAAGTAGGAGGAATGATATCACCTGAGGAGGATGGTGCTATAGATGAGGAGGATGGTGGTGTAGGTATCTCAAGAGAAGGGACAGACGCCGGCAAGGGACTTAGCAATGGTACTGTGGGTACTGGTCCTGCAATTTGCTTCTCTCTCCTGCTGTAGGTAAGTAACTCCCCTTGAGCCGTAGGCCTAACACTTCTCATCTCCTCTCCCTATTCTGCTTCACCTTCATGTTCCTCCTCAACCATGTCTCTAAGCCAAACTTCTAAATCAATTACCACCAAGTCCATCTCCCCCTCTCGCCTTATACTGGTAGTATTAGGTGTGTTGTGCGAAGTTCCCTTTTGGCGGTAACATGGCTCATGCTCCTGGAAGTGGACATTCACACTAACAAATTTCTTCTTCTCTATTGGGCTCCAGCACACATACCCCTTCTGAGTCGCTGAGTAGCCCACGAAGATGCACTTGACCGCTCTAGGGTCAAGTTTTCCAACTGATGGTCTGTTGTCCTTCACAAAATACACACACCCGAACACTTTCAGTGGAAGTATCCTACTATTATTGCCTTGTAATACTTCACATGGAGACTTCCATCCGAGGACTTTTGAAGGCATCCTGTTGATAAGTTGAGCTACTGTCAACACTGCATGGCTCCATAGATTTTGTGGGACATTCATGTCGATCATCATACTTCTTGCGGTCTCCAGAAGGTGTCGGTTCTTCCTTTCTGCTACTCCATTTTGTGCTGGTGTGTATGCACAAGTGGTCTGATACTATATGCCGTGTGCTGACAAGTACTCTGCAAGCATCTTGTTGGTATACTCTGTGCTATTGTCAGACCTTAGTACCTTCACCACTGTATTGTACCGAGTCTGGACACGCTTATGAAAGTCTAAAAAATAAGCACATACATCACTCTTATTTTTCATCAAATACAGCAAGGTGACACGAGATGCACAATCAATAAAAGAAACAAAGTACTTATACCCATTCATAGTGTTAGTAGCACATGTACCCCAAACATCAGAATGTACTACCTCAAAAGCAAAAGAGCTCTTATGACCAGTACCAACATATGAGCTCCTAGTAAGTTTTCCTAACTCGCATGCATCACATACTAACTTCTGTTTATTTGATTTTGCATACATCTATGGATACAACTTACTTAGAGTATCAAATGAAGAATGTTCCATCCTCCTATGATGAAGTATCAATGTATCTTCAGTCCTCTGCTGCAGCTCTTCCATTCCAGCATTCTCTGCCATATATACCAATGCTGAGTCCAGTCCTTCTCGATCTAGGTACCACAGTCCCTCATGCCAGGTGCCAGTCCCAAGTCTTCATCCCGTCCCTTTCTTCTGGAAGATCACCTTAGGAATATCAAAAGAAATAATACATTTCAGTTGGAAAATTATAGAACTAATAGACAAGAGACTGACTGGAAAGGATAGAGCATGTAACACATTGGATAATCTTACTGAACCTATACAATTAACAGTATCCTTACCGACCACTGGTTGGAAAGTGCTATCTGCAGTCTGAATGGTGTCTGCTGATGCTAGGTGAGTGTATGAAAAAAACTCACTAGCGTTCCCGGTTACATGTCGAGATGCTCCTGAGTCGATAATCCAGTCTGACGTTTTAAGGGAAGACATAGATGCAAGAGCGAGTGACTCGTCAGTACCTTCTGATGGGTGGGCATACATAGCGGCGTTGTCTCCAACGAAGAATGGGGTGGATGTCTCTCCTTCGGTGGACGCTCTCTGCTTTCTCTCCAGCAGGTCCAGTAGTGCCTGATCCTCCTCAGTAAGGTGCCACAAGCTCCTCTATTCCCTTCTGCTACCAGCAGGTTTACCCGATAACCTCCTCGGCCGCCTCATCGGCCTCCTCGACCACGTCCACCATATCCTCTTCTACGTTCACCACCTGAGTCTCCCTCCTTAGATGGTTTGAACAAGCATACCGATGATGGCCCATCTCCCCGCAGTCGTAGCACTGTCGATTGTGTTGCCAGAGCTCTCCCTTGGGTCCTGTGTCGCCTGAGCTAGTAATCGATAGTGCTGACTTTGCTTCATGGGGACCACCTGTCCCTGTCTGTAGTCCGATGCGCGTCTCCTCCTTGATCATGGCTGAGATAGCCTCCTCGAGGCTAGGAATCTCTGGTTGGGCGAGGAGTAAGGCTGTCCTCTGTGCGAATGCAGTATTCAGCCCTTTTAGGAATTTTATCGTCATCTCCTGCAGACACACATGTCTCTCCTTGCACTTTAGGTCCCCGTAGCTTGCCCGTTTTGAGGAGTGATCATAATCTAGCCAGAGATGCTCCAACTCTGTGGCGTACTCCTGTACCATCTTCTCTCCCTGTACAGTGTCATCGATCTCTCCTTTTATCTGAAAGATCCGTAAGTTGTTTTCCACACCATCATAGGTTCTCCTCAGCTTCTCCCACACGTCTTTCACCATCTCAATTCTATCTACTGTGGAGGCAATAGACTGGGCTAAGGAATTGAGAAGCCAGATATAAATCACCATATGAGTAAATTTTCACTCGTCGTGTCCTGTCGAGCCCTCGTCCGGCTCTGTCTTCTCGCCCGTCAAGAATCCCTCTAGGTTCCTTCCTGCAAGGGTTCTTCTCACCCGCCGTGACCAACTCAGATAGGTGGCTGGTCCGTCCAGCTTCAGATCGAAGGAGGGTAGCTCTAACTTTGGCGGCGTTTGTGTCGTGCTCTCACCAGCCGACACCTTCATCAACTTCATCAACGTCGCCAAATCGTCAGCATCCAGCTTCTCGAGGATCGCCTTCATCGATGCTTCTTCTCCGATCACGTCACGCTTGCTCTATGACTCACGCTCGTCCTCGTCGTCCTCTCCTAGATCCGAACATGTCTGATTTCATCGGATCTAGGAATAGACATCTCCTTCGTCCTCGTCTTCTTCTTCGTCTTCGTCGTCCTTCGATGGAGGCGCGCACAGCGGCAACCACAGCGCCAGCAGTCAGCCGCAACAGCAACAGCCAGCCGCGGGAGCAGTGGCCGTAGCAGCAGCAGTTAGCCACGGCAGCGGCAGTGGCAGCAGTGGTGCTGCGGCAGCGGCAACACTGGCCGTAGCAGTAGCAGCAGCGGGAGCGGCCGCAGGAGCGACAGCAGGAGCGGGGAAGGAGAGGAAAGAAGAGGGGTTAGGGTTTTTTGGTGGCGGCTAGGATTAGGATTTGTGGAAAGGTGGCTCTGATACCATGTAGAGGTTGATTGATATGTTTTATTGATAATCTCATAGTCTTTATATAGCCTTTACATCATGGAATATCTAATGGAATATCCTGTGTCATATTCTGACAATCTAAATATGTTCTCAGGATATTCCCATATCAAATATAGCATATTCTCTTACTAAATATATCAACTGTTTCTAACTGGTATAATGAGAATTTTTGACCGCTTTTGAGGAAGTATTTTTTTTCCCATAAAATTCTGACTACAGGTCATAGCCATGGAAGAGTAGAAGGAATGACACAAAAACTAATAGTTTCCATCATATGAACATTGAATTATTAAAATTTCTTTTTAAGTTCTATACTTCACTTTAAATAGTAGCCGACAACAACAGTTATTATTTTTGACTAGATCGTCATAATAAGCATTATTCATGTAAAGCCATAATCTTATCATCAACTAGCTTCAATTTTTTGTTTATTCTTAGGTGCCATTTCAATTTCCCAAGCTACTGATTGCATGTTATTAGGAAATAAAGATATGGACTTCAATTTGTGGGATGTTCGGGGCCTTTGGTTTATGGTTTCACATGAATTTATAAATGATAGTTACATTGTTGGATCATACATAAATTTTTTTAGGGGAAATGTGTCTAAATTACATATTCTCTTGTTGTTCATTTCAGCAGATTGCAAGTGCTTTAGCTACCTCTGCAAACTGGAACTTTGCTGGAATAAAAGATATAGGTTGGTAATGGACAATAATTGTGATGCTGCTCACTTCTGATGTGCTTGCTATATTGTACTGGTATGCAACTGTTATGTGGTATTGTAAACTACCGATGAATCATGGAGAGTACCAACTAGGGGCATATTCAGCTTATTTAAGTTGATAAATTTGTCGATTTGAAGATTTTTTATCCGAATAGCATAAGTTTAAGGATTAAGAGGTTCCTGAAATTTAAGAGGCTGATTTTGTATGCTTCTCTTTTTAAAATGCATCGTTCACTTCGAACACTGTATTTTTCTTCAAGTATTTCTTTATAGCTTATCCCCATTTTTGGATCAGCTGTTTGAATCATCTTCTTCCATTCAACTCCGTCAAGGGTCATGTCCTCGATAATGCTCATAAAAACCAGCCAAATTGCAACATATTTAATAATACCGATTGTAGATTTTAGTTGCAACTTACTAAAAATCTTCCGGGGACGCTTTCTCAAAAAGAATTTGGTCTTTCTTACTTTTAAGTGTTGATTTCTGTATCATATCAGCATATCATATTTATGTTTTAGTCCAGTTTCTGTCCAGTGACATCGATATTTTGATACATAGTACAGTTGGGTGTTGAATTATTCAATAATATGGGACCACACAAGTAAAATTAATTGTGTTGGGCTATCTAAATAATTAAGCCAAATTAAAGTGGTTTATTTAGAAAATTGACTTAAGGGTATAATTGTCATGGAAATAATGTGTAGATACCGGAGATAAATCTAATTTGATGAGGGACCAAATTAGAAATATCAAAACATATAAATATATATATATTCATTAGGGTTATGGTCCCCAACTTATACGGCCACCAAAAGAGAGATTTTCTTTTTTCTCTTCTGCGTCCCCATCAACAGAAAGAGAGGGGCAAAGAATTTGGATTCATCTTTGTCATTAAGGGTCGTAGCAAGTTGGAAGATCGAACCCCATAAAAGGACGACCGCTTCAAGATCCATCAAGCCTAGCAATGGATTCAGGTACGCTTCCGCTATTTAATTTATGTTATTCATCTCATGAATCAACATGCATTAATTTCTAACATTGGGTAGTATAGATATTATATCCACTGAACCAACATTAGAGCTTGTACACCCTCAAAAAAAAAAAACATTAGAGCTTGTATACGTATGTAACAAACACATATTAGTTCAATGCTCTCCTACTTACCATGCATCCTAACTCTCAATACATTGGCTCAGTAGATTTTCTTTTTATTAATGACATAAATTTCCAATTATTTTTCTATCACTACTTGCTTAGTGAGAGCTTTATTCGTTTATAAGATTATAAGGTTATGAATATTCATATGTAGTTCCGGTATTGTATCTTTTGTTGATATTCTTCCAAAATTTGCTTAACTATATGTATTGAGATTCAGCAGGTTGACCTATCCTTGCTCTATTTTATTGGCAGTGATGTTTTTGTGCTATCGTTCCAAGTATTAAAAGAGGATGATATTCATATTCTAAAAATCACAAGCGGTCACTGAGATTTCAGAATAAACTCTGAGAAAGAGGGACAAAAAATAGAAAAACATGCAACTACCCCATATAACAATAATCAAGATCATAATTAACTTGCTCTGGCATAAAACATTAAAACTGAAATATATAGTCTATATGCATCTCCTAAACTCTAGGGACATGAAAACTTGGTCTTCTTATCAGTAAATGTGCATATGATAGTTTCTGTATCAAATGGTATCAAGTGTTTATACTTTTCAATATTCCAGGATGTAAAGAAGTAACGTCCTTATGCTCCAACAACTTTTTATTATTCATTATGTAACCAAACCTTATGTTGTATTATTTGTCACTTTTCTTTTGTTCTACTTGTAATATACATATCTAGAGTTGTGTATTATATCATTTTTTGTACAAGTATGTATGGAAGGGCAAATATTGCAAAAATCTATAAATAATATATATATATATATATATATATATATATATATATATATATATATATATATATATATATATTTGGCATACAAGTCCCTTAAACATGTCATTATTTTAGTATATATATTTTGTTTTACTAACAATTTTTTTTTAAATTTTCGTTTGTAGGATCACATAGACCAACAAGCCAATTTTAGGGGAAGATATTCATATTATGAGATCTATTGTAGGCTATTTTTTGGGAAGACATTCAATTCATATGTTTTAGTTTACACTATAGTTGTCTAGTTGAATACAGTACGTTTGTGGAATACAATATGTTTCTTTTTTAATGGGCTATTTGAAGTTGTTAAAATATTACCATTTTAGATTATTTTATAAAGAGATGTTTGAAGACATTGTATTGGATATAATTTGTGTTCATGGTAACTTGTTGCTCTTTGTTCTCAAGTTATTTGAATATAAATTTAAATATTTGTATGTTATTTCAAAATAATATTTTAATATTTATGTTGAGAAATATATATGAAAATTAATATAAATAGATGAGTATAAAAATATAAATTAGCTTTTGCGACATCAAACTATGTAGCAGAAAGTATTTTTATAATAATAAGAAAAAAAGAACTAGACTTTGACGACAAGAGTTATGTTGCCAAAGTATCATCTTTCTGCGGCATACAAGACATGTCGTCAAAAGTTATTTTAAATAAAAAATATGATATGTCCCAAAAAGTGCTTACATTCTGCGACATGTGTCATATAATGTCACCAAAGATTTTTCCAGACAAGGCTACGGCGACATGTGTGTGACATAGCGAAATATGTCACGAAAACGCTTTGGCGACATAAATCTAACTTTCGACTACATATTGCTTATGTCGCTGAACATGCATTTTCTTGTAGTATAATTAGATAATGCTTCATTCTTGCGTATGAGAAAATATACCCACATGTATCTAGAGAAATCATCTACTATTACAAAGGCATATAACTTACCACCTAGGCTAGCAATTCTACTAGGCCCAAATAAATCCATATGCAATAATTGTAAGGTCTAGTGGTACTTACAATATTTTTGGACTTAAATGTGGATCGGGTAGCTTTGTTCTTTTTACATTTGTTACATACCGTATCCTTCTTAAGGACAATGTCCGGTAAGCTTCGTACAAATTTATTTGTGGATAATCTTGAAATTGTGTTTATGTTTGTATGACCGAGTCTCATGTGCCATAGTTGACTCTCATCGTTCATAACGAGTAAGCATATACCTACTTTGTTAGCATCTTCTAACAAATAGAAAATATATATGTTGTCTTCCCTAATACCTTCAAAGATAGTACTACCAGTTGAGCTATCAACTATAGTACATTTATCTTTTACAAAGTTAATACCATAATCGTGGTCAGCTAAATGGCTTATGCTGTGTAGGTTATGTTTTAACTCAGTTACTAGACAGACATATTTAATCACTAGGTAGGGAGCCTTACCAATGTTGCCGATACCTACTATATATCCTTTTAAGTTGTTACCGAAGGAGACGTATCCTTCTTTCTTCTTTAACAGTGTTGCGAATAGAGAAGCATCATCGGTCATGTGCCGTGAGCAACCGCTATCGAGGATCCACTTGCTCATAGCATAAGTAGGATATTCCACCTACAAAGAAGGTTGCAGATGAAACTTTTGGTACCCATTTCTTATAGAGTCCGAATATGTTAGTCTTTGGTATCCATGCACATATATTTAAATTAACTAATTTTCTTACTCTGTATGCAGGTAAGATATGACCAATGGTGCCACAATAGTGACATCTAGCATGCTGAGTGTTAGGTGCAGTGTGTTGTGCATAATTGGTAGGTCTTGGTGTTCTAGTTGGATACTTGTAGTATAATGCATGTCGGTTAGTCTTCTTGGGCAAAGGTTTGTCTATGTTTGGTTCGACATTATTGAGTTTGACCTTGTTCCGACGTTTCGATAATTGGCACGTGTTAGGATAGGAAGCAGCAACTTCAGGCTATTTTTCTAACCTAATTTCTAACTTTTTGGAGGTGTCATAAAGTGCGTTATAGTCAACTGTAAGTGCATTATTTTTGACTAGTGCACAGTGATAGCTCTTCTTCTTTTTTAGTAAATCTTCCTTAAGAATAGCGATAGTCTTGTCTTTTTCTTTGGATGAACGTGTAGTCTCGTATAGTTGCAGTTTGATAAAAGAAAGCTCACCAGTCTCACTAGAATTTTTACTATTTCCAACCTTAGCTAGTAAGTTGGTAAGTTTTTCTATTTCACCTTTGTACTCTTTGAGTACCTTCTTAGAGTTTTGATATTTGCTAAGCAATTTTCTGTGGTCATCTAAGAGGTCACTAAAAGCTTCACCTAACTGGTCAGAGGTAAAATCATCATATGTATCAAACATTGGGTTTGAGTTTACCTGATCATAAGCCTTCAAGTATACATTTGTAGCGTCAACTGATTGTTTATCTTCTGAATCGCTGGCTTCACTTTCATGCCAAATGCTTGTGTTGGCATATCTTCTGGAAGTAGATTTCTTCAAGTAACTCTTTTTATACTTGTTGTCTTTCCTGGTTGATGATGATGCTATCGGACAGACCTTTTTGATGTGTCCTTTCTTCTTACAACCCTAGCAGATTGGATCTCCTTCATTGTGTTGTTGCTGTTGTGTTCCTTTGTTCTTCGGTTGAACCTCATGAACTTCTTGAACTTCTTCACTAGGAGAGCTTGATCCTCAGTGTCGGAATCACTGTCGTCAGAATCTTCTTCGATAGTTTTTCGTTGTTAAGCTTTGAAGGCAATTTATTTTTCTTTTGGTGCGGCGCCTTCAAAGTCCTGAAGTTCCAACTCGTGAGTGAGTATCTTTCCCATGAGCATTTCAAGAGACATGGTAGTGAGGTTCTTTCCTTTAACGATTGCCGTAGCCTTCGAAATCCAGTTCTTTTTGAGAGCTTGCAGCACCTTGCTAATCTTCTCATGGTTATTATATTCCTTGCCCAGGGACGACAAAGGATTTACAATATCCCAAAATCTTGTGAACAGTTGTGTAACGGACTCGTTTGGCTTCATCTTGAACGCCTCATACTCTTGAGTAAGTCTACTGATCTTGGACTCCTTGATTTGCGTCGTGCCTTCTTGAGTGACTTCGAGAAGTTTTTATACCTCATTAGATGTTGTGCATGAAGACATAAAAACCCTTGATTTTTTTAAATTTTATTTTAAATTTATTTATTATAAAATATTGTATTTTTTGTTAATTATCAAATAGTTTAATTTAAATATAATAAATCTTTGATTTAGCCATCTTAGCAGTTAGTTGCTATACTATGTACAATACGATAAAAATTGAACATATTTATTTTAGAAATATTATGAAAATATTTTAGAAATTTTTAGAGAATTTTCTAGATTTTTTTGACTTATATATAAAAAAAAATATAATATATATATATAATTTTATTTTATTATTTTTTCCAACCCCCAGATTTATTCATGTATATAAGGCACAAAATATCGTAACCTTTACAAGTAAGCGCAAAACCGAAAACATCAAAATAAAAGAAGCAGGGGCGCAAACCCGCGCACATCCCCAAAATAGTCAGTTGAACAAGGAGAGCCAGAATCCCTCCCTGACGTGCTTGAAGAGTCGACTAACTTTGTAAATCTGTCTGAGAACCTCCCTGATCAGTTGGTAGGAGTTATATTGACGGCCCTCGTATCTGAATTTGTTGCGGTTCTTCCACATGACCCAAATGATGGCGGTTGCCACGATCTGGTGACCGTGCGAGGTGTTGCCCCAGATGGCTAGAAGATCATTGAAGCCCCCCAACAGCCTGTTCCCGACTACATCTATGGGAGAGGGAGGTCCACACCTGCACTGCCAAGTCTCCAGCATACAGAACGTGATCTGCTGTCTCCGACTATTGCACCGAGCAGCAATGACACGCAGATGCTAAGCTGAATCCAATGGTGTTTAGTGCAACGTCAGTGGGGAGCTTCTTGCGAAACGCTCTCCAAATCAGGAAAGACCATTTTTTAGGAATACAAGACTGCTAGAAAGGTCCTGTGATAATGGCACTCCGATGCCGCGAACGACTCTCCTCGCTGAGGCTAGAGAGAAAGCGCCATCGGCCGCGGGGGTCCACCTCAGAGCGTCAGGAGCCGACTTGACCTTTAATCCAGTAGCTGCCAGCGCGGCTGCAGCCTCCACACCTATCCACTCCCTGGCCATCTTTCAATTCCACTCGCTGTCACTATCCCACATATCACGAATAGTGCTGTTGGGAGGAGCAGTCGAGAACTGCGGAAGGCGGGCATCCCCGGACCAACGTTCATGGAAGAGAGACGAAGCGCCCGATCCCAGCTGGAGACAGATCAAATGCTCGACGAGATGCCGCCCGTGAAGGATGCGACGCCAGGACGCAGAGGATCTAATGTTGAAGTCTGCAGATGGATATGAGTACCAAAAATATCTGGCCTTCATGAACCGTGTCCAGATAGTACGACTATTACAGAGCTTCCACCACATCTTCATGGAGCAGGCGTTAACGACGTACGACAGTCTGCAGAATCCTAGCCCTCCCTCCTCAGTAGGTCTGGCCATGGTATCCTAACTGGCCTAATGATGCTTGTCATTGCCATCGCTGTGTCCCCAGAAGAAGTTGGAAAAAAGGTTCTCAATGGAGGTGAGCACCTTTTTAGGGGAAGAGCAAGCGACAAGGGTGTAAATGGGGATAGAAAAGAGTACGTACTGAATCAGAATCGTCTTTTCGCCCGGCGATAAGATCGCGTTGTGCCATCCCTCGATTTTATTCCTGATTTTGCCCACCAGCACTTCAAAGATACCCACATTGGATCTATCGTACACTAGCGTGCTGAGAAGGAAGTGATGTTAGTGAGGATAGAAGAGTGGTCCCTGTTGGCCGAGTGGTAGGTATAGATAACACTGTTGTTGGAGTTGACACGCTGACTAGAGCATCTGGTATATCTCTCCAGCATTTTGTGAACCACTTCCACGGACCCGACGTCACCAGAGGAGAAAATAAGGATGTCGTCAGCATATGCCAGGTGAGTTATGATCGGGCATCCGCTGGTGGTATGGTAATGCTGGAAGCGGGGAGTCCGAACCATTTTGTTCAGATTTCTGCTAAGCGCTTCAGCAGCAATGATGAAGATGGTGGATGATAATGGATCTCCCTGCCTGACACCTCTACTAGATTTAAAGAAGCCCTCGGCTTGACCGTTGACAATAGTGGAGAACCAAGACTTACTAGTGGATCTATACACGATGTCAATCCAGGTTTTCGAAAACCCGAAAGCCTTTAATACCCATATCATGAATTGCAGTCTAGTCTGTTGTATGCTTTCTCCATGTCCAGTTTGACGAAAATGTTCCCTCCCTTGGCCGAAAATTTCATGCAGGTGATTATTTCCTGAGCCATCATGATGTTATCTAATATGTTTCGACCACAAACAAGCCACTTTGCTCCTCGGAGATAATCTTGGGGAGAAGTCCGGACATGCAGTTGGCTATGATCTTCGAGATGATTTTGTTGGTGAAGGTGCACAAGCTCAGAGGGTGAAAGTCTTTGAAGGTCTCTGGGTTGTCATTCTTGGGGATGAGAATATGGTTGGCGCAAGAAATCGATCTTGGGTACCTCGCTCCTTGAAAAAAGGTAGTTACCGCCTCGTGGATATCCGACTTGATGATGTCCCAGTAAGATCTGAAGTAGACACCAGTGAAACCGTTAGGTCCTGGCACATTATGTTCGTTCAGGGCCCAAACTGCGACTTTGACTTCAATCTCGTAAGGGGAAGATGCAGCTGAGTATTAATACTTTCTTCGATCATACGAGGGATCTCCGCTAGGAATATTCTACGTCCTTGACAATAACTTCTTTTATGAATAGCTGGGAATAGAAATTGGCAGCGGCTGATTGGATTTTCCGTTGATTTTTGAGTATGAGGCCGCTCTCGTCAACGATCTGGTGAAGGTTAAGCTGTTGTTTGTGCCCCTTGACACAGGAGTGGAAGTAGCTACAGTTTCTGTTACCTTCAATGTCCCATGTCAGTCCAGCTTTCTGTTTCCAGAACTCCTCTTCAACTTTCAGCCGAAACTTCAACAGAGCTCTGGCGAGGTTGAGGGAAGCGCGTGCCGCAGGGGATCTGACGAAAGCGTATAGAATCTTCGCACGGGCAACGTCATCCTCAGCCGTGCAATGGCCTGAAAGATATCACCAAAAGCATCCTTACTCCAGACAGTGAGGGCTTTTCTCGTGGCTTTTAGCTTGGCCGCCACACGGATGAGGGGGCCGAGGTTGTCAGGGGTGCTCCAGGCGGCTGCCACGGTATTCCTGAACTAGGGGTGATGGCTCTAGAGGTCAAGGAAACAAAAATTTTCTTGATCTGATTCGAGTTGCTGCTGATTTCTGTGAGGAGGGGGAATGGTCCAATTCAGTATAGTTGAGGTGCAAGAGGTTGGAGATGATCCCCATGTCTGACCATTCAGCATTGACGAGGGCACGATCTAGGCGGGAGTATTATCGTCGGGCGCCTTCTTGCATGTAACACCAGGTGAAAGCGTTAACGGAGAACTGAAGGGAAGACAAGTGGGCGTTGAATATGAAGCTGATGAAATCATTCATTGTCGTCGGTGGGGGCGGACGGCCCCCCGACTTCTCTTCTCTGCATGTGATGGCGTTAAAGTCACCTACACAGAGCCACGGGAGGTTGATGAGGTTAAGGTGGGTGTCCCTTAGGACGTCCCAAAGCTGTTTGTGTTCTGAGATGTCACAGCTACCGTGGACAGCTGATAAGAGGGCGGACGGTCCCTCATGTTATTGCATTATTTGACACTGGAACCACAAATTTATTCATAGTCACCAGCTTTGCAACTAGGCATATCATTTCTAATGTACCTCTATCTCAGAATGTTACAATTCTCACCGAGGGAGGGATAGTGCCTGTTAGCAGCATATGTAGATATTGTCCTGTAGAAATCTATGGAAGGAAGATGAAGGCTCAATTTTTTGTTTTCCCTATGCCAAATTTTGACGTGGTCATGGGGATGGATTGGTTAAGCCAGTATTGTGCTACCCTTGACTGTCACAAGGGTAGCATTGTGTTCAGACCACCAAATGAGGAGGAGTTCAAGTTCACTAGAAAATCTTCTAGTGATAGAGTTACGCCAGCATTAGGAACTCATATGGAGATAGAAGAGGTTTCTTATCGTCCTATTATCACCGAGTCCAAGATGTATTTTCGGAACATCTACCAGGATTGCTACCTGACAGGGACCTCGAGTTTTCTGTAGATCTTATTCCAGGAGCAGGACCAATCTTGTCTCATGTGCATCGGCTAGCGCCGAAGGAGCTGGCGGTGTAAACCCCCTAAATTTGTAAATGTTTTTATTTATTTATTTATTATTTTAGTATTTTCTTAACTATTAAATAGCTTATATAACTTTCTTATAAGTGAAAAACTAGCAAGTAGTTGCTAGCCCTATATAACTAGTAGGTAAATTGTAGTTGTTAGTATTCAAAAACATCCTAGAAGTATATTTAGTTTTTGTAGAAAATTTTAGAAAATTATTTTATGTTAATTCTTGCTTAAAGCAAGTACACATATTTGTATAAATTATATATATCCATATATATTAGAAAGAAATAGAATTACATTTTTTTAGAAATTATTGATATAGCACTTAGTGAACCTTCACACACACACACACACACACACACGCGCGCGCGCGCACACACACACACACACAAACACACACACACACACACACACACACACATATATATATATATATATATATATATATATATATATATATATATATATATATATTATCCATACTTATATTATTAGTTAAAAAAGAAGAAGAAAAGGAAAGGCCACGTGAATAGTGCGTATGCACTGTTCACCCATCTCTATGCCGTGAAAGGCCAACCAAGAATAGTGTATTGGAACTTTGTAATTTATGAGTTTTCAAACGTCCCAAATCTAAACCCAGATTCGCCCAAATCCTTGGTAAAGCGACCCTCAGCCGAATCTCTTCAAGATATGCCAAACTGATTCACAATCGGATTTAGATCCGACTTGAAGTCAGAGATTTAAAATGAGTATAAAGCCCCCAGACCTACTCGTTAGGAATCATCCAAACAAAACCCACAAAATTAATTCGCGACATAACTTTAGTGGCCCCAACTTCTACCTGACCTAGGCGACCTTGACCGACACCTTCCGCCACCTGCACGACGTTAAGGATCACAGGAGCGCCGCCTCTACCAACTGCATAACATGGACTCCCCTGCTTTAACCAACCGAGAGGTACCCCCTTCCCGATCAAATTTCTCCATAAATTCTCGATCATTTTTAATCTCGTAAAGTTCCTTGGAAATCCTGCATATACCTCTTCGAACCCCTTCAAAGGAAATTTTTTATACCTCAGTAGGTTGATCAAGAACTCGACGCAAAATCGAGCAGAAACTTGCTCGAAAATAGAACTATGAACCATCCCCGTCCTCCGAATTGAAAGGCATCTTTCGAACTAATTACTTAGAATTTTTGAAAACCAATTTAAAAAATCTTAGATAACATATAGGGCTGCCAAACCCAATTTACAGAAGTCAATTTCGACGGCTATGCGCCGAGAAATCGGTTTCCCAAATTGATCGAATAATTGTTTTCAAACTGTTGAATTTTTTAGAAATCTTCCTGATTTTACGTGCGCCCCGACAAACTAGGCGATATGGTCGCAACCTAGCATCGAAAGATGCATATGGATGTTGTCGACGTGTGGAATTCAACGGAACTCGATTTTAATGTGCGTGCACGACGAAATCGAAGCATATTCGTCGAGATATCCCGTATCGACCACTTTACAAACTAGGCCATAACTTTGTGCATGTTCGTCAAATCGAGATGAAACTTGTGCCAATAGGACCGTATCATTTTTCTAGTCCTGTATGCCAAGTTTGGTCCGATTCTGAGAAGGTCGACCGAAACGTCGTTTTGGCGGGCCCGCGACCCGATCAAACAGGCAAAATTGTGTACGACACACCGGAATCCAACTGTGGACATACAGTTGGGTTCGTCTCGTTAAACTGGACCCATAGACATGTATTTTGATGACTTTAGAGACCGTAGGTACTGGCATACTTTTCGGTGCAAAACGGGTCCAACGGCGGACATCGTTTTTGACCCGAAATTATGATTTTGTCATTGTGTCCAGAATTGGACTTTTGGACAGGCATTTTTAGACATATCTTTTATATAAAAAGATTGCATGATTAGTAGACTTGGTACCGATACGTATGAGACGTGCGACGGTTATGAGTAACTGCCAATAGATTGCATGATTAGTAGACTTGGTAGTTATTAGAGGTATATATGAGTCATGGAGATGACGATACTAGGCATTGGGTGGGAAGAACAATACCTTGATGTATGGGCCACTTTTGCACTTCCTTGATTATCCTGTAAGCTCTGCCGGAGACGCGGGTCATTGATGCCCTCTGACGTTTCTCGAAGCGTTACGGACGTAGGCCCATGTACCTTATATAGGAACCAAGCCAATCCTATTTTAGCTAGAAGGCCCTTGCATCAGAGGTTTATTCCTTAACTGCATATTCACTGTAGAAATGGTTAAGCACCCTATTGCATGCATCTTTTTATTTTATTATATATCACAGTTTATACGACATATTGTTTTCTTGTATCTTGTTACGTCCCGCTGAAGACCTGGTAAATTCTCCAGGCTTAGACGATTTTCCCCAGGAGTACGACTCGGCACTAGATCCATCCTTCGTTGACGATGAGGCACCGCCTTCTGCTATCTAGTTCATTATCTAAGATTTGAGACTTTGTAGTGGACATCTTACTATTTTTTTATATTTCTATTTGAGGACGTCGGACTCCAGTTGAGACTATTATCGTAGCTATTTAGTAGTGGATATATTTCCAGCCGGCTACACCTTTGACTCATTTATTTTATCTATTCTGGACTATTTTTTTATCTTTGTGTGTTGTGGATGAGATTAGTTTTCTGTGTTGTGGCCTAGTGTCTCAATCTCAAGTAAGCAAGTAAATGTAACAAGATGGTAGATCATCAGACATACAAAGTAAGACGACCCATACATTACATATTCAGATGATCATGAAGCTGGTCATACAAAATGCGAAGACTAGCAAGAGTTTAAGTCATACATGATCATCCCTAGGATTTGTCAATCATGTTACAGCCCTTAGGCAGACAGGAATGTAAATTTAACACGAGCTAACACTTGCTCGGCGGTTAAACGCCTCAAAAAAATAATTTACAATAGAGTGGGAGAGCAAAATAAAACCCACTCCACTACACCAAAAAAGACGTTTAGGAACAATTTTTATATGTTCCTAATATTTTTAGGAACATATCATAATCGTTCCTAAAAGTGGCGTTACAATTTTTGGAACAATTAAAAAGTGTTCCTAAATTTAGTTTGGAACGGTTACCAAACGTTCCTAAAATTAGATTTTGGAACACACATCATGTGTTCCTAAATTATTTTTGGAACACCTTTGAAATGTTCTTAAAACGTTTTATTTCCGTTCCTAAATGTAATTTGCAACGCTTTTGCATTGTTTCGGCAGCTTATTTTGAAACGCTTTATAAATGTTCCTGTATATTTTTTAATTTCATTTTCATATTCTAATTTTTAGTTTGAACCAAAAATCTGATGATTCCTAAAAAGACCATTGAAAGACATAATAAGTTGTACAATTTTTTACACAATTCCTGAATTAACATCCAAGAGCTCCATTAAATTAACCCAAAATGTCAAAGTTAACATAAAACAACGAATAACATATACCAAAGGTTCATCTTTATAAAATGTCATCAAAAGTATATAAGAATAAAAAATACAAATAAACTAAAAAAATCTAGAATAACCTTAAAAGTTATTTTTTTATACAAAATTTAGTTAATCTTCTGATATCTAAGAGCCTGAGCTTTTGTACATGCTTTGTCCGGCATGTATGACTTGAAATAGAACCCACGTCCACTTGTCAATATCATAATCAGAGATGGACGACATGTTGATCTTCGGATATCAAAGAGCTTCTGTCCAAGTCTGGCCACCATCAACCGATATATCCACTCTCTCAATGCTGTGTCCACCGCCAGAGACTGCATTGCATTGCATATCAGCCAATAATAATAATCTGCCATCGAACAAGATATGAAAGTTCCTATCTCACTTTGCCATAGAGAAAAATGGAGCTCAGAGAAAATATTACAAACCTTTCCTTGGTTAGTAAAATCCACATCCTCCAGGGAATATAATGCACACTGTCAGTACACAAATTTTATAGGCTGTGTTATTTTATAAGTACAAGGTTCTCTATTCGATAAGATGTCATGAAAGGAATAGAAAATAAATAATAAAATGGTTGTATTCTCGTTTCCTAGATGCATTATATAGCGTGCAAAGGTGAACATGAAATATCAATATTTATAGAAAATACAAGGATGAGTCTATGCATTTGATAATTGATGGTGAAGATAAACAAGTCACAGGTAAATCTTATCGTACATGTTCATAATGAGCTAACCTAAAAGGAAAGTGAGATACGATACATAAGTTTCAGACAACTGGATCCATAAATTGCAAACATGTCTAGAAGATCTGGTGCTAACATCCTGAAATGATCAAGGAACTCATTGAATGTCCTCTTACTAGAAAAACTTGCACAATGATCATGATTGCTTCCAGGACCCCTACCATTAGTACGAGAGACAAAGCAAAGATGCAATATTATCAAGAATAGTGCCAAAAAAATATTGTTATAGTACATAAGAATTCTAGAATACTTCCTCACCCCACATCGTAATTAGCCCAAAATATTGAAGCTCTAAAAAATGTCTGGTTGTAAAAACGCGTTGGGCTAAATACATCTGATGTAATGTGGTTCTGTTTCAGTCTCTCCATGACTGCTTCCAGTCGTTGTTCTACATTAAGACCAAAGAGGTTTCACTAAGTGTTCTTATTGAAGAGCATTTTAGGGATATAAATGGTTCAAATAAATCTCCATATAAACCCTTGATTTGTCTACCAACATAATAGAGCATGTAAAATCATGAGGAACTAGAAGATGTCATCAAGTAGATAAGGATGAAAATAAAAATTACCTGTTGTAGTCAATGCCAACCTGCTAGCACCTCTGGAAATAAGTATCTGACAACATATTGGGTCCAAAACTAGCATAAATTAAAGGAAAAAATATAGCACACAAAATATGTAGAATGCAAGTAAAGTTGCCTGCAGGATTTGAGACTCCTTCCACAAGCTGCATAATGCATAGGAGTTCTTCCAGCTCCTGTCACATTTGAGAAAATTAACACCAACATCATCGTTACAGATCAAAATTAATCAAGGGTTCCCATAGCAAGAAGCTAATCTCACAACGAAGCATATATTCATTTTAAGAGTGCCCCAGCTAACTATATCCTGGAATGTGGCAACAAGATTATGGGGTTTATCCAAGAATTGATTGTACCTATGGTCAACCTGAATTTTTGGAAGAAAGAAGATGATATCACTCAATGCTAATGAGCTTAAGTTGATGAAGCAGTAATAAAGTATAAAAGCTGATACAAGTGAACATTTGAGACAAGAAATAAATTAAATTTTCGGATGACTGATCATTCTAATCCAATCCAACCTTTTTGGGAGCTAGAGCGAATGCACTCTCAATATAAATTATCTCATATTCAAAGGCAGTGCTAATTCTACAGAATCATCCTTTGAACCTGAGGAGAAAGACAAAAGATTGACAAGTGAAACGACAGAAGTTCCTATGTCAGTATCTTTATTGTAACATTCAAAGAAAAAGTTTCCAAATTGAATCATTAGTCTTGAAATTAGCATTTTACTGGAGAACATACTACTATTATTTGATAGCTAAATAAAAATGATACTATATTATTAATCTAAGCAAAGCATATTACATGGACTAAAAAATATATTGTCATATTTGGAAATGATTTAGACATTATCTATCTATTAGTTTACCAGTTGCATATAGGGAGTTTTAGTGTCCTTTAGACATAGAAAGACCCATTTTAAGCTCAACTGGACATACAATTTGAATAAAATAAAAAAGAATAGCTAGCATTTAGCAATAATTGCAACTCGATTTGGCTAGTAAGAAAAATATCAATATCATTCAACTTATCTTGAAATAATGTAAATGCCATTTTCTATAACTCAGTTTCTAATTAGATGAAAACTAATGCCTTAGCCGATATATCACACTATTAATTTAATGGGAAATTAAATAATTCAGTCCATGAAATTAAGCCGTGCAAGTTGCAATCTACTAGCTCAACATGTTATTGTGTTGCTCCATCAATATCTCTATGGGTTGGGTTTTAGGAAAAATAAAAACAATGACATTTAAGCTAAAAAAAAACCTATTTCTAACCTTTAACATTTTATGTATATGAACAATCAAGTTATTAGGGATAAAGAAATACGTGAATCTAGAAATTATAGGTGGGTAGAAGTAAGAGCGACAATAATGTAGCCTAGGAATCATGGACACTCGAAAATATGGGTCGAGTTATGTCATATGTATATCAGACACACCTTGTACAAGTTAAGCCTCATGGCGCATGGGTCATTTGTTTCTTCTCATGCTAATTTTAATCTTTGTTGTATTTTCTATTGGGTAAGTTAGTAGTTTTTAAAAACTGTGAAGTATCAGCTTGGTTGTTACCTATTTATCTTGTACTGATTATAGGATATGGGATTTCTTTCCACAGTTGGGGGAAATCCTATGGCTTTAGTACTGAAAGGGTTTCTCATATTGATCTAGTACTCGGAAAGTGTTGGTTGTTCACAATGTTGCAAGGAGACAAATGCTGACACAGCTCACTAATAATATGGAGATATATGCATGACATCAATCTTGACACATCCTTGTCTATTTTCGAGAGTTCCTACCATGTTCAATAGTACATATATGATACAACACGACACAGACACGAGACTCGACTTTTCTAGTCTCCATGCTGCAGATTTTTCGTTACAAAAATTTGAACTCTAAAGTTCAAAATCTCTCACATCTTATTGGATTTCATTTGGGACTGTTATTTGTTGTATAATATAGTTTAGCAAATCGAGTGAAGTTGTGTAAAATGATCCTTTTGTTTGAAATCTTATGCTGAAGTAAAGCCGGAGTGACATTTTATATCATAAGTTTCACTGTAATCCCAAGCTTATGTCTGAAATCATATTAACTAGCAATGATTTTTTTAATATCATTATTTTTTATGGCTTATTCGCAACTCCTCAACTATTGCAGTTTTTCAACTTGATACCCTAAACTTTTTTATGGCTTTATGAGGTCCAATTTTAGGTTTCTTGTCCAATTATTGACTTTTACGAAATGCCTTCTTCCTCCAGTAAATTGGCTTGCAAAGGAATCTATAGGTTTGATGAGCATTTTCATTCATTCAGTTATTATTAGCATGGGAAGAAGATGCTTTATGACACTAAAAAATATAGGCAAATTCTGTCTTTTTTTATTTGTCTTTTCGCAGTTTCCTGGCCTATATTTGGAAGTTTATGTATGTCTTTTGTTGGAATCATAAGAGTACTAAACTTTGATAGAAGTCTCGAGCAGTGAATGCTTCTAATTAAATTGTAGTTGATGAAGAGTATATAAACTATATTTATCATCATGGATTAGAAAATGTAAAATTTGTGCTTGCTAAGTGTACAATGATGAGGCTTAGCAAATTACCGCCTCCTTCAATCTGGCAATCTCCATTCCCAGCTTCTACTCGTCGAAGTAGGAGTCCACGGAGATGGGCGCCCCCTAAAATTGGGGCAGATGATGTTCTTCAGGGCCTCCTGGATGGCGATATTCTCGCACCAAACTTGTCGTTCTCGGAGCGCAACGAGCAGTTGTCCTGCCTCTCATGTTGAGCCTAGATAATGTCGTCGTCGTCATCGTCATCGTCATCGGATCAAAAGAAGAAGAAAAAAATCATGACAACTCATGGCGGTCACAGACCAAGAAGAAGAAAAGGAGGAGAGTAATAATTTGAGGATTCATGATCAGAACACCCCGTACAAACCTTCATCCGGGTCCTCCTGTTCTGGAACCAGAACTAGCTCTGCTTGGGCTCCATGTCCAAATCTCTTCTCAGCTGCATCCTCTACTTCTCGTCAGGGTGCGGGCATAGCTTGAACATCAGAAGAAATTGCAAATAATGTTTTATCACAGTTTATAAGTCCTAGTGTTATATAAAAAAATGTAAATGATGTATTATCATAATTTTGGTTCATGTATCAAGTTTCAACTTGATACTATATACATAAAATAAATTTTATAAGAACAGTGAGTAACCTAGCTCATAGTTCAATATAGCAGTAACATTCAATATGAAGTGTAGCAGTAACATTATATATAGAGTGTAGCAGTAACATTCAGTATGGAGTGTTGCAGTAACATTCAATATGGAGTAACATTCTGTAGCAGTAAATAATGCAAACTTTTTGAAGTAACATTCAGTAGCATTCAGTATGGAGTAACATTCAGTATAGCAATAAATAATGCAAACTTCTTCAATTATCATTCAGTAGCATTCAGTACCAGTAACATTCAGTATGGTGTAACATTCAGTATGGTGTAACATTCAGTAGAAGTAACATTTAGTAGCAGTAACAAACATCTTGAAGAGCAAAGTAAATGATTCAATAGATTTTAGCCTTTCGTTGTAGCAAAAATTTTAAGTATAAGCTGAAATAGATACGATTAATTGTTTTAACTTGGGAAAACCAACTGATTTAGAACCACCGAAATAGCCAAAATAGATACTAATAGGAAGAGTCTGACTGATACTGAAACCGAGATTTTGAACTTTAATTTGGCGTTACTATATTTTAAATTGTAGGCAAATCATAGCCCAACTGTCATGGTTTGATAGAAAATAGAATGAGTAAAATGCAGGATACTTACTTCATAGCTATAAATTAATTAGCTACACAAGTATTGAGGATATCAACTATAAGAATAAAGGTTTAGAAATAGTTAGACTTATTAAATATGTACCAACTTCTTTTTTTAGAAACTCCATAATCACACATGACATATATGCCTAAAATGCAATGCCAAAGCCAATCCTAAGCTAATCAAACAGAAAAGAGCAAAGAATGATGGCAAAAATAAAAGGAGGTTCTCAAAACATAAGAATATATTTGATGGTACAAGTAATTTTATGACCATTAACATACAGTTTCTCTTATCAAGGATAGAAAATTCACAACAATTCAATGAATTCAACTCACAAACTTCATTCATTTAGAAAAAACAATATTAGCAAAAATAAAATTAATTAAACATAGCAAACGAGGTAACCATTATCGAAATGTGCAACCGAAAATCCAATTATACTTCGATGGAAACCAAAATCTACCTATAAACCATAATGAATAAATATAATAAGAACAATGTAACAGATAGACTCAAATGAAGATCTGTAAGGAATAAGAAGAGACCAACTATGACTTTTCTGACCATTCAACATCATCTATAATTAATCTTCATGAATGCAAATTTTTCTATTTGTTCAAATAGCCTTAATTTATAAGCCCTAGCTATCATATGAATTAATCACATTAATACAAATTGAAACAAGTTCAACAAGAGTCCAAATCTATAGCCTCAATTAATAAGCCCTAAATTTATTAGATCTGGGAACGATCTGCGAGACCATGAGGCTAAAACCCTAGCTATCATAAATCATACGAGGAAACCCTAACCATTATATACATAATCCTAATCAAAACTGATACATCCAATAGCTGAATATGAAAGGAATGAGAGGGCATGAGAGCATAGGGGCACGGGGTGTGGGGCATAGGGAGGGGAAAGAAGATGGCATAGGGACAGGGGGCATAGGGAGGGGGAAAGAGAGAGGGCATGGGGCGGGGTAACAGAGGGAGGGAAAAGAGATTGAGGGAGAAGGAGAGGGATTGGGGAGAGTAACTGACCAGCGAAGGAAAGGGACAGCGTGACGGTCGACGCTGTGGGGAGATCCGACCGGGGGCTACTCAAGAGGCAATTGAGAGAGAGAGAGAGAGTTAGGCCAGAATAGTTTTGTTTTTCAGAAATCCTTTAGGTAAGAATAGATGAGTTGGAACAATTTTTTTAAGTAGGCACATGAGGAGGAGTGGGTATTGAACACAAATTAAAATAATTCCAAAGTGTTCCGTAAACTATAATATGTATTTATTTTTAGAAAAAATAATTTGAGGAACATTTAATATATTTGGAACGGATATAATGTGTTCCAACACCTAGGAACGCTTATATACTGTTCCAAAGCCAAAATTGCTTAATGTTTCAGATTCCCTATTTTGGTGTTGTGCTCGTTGCCAGGGTTGCGTCTAGTGTTCACCATCTGGCTGGAAGATCCTCGGGTGCTACTCCAAAATCTGGCTATACAAAACCATCTAGTCAGACCCCAGAAAGAGCAAGTGCCACAAGGGAGGCTTCACATAAGAACTAAAACCCGCATATTAGCACATAAAGACATAATGATTACGAAAGACATGAATTAAAGGAAACAGGGTGATAAATGATAAGATAACTAAGGACTATTCCAGTAACCAAGTTACAACCCGTAAATCAAATAAGGACCGGAGTTGTAACCCTTCACCTGAACGGAACTTAGTCTCTAATCAATTATCGATAAAGTAAAGTGTAACAGTAACGCGCTGAAATAACCATGTACTGGACTTGCCTAGACAAGACTAGACGGGACTCCACTCATCAATCACGGCCAAGCGATGAGTACGGCTTGATACTTTAACTAACTAGGGTTATCACGAGCTTAGTTACTAACATGATGCATCGAGATGTTCCAACAGCCACAAGCCCTGCAGTCTTAATCCAGGTTATCCGATCGCAAGTTGAGAGAGTTGGATTAGGTGACTTGGGGGTGCAACACATGACAGTGCGCTAGAAATGTGCCCTACTCGACGGCAAGCTACAAGTCCAATTAGAGCGCCCAGATAACAGGACTGCCTGTAGATGGAAAATCTCTTCATGGACTACTTGATCAATCTAGTCATTATCCTAGTCAGATTCAGTATGAATCCTTGACCGTGAAAATCAGGAATTTATGTCCTAGACATGATGCAAGACGAGTCATGTAGCTTGTACCGATACAATCAAGAAAAATCATCCATGGTGTCAAGACGAGAGTTATATGTTACTTGTCGAGATTACATATAATGTTATTGTACTTATCAAGAGTGCGTCACAACGGACTACCATCAAGAATTATCATGTCAAGTTACTGGTCAAGAGTGCACCACGACGGGTCACTATCAAGAGTTATCATGTAAAGTCACATTGTCATGTCGTGTTCATGTAAGTGCACCATGATGGGTCACTATCAAGGAGTTGTTAAAGAGTGTACGTGCCACACCAAGATTGTGTTTAGAGCTCAGAGTACATGCGCAACATAAAAAATAACATTATAGGACTAGTCAAGTAGAGAGTACAAACAAAGTCACAATTCACATTAAGGACCAAAGGGTGTTATGAAGAGCATGCACCCAAGATGGATGTGCTGAGAGTGACATGCGCCCAAGGCTATGCGCCTAAGGCAGGGGGTATCATGGAGAGACAAGGGTTTTGGTAAGGCATGCGCCTGGAGCTATATGCCCAGGGCTATGCGCGCACATGCATGCGCTTGCATGTATGCGCCCAAAGAGTGGGGTCAGTGTAGTGCCCCGCTCCGCGAAGGCACTAGATAGACAGAAAGATCGGATTGCTGGCTTTGCAACAGAAGACGATTGATCTGGGTGAGTGGACGAAGTCTCATTTTCTGATTCGCTTACGCCTAATAAGAATCTGAGTTTTTAATTGAATACTGTTGTTAATAACGGGATAATAAATCATTGAGTATGCTTATAAGAGAATCCACATGTTGCCATGCTAAGAACAAGAAAAGGAATAAGTTGTATGCTAAAGAAGAATTGTTGCCTGCTAATAAGAAACGAACTGATGCCTGTATGCTAAAGAAAAAGCTTGTTGCCTGATAAAAAGAAATAAATGTTTGCTATGTTAAATCAAACAAGATGCCTGTCTTGTTAAATAAGTTAGAGATATTGTCTCAAAAGAGAGAACTATTGCCATGCTTAATAAGAAAAGAAAAGAGATTGCTCACATGTCCTGAACTCGTATGCTTACAAAGAAAGAATGTTTATGCTTAATCTGAAAGAAGGCAGAGTCATAGCTCTGTTGTTACAAAGAGAGAAGACAGAGTCAAAGATCTATTGTTACAAAGATTGATATAGAGGAAGATGAATCAATGCCCCTCAAAGAGTTTATCCGCTAGATGTTGTATTCATACATTGGTCTCGGACAACTTGTATATAAGATAACTAGATCTCTCGACGGTTTCCAGGGCACTGGGAGCTGATCAGCCTAGGAGAGATTGTCCAGACATTACGAGGTGCAAGGGACTCGGGTGTTGCATCAATGTCCTTAGCGACGAGTTGAACCAAAGAGTCACATCGGCTAATCATGGGTTTCCCATGGACCATCATATAGATAAGTGTGGATTGGTGCAGAGCTGAACCGGAGAGTCACAGCTGGCAATTGGTCTGCATGTGTCTATCATATGTCTTGCTAAGAGCTAACGATGCAGAGACAAACAGAGAATAATGTGGGTTTTATCATATTTATGCTAATTCTGGTCTTGTGCAGGGATGGACCGTCGGCTATGGTAAGAGTCACTGAAAAGTGATATACACGTGTCGCTTAAGTTCTTATATAAATGCTTGCAAAGATTAACCTTTTGCCATGAATGATATGTCCCACTAAAGAAAAGATAATGTATCATGCTTGTCATTATCCCTAGCAATTGCTTGAATAGAGAAATGAATATGCTCATGAAACACGCTGCGTACTGCACATAAAATGAATAGTCATCGTACTTGAAATCAAAAGAGTCTCTTGTATGCTTGAAATGAAATGAAACAAATATTGGCTTTTCAAAGACGTTATCAAAGAATGTAAACTGACTCTGTATGCATGAAATGAATCTAGGTAAAAGTAGCAAGATCACATCACAAGAAACATTTTCTCACTAAATGAACAGTGATCGTTTCAGACAAATGTAGCCCCTTTGTTCACAATTCACCAGTATGCTGATATACTGACCCACCATCAGTCTGCATGCAGGTGTACTATGCATCGAGAAGGATAGTCTGAAGCGATAGCCTGTGCCTCATCCTCAGGAGCCAGAAATCAGAAGAGATGCCAAGAGATGACATCTGTTGCAAGAGTTGGTTTTGTATATAAAGGGATGTAATGTATGGGAACGGGATCATTGTATCTGTAAAGTTTTGTGAGAATGTAATATTGTAACAGAGAGAATCGAGAGCTTGTAATCTGTTCAAATAAAATCAATAAAGAGAAATGTTCTTGTTACCATTGTGTTCAATGCATGTATTCTGAAATGTCCGCTGCTGCTTCAATTATCTACGATACGTTCCGCTGCGTATTGTCAACCTTGTCTATTTTGTCTTGCTTCAGTTCTTGGCCTTGTGCAAGCACAACTTAGTCTTGCACGGCATCACGCCTTAGCGAGGACGAACGGTCCCAAAGAGCCCGAAGCGAGGACAAAAGGACTTTGCGGGATCCGGGCGTGACAGAATGGTATCAGAGCAACACGATCCTCTGGCCAATTATTGATTCGATTGAATTCGTACATGTTCTTCTGATCGAAATTTCCTTGGCTACTTGATATCATCAATGAGACCAACGTTCCACACAATAAGTTCGTAAATATTTTTATGATGCCGGCATATATTTTATCGATTTGATTGATTGAGATTGAAATGCTTTATCGAACAAGGGTTTTGATATGATCTGAATCGTGATTTCATGGATTGATGATGGCGAAGGATGAGGACTATCGCTGCTAAGGATATCGTAAGTTTCTTTTTAAGTTTCGAGGACGAAACTTCTTTTCGGTGGGTAATTATGTAGTGCCCCGCTCCACGAAGGCACTAGATAGACAGAAAGATCGGATTGCTGGCTTTGCAACAGAAGACGATTGATCTGGGTGAGTGGATAAAGTCTCATTTACTGATTCGCTTACGCCTAATAAGAATCTGAGTTTTTGATTGAATGCTATTGTTAATAACATGATAGTAAATCATTGAGTATGCTTATAAGAGAATCCATATGTTACCATGCTAAGAACAAGAAAAAGAATAAGTTGTATGCTAAAGAAGAATTGTTGCCTGCTAATAAGAAACGAACTGATGCCTGTATGCTAAAGAAAAAGCTTGTTGCCTGATAAAAAGAAATAAATGTTTGCTATTTTAAATCAAACAAGATGTCTGCCTTATTAAATAAGTTAGAGATATTGTCTCAAAAGAGAACTATTGCCATGCTTAGTAAGAAAAGAAAAGAGATTGCTCACATGTCCTGAACTCGTATGCTTACAAAGAAAGAATGTTTATGCTTAATCTGAAAGAAGGCAGAGTCATAGCTCTGTTGTTACAAAGAGAGAAGACAGAGTCATAGCTCTGTTGTTACAAAGATTGTTATAGAGGAAGATGAATCATTGTCCCTTAAAGAGTTTATCTGCTAGATGTTATATTCATGTATTGGTCTCGGACAACTTGTATACAAGATCACTAGATCTCTCGACGGTTTCCAGGGCACTGGGAGCTGATCGGCCTAGGAGAGATTGTCTAGACATTACGAGGTGCAATGGCCTTGGGTGTTGAATCAATGTCCTTAGCGACGAGCTGAACCAAAGAGTCATAGCGGCTAATCATGGGTTTCCCGTGGACCATCATGTAGATAAGTGTGGATTGATGTAGAGCTGAACCAGAGAGTCACCGCTGCCAATCGGTCTGCATGTGTCTATCATATGTCTTGCTATGAGCTAACGATGCAGAGACGAATAGAAAATAATATAGGTTTTATCATGTTTATGCTAATCCTTGTCTTGTGCAGGAATGGACCGTCGGCTATGGTAAGAGTCACTGAAAAGTGATATACATGTGTTGCTTAAGTTCCTATATAAATGCTTGCAAAGATTAACCTTTTGCTATGAATGATATGTTCCACTAAAGAAAAGATAATGTATCATGCTTGTCATTGTCCCGAACAGTTGCTTGAATAGAGAAATGAATATGCTTATGAAATACGCTACGTACTGCACATGAAATGAATAGTCATTGTGCTTGAAATCAAAAAAATCTCTTGTGTGCTTGAAATGAAATGAAACAAATACTGGCTTTCCAAAGATGTTTTCAAAGAATGTAAACTGACTCTGTATGCATGAAAGGAATCTAGGTAAAAGTAGCAAGATTACATCACAAGAAACGTTTTCTCACTAATTGAACAGTGATCGTTTCAGACAAATGTAGCCCCTTTGTTCACAATTCACCAGTATGCTGATATACTGACATACCATTAGTCCGCATGCAGGTGCACTATGCATCGAGAAGGATAGTCTGAAGCGATAGCCTGTGCCTCATCCTCAGGAGCTAGAAATCAGAAGAGACGCCAAGAGATGACATCTGTTGCAAAAGTTGGTTTTGTATATAAAGGGATGTAATGTATAGGAACAGGATTATTGTAATATGTAAAGTTTTAAGAGAATATAATATTGTAACAGAGAGAATAAAGAGCTTGTAATCTGTTTAAATGAAATCAATAAAGAGAAATGTTCTTGTTATTATTGTGTTCAATGCATGTATTATGAAATATGTCCGCTGCTGCTTCAATTATCTGTAATACGTTCCGCTGCGTATTTTTAACCTTGTCTATCTTGTCTTGCTTCCGGTCTTGGCCTTGTGCAAGCGCAACTTAGTCTTGCACGGCATCACGCTTTAGCGAGGACGAACGGTCCTAAAGAGCCCGAAGCAAAGACGAAAGGACTCTGCGGGATCGGGACGTGACAGTCAGGGTGTCTTGGAGAAAGTCAAGAGACTCACTCTAGGACAAGTGCGTGCATGACAGGGTCTATACGCCCAAGAAAGGAAATATGGTGCACTTGTGCGCATATAAAACTATGCGCCCAAGCCAGGGAGGCCCTTGGGGCTATGTGTCCACTAGAGGGAGTAAGGAAGACTTGGGCACATACATATGGCTATGCTCCCAAGGAAGCTTGCAGTGGGCACATAACAAATCTATGCGCCCAGCACTGTGCTTCTTTCCCAGCCCGAGAGCACAAGTTCATTGAACCCGTGAACTTTTAAAGATCATAAATCACTCAAAATAAACCGAAATTCGAGTTTTCAAAGGTCTAACTTGAGTAAAATTGAATTCTCTATAACATGGAACAATCAAAACTTAAAAATAATGAAGTTTGAGAGATCAAAACCCAATAAAATCAAGTTTTGAATAAACTTAGATCTACAAAAACTAATCCTTCAAAACCAAAAATACCAAGTACTAAATAGCCTTAGAATCATGTAGGAAAGATAATGGAACAACAAAAAATGGAGTTCCTCCATGAAGCAAGCTAGCACTTACCTTTTAAGGGGGAGAGGTTTTATGGGAGAAGAAAAAGTTAATGAAAGTAAATGAAAGTAAAGGAGGAGAGAGAAAAAGGGGTTGGTTTCTAAAGGGGGGTTTATCATGATGAACCACTCACCCAAACCAAGCCAAAATAAACCAAGCCAAGCTAAACCAAGTTAACTAAGACCACACCAAGCCAAGCTATGCTAGACAAGTCAAAATACGGGTCGGGAATCCGTACACGTATATTGAAAATACGTATAACGGAAAATGGGAGTGACAACTCTATCTACCTTAAAAGAATTCCGTCCTAAGAATTTAATCAAGAGGCTAGAGATGTCGCGGCAAGCTATACTAAATCACAAGCAATCTATGACTAGCAGTTTAATCAAACAATCATTCATGCAAGTAAGGAATTAAAAACATAAGGCATAAGGTGGTGGAACTGGGGATTCCCAAGACCCTTAATTTGGTGTGCGTATTCATGTATAGAAAGTTAAACAGATTTAATACGTGTTCTAACCCTTCATAGGCGGAAACTAGGGTTCACGAATTATACCTGCGGCGGAAAGAAGACAAGTAATTTTTGGCAATCTCGAGCGGACGACCCCAAGATCTTCTGCACTTATTCCTTCCTCGAGTTGAACGTCGTGTAGACGACGATCTGCCAACCTTTTCTTCTCGTTGGCAGCCCTTTCTTTCTCTCCTTATGTGAATCACGAATTTAGAAAAAGCTTCAGATTTTTTGTCAGTAATTTGGCAGCCAGAGAATAGAGGATATATATAGGCTACGACAGGGACCATGAGGAGAAATTAGGGTTAGGCCTCCTAACGGATCTGGATATCTCGTGTTCAGCCCGAACACACAATCCAGGTCCATTAACAATAGCTCGGTCCACTAATGAGCTATTGTTGTACTACCTCCCTAATCCTAAATTATGTTTATGGGCTCTTTTTATTATATGCTCAGTTTGGCTCTCCATGTTAAGATATCGTATGTCCGTCGATCAAATTAAGTTACTAACAACTATATTGATTCGACATCTTTTATCCTTAAGTAGTACCGCTCAACTTTATTTGTCATGTCGAATATAATCTACCTACAAGATTTATATGACAATCCTTATGAGCTTCTTAAGGGGACATCATCAACCCTATGTATCGGGACATGGATTCCATTTATAATCAATAGCCCATCATACATACAATGTTATTACCCAATTCATAGAGGTTGTTGATCCATAATGAATCTCACTCTTTCATGAGTCAAAGTAATGTACACTGCATATACATGTTTGTTATTATATCCGGATTTAGAGCACAAGCATCCATAATAACTGAGGTATTTGTTCTCTTATGTAGTTAGTACAAAGAGAACAAGCTCAAGTGGTCATGTTCAATACACACAAAGTGTACTAGTATAAACCTATAGTCAAGATAGACTAATACCAGATTACACTACAACGTTTCCAATAGATTGTCTAAGTCCATCTAGGTCGTAAACTATTTATATACTCCATAGGGAACTGATAATATGATCTTCTGTGTGACACCACACACCATATTATCTACAATATAGAATATCAGACATTTGCATTAACACTTGCAACAAATACAATATGCAAATATTTGCCCATATGATTCTCATTCAAAATTTAAGGAAATAAGGTTACCACAAAAGTGATGCTTTTAGTATATAATCATAACAATCTTCCACTTATACTCAAAGTATTGCTTTTCAGTATACTGTTACAAATCTCCCACTTATACTTAAAGCCATGCTGCAATACATCTGACTCCCATTCCCTCAACATGACTATCAAAAGCCTTAGCTGGTAAGCTCTTTGTAAATGGATCAGCTAGGTTGTCGGCTGATGCTATCTTGATCACAACAACTTTTCTTTTCTTTATGAAATCTCGTATCAGGTGGTACTTGCGCTCAATGTGTTTATCTGTCTTATGGGCTCGTGGTTCCTTCGAGTTTACAACTGCACCACTATTATCACAATAAAGTGTAATAGACTTAGGCAAACTAGGTACCATATCCAAGTCCAACAGAAAGTTTCAGAGCCAAACCGCTTCTTTGGTTGCCTCAGAGGCTGCCATATACTCGACTTCTATAGTAGAATCAGCAATACATTTTTGCTTGATACTCCTCCACACAATGGCTCCACCTCCCAAAGTAAACACATAACCTGAGGTAGATTTCTTGGAATCCCTATCTGACTGAAAATCTGAGTCTGTATACCCCAAAGAAACTAAACTATCTGCCTGGTAAACTAGCATATACTCTTTAGTCCTTTTCAATTACTTCAAAATATGCTTTACGGTAGTCCAGTGCTCTTGTCCTGGGTTAGACTGATATCTGCTGACCATGTCTACGGCAAAGCAGATGTCTGGTCTCGTATATAGCATTGCATACGTTAAACTTCCTACTGCTGAAGCATAAGAAACTGCCTTCATGTTCTCTATCTCTTTAGGTGTCCTCGGATACTGCTCCTTTGATAGAGCAATTCCATGTCTAAAAGGTAAGAAATCTTTCTTAGAATTTTGTATACTAAAACGAGCTAGTATAGTATCGATATAGGAAGCTTAGGATAAGCCCAATATCCTTTTCTTGTGATCTCGTAGAACTTTGATCCCAAGGATGTGACCTACTTCTTCCAAGTCCTTCATATCAAATTGTTTGGATAACCATACCCTTACATCAGATAACACCTTAATATTGTTTCCAATGAGCAAGATATCATCCACATAAAGTACTAGGAACACCACCACATTTCCGTCACACTTTCTGTATATACATGATTCATCCTGACATTGATCAAATCCATATGATTTTATCACCTAATCAAAACATATGTTCCAAGATCTAGAAGCTTGCTTAAGTCCATAAATGGACTTCTTGAGCTTACAAACAAGATGCTCTTGGCCCTTTTCAATGAACCCGTCTGGTTGTTTCATATAGATGTCTTCCTCAAGACTTCTATTAAGGAAAGCTGTCTTGACATCCATTTGCCAAATGTCATAATCGAGATGAGCTGTAATAGATAAAAGAATCCGAATAGACTTAAGCATGGCTACTGGAGAAAAGATTTCCTCATAATCGATACCCTCTCATTGAGTAAAACCTTTTGCCACAAGCCGAGCTTTAAATGTTTCAACCTTACCGTCTGATCCTCTTTTTCTCTTATAGACCCACTTGCATCCAATGGCTTTTATACCAACGGATGGTTCTACAAGCTTCCAGACCTGATTAGAATCCATAGATTCTATTTCAGATATTATTGCCTTTTGCCAAGACTCTGTATCTTTATCTTGGAGTGCTTCATTGTAGGTACAGGGATCATAATCTTGTTCCTCAGGGACAAAGTCTGACGACTCTCCCAAGAACATATATCTATCAGGTTGTATCACAACCCTCCCACTATGACGAGGCACTATCAGTTGTGGTGTAACATTTGTGACACGTTGTGTAGTTATTTGTGGTTCATCCTCTTGTACTGTTGGTACTGAAGTACTTGGTGTCTCACCTCTCAGTTCTTCTAGAACAACTCTACTTGTGGTTTTATGGTTCATCACATAGTCTTCGTCTAAGAATCGTGCATTGGTGCTAACAATGACCTTCTGATCCTTAGGACTATAAAATAAACCTCCTTTCGTTCCTCTTGGATAGCCTACAAACAAGCGTATTTATGTATGAGATTCTAATTTATCTACTTTCCCATTCAGCACATGTGCTGGACTACCCCAAATGCGAACATGTTTCAGAATAGGCTTACGCCCAATCCACAGCTCTATGGGAGTAAGAGGTACTGACTTAGAAGGAACCAAGTTCAAAATATAAGCTGTAGTCTCTAAGGCATATCCCCAAAACGAATTTGGTAAATCCGAATAACTCATCATTGATCTAACCATCTCCATAAGAGTTCTATTCCTTCTTTCGGCTACACCATTCTGCTAGGGCGTTCCAGGTGCAGTCAATTGGGATGTAATCCCAGCCTCTGACAAATAATACCTAAACTCTCCAAAGAGGTACTCGCCACTACGATCTGATCGTAATAACTTGATACATTTTTTATGACGTTTCTCTGTATCAGCCTTGTAATCTTTGAATTTCTCAAAGCACTCAGACTTACGGTGCATCAAATAAATATATCCATACCTTGAATAATTATCAATAAATGTGACAAAATATTCAAATTCACCTCTAGCTTGGATAGTCATCGGTCCACATAAATCAGAATGAACCAATTCCAACACATCTTTGGCCCTATACCCCTTTGCCGTAAAAGACCTTTTGGTCATTTTACCTTCCATGCAGGATTCACAGACTGGTAGTGCCTCCACTTCCAATGAACTCAAAGGTCCATCTTCAAGCAGTCTTTGAATCCTTCTTAGGTTAATATGCCCCAATCGTAAGTGCCAAAGATATGTTTGGTTCATACAAGAAGGTTCTTTTTTCTTATTTAAGTTAGATGACATATTATTCATTTCCATAAGTTGTATTGTGGGCGAAATAGGCTTAATGACATACAGATTATCAACCAATGCACCAGAATAGATAAAATGTTTATTCTTTCTAATAACAATATTGTTATTGAAATAAACTGAATATCCATCCTTAACTAACATAGAAACAGAAACTAAATTCCTTCTAAGTGAAGGTGCATAAAGACAATCTCTCAATGTCAAAGATTTATTTCTACCAAAAAATAAAGTAACATCTCCTAATGCAACGACCGATACTTTTGTAGCATCATCCATGAACAAGCATATCTCTCCATCACAGAGCCGTCTGGTTTCCTGGAACCCCTGCAATGTATTACATACATGATTAGTGGCTACTGTATCTACACACCAGGTGCCGGTAGATAACACCGTTAAGCATGTTTCAACTACTAGTAAATGAGATATAGCTTCTTTGTTTTCTTGTTTGAGAAGTGGACAATCAGTCTTCCAATGTCCTGACCCTTTGCACTTGAAATATTTGCCTTTCGACTTTTTCACTACGCCTTGAGGTCCCATGCCCTTCTTTGCTGAGTTTGCATGTTTCTGAATGTTATTCTTCTTCTTACCGCCTTTTGGCTTAGAAGTAGAAGCCTTTTCAAAAACAAAAATATGACCACTCTGCCTAAAGAGAGGTTCAGCATCCTGTAGCTCTTTTGCAAGTTCTGCCAAACTATACAACCATTTGTTCATGTTGTAATTAAGGCAAAATTTGTTAAAACATTTAGGCGGAGTCCCGAGAATGATATCGACCTGGGATTCCCCATCGATTTTAGCTCCAAGGATCTCCATCTCATTCAGATGACCCATCATCTTGAGAACATAATCCCTTACTGGTGTACCCTCAGCCATTTTTGTATTCATCAAACATTTCATAGTAAATTGCCTAGCTGCTCTACTCTGATGTCCGAAGAGTTCCTTGAGGTTATACATCATGTCATAAGCTGTGGCCATGGCCAGATGCTGATGTTGCAGTACATTTGACATAGATGCCAGAATGTAACACCGTGCTATCTCATCTGTCTTTTTCTACTTCTTATAAGCCTCTTTGACCTCTTCATCAGAGTTAGCATCAGGCTTAGGTGGGCATTCCTTAATAAGTACATATTTGTACTCCTCAGCAGTCAGAATAATATCCAAATTACATTTTCAGTCAATATAATTAGGTCCAACAAGTTTGTTTCCTTTAAGAATTGCCATAAGTTGACTGAAAGAACCCATTTTTGAAATCCTGATAATCACATAAATAAAATTATGTAGGGCAAAAAAACTTTTTGAATTAATTAAATATTGATTCCCTCAAAACAATAATAAGAAATTCATCAACTCCTTGAACACCATGAATTTAGCATGCCACGATAGTGTGGACGTATACAAATTCAACTTTATTCAAGTAGATTTTATCTTATTAATTTTACTATCATGTCAACATAACTTTATGACAAATAAAATTAATATGTTGGTCTTGTTCTGGTCATACAAATAATAGCAGTGACTCCGGTGGGGAGGATACCATTATTTGTATCTAAGTGTATACCATTACTTAATACTAAGTCCATTACTTTGTAATGAGTTCCTTCAGATGGAGAAGTGAACACATACTAGGTAACTTTCTATAATTATTCCTAAGGAAGTTTGTACTGGTGATCCATAATTATACTCATCCGATATGGAGGAAGGCACTAAAGCCAACGTGCAAGTATAATTACATCACCTACAAACCAGTAATGGAGACCATAGGATTTATACTAAATAAATATCCTCTCCCACTTACTGTGATATATTATGACTTGAGTCGCTAAACGTCTCTATTTTCAATAATTTACCGATGGTTACCGACTACTCCGCGACTTCTTGTTTTCATAAAATTATGGTAGTCGAAGAATGTCGTTGGACGTCGCAAACAGTGATGTCTTGCGACATTTTTCTGTAATGTCGCTAATATGCAAAATATTGGCAACGTTTCTTCCTTTTATTGCTAATGTCATCGCTGATTTGGCTTATTTTGGTAGTGAGAATGGCGTATTTCCAGTAGATATTCACCGAGTTTTCCATTCTAGTCACGCTTGTGGGAAGACGCAACTTTCTTGAGCAACTTCACGATTGTCTTATTGAATTCTTCAGCTAGTCCATTCGTTATAGGATTGTAAGCTGTTGACGCTACATTTTGTATTCAATTTTTATCACATAACCGATGGAACTCATGGCTCACAAACTGAGGGCCATTGTCATGGATAATCCTTCGAGGAATTCCGAAGCAGTATATGACATGATGCTTAACAAAGTTGATCACGTTTGAGGTTTTTACCTCAACCAGAGGTACTGCTTTTGTCCACTTAGAAAATTAGTCGGTGCTGGGGAGGATGAACCGGTGCCCTTTAGAGGATGGAGGGGTCATCGACCCGATGATGTCCATTCCCATGCTTCAAAAGGCCAGGCGGCCGCAGTGGAGTATAGAAACTTAGAGGGTTGGTGGATGAAGTCAGCATGCAACTGACATACCCGACACTTCTTAGCATATTCTACGGCATCTGCCATCATAGTGGGCCAGTAGTAGCCTATGCGACGTAGTCGATCTTGAAACTTAGGCCCAGGCTGGTGGGCTCTATAAGTGCTATCGTGTGCCTCTCGGAGTGCTTCTTGCGCTTCTATCTTGGATATACATCGTAGGAGAAGTCCGTCGTATGAACGACAATACAACATTTTGGTAGCTGTGTCGTAGAAGAACCGGAGCGAGCGTGTCTTGACAGAAGTAGCTTCCTTCGGGTCTTCAGGTAGGATTCCATAGACTGCGTAGTCTATGAACGAGAATTGCCAGTCTCGAATGTCGACATTCGTGTCTACTTGTACATAGTTGCTCAGGCACGTATGCAGGTTATTCTTCGGGAAGACCAGCTCTCGACCCATTATTGTGACAGAGTATTGAGTTCCGACAGGAGCTGCCAGAGAGACGGCGAGGCCGACGAGGGCATCGACATCCAAGTTTTGCAATCGAGGTACATGTACTATAAAGAACCCTATGAAGGTAGAAATGATATCGATCGCTGAATGATGGTAAGGGATCAGATCTTCGTGCCGAACCTCATATTGCCCTCGAACGTGGTCGATAATCACCTTCGAGTTGTCGTAGGCCTCAATGTAGTCGACCTCCAACTGTTTAGCAAGCTGGAGCCCGATGATGAAAGCGTTGTACTCAACAACATTATTGGTGCATGACTCCATGAGAGAATACGCATGATGGATGACTAGGCCGTCGGGAGTGATAAGAACGACTCTGACCCCTGCCACGATCTTGCCTTTGGGTCCTGTTCTTGAAGCGCCATCGAAGAACATTTGCCAAACAGGATTGTTTGTGATCGCGTTCGACTCTAGGACTTCGTCAGGGATGCCATCGTAGAGCTTTGATATCTCCGGTACAGGATATGCTGCCAAGAAGTTGGCCAATAAGAGATTTGCTATAAATCTTCTCATGTATGCCAAGCGTCCTTGCAGGCCCCAAGCTCGCAGAGATTCTTCAGTGGAGCCATATCTAGGATGGCCTTGGTCATCTCAGGGTCAATGTGAATATCCTTGGCCGTGATGATAAAACCCAAGAACTTAACGCTGGAAACCCTCAGGAAAGACTTGGTTGGGTTCAGTCGATGTGTATGCATCAAATCGAACATTGTCCTTAAGTCGTCAAGATGGCTAGATTTCTTCTGGCTTTTAACGACAATGTCATCAACATAACATTCCACCATTTCTGAAGGTGTTTACGGAATATGGTACTCATAGTCCGCTGGTATGTTGCTCCTACATTTTTAAGCCAAAAGGCATCACTATATAATAGTAGATTCCTTTTGGCATCTGAAATGACGTGTGTTTTTCATCTTCAAGGAACATCTTGATATGGTTGTAGCCTGAGAATCCGTCGATAAAGGACATGCGCTCGAAGCCACAAGTTTTATCAATTATCACGTTGGTGATCGGATAGGAAAACTCATCTTTTTGATAGGCTGAGTTAAGGTCCCTAAAGTCTATGCAGACTCGAATCTTTTCGTTCTTTTTAGTGACATGAACAATATTTGCCACCCAGTCTGGATATTGCTCTTCACGAATGAAACCACTCTCTATGAGTTTGTTGACTTCTTTTTCGAGAGGATCCATGATGTTGGGACGGAAGCGACGCTGTTGCTGTTTGACAGGTTTAGCGTTGGGTAGGATGTTGAGTCGGTACATTGCGATTTATGGGTCTAAACTCAACATGTCTTTATAGCTCCAAGCAAAGACATCGATGTACTCTTCGCCCAGCTATATCAGAGATTCTTTGTCTTCTCCAGTCAAGCTTTTGCGAATGAAGATGGGTTTAGGGGAAGCCTCATCTCCTAGCTCGACATGGACGACCTCATCTTCAGCGAGAGGTTCTCGCTGTTTAAAATGCCACTTCCATTAGGATCCTAGGTGTTGAGCCCAGGGTTCATCTTAGAAGAATTCAAGCATCTGGTCTTCCTCTTCGATTGGGGGATCTATAGAGACCATATTAACGGATAGTATATTCTTAAAGGCTTGGCCGATACTGATATCAGAGTCCCGGGTTGAGGAATCGGAGGAGTGAGAATGCACCATGACCTCCGGTTCTGAACTCTCCGAAGTTGTTGTAGGTGTAACGTAACCCATCCCTAGGCGAGTTCGTTAGTAATAGTTCTGACACTTTTCCTTTGGAGCACGAAGCCGTAAAGGAAGGCGTCGGCCTTTGCCATAGTTCAGTCCTCTGTCGCTGTTCAAGTCGTATCCTATCTTCTGGATATGGTGTTTGGCTTGAGCAATATAACGGTAGAGCTGCATATTGCCGTTATCGGGCTCTTGCTCTACGGGAGTAAGTCTTTGAGGATGCTCTACCTGACGAAAGATGATGGGTTCCTCATTTTTCTTTTTTGCTGAAACCAGGAAATAAGCACCTCGGGAAGGGACAATACGACTTGCAAGATTAGCGGTTGCCACTTGTGTTTGCAACATATACAGAGCGTTTTCTAAGAAGTACCTAATATTCTAGTGTGCACAAGTGTAATTCAAAGACAACTTTCTATTAGTAAAATGTGAAATTTTACCCCGAGGGATTACATCATCCAAAGAATGTGCCTCAGCATTGTCGCACACGTAGTCCCCTAACTCCTCATTAATGAGAACTAGGGCTGAAGATGAAGGAGGCTTTTGCTTCATTTTGACTACCAAGGGGGCTGGAGTCGGATGTTCCTGCGACCTCAGAGTTGTTTTTGAGGCCTTTCGGAAGAGCTTTATTTGTATAGGCTTTTGGCTAGCAGCTGATACCGTCGTGGGCAAATGAGCAAGAGCCTTTCCTCGAAGCTTGATGACAAAAGGCGCTGATGTTTGGGGGGGCTTCCCCCTCAATTGAACCCTCAGTGGTTCTTCGGCCATAGCTGCACTTTCTGATGCAGTATCCGCCTCGTCATCGACATCATTAGCATCATCATCCCATGGGACTGACTTCTAGAGATCAGCATCCGTACAGTATGCTTTGAGTCCTTGGAATGGATCAATATTGTCAACGAACTCAGTCTTGATAGTCCCGTCGCTGGCCACATACTTCATGCATTGATAGAGGATAGAAGGCACGATCATGTACTCATAAATCCATGGTTGACCCAATAGCATATTGTAGTTTATGTCTGTATTATTGACATAACAAGTCACATCTGTCTCGAGGTCACCTATCTAGCATTTCAGACGGATCTTGCCCAAGGACTCGTTCTTTTCAGCATTAAAATCGTTGATTGTAGTATTCGTTGTGGTCAGCCGATGCATCGAAATCCCTAAGTTTTAGAGAAGACTCCGGGGGAAGATGCTAAGTGAGGAGCCATGGTTGATGTGGATGCGAATGACCTTGATGGCACCAATATACCCTGTATAGTACTGGGGTCTATTGTGCCGGTTGTTCTTCAACAACATATCTTGCTCAGTAAAAGTGATGTTAGGAATCATCTCAACCATACTATGGCAATATGCGCACGCGACAGGGTCCTCCTTGGGCAGTTGCACCTGGGTGAGGAAGGAATCAGCATTCTGTAAAGCTTCGCTAAGGTCATCTCGAGTCTATTTGGAGAGGCGGAGGAGCTCGAAGAGCGATAGCCTGGCTAGAGTATTTGCAAGTTGTACCAATATATCGAAGTTGTAGGGCTTGATCGGCTCTACTGCTGAGTCTTTTCTTAGAGGTTTCTCAAAGCGAACCTATTTCTGCCTCTGCTTATCTGCTGCAGGGCTTAAGATGGGCCTGCTTCCGATGTACCAGGTGCGGTGGCCGCAGCAGGCGGAGGTATTTCCACCTCTAGAACCTAGTTATTTTCTCGTTGTGAGCTGAGCGAGTGGTAATCAGAGTGTCCTCAGCCGATATAGAAACTATACGACACAATTTGACCTTCTTCCCCTAGGTAGCATCATGTCTGGGGCAAGATCGGGATGGACCCACATAACTTCGCCTCGCGGCATCGTAAATGGGATAAGGCCTTGAGCGTTGTCACACACTGGTAGAAGGTTGACTACTTCCATTGTCGCCCTCGAGATGGGGACGACACCGTCTTGAGCCTCTGTCCTCGAAAAACTTTCAAATTGGAGGGTGACCATGTTGGCAGTGACAGTCTTTTCCTCGTAGTCGAGTGAGATGACCTCGGCATCGATAAGGCATTGGATCTGCCTCTTCGACACGTAGCAGTCGCATGTCGAATGGTGAACATACTGGTGATAGTGGTAGTATTTTGGACTATCTACCTTTTCCACTTTGTCCGGACGCTTTGGAGGCGGGAGTTGAAGTCTGCCAACCTTCATCAACATATCGAAAAGTTCTAGAGTATCTTCATCGTTGAAGGAGTAGGTTTCCTTCAACTTTGGTGCTTCTGCGGCTTCTGGTTTATCGACACTAAACCTTTGGAGATATTGACAGTCATGGCTTGCTTCCCTTTACTGGGGATGGGGTTATTGCTTGATCAGTACTTTCTTTTGTCTTTGAGTGAAGGAAAACTCAATCCCAGCAGTTGATCGTCCCGAGCCTTTCATTCGGCTACATCTGCCTCGGTGATGAAAGGTGTCCACTCTATGCAAGGAGCACTGTGCCCCAACTTGATTGCGGGGAGCATGTTCTTACGGCATGAATCCATGAGCATGGGTTCAGGTATACCAGATGGTAACCTTAGAGCTTCTTGGCGGAAGCGTTTAATATAAGTACGTACAGGCTCTTTTTCTTTCTGGACAATGTCCATGAGAGTAGACATCATCATGTCCATTCCTCCTTCAGAGAATCGAGCGAGGAAGAGATGCTTCTAATCATCAAACGACGAGATACAGTTATCGGGGTGACTACAAAACCATTCATAGGCTACCCCCTATAATGCTCCTACGAATATGTTCGTGAGCAGAGCATCATCCTTTGGCAGATGCCCAGTTACCGAGGCGATGTACCTCAGGTATCGTCGAGGAGACTCCTTCGCATCAAATGGTGCGAGCGTCTGCGGCTTGTACTTGGGAGGATATATCACATTATCCCATTCGACAGTATATGGTTGCTGAATCCCTATCTTTTGGAGTGATTCTTGCTTTTCTCTGGTGTCATAGCGAGCATACAATTCTTTGAGGGCCTGCTACATGTCATTTGACATCGCGGGTCCAGTTGTTGACGGAGTAGATGACAGCGGCATTGCTTGACTCAAGATGGGAGGTGCATTAGACCCGCCGTTCATACCTGGGTCTTGGTTGGCAGGAGTAGGGATGTTGGATGTCAATTTCTTATTGATCTCCAGAACTACAGAAGTCAAGGCCTGCTTAGTTTCATTTAACATATTCAGGCCTGTCTCCAAGGCCTCGATACATTTTTGATAACTGGACCCCTCACTGCTTTCTGTGTTGTCAGCTTTGGCCATGAAAATGGACATTATGTACGGACAAATAGAAGGGACGGTGGATCTTTCACTCTCTGGCTCAGACACCCGAGTCTCGTCATCCTGAGGGTAGACAGGTAGATTGTTATCATCTTTCGACTCATTGTAGTTGCTACCCCCAGCCTACTGGTTGCTTGCGCCAACGGAGGTATCTGTTTCAGTTCCATACAATCCCTCATCGGGTTGGAAAGAAGGATTGTTATGGATGGTGGGGAGGGGGGTTGGCTACCCTTGGATTTGTTAGCGGAGGAGGGAGGGTTTTTGGCAAGCTTCTTGAGAGATGGAGAACCTCGTGTCGTGTTGCATGAAGCAATGAGGAGTTTACCTTCTTTTTCACTCGACGATCCTTTGCCGAGTTTCTGATATACAGATGCCATCGATCGCAGTCCTTGGAAGATGGACTACCTCTTCGATGACGATGCTGCTGTTTGGCAACAGCAACAGTTGATGGTGATCTGGGCACAGTTATGTCTTGGGTCAGAAACGTTGTGCGCAGCAGAATCCTCCTTCGCCTTGTGCTTGTGAGAAATCACTTTACGCAGATCAGAGGTCTCCACTTTTACACTCCATTTATGCGTTCAGGGAAGCTGTGCGTCTAAATACGGAAGTGAAGGTAGCTTCCCACTTCTCAGTTCCTGTGCATGAGATACGCTTGGGTCCTGATTAGAGGGTTGTTGGTGAGGCACTTGAACCAGTTTTGTATAGCTTTCCATCGACTGTGCACGTGACTGTCAACACGGGCCTTTGGTTGGCTGTTGGAGTAGCATGTTGATCGCGCAGGTTGCGTGCTGCCTTGGACTTCTTTCTACTACACCTAGAAGGTAAGTAGTATTCAGAGTCCAACTGAGTGGTTGGTATAGCACTTTGGTCGCGCAGAGCGTGTGCTGCCTTGGATTTTTCGTGCCATCCCTAGAAGGTGCATGGCATTCAGAATCCCACATAATGGTCGGCATAGCACGTTGGTCGCACAATGCGCGTACTTTTTTGCCATTGATTGTAAAAGAACAGAACAATTATCGGAGGACTGAACTTAGACTCACAATACAAACTCGCTCGTATAAAAAAAGCCTAGGAACGAAAACCTAGGTACAGCAGACTAAGTACGATTGTTTATTTTTGATTCTGGGGGGTGACGATAGAGGATCGGGAAAGCGACGGCCGCTCTGCCTTACTCCTTGGACGATCAGTATGCAGCCTTGGCTCGGGGAAGATCTGCTTGGCGTTGACGAAGAAACGCTCTTCTTGCTCTCCTCGGATTGCTCTCCTGACTTCTCTCTCTCTCTCTGTGATTATCAAGAAGGAAGGGGGAGCTCTCTCTGTGTGGATCTCTCTCTCCTTATTTCTTTTGGTGCCGACCTCTCTCTCTCTTCTTCTTTTTTTTCACAAGGGAATGATGCTGGCTATTTATAAGAGTGGGGGGGTGATCATTAGGGTTTGCTAATGATTATCTGTTTGGAATGTCGGCGCTCCTTCATTCTATCTGAACCCTTGATCCTGATTATAGTGAATCTCGGCCATTAATGCGGATAGCATCGTATCTCATGAGCAATTAATGCTAGCTGCTTTAAATCCTCGTGATTGATTATGCTAATGTCTGATTGCTCGCCACGTGTCCCATTAGCTTGATGATAAATGATATGCCCTGATCTCAGTAATTATGACGATGATGTCAAATATATTTGTTGAGATTCGGTTAAATCTCTTATTGATCCCATGCCACGTGTCTTAATTGTGAGTCCTGTCAGAGCCGCATAGGATTGACTATCCTCGAACCGCTGAGAGATACTCTTCCTGAGCCGCATGAGACAATGCCTCATCGAGCCGCAGGGGACGAACCTTCCGTGAGCCGCATATGCATAGTCTTTGCGAGCCGCATGAGCTAGCATTGTATTGAGTCGCAGGGATTGAGCTCTCGGTGGGCCGCATATGGCTGATTTCTGCTAACCATATAGAGTGACTTCTTCGTGAGCCGCATGGAGCTATTTTCCATTTAAGCCGCATGAGAGTTGCCACGTGGCAACCTAGGATTTCTGATGGTTCGGGTCAGAGATCTTCTTCCTTTCCCGAAAAGTCTGTCATTATGGCAGAGCCATTATGACACTTTATGTCAGAGCAGTCACAGTCGCCAAGTCGTGTCAGAGCATTAAATGAGGCCACCCCCAAACGACCAGCTGTAGGAAAGGATCACACATGGCATCCATCGAGCCGCATATGCCTTGCTGAACCGCATACGCTCCCGAGCCGCATGCGATTGAGAGTCTTCTTTGAACCGCATAGGGCCGCTCCTGTGTGAGCCGCATAAGCTTCTTACTCCGAGCCGCATGGATCATTATTCTAATATTTTCCATGCTTCTACAGGACCCCCTTCAAAGTTTTCAATTTGTAAAAATTGGAATACTTTGAACAAGAAGCATGGCCCCGTTCATGCCGCATAGGATTTTTTCGTCTGCCTGAGCTTCCTAGCCGCATAAGTGCCTTAGCCACATAAATTCATCTGGCCGCATAAACTGGTTGCCACGTGTCCTGAACACGTGTGCAAATCTCCATTAAGTGCCTTTGATTTGATTTAACGCCGCCTTTTGGGGGAGGATCCCAAGAGTCGGTTTTGCCTTGACCGAAGCGTTTTGCCTTTATTCTTTGGGGGCGGCGCGTAATCCGAGGCATACTCCGAGACGTCTGTTCGTTTCGTGGGTCTCTTTTGCCTAAAAATAGGAGTCTTTAAGCCTCTTGGGGTTTTCTTTACCTTCTCTCTTTGCTCTGAATCTCTATTTGCTGTCTTTGCTCTTCGTCTTTTAGCAACCGACAATGGCTCCCAAGAAGGCTGCAGCATCGAAAGCCGCCTCATCTTCTGCGGCAGCGAAGGGCAAGAAAGCCGCGTCTTCATCGACTACGGTGGCGAACATGGCGGCTCCTCCGTTGACTGACGTACCCGCTTTTCACCCCGACGTCCACCCGCCTATCGCTGGTAAGGGTCCCTTAATATGAACTGCCATGGCTACGTCGCATATTTTATGCGCGAGCCTATATTCCAAAGCACACTGTGTGTCCGACTCATGTCTGGGCCGCATGGGGTATGACCTAGGTTTGAGCCGCATGGAAGTGGTTGCGTAACTACTTTTTTAACAGGGCCGCATAAGCTCATCCTCGCTGTACTGCATAAGCTCATCCTTGCAGGGCCGCATAAACGTTTTCGAGCCGAACATACTCCTTTTGGACCGCATAAGTTCCTCCGTACTGAGTCGCATGAGTTCCCTTCGAACGGAACCGCATGATTTTATTCGTACTGGACCGCATAGGCTCTTTCAAACTGAGCCACATAGGCTCATTTGAATTGACATGTATAAACCGAGCCGCACCTATGCTAAGCCGCATAAGCATCATGTGTTTTTGTCGTTTCAGCTATCATTTTGACCTTGTTTCTTTTGCCTTTCTTCAGTGACTCTGCCCGTGAATCCTGCTGGGGAACTTATGGTAGGCTCGCGTCAGTTTGCCTCGGGCGTTCATCGGGATGACTTAGTTCGTCAAGTGTCCGAACAGCTACTTGTTGATGAACCTTTGGAGCGACTAAATGCCATCAGGGTTCAATCCTTTCAGTTCCTTGTTGATATGATAAGCTCTGGGCAGTCTGACGGGAAGTATCTGAAACCGGTCTTCCTCTTTGGAGATGCATTGTTGTAGAAAACTCCCGAGTGTTGGATGTTTCGGAGAGTTGGGATTTTGACCTGGACGGGATGCCGATTCACATCCCTATTATGAAGCGCCATTTTCCTTTTGAGTGGTTCAATATGATCGTTCTGGATAGACAGATGCCGGACACCCCCACTCCAACCAGACCGGGGATGTTTGTTGGTAATATCCGTTATAACAGAGCCACTGGGTCAGTGCGCGCAGTCAAAGATCCGGCCAGTCGGTCCGTGATGGGGTTAGTTCCAGGTACCTTCATCAACACCCCTAGTCCTAACTTTTCATTCTTCCAGGCTGATACCTTCCTGAGTCAGCTTGCTCGCAAAGGGTCCTATCCTATTGGTAGGTTGGTCTTGCCGAGCTGGGTACACCCCATTCCTCCGTGGGCTAATCTGTCCTCATGGATCCTACGAAAGTATGAAGAGTTTTTGCGGGGAGTCAACCTTTATGAAGCTATACGGGGTACCAGCCACGGGTTGCCCGTTAATAAGCCACTGTTCATGGCCCTTTTGGAATGTACAATCATCGAACGGGGACCTTTTTTACCCCTGTTGGAGAATTAGGGCTCGCTCTTCACGAGATGTATGCTGTCTCCAAGCTCCCCTGGGGGGATGAACCCTTCGAAGTGTATACGCCGACGAATGAGGAGCTCCAAGATTTGGATCAGCGATTCCCCGATTTCGTCACCGTGTATCAAGAATTATTATGCCATCATAGCACCTGTCACCGGACGACTATCCAGAAAAATGATAGCTCGGAGGGGGACTCTCCCCATACTAAATCTTGGGTTGCATACCTTTTCAAATTTAGCGCGGCTGGCCGGGTTACTTCCCAAGATCGTTTAACTCCTAAAGAAGTGGAGGTCTTGATGTCGACTGCCCGGAGGTCGAAGTCTCAAAGTGACAGGTTCGGGAGCCAGATTGACTCCTTTAGCTACTTTCGTTATGGCACTCGACGGTTGTCCGAGAAGGCACTCTTGGCCGGATTTTTTAATGGTGTGGCTGCGCAATTGCGTGGTCTCAGGAGGGGCAGGCTCTATTGGGAGGATCAGTCGCCACTTCATTCTTCCTGCCGTAAAGTTGGCCTTTGGGGTCAGGCTGGCCCTCCTTCCTGCCATGGTGTGCAGTATTCAACATGGTCTTCGCGCCTTCTCGTCCAAGGTCATTGCTCGTGATGTGGCAATGGATTTTGAACGTATAGAATTGCCTTACCATTACTTGCTGGGATGGCTATTACTGCATTATCAATCCTTGATGAGACCCGGGACGGGAGATGGCGTTACAGGTGATGACGCGTTTCTTTTCAAGTATCACCACCAGCCTTGGGAATGTAGTACCATGCCGGCGTGTCGGAGGATGCTGGCGAGGGTGGATGGGTACAATTTCTTCGTATCCGTTCATCGTTTCACTGATCAAGAGGTGAGGAGTGTTCATATTGATGGGGTCGGACCTCCTCATTTCTTGCCTGAAAAGATGCGTTTCTGGCTGCGCAACATTCGCCCGGCGCATCTAGTTTACCGGAATTGCACCACTGTGTATTTGGAGCCCTACTTGCCTAGTAGGTTTGCCCGTCAATTTGGGTATAGTCAACTATTCCTCGGGCGCCCCAGTTCTCACCTGGGATTTGAAGGCAGCATTCTTGATGGTATCAGAGCATGGAGCTACTATGACACCTGTCATACTCGGACTAGCTTTTTGGTCCCTACCGCAAATATAACGGATGAAATCCTGCATATGGCAGCCCTGTATCATATCACGGCGAATCCTCCTCCCCTCGATTTTGACTTGAGGACTAGCTTCATTGTGGGCACTCGCCTAGCGGAGAAGGCTATGACGTCGAGAGCAAAGAAGAAAAGGACGAATAGGGTTCCCTCGCCCGATTCCGAATCCTTCGACACAATTGAGGAAAATAATGAACGGGACGACGAAGACTCCTTTTCTTCGGGTGATGGGATAATGGCGGGTCAGCCTCCCGTTATGGCGGCTGAGATGGCGATGGAACAACCGTCGGCCATATTTGACGAAGCAGTGGGCCCGTTACCGTCTGCGTCGGAGGAGGCACAGGTAGATCTATCGCCCGCCATGCCTGGTCCTTCGCGTAAGCGAGGCAGGCATGAGCCTACCGGCGGAGAGGTAACTTTTTCTGTAAAGAGAGCGGCTGTCGGTCCCCGTAGGCTGCTTATTACGGAGAAGGGTGAAGGTGCAGACGATGTTCCGGAGGTAAGTCCAAGTCGGAGTTCTATCTTTTTTGTAGCTTTCTTTCCTCTCGGGGATATGACTTGATCATTTTTCTTTGTAGGCGTCTGACGAACTAGGCTCTCCTGAACCATCTGCTGCTTCAGTAGTTGATCCGTCCCTTGCCGCTTTGATTAGCGACATGTGTGCCGCGGTCCTTTCTGCGGGGGCTCTCTCAGCGGCGGCTAAGGACTCCCAAGCTGCTGAGGCCCCAGCCCGGGGTGACGAAAGTTTCCTTGGGCCCGTCTCCGAGATTTCTGAACTTCAGCGAGATGACGCCATCCTCAGTGCATCCCCTCCCGAGGATGCAAGGGCGGATGAGTCTTTTATTCCTGACTCGGAGGCTGTTGGTGAAGAGGTTGTGATGGCTGTAGGCGAACCTCAGCCTCCACATTCCTCCACTGGTAAGCTGAGCCACATATTGACCACCGAGGGGGCTTATTTGCTCTATCAACATATCCTTCGGGTCAAGTCGATTTATGGTTGCCCTGGCCCTCCAGGTCCTGACCCTTTACCTCCCGCCACGGATGTCTTCGGGGAAGGCCCGGTCTGCCGTGATCTGGACGAAAGGAGCATTTCCTCTCCTTAGTCATCGCATGTTGAGGGACATCCTGCCAGCTCTGGGCAGATGGGGATGGAGTTGGTGCTGGCCCCGGCCTCGTCTTCGGCTGCTTATACGGCTCCGGAGATCGACTTCTCGACTCTGCCGAGCATCCAAATTCTGCGGGCCGCTGAAGAGGAATTGGCCGATGCTCAAGCGTCTTTCCGTACAGAGTTGGTTTCTCTTGTAGCGGGAGCGGCGGATTCTATCGCGTCTTCTTCCGCGCTGCCAGCCACACTCCCGTTGACACCGACTTCCTCGGAGGCTCTGAACGAGGTGACGCAGGATGTGGTTGACAGCTTCTATCGTCACTTAGGGAGGGGTGTCAACGCTGCCGTGGAACGGGGGATCCCTTTTTCTCTGTCTCTGCGGGGTGCTCGGGGTCAAATCGACACTCTGAAGGGTCTTCCTAGCGGGGTGGGGTTAACCGCGTTCCTGGAGCCTAAGCTTACAGAGGCTGACCAGCTTGTGACCCAACTGTTGGCAGTACGGCAGGCTGGCTTGTCTGCTGCGATCGAACGAGAGCGGGGCTTCCTGGTTGCTGCTCGGGACAGGATCGAGCTCGCTCGAGAAACTGTCGGGCCGGCTGTGCAGGGGGATCTTGACAGGTTCTCCGTCTTCTATGACCGACTGGGTCATCGGAGTCAGGCTTGTAGGGCCCGGGAAGAATCTGCCTCTCGTGGAATAGCTGACACGAAGGAGCGGATTCTCGCACTCCAGAAGGAGTTGACCTTCTTAGAGTCAGAGCGGGAGGCTGCTCATGCAGAACAGGAGTCGATTGCTCGGGAGGCGGAGAGGGTTTCCCGATCTTCTGTCAACCTGGAGCGGGCCTTCAAGAAGTTTGAGGACAACTGGCAAGCCCATGCTCATCTGGAGGATGCGGCGGTGCTGAACTAGGAGGCGGAGCGTCGAGCCAAACAGCGGCTTGAGCGGTCGGTTGCCTTGTTAAAGGACCGTCTCATGGCGTTATGTACTCCAGAGCAGTGATCCGTCCTCTGTCTTCTCTTTTTTTTTTCTTTTCTCTTTTAATTTTTTGTAAGGGATGTGATCCCCGCTGATGTAGCCCTTTAATTTTTGAATAAATGAGCATGTTTCAACTCATCTTTTCTTTCTTGTACTTGCGTTGTTTATGGAACCGGATTTACTGGGGGATTATTTGTGGACCTGTTACCCTAGGCGTACCTTGGTTTTAGGTACGGATAACAATTTTGATTAGGATGTCCGGGACAGCCACGACAAAATGGTCATGGATGTTCTCGGTACTGGGGGAAGGAATGCCGTAGAGCAGCTGGGCTCCCGGGGCATGGTAAGATGGTGGATTTATGCTAAGAAGCTTAGCAAGGGATATTTGTGGGCCTATTATCCTTGGCGTACCCTGGTTCAGGATACGGATAATGGGATGAAAGGAAACCAATCACATTTGCTCAGAGGTTATGATGACATGGCAAACATGAAGGTTTTATCGTGAAATCTTCCTGCTCTGCGGTAATGAGAACATGGCAGGAGAGACTTTACGGAAGCTATTTGTGGTCAACAGAGGATATTTGTGGTCAACAGAAGACATTTGTGGTCAACAGTGGACATTTGTGGACCTATTATCCTTGTCGTACTCCGGTTGTGGGTACAGATAATAGGTTAAAAGAGGACCGACATACTTGCTCAGAGGTAATATAGACATGGCAAATATGACGATTTCTTCGACGGAGCCTTCCCACTCAGAGGTAGTGAGGACATGGCAGGAGTGGGCTCAATGAAGATTGGGTACATAGAACGACTCAGAGGTTGGAGAACGTGGAAGTTCTATGCGAGGGGGCGGTTTGTTTTTGGTGGAAGTGAAGACGACTCAGAGGTAATGAGGACATGGTCGTTTCGGAAATTGGTGGATCGACTACCCTTTTTGTGCACTGGGAGTGCGGGTAGTGAATCCTGAGGGAGGATCTCTGCCAGGAAGAAAGTTCAGAGGTATAATCATACCTGACTTACTATCTGAAAGAGTGACCGAAATGTAAGTTCAGAGGCACCAGCTGGTACATAACTTGGTAATTTGGACTATTGAGGGAGTGGGAGTTCAGCGGCACCAGCGGGTGCATGGCTCGATAATCTGAAATAGGGTGGATGAGAGTTCAGTGGTACTAAAGGGGTACATGACTTGATAATATGGAGAATGATGGATGAGAGTTCAGTGGTACTAAAGGAGTACATGACTCGATAATCTAGAGAATGATGTTCAAACATAGTATTTCTTCAGGAGCTTGCCGTTGACGGGCAACATGAGCAAATCTCCGTTCGGCTTAGCGAGGCGGTAGGCGCCGTTGGAGAACACGGTCTCGATGACAAATGGACCTTCCCATTTTGGTTGGAACTTACCGGTGGTCTTGTGAGTCATGACCATCGGTCTCCGGACTGCCAGAACAAGATCACCCACTTGGAATGTTCTGATTTTAACTTTTTTGTTGAAGGCTCCTGAGATGCGTGCTTGGTATAGCTCGATCCTTTGCTGAGCTAGGAGGCGCTTTTCATCTAAAGCCTCCAACTCTTGTAGTCGTCGTCGGTAGTTATCATCCGTCGTCAATTGATAAGTGAGGGCGACGCGGAGTGAGGGGATCTGAGTCTCCAAAGGGAGGACTGCCTCGCTCCCGTACACCATAGAGAATGGTGTATTCCCGGTGGCTGTTCGAACCGTGGTGCGATAAGCCCATAAGCACTCGCCGAGCTTCTCGTTTCAGTCGCGTTTGTTGGAGGAGACGAACTTATTGAGGAGTTTGATGATTGTTTTGTTGAATGCCTCTGCCAACCCATTTGCTGTCGGGTTGTATGGTGTCGAAGCGACATTCTGAATGCGGTGCTTATCGCAGAATCGGTAGAATGCATGGCTTATAAACTGTGGAACATTATCATGGATGATTCTTCGTGGTAGTCCGAAGCGGTAGATAACGTGATGCTTAAGGAAGCTGATCACGTTTGAAGTTTTAACTTCTGCGAGTGGGACAGCCTCCGCCCATTTGGAGAAATAATCAGTGATCGCAAGTATGAAGCGGTGTCCTCGGGAGGAAGGTGGGGTGATTGGACCAATGATATCCATTCCCCATGCTTCGAATGGCCAGGATGCCACCGTTGGATGCAGAAACTCGGATGGTTGATGAATGAAATCCGCGTGGACTTGGCAGGCCTTGCATTTTCTGGCATAATCTATCGCATCTGCCACCATTGTGGGCCAGTAGTAGCCCATCCGGCGAAGGCAGTCCTGTAGCTTAGGGCCGGGTTGATGGGCCCCACATACACCGTCGTGAGCTTCTCGTACAGCTTCTGTAGCTTCCGCGTTCGACAAACACCGGAGCAATAATCCGTCGTAGGAGCGGCGATACAACATTTTCGTCTCTGTATCGTAGAAGAATCTGAGAGAGCGCCGTCTGATAGAGGTAGCTTCCTTTGGATTCTCTGGGAGGATGTCGTATACGACGAAGTCGATGAACGGCTGTCTCCAGTCCGGTGTGTCGTCGACCTTCTGGGCGGAATAACTTGCCATGGCTTGAACGTTGTTCTTGGGACAGACCAGTTCGTGGCCTATTACGTCAACCGAATGATGAGCTGGGTTCGGCACTGCTAAGGAAGCGGCAAGGCATGCTAGGGCATCGGCTTCGATATTTTGGAGTCTGGGGATGTGTTCGATGAAGAATCCCTCGAATGATGAGATAATGTTGATCGTAATTTGATGGTAGGGGATCATGTCTTCATGGCGAACCTCGTACGAGCCCCTGATCTGATTGACGATTAGTTGGGAGTCGCCGTATGCTTCAAGGTATTCTTCCCCCAGCTCTTTTGCAAGTTGGAGGCCAATGACCAGAGCGTTATATTCGGCAACATTGTTGGAGCAGGGTTCCGTGAGGGAGTAGGCGCGATTGATCACCAGTCCAGTAGGAGAAATTAATACCACTCCGACCCCGACGACGATGTTTCCCTTGGGTCCGGTCCTTGAGGCGCCATCGAAGAACATTCGCCATATGTTATCGTGGGTGGCTGTATTCGAATCGGCGACCTCGTCTGGGATCTCTTCATAGATTCTGGATGACTCCGATCCTGGGTGGGCTGCCAAAAAGTCTGCCAGGGCTTGACCCTTGACAGCCTTTTGCGGGACGAAAATCATATGATAGGGGGACAGCAATGTTGCCCATGTGGCGAGGCGAGAGCTGAGGGGCCCTGGTTTAGTCATGAGGACTCTGAGGGGGTTGACTCGCGAGATCACATGTATGGTTTGTCCTGTGACATAGTGCCGCGTCTTTTGAATAGCGAATACCAGGGCGAGACACTCCTTCTCTACGGCGGTGTATCGATGTTCTGGCCTGATCATCATTCGGCTGAGATAATATATGGCCTGCTCGTTGCCTGCATCATTATTTTGTGCTAGCAGGGCACCAAGGGAGTGTTCCATCGCTCGTACGTAGAGCAGGAATGGTTTTCCGGGGACCGGGGCCACCAGGACTGGGGGATTCGACAAATATTCTTTGATGTCGTCGAAAGCACGCTGGCATTCCTCGTCCCATACGAATGAGACTCCCTTCTTCATGAGGTGTGTGAACGGTCGGCATCGTCCGGAGAGGTTGGAAATGAACCTCTTGATGTAAGCTAGCCTCCCTTGGAGGCCTCTGAGTTCGCGGAGATTTTTCGGGGGACCCATCTCCATGATTGCCTTCGTCTTCTCAGGGTCTACATGGATGCCCCGTGCCGTGATGATGAAGCCTAAGAATTTCCCGCTGGATACGCCCAAGAATGATTTCGTAGGGTTCATCTTCAGGTTGTGGGCTCTCATCAGGTCGAATACCGTTCTCAGGTCTTGCAGATGATCTTCCTTATGGCGACTCTTGACGGCGATGTCGTCGACATAGCATTCTACTATTTTGCGTAAATGTTCTCGGAAAATGATACTCATGGCCCGCTGATATGTAGCGCCAGCATTCTTTAGACCGAATGGCATGACTGTGTAGCAGTATGTACCAATCGGCGTTCGGAATGATGTGTGTTTTTCGTCATCGGGAGACATCTTGATTTGATTGTACCCTGAGATTCCATCCATGAATGACATACGTTCAATGCCGCATGTGTTGTCGATCATGATGTCTGTGATGGGGAGGGAAAACTCGTCCTTCGGACATGCCTCATTCAGATTAAGGAAGTCGATGCAGATTCGGATCTTACCATTTTTCTTAAGGACCGGCACTATGTTGGCGACCCAGTCAGGATGTTGCTCTTCACGAATGAAGCCGCTGGTTATTAGCTTGTTGACTTCGGCTTCAATTGCGTCCATGACGCCTGGGCGGAAGCATCGTTGTTGCTGTTTGACTGGCTTTGCATCTGGCCGTATGTTGAGTTTGTGAAGAGCGATATCGGGGTCTAGCCCCGGCATGTCCTCGTAACTCCACGCGAACACGTCGATATATTCTCTGACAAGTTTCAGCAGCGATTCTCGTTCTTCGTTTGTCATGCTTTTACTGATAAAGATCGGTTTTGGAGAAGATTCGCTGCCGAGATACACTTGTATGACCTTATCTTCAGTAGGAGGTTTTCTTAGTTCGAACCATTTTTCCCATTGTGCGTCTAATTGCTGGGCCCATGGTTCTAGCTCAAGGATTTCGGGGATGTCTTCGTCTTCTTCGTAAGCGTCAGCGAACGCCATGTTGACTGACATGATTTGTCTGAACACATCTCCGATGCTGGTATCTGAGTCGGAAGTCGGTGATCCGGTTGAATGTGACTGCCAGTCGCATTCTTCATCTGAGCTTTCAGGGGTCGTAGTAGGCGTTACATACCCTAAACCGCATCGGGTTTTGTTATAGTAGTTCCGTGGTTTGCCCGCCGGGGCTGGCGTCTTCAAAGGTAATCGTTGTCCAGAGCCGTAGTTCAGTCCTGGCGTTGTCTCTAGATCATACCCCTGTTTCTACATGAGATATTTGGATTGAGGGCTATAGAGATACAGAGGCAGTCTTCCGGCATCTGACCCGAAGTCGACTTCTTCCATAGCGGGGGGATGTGGGTTGTTCGTCCGGCCGAAGATGATCGGGTGGTCCCCTCCCTCGACTATTCGGTAAGTGTCTTCTACTGGAGTAAGTCGGATGGCGGTGTACACGTTTGTCACCTGTGTATGTAGGTGAGTGCCTATACCGTGTTCCATAGCGTACATTGTACATAGCTTATTGAGCTCGGTGTAGTTCAAAGATAACCCTTTATTGATGAAGTAAGGTATCTTTTCTAGAGGGATTACATCATCTGCGGAGGGGATATCGGAGTAGGCAGCCACATACTTGGCCAATTCTGGTTCTTCTTCGGCCACCCCCTGTATAAATGAAGACTGGGAGGACGACCTAGTCAGCTTGATCTTCAGAGGCTCAACTGGCGGAGCAGATCGTGGAGTTGTTGGTAAACTAGCAACCCCCAGTTTGGTACTTGATGTGAGGCGAGGGGTGGCTGGTTCGCTAGAAGTGTCAGACCTCACATCGGGGTGAAGAACCTTCTTGGGAAGGCGTATTGTGAGCGATCTGTCGGAGGGATTGGGCTTCTCCGTTTGGAGCTGACCGACTCTCGGTAGTCTTATGGTAAGTGGCCCTGTTATAGGTCTCGGTGCTTGGCCGGACTTTGGCAGCCGGATTCTCATCTGTTCTTCTTGTGCGGAGAGACTAATTGCGTCCTTACGCAGAGTGGCCGTAAGGGGTACGAAATTGCCCGGTTTGCGAGCCTGAAGGTGGATCGTTAGAGGTTCTTCTGATCCTGTAGCCGTCTTGTTGTGAGTTTGCACATCTTTTTTGACCAGATGCTTCTTTGATTTTTTGTACAGACAGGAGTCTGAGTAATAAGATTCGACCCCCTTGAAGGGATCGATATCGGCAAACTCTGTCCTCACGAAGCCGTGCTTATCGACATATTTGAAGCACTGGTGTAGCGTGGAAGGCACGATCATGTAATCGTGTATCCAAGGCCGCCCCAGAAGGATATTGTAAGAAGTGTCGGCATCTATGACATAACAGATGACTTCTGATTGGAGATCGCCGATCTGACACTTCAAACGGATCTTCCCTATTGGGTAGCTCCTGCCCGAATTGAAACCGCTAATGGCGGTGCTTGTAGGTGTCAGGCGATGCATCGGGATGCGAAGATGATGTAGCAGACCTTTCGGAATGATGCTTATAGAGGACCCAGGATCAATGTGCATTCGGTCCACCTTTACGTCGCCGATGTATCCAGTGTAGTATAGCGGGCGATCATGCAGGTTAGTTTTGATGAGCATATCTTGCGGAGAGAAGACGATATTGGGCATTGCTCCCGTACACGCACTATCTTGGAGCTCTGTAGGTTGGTTATCTCCCGTGAGGTTGACCTGAGCCAAGTATGCGTCGGCATTTTGGAGCGCCTCACTTAAAGTCGTGCGGACATCCTTTGAGAGCCTGAGGAGTTCATATAAGGACAATTTGGCCGGAGTGTTAGCTAATTGCGCTAAGATGTCGAAGTTGTAGGGCCTCTCCAGCCCCTGAGGTGTCTCCTTCCGGAGGGACTTGTCGAAGCGAGTCTCCTTCGGCCTAGGCTTGTCGGTCGTCGAAGGCTGAGCCGGTCCCGGAGCATCATTGGTAGTGGGCGGATGATCATCAGTCGTGCTTGAGTCGCCATCGTGTTTGCCATTGATTGTAAAAGAACAGAACAATTATCGGAGGACTGAACTTAGACTCACAATACAAACTCGCTCGTACAAAGAAAGCCTAGGGACGAAAACCTAGGTACAGCAGACTAAGTACGATTGTTTATTTTTGATTCTGGGGGGTGACGATAGAGGCTCGGGAAAGCGACGGCCGCTCTGCCTTACTCCTTGGACGATCAGTATGCAGCCTTGGCTCGGGAAAGATCTGCTTGGCGTTGACGAAGAAACGCTCTTCTTGCTCTCCTCGGATTGCTCTCCTGACTTCTCTCTCTCTCTCTGTGATTATCAAGAAGGAAGGGGGAGCTCTCTCTGTGTAGATCTCTCTCTCCTTATTTCTTTTGGTGCCGACCTCTCTCTCTCTTCTTCTTTTTTTTCACAAGGGAATGATGCTGGCTATTTATAAGAGTGGGGGGGTGATCATTAGGGTTTGCTAATGATTATCTGTTTGGAATGTCGGCGCTCCTTCATTCTATCTGAACCCTTGATCCTGATTATAGTGAATCTCGGCCATTAATGCGGATAGCATCGTATCTCATGAGCAATTAATGCTAGCTGCTTTAAATCCTCGTGATTGATTATGCTAATGTCTGATTGCTCGCCACGTGTCCCATTAGCTTGATGATAAATGATATGCCCTGATCTCAGTAATTATGACGATGATGTCAAATATATTTGTTGAGATTCGGTTAAATCTCTTATTGATCCCATGCCACGTGTCTTAATTGTGAGTCCTGTCAGAGCCGCATAGGATTGACTATCCTCGAACCGCTGAGAGATACTCTTCCTGAGCCGCATGAGACAATGCCTCATCGAGCCGCAGGGGTCGAACCTTCCGTGAGCCGCATATGCATAGTCTTTGCGAGCCGCATGAGCTAGCATTGTATTGAGTCGCAGGGATTGAGCTATCGGTGGACCGCATATGGCTGATTTCTGCTAACCATATAGAGTGACTTCTTCGTGAGCCGCATGGAGCTGTTTTCCATTTAAGCCGCATGAGAGTTGCCACGTGGCAACCTAGGATTTCTGATGGTTCGGGTCAGAGATCTTCTTCCTTTCCCGAAAAGTCTGTCATTATGGCAGAGCCATTATGACACTTTATGTCAGAGCAGTCACTGTCGCCAAGTCGTGTCAGAGCATTAAATGAGGCCACCCCCAAACGACCAGCTGTAGGGAAGGATCACACATGGCATCCATCGAGCCGCATATGCCTTGCTGAACCGCATACGCTCCCGAGCCGCATGCGATTGAGAGTCTTCTTTGAACCGCATAGGGCCGCTCCTGTGTGAGCCGCATAAGCTTCTTACTCCGAGCCGCATGGATCATTATTCTAATATTTTCCATGCTTCTACAGTGCTGCCTTGGATCTCTTTACGCTACCCCTAAAAGGTGCGTAACGTTCATAGTCCCATATAATGGTGCATGGCCATCCCTAGAAGGTGCAAGGCATTCAGAATCCCACATAATGGTCGGCGTAGTACGTTGGTCGCACAATGCGCGTGCTGCCTTGGATCTCTTTATGCTACCCCTAAAAGGTGCGTAACGTTCATAGTCCAACATAGCCTTACCTGATGGGTAGGTAATTATGTCAAAGATAGATCTTCTCGCCTGTGCAGCTGTCTTCGTGCGCAGATGGACAACTGCGTGCTTTCCATGATGTAGTACCTTCGTCAGGCTTCAACGGGAGAGCTGCACTCCTCGCTGCGCTTCTCACCAGTAGGGACTGAACGAGGCGGCACGATAGCAGCAGTTGAAGTCTTCTTTGGGGCTTTACCTGTGAGGGGGTTCTGGAGCGCAGTCCCCTCCGTCATGCTGCTCGTCACAGCAGTCTTAGGCGCCCAAGTAGTTCGAGTCTTCTTCAGTTTTATAAACCGCTTCGAAGGGCTCGACTTCCCTCAAGAGAGGAGATCTTCAAAAGCTTGTTGGTCGAAACGAACGACCAACATCTTTTGAGAAGATCCCAGCAAGTTATCGTTAAATTGTGTCACCACCTTCTCGTTGGAGGAGAAGGATGTCCCCAGCAGAGTAGCCATCTTGTTTGCCATAGAAAAAGGATGAACGAACATTTTTTATATTAAACGTGTAAATGAGTGTAAAGGATTCCTAAACAGGAGATCTAAGTACAAAATTTTTGGGAAAGTGTGACGGTGGAGATCGAGCACAACAGATGCTTCTTTACTCCGTTGACGATCTGACGATGAGTTGAAATTGCTCTGACTTTCTGGTACTTGTAAATGGAACTCTGGGTTTCCAATCAAGAAGACGCCGAAGTTGTCGAACTTTCTTGATCGAAGGAAAACTCCTTGTATTTATAGGCGAGCACATATACGATGTGCATAAGGATTTTTTTTGGCGCGCAGGAGCGCTACACGTGGAGATATGAGAGAATCTATTATGATTGCATAGTGAGGGCTGCTGCTGAGCTGACACGTGGCAGACGCTGAGATTCTCTTCCATCAAGATCTCGGGTAGTTATCAACATAACTGAATAAATAACACATGGCGTGCATTTATTGCTCGATAATCTTGATCGAATGAAGTCAAATTTTGTCCTTATCTTAGGGGCAGTGGTTTAAACAAACCGATTGGATACTGCCCTTATCAACAGAACCAAACTCCGTTCTTATCTTTGGAGCGACGGTTTAACAAACCGGTTGGATATTTCTTCTATCAACAGAACCAAACTTCGTTCTTATCTTTAGGAGTGGCAGTTTAAACAAATTGATTGGATCAGATCTGAAAGAATATGGATGCCAGGCTGGTAACGTGCAACAATGCCACCTCATAGAAATGTACGTCTATACGAGCTGTGCTTCTGGCGAGGCCTCGATGTTACTGTGCTTCTGGGCGACGAAGAGACTGTGCTTCCAAGACAACGAAGTCACTGTGCTTTAGGGCGACGAGGAGACTGTGTTTCGAAGACAACGGACTCACTGTGCTTATGAGAAACTAGAAGACTGTTGGTGGGGATTTGTAAGGCCACTGTACTTTTACGAAGCGACGGAGGACTTTCTGACATCTCTTATGAAGCCACTGCGCCTTTTACAAAGCAATGAGGGATTTCTGAGAGCTTTGGTGAAGTCACTGCACTTTTATGAAGCGACGAAGGACTTTCTGAGAGCTCTTGTGAAGCCACCGTGCTTTTACGAAGTGATGAAGGACTTTTCTGAGACCTCTTTGTGATTTAATGACTCCCTTTGAGTCAATGCATTTTTAATTGCCGCTGTCTTTTGGGGAATTTCGAAAAGTGATGTCCTAGGATTCAGTCAAATGAACCTATTAAATGAGATTCATTGTGCTGAGTCCTAGGTTCATCCCATTAATTTGGGAGATTTTAACCGATTGACACGTGGCGCATGGGCTGGACTGCCCACAGTCGATATAAAGGGAAGCTTTTCTGAGGAGCCATGTCCATTATCTCTTAGCATTCCCTCCGTTATGCTTAACCCTGACTTAGCTTCGAACGACCATTGGCCTTGCATAAGTCGACTATTGGTTGTAGATCTCTTCGTTCAAAGAAGCTATGACTTTGTAGAAGAACCACTGCTGAGTTTCGAGATGCACTTGGTCATTTGGCATAAGGAGTTTGAACCTGAACAACAACTTGGAGGTCTTCGACATCCAAGCTACCAGGTTTGGATTGATTGCCAACCCAAAGAGTCATAGGTTGTGTTCTACCCCGCTCAATAATGGCTTTATTAGCCATATTGGGGTAGGGCTGCGCGCCCTGTTATGCTGGAAGAGCCACGAGCGGTGTTGCGAGCAGAATTACGTTCTTGGTTCGGGCCAATAGCTGCTTCATTAGCCATATTGGAGTTCCTTCGCGTCTGACAAAAAAGTGGCTCATTTTGACGAGAAAGTGATACGCTCTGATACTGTTGCACTTTTGGGGGGCTGCACGTATTCTGAAGATTGCACATTTGTAGACTTTATGTGTTTAGTCTTTATATGTAATCATGAAGAATCAGTAATAGATCTTTGTAGACATAATTTTAATAAAGAACTTCTTTTTATGCACCATCTTTGTATGTCTCCTACAACTTGTTATCTGCTGCGCTTTCAAACAACTGTTGTCTTCTGCGCTTTTGTAAACTATATGCAGCGACTATTGTCATCTGCATTCTGTTACTGATGCGCTTACTTTTATGCTTCTACAGCTGTAAACACAAGTGACAATTACTAATCTTGTAAGCCGAGTTGTCTCTTCTCGAGATGCTTACTTCCTGGTTCCATCAAAGAAGAAAGATGAGGAAGCCATCATCTTCGGTCGGGTAGAACATCCTCATAGACTTACTCCCACAGAACCGGAACCCAATAACGGCAAGATGCAGCTCTACTATTATACCGCTCAAGCCAAATACCTTATCCAGAAGATGGGCTATGACTTGACCAGTGTCAAAGGTCTGAATTATGGAAAAGGCCGACGTCTCCCTTTACGAATTTATGTTCCAAAGGAAAGGTCTCAAAATTACTACCATCGCACTCACAGGGGGTTGGGTTAAGTTACACCCACAATAAGTTCGGAGAGTTCGGAGCAGGGGGTCATGGTGCACTCTCACTCCTCTGATTCCTCAACCTGGGACTCCGATACCAGTATCAGCCAGGCCTTCAAAAAGATATTATCAGTTAATATGGTCTCTGCAGATTCCCCAGTCACGGATGAAGACTAGATGCTGGAATTCTTCGAGGATGAACCCGGGTGCACCCGCCAGGGGTAGGCTCCTCAACCGAATCTTCAGCATCCGGCTTGTCAGTAGTCCCGTCGAATAACTCTTTAGCAGCTAGTTCATCAGCAGTCTCTTTGATCAGTTCTGTAGTGACTGCCTCGACCGATTCCTCAACAACCGGTTCTTCCACGGTCTCCTTGACCGGGCTGTTAATGGTCTCTTCAACGGGGTAATCAATAGCCTCCTCGACCGCCATCTAAGTGGCTACATCGACCGACTCCTGAATGACCAGCTCATCAGTAGTTTCCTTCACCTGCTCTTCTATGGTCTCCTTGTTTGCCTCTCCTATGACTATATTGGCCTGCTCTTCAATAGCCTCCTCAGCCGTTATTATAATGGCCTCTTCGACTAGCTGTTCAATGGTCACCTTGACCGGCTCCTCAATGTCTTTGCCAGCTGACTCTTCAACAGCCTCCACTGTCAACCTTTCAGTGGTCTCTTCGACCGATCCTTGGTATGGATCTCGAATGTAACATGCTCGATTCAATCCTCATCGACTTCATGAGTTAACATGACGTAACACGCTTGTATTTAATCCTTCTCACTTCCCGTAATGTCTGAGATATCTTCAGCCGCTTCCTCTGTACGAGGAGGAGGTTTAGTAAACGAATTTCGGACAGTGGCTTCAGTATCCTCAACTGTTCGGCCCATTGCAGATGCGGGTTCTAGAGTCATGACTTTGGCCACTGCAATACTGATCCCGGGTATTACAACGGGCTCGTCCACAGTCGACTCTATGAAAGTTTCTCAATGATGTAAAGCCATTAGCTCCGAGAAGTCCTGAGTCTCATACTCGAAAGGAGCAAGAGGAGAAACATCTTCTGAGTCAGCAGCCTCAGTAGCTGCTGTCACGCCCCAGAACCAGAATACTGGAGAGCGGGGGCAGACATAGCCAGCTACGTATAATGAAATGGAAACCACCTCGATATACGGTCACGGCTGTCTAGAAATATGAGGGTTTACTACAAGCCAACAGTCTCTTATGGTCATGAACAAGCCTAATGTCTCAATCACAAGCAAGTAAGTAAGGTCGCAAGATGTATGATCATTAAATATACAATAATAAGGCGTCCCAAATATTATATATTCAGCTGATCATGAAGCTAGTCGTACAAAATGCGGGGACTAGCAAAAGTTAAGTCATACATGATCAACCCTAGGATTTGTTAATCATGTTTACAGCCCGTAGGCAGACAGTAAGTAAAAGTGCATCGAGCTAACAGGTGCTCGTCGGCTAAACGCCTCAAAAGAATAGTTTTACAATAGAGTGAGCGAAACAAAATAGAAAACCCAGTCGTAGCCCGGGTTCCTTCTAGTCGCCACCATTGGGCTGGAAGCTTGGTAGATCCTCGGGAGCTGCTCCGAAATCTGGCCACACAAAACCAGCTGGGTCAACCCCAGAAAGAGCAAGTGCCACAAGGGGGCCACGAAATAAGAACAAAAGCCAGCAATCAGCACAAGAAAATCTAATATTAAAACTAGAATTACGAAAACATGGCAGGATGATATACGACGAGATAACCATGGAACTATTCCGATAGCCAGGTTACAACCCGTAAACCAAACAAGGACCGGAGTTGTAACCCTTCGTCTGAACAGAACTTGGTTTCCCACCATTTATCGGCAAGATAATAATGTAAGAAATCAAGACAGGAAGCAATCTTGTACTGGATCAAGACGTGACTAGACTGGTTATACCCCATTCAATCAATCACGGCCAAGCAGATACTACGGCTTACTACTTTAACTAACTAGGGTTATCACAGGCCTAATTACTAACAATATGCAGTGAGATTGTTCCACAGCCACAAGCCCTGCAGACCATCCAGGTTATCCAGGTCAAAAATTAGGGGTTGAATTTAGGTGGGTACATCGTCCAGGAAACGCATGTATCCTTAGGAGACTTAGAGGGTGCAACACGCGACGGTGTGCTGGAAATGTGCCCTACTCGACGGCAGGCTACAGATCCCAAGAGCGCCCAGGTAACGGGATTGCCTGTAGCTGTGTCATCTCTTCATGACTACTGAGTTATTCTAGTTATTAACCTTAATCTATTTTAGTAGGTACTCCTGACCGGGGTACTCAGGAGACCCCTCCTAGACATGATGCAAGACAGGACAAGTGGATTTAATAAGCAAGCAAGAAAGAACTACCCACGGTGTCAAGGTAAGTCAAGTTAAGTTATCAAGATAAATCATGTCAGGGTACTTGTCAGGAGTGCGCCACGACGGGCCACTATCATGTCAGGTTGGTCATGTCAGGAGTGCACCACTACGGGTCACTGTCGTGTTATGATAGTTCCTTGTCATACCATGCCATGTACAATAGTCATTCCAAACATATTAAGTAAAATCAAGTTCATGACAAAAGGCGTAAGGATATAAAATGGGCGTAAAATATCTAATAAAATATCAATATACAGGGCTATAGAAAGCCAAGCTTAAAGAAATAAGACCAAAACTCCATGAGCCAATGGATTAAGCAAGGGGTTCAGGGTGCAGCGTACGCACAAGACACGCACGCAGGAGAGCTGCATACGTGAAAAGTCACGCACGCAGGAGAGCTGCATACGTGAAAAGTCACGCACACAGGAGAGAAAAAGTCACGCACGCAAGAGAGGAAAAGTCACGCACGCAGGAGAGGAAAAGTCATGCACGCAAGAGAGCTGCATACGTGAAAAGTCACGCACGCAGGAGAGCTGCATACGTGAAAAGTCATGCACGCAGGAGAGGAAAAGTCACGCACGCCAGAGAGCTGTATACGTGAAAAGTCACGCACGCAGGAGAGCTGCATACGTGAAAAGTCATGCAAGCAGGGGAGCTGCATACGTGAAAAGTCCCGCACGCCAGAGAGCTGCATACGTGAAAAGTCACGCACGCAGGAGAGCTGCATACGTGAAAAGTCACGCACGCCAGAGAGTTGCGTACGTGAAAAGTCACGCAAGCAGGGGAGCTGCATACGTGAAAAGTCACGCACGCAGGAGAGGAGCGTACGTGCAAAAGCACGCAAGCCAGAGAGCTGCGTACGTGCAAAAGCACGCAAGCAGAGAGCTGCGTACGCGTAAAAACACGCACGCAGGGTCTGGGTCTTCTTCTCCATGGCTGAGAAGAAGCTCCAATGGCTCCAAAACTTCAAGGCATCACAACTTGGCCATCCGAACTCCAAATCCAGATTTCCAAAGTTCCAACCAGGGTGGAATTGAACCCTCTTCCACAAGGAAACATCATAACCCATAAAAATTCAACTTAAGTAGATCAAAACCATGCAAAACCGAAAATGGAGAAAACTTAGATCTAGAACAATGGAGACTCCAAATCACAAAATACGAAGTTCTAATGTTGATCACCATGTCCTAATCTAGCAAATGGAAAAATAAAAGAGGGTTCTCATGTGGTGGCAAGGTGCACTTGCCTATGGGTGGGTGTTGTGTAGAGGAAGGAGAAGAGTGTTGTGTTGAGGAAGGAAAAGAAGAAATTAATGGTGGTTTATGAGGAGAGAGAAAATGTTGGTGGAGTTTTAAAGAGGGTGGGATGTGGTGTGTTGAGGGTGGAGCATAGGCTAAGGTGTTCCAATACACATAATAAACCAAACCAAATCAACCAAATCCAATTAAAACCGAACCATGACAAAACCCAAAATACGAGAAATACCGAAATTCCACAAGTTGAGAAAAAAAATAAAAATACATGCCAAAAATCCAGATACGAGTATAAATACAAAATACTAGAAATACGAGAAATACGGGAAATGAGGGTGACAACTCTACCCACCTTAAAAGAATTTCGTCCTCGGAATTTAATCAAGGAGGTAGAGATTGTAACGACAAGCTACATTAAGCACAGGCAAGTTACACTAAGCAGTTCAATCATACAATCAAACAATGCAAGCAAGGAAGGAAAAACGTAAGGCATAAGAAAGACATTATACCTCACGAGTCAAACAGGTAGGGATATCGCGATCGGATGTCGTCCTCACGCTCCCATGTTGACTCACCTAGAGAGTGATGACCCCAAGCAACACGGACTAATTTAATAGTCTTGTTCTTGAGTATCTTCTCCCTTCGGTCCAATATAGACACGGGCCTCTCCTCATACGAAAGGTTGGTACCAACAACCAATTCCGAATGGTCTAGGATGTGGCTCGGGTCCGGAATATACCGTCGTAATTGGGACACATGGAATACATCATGCACCTCACTTAGCGACGACGGAAGAGCGAGACGATAGGATACATCTCCTACTCGCTCTAGAATATCGAACGGCCCTATATACCTAGGACTAAGCTTTCTCCGCACGCCGAAGCGAATGACGCCGCGGTTAGGCGAGATTCTAAGGAATACATGGTCGTCGACAGCAAATTCTAAGGGACGCCGATGAGCATCGGCCCAATGGCGCTGGCGGTCCTGGGCAACTCGGAGGTGATCTCTGACCTTCCTGACCACTTCAACCGTCTGGGAAATCAATTCGGGTCCGAGCATCTTCCTCTCCCCGACATCGTCCCAGGCTAGCGGGGATCTGCACTTCCTGCCATAAAGAGCCTCGAAGGGTGCCATCTGGATACTGGCCTGATAACTGTTGTTGTACGAGAATTCCACCAGGTGCAGATGATTCTCCCATGAACCACCGAAGTCAAGGGTACAGGATCTCAATATATCTTCAAGGGTCTGGATTGTGCGTTCTGACTGACCATCCGTCTGCGGGTGATAAGCTGAGCTGAATTGAAGGCGAGTCCCCAAACTCTTCTGCAAGCTGCGCCAAAAGTGTGATGTGAATCTTGAATCCCTGTCCGAGGTGATGCTGACTGGCACACCGTGAAGCCTGACAATCTGCCTGAGATACATCTCTGCTAATTGCGCCGTTGACTGTCCAACTCTGAATGGAAGAAAGTGTGCCACCTGGGTAAGCCTGTCCACAATTACCCAAATAGCATCTTTGCCGGCCGGAGATCTGGGCAATCCGGTCACGAAATCTATGGTTATATGTTCCCATTTCCATTCTGGGATCGGTAAGGGTTGAAGAAGTCCAGCGGGCCTCTGATGTTCAGCTTTAACCTGTTGGCAAACCAAACACCGAGAAACAAACCGGGCTATCTCCCTCTTCATGCCATTCCCCCAGAAATGTTGACGAATATCACGGTACATCTTCGTACCACCCGGATGAATAGAATATTGTGAACTGTGGGCTTCTGCCATGACTTCCTGTCTGATATCTCCACTGGGTACACAAAGACGAGTGCCGTGCCGAAGTATACCGTCTTCATGAATACATAACTCTGGCCTTCTTCCTGCTTCACACTCTGCTCTGAGTTGTTGGATCTTGGAATCTGTTGACTGCGCCACCCGGATTCTCTCAACTATGCTGGACTGAACCTGTTGGCTGGCCATCAATGCCACGCTGGTTGGAAGAACCACTTCAATTCCCATCTTCTGAAGATCTGCCAATAATTCTGGTTGCGCCGTCAGGAAATAAACTCCGGCTCTCCTGCTCAATGCATCTGCTACAAAGTTGGCCTTCCCGGGATGATACTGCAAATCCACATCATAGTCCACCAGTAGCTCGAGCCATCTTCTCTGCCGCATATTAAGGTCCTTCTGGGTGAAAACATACTTCAGGCTCTTATGATCAGTAAAGATCTCCACTCTATCTCCATACAAGTAGTGTCTCTACAACTTCAAAGCAAACACTACCGCCGCCAATTCCAAGTCGTGGGTCGGGTAATTCTTCTCATGATCACGTGGTTGACGTGACGCATAAGATATTACCTTCCCTTGCTGCATCAAGACACACCCCAATCCTCTGCCTGAAGCGTCACAATAAACTGTGAAACCTCCGGTCCCATCTGGAAGGGTGAGAATGGGAGCCATTATCAAACCTTGCTTCAACTTCTAAAATGATTCCTGACACTCTGCTGTCCAAACAAACGGCACATCCTTGCGGGTCAACTGGGTCATCGGCGCTGAAATCCTCGCGAAATCTGAAACGAACCGCCGGTAGTAGCCGGCCAATCCAATGAAGCTGCGAACCTCTGCCACTGAGCTGGGTACCAGCCATGACTCGATAGCCACAATCTTCTGGGGATCCACTTCCACTCCTCCTCGGGTAATGATGTGACCCAAGTATGAAATGCGATCGAGCCAGAACTCGCATTTACTGAACTTGGCGTACAACTGATGCTCCCTAAGTGTCTGGAGGACGACTCTGAGATGCTGCTCATGCTCTGCTTCACTCTTGCGGTAGACCAGGATGTCATCTAGGAACACGATCACAAATTGATCCAAGTAAGGCATGAAAATGCGATTCATGAGGACCATGAATACGGCCGGTGCATTGGTCGCTCCAAAGGGCATAACAAGGAACTCCCAATATCCATACCTCGATCTGAATGCTGTCTTCGGGCTGTCCTGCTCTCTGACTCTGATCTGGTGGTAGCCCGACCGCAAGTCGATCTTCAAAAATACTGAAGCCCCTTTGAGCTGACCAAACAAGTCATCTATCCTCGAAAGAGGGTATCTGTTCTTGATTGTCACCGAATTCAAGGTACGATAATCAACACATAGCCTGGACGTACCATCCTTCTTTTTTATAAGAAGCATCGGGGATCCCCAAGGCGATCCACTTGTACGGATGAATCCCTTGGTCCTCAGTTCTTCAATCATCTTGTATAAAATTTTCAACTCTGAAGGCGCCATCCTGTAGACTCGCTCTGATACTGGTGCTGTCCCGTGAATCAAGTCTATAGTGAACTCAATCTCCCGTTCCGGCGGCATCCCTGGAAGCTCCTCTGGAAAAACATCTGGAAACTCTTCAACTATCCGGGGTAACTGCACTGCTGCTACTGCCATCCGCAATACTGGGGAAGATGGCTCCACTGCGCCTCTGGAAAACGAAAACTCTGGCTCGTCGGGGATACTAAAGACAACTCTGCCAATATGGCAGTCTATCCTAGCATACTGGTTCCTCAACCAATCCATGCCTAGGACTACATCATAGTCTGCCATAGGAAACTCTATAAATCTAGCGGGGAACTCCCTACCGCTAACTACGATCCGACACGAGGAAAACACTCGATCTACTCCCACAAGACCATTACCAGTAAGTATATTGAGCCTCACTGATAATGACTCAGGCTCCAATCCTATCCGTGTCGCGAATTGTGCAGACATAAATGAATGCGATGCACCAGAATCAAATAATACAGTCGCTGGAGAGGAGTTGACGAGAATAGTACCTGCCACAACCTCACATGGTACAACTTCTTCTTTCATAGCCATCATCATGGCCTGACCTCTAGCTGCGGGTCCCCTCTGCTGGAAACCTCTCTGTCTATTCTGGGTCTGAGCATGAGCTTGTGCATACTGCTGGGGGTGTTGTTGCTGAAATGCCTGAGACTGAGGCGGCAAGGGCCTCGAAGACTGATACTGCTGCTGCTGAACTGGTACTGGGGCCGGTCCTCTCACCGAAGAGCTAGAAGGGTTGGATGCTGATGAACCACCCCTATTCGGGCAAGCCCCTATCCTATGATCTGCTGCTCCACAAGCTAGGCACAATCCCTGCGCCCTGCGACAGTCTGCCACCACATGCCCTGGCTTCCCACAATGAGAACATTCCATCGCGGAAGTCTGCTTCTGCTTCTGCTGCTGCGGGTACGTCGGGGTCGAATGCTGAACCGATGTTACTGAGGCCGCCCGCCTCGGAGTTCCAATAGTCAATCCCCTAGCTGCCGGGGCTGGAGCTGATGATTGGTGCATCTGACTGTGGGACCGCTTCCTACCTCCGGTCCTATCCACAATCCTCTGGGAGGTATACTCATGCCTCCTAGCTGCTCTCAAGACTGCATCGAACGTCTGGTGCTCGAACTGCTCAACCGCCAACAAGATCTCCAAATGCAGGCCCTGCTGGAACCGCTGGGCCCTATCAAACTCGGTCGCCACCAAGGTGGGGGCAAACCTACTGAGTCTAGAAAACTCCGATGCATAACTGTCGACTGTTCTGCCTCCTTGCTTCAAGTTGGTAAATCTGGTCTACAGGTCGTACCGAGCCACAGCATCGAAATACTTCGTCTGGAATCTCTCTCTAAATACTGCCCAAGCAATGGGTGCCACTAATCCCATGGCTTGCGCTGCCCACCAACTGCGAGCCAAGTCCAACAACTGCAGGCGTACCACCGCCACCTTCTCATTCTCGGGTGTCCTAGCTGCTTCCAGAATCACCTCGGTATCCTGAAGCCGTACATCCGCGGCAATCACATCTTCGGTGCCGTCGAAGAAAGGAGGGTTCAATCGCTTGAAGCTGTTGGCCGCCTGGTTCCCTGGATGTCTGCCTCGGGTCAAAGCATCTTAAACTGTCTGGTACAGGGCGTCGCTTCGACGATCCTGGGAAGCTATCAAGGTTCTGATGAGGCCTACCAAGGTACCATCATCTGGCTCTGCGGGCTGGACGGGCCGAACTGGTGACTCTCCTCCAGTAGGCACAACTCTGGAGGCTACTCCGGAATGCTGGGCTTGATCTCCGGATTGCTGCTGGCCCACGGGAGGTGCTCCTCCTTGCTGATCGGCAGGGTCAGGTACAGTGCCGCTGATGAAGACGACACAGGGAAACAATAAGGAAGGACCAGGATAGATCAACGATACAAGCATGTAATCAGGGCAAGAATTTCAGGGATTTGAAAATACGTGCGGAGATCAAGGGCGAATACTGATTGAGACATCTATTCGGTAAACCCTCATATTTCTTGATTGACAAGACCTGCATGGGCCACCACTTAAACCGTGTCATGCCCCAGAACCAGAATACTGGAGAGCGGGGGCAGACATAGCCAGCTACGTATAATAAAATGGAAACCACCTCGATATACGGTCACAGCTGTCTAGAAATATGAGGGTTTACTACAAGCCAACAGTCTCTTATGGTCATGAACAAGCCTAATGTCTCAATCACAAGCAAGTAAGTAAGGTCGCAAGATGTATGATCATTAAATATACAATAATAAGGCGTCCCAAATATTACATATTCAGCTGATCATGAAACTAGTCGTACAAAATGCGGGGACTAGCAAGAGTTAAGTCATACATGATCAACCCTAGGATTTGTTAATCATGTTTACAGCCCGTAGGCAGACAGTAAGTAAAAGTGCATCGAGCTAACAGGTGCTCGTCGGCTAAACGCCTCAAAAGAACAGTTTTACAATAGAGTGAGCGAAACAAAATAGAAAACCCACTCGTAGCCCGGGTTCCTTCTAGTCGCCACCATTGGGCTGAAAGCTTGGTAGATCCTCGGGAGCTGCTCCGAAATCTGGCCACACAAAACCAGCTGGGTCAACCCCAGAAAGAGCAAGTGCCACAAGGGGGCCTCGAAATAAGAACAAAAGCCAGCAATCAACACAAGAAAATCTAATATTAAAACTAGAATTACGAAAACATGGCAGGATGATATACGACGAGATAACCATGGAACTATTCCGATAGCCAGGTTGCAACCCGTAAACCAAACAAGGACCGGGGTTGTAACCCTTCGTCTGAACAGAACTTGGTTTCCCACCATTTATCGGCAAGATAATAATGTAAGAAATCAAGACAGGAAGCAATCTTGTACTGGATCAAGACGTGACTAGACTGGTTATACCCCATTCAATCAATCACGGCCAAGCAGATACTACGGCTTACTACTTTAACTAACTAGGGTTATCACAGGCCTAATTACTAACAAGATGCAGTGAGATTGTTCCACGGCCACAAGCCCTGCAGACCATCCAGGTTACCCAGGTCAAAAATTAGGGGTTGAATTCAGGTGGGTACATCGTCCAGGAAACGCATGTACCCTTAGGTGACTTAGAGGGTGCAACACGCGACGGTGTGCTGGAAATGTGCCCTACTCGACGGCAGGCTACAGATCCCAAGAGCGCCCAGGTAACGGGATTGCCTGTAGCTGTGTCATCTCTTCATGACTACTGAGTTATTCTAGTTATTAACCTTAATCTATTTTAGTAGGTACTCCTGACCGTGGTACTCAGGAGTCCCCTCCTAGACATGATGCAAGACAGGACAAGTGGATTTAATAAGCAAGCAAGAAAGAACTACCCACGGTGTCAAGGCAAGTCAAGTTAAGTTATCAAGATAAATCATGTCAGGGTACTTGTCAGGAGTGCGCCACGACGGGCCACTATCATGTCAGGTTGGTCATGTCAGGAGTGCTCCACTACGGGTCACTGTCGTGTTATGATAGTTCCTTGTCATACCATGCCATGTACAATAGTCATTCCAAACATATTAAGTAAAATCAAGTTCATGACAAAAGGCGTAAGGATATAAAATGGGCGTAAAATATCTAATAAAATATCAATATACAGGGCTATAGAAAGCCAAGCTTAAAGAAATAAGACCAAAACTCCAAGAGCCAATGGATTAAGCAAGGGGTTCAGGGTGCAGCGTACGCACAAGACACGCACGCAGGAGAGCTGCATACGTGAAAAGTCACGCACGCAGGAGAGCTGCATACGTGAAAAGTCACGCACGCAGGAGAGGAAAAGTCACGCACGCAAGAGAGGAAAAGTCACGCACGCAGGAGAGGAAAAGTCACGCACACAAGAGAGCTGCATACGTGAAAAGTCACGCACGCAGGAGAGCTGCATACGTAAAAAGTCGCGCACGCAGGAGTGGAAAAGTCACGCACGCCAGAGAGCTGTATACATGAAAAGTCACGCACGCAGGAGAGCTGCATACGTGAAAGTCACGCACGCAGGAGAGCTGCATACGTGAAAAGTCACGCACGCAGGAGAGCTGCATACGTGAAAAGTCACGCACGCAGGAGAGGAAAAGTCACGTACGCAAGAGAGGAAAAGTCACGCACGCAGGAGAGGAAAAGTCAAGCACGCAAGAGAGGAAAAGTCACGCACGCAGGAGAGGAAAAGTCACGCACGCAAGAGAGCTGCATACGTGAAAAGTCACGCACGCAGAAGAGCTGCATACGTAAAAAGTCACGCAAGCAGGGGAGCTGCATACATGAAAAGTCACGCACGCCAGAGAGCTGCATACGTGAAAAGTCACGCACGCAGGAGAGCTGCATACATGAAAAGTCACACACGCCAGAGAGCTGCATACGTGAAAAGTCACGCAAGCAGGGGAGCTGCATACGTGAAAAGTCACGCACGCAGGAGAGGAGCATACGTGCAAAAGCACGCAAGCCAGAGAGTTGCGTACGTGCAAAAGCACGCAAGCAGAGAGCTGCGTACGCGTAAAAACACGCACGCAGGGTCTGGGTCTTCTTCTCCATGGCTGAGAAGAAGCTTCAATGGCTCCAAAACTTCAACGCATCACAACTTGGCCATCCGAACTCCAAATCCAGATTTCCAAAGTTTCAACCAGGGTGGAATTGAACCCTCTTCCATAAGGAAACATCAAAACCCATAAAAATCCAACTTAAGTAGATTAAAACCATACAAAACCAAAAATGGAGAAAACTTAGATCTAGAACAATGGAGACTCCAAATCACAAAATACCAAGTTCTAATGTTGATCACCATGTCCTAATCTAGCAAATGGACAAATAAAAGAGGGTTCTCATGTGGTGGCAAGGTGCACTTGTCTATGGGTGGGTGTTGTGTAGAGGAAGGAGAAGAGTGTTGTGTTGAGGAAGGAGAAGAAGAAATTAATGGTGGTTTATGAGGAGAAAGAAAAGGTTGGTGGAGTTTTAAAGAGGGTGGGATGTGGTGTGTTGAGGGTGGAGCATAGGCTAAGGTGTTCCAATACACATAATAAACCAAACCAAATCAACCCAATCCAATTAAAACCGAACCATGACAAAACCTAAAATACGAGAAATACCGAAATTCCACAAGTTGAGAAAAAAATAAAAATACATGCCAAAAATCCAGATACGAGTATAAATACGAAATACTGGAAATACGAAAAATACGGGAAATGAGGGTGACAGCTGCAGTCGCCGAGTTCTCCTCTAGAACACTAGCCTCCTCAGTTCTCGCGATCGTAGGCACCTCGGCATTCAAAGGACCTACGACAGAGGCAATTTTTTCTTCTCTTCTCAAAGAAGGACCTTCGGCAGGCAAAGGGATAGTAACTCTATCTACCGGACGCAGCGGCTCCCGAAGGGGCACCCCAGGGGCAGGCTCCTCAGGAAGTTCCTTTTGTATATTCGACCACCTAGACTTCCTCTTCGCCTGTACAAATAAAAAAGTAATAAGCGGAAAGCCTGGAATAAAAGAACCAGAATATAAAGGACCGAGGTATACCTGTGAAGAAGATTCAACAGGCGGAGTATTCTGCCGCGGCAAAGACTATCACATGGGTCCGTTCTGTTTGGGTACACCCTGCTTGGTTCTCTTGGTAGGAGGAGAACTCACCTCCGAAGGAGCCCGACGTTTCGACGAGGTATTCAAGGGTGTTGCATCCTCTCTCCTTTCCCGGGAAGTACTAGAACCATCCGAGGATCTACCACCAGATGACGCAAGCTCTCGGAGATGCGTAAGGGCCGACTGAGGCACAACCAACTTCGTCCCCTCAATCAGACTCCGTTCTCTATCAGAGCCCAATGATAAGTTATTCGCCAAGCAGTGAAACTTTACGGTAGAATACAAGATATGAGTCTCTCCGTTCATTACAAGGATCGTAAATTTCACTCCAGTGCACCCGGCATTGTAATAATACCACGCACGGGCGCCATCCAGAAGAGTTTCCTCATAACCGAGGCAAGAGCTTGGATTGTTCATCATCGTCTGGCTATAGTTGAACAGTCGTGCAAACCGACTCAACAAATAGGGCTCCAGATACACCTGGTTCTGATTCCAGTATACTAACTGTGAGGGACAAATGGACTGCAGCCAATAGAAAGCATCAAGAGTCAAATCGCTCTCCTTTCCACCCCGGTCTACTAGCTCCTCATCTACGAGATAACCCTTGTAAGAGGGCGAAACCCTGTTGAAATCATATCCATCCAAGCAGCCTAACATCCACCTACAGATGGCGACGCCCTGGTGAAGCCATTTCGCCCTTAATAGTTGTGCAGCTTCGTATCCCCCTTCTCATAATCATCAATGGTGTCAGGGGCTATCAAACCTAGGCGGTGTAACGCCAACTAAGCCATCAAATAGTGGTAAGGGATTTCATCCCGAGGGAACTTACTGTAACGCTAACCAAGCCATCAAATAGTGGTAAGGGCTATCAAACTTGGTCGGTGTAACGCCAACCAAGCCATCAAAAATCAACTTCACAACTGGCATAATGAGTTCCCGATTGATCCGCCCCTCGGATCCAGAGCCTCCAGGAACCACAGCTTTTTGCATCCATATCATCAGAAAAGCAACCAGCCTTTTCGAGATCAAAACAGTCAAGTTCTGACAAAAATAGTTATGACCGATGGAAGTAGGTTTTCTCTCAACATATACGGAAGGGGATGACACCTTGGCCTTGATCATCACGGTCTCTACTTCATCAGTGGTGTACGCCCTACGCATGGTAAAGTGGACGTTCCCCGACTCTGACGATTCTTGCGTGAAGATATAGTCCTTCCAAGCAGAAATATGGGGATCAGTCTTCGCAGAGTCCTGGCATACACATACCTGATGATGGCAAAGTAGTTCTTTGTATACTGCCATCATTTCAGGGTACTTATTCTCCAGCCCCAAAAAATTCTCTTTACTAGGAGTATATTTCTCATACGGATCTTTACCCAAAGGCAGCTTCGAGATGGCGTACAGCTCATGGAGGGCTAGCCCCATCTCTCCACACGGAATATAGAAAGTACTGGTGTGGTGATTATACAACTCCAGCAAAGCCACAAACAGGGGCTGATTGATCTCCATACCATGTTCAGTAGTCTTGATGGCACGACACAAGCCAGGACCTTTCAGCTCTGTCTTGAACCTACCCAATACCCATTGGGTTAATTCGCGCTATTTAGTCTCAGGATGAATCCAGCCTTCGACCCCGAAGGCTCCTTTCGGATATGTGCATCCCGTCACTAGAAGTCGATTAGCGAAAAGAGAAGCCACGAATGGATGTGCAATCGGGATAAAATCGCTGAGCAGGTGACCGGGAAGCAACACCCGCAAAGTGTATGACGGACCATCACGTATACTTTTAAAAGTATCCTTTCTCTTAGTGTACTTGTCCACCTTGAAGTGGCCTATCATTAATCATCCTGCTCCGGGTCAATTCCTATTCCATACGTCACTTTTCGACAAAGCAGAAGAAAACTAAGAGCGGAAGATGCCGATCAATTGATGGAACATACAAGGCGAGGCTGTCGTTCTCAAAGTACCAATACTCCCTTATCTTCAGGAGGTCGGCCTCTTTCAAAGTCAGTTGGTCACCGAAGAGGAACCGAGGCTTTAGCATCGCGGCATCAGAAGGGAGAGACAACTTGCCTCGATCCATCATACGACGGAAGTAGAAATGTTGTTGATCACGTATCTTAGCCAACCGTTCTTTTAGATGGCCTTTGGCAATCAACTTCTTGGCAGGATTAACAAGCGCCTTATCGACATTTATGCCTAGTGCGCAGACCGATGAGTCAAAGAGGACCTCGACAAAAAGAGGCATAGCCATAAAAACTGCACATAAACAAAATAATAGTCAGGAAAATATAAGTATTTTTTGCAAGAAGTAAGCATCCGCCCAGACACTGTTTAGTGTTACTGCGCATCAGTAAGTAAGCATTTGTGCAGGCACTGTTTAGTGGTACTATGCGTCAGCAAGCAAATATCCTTGCAGGTACTGTTTAGTAGCACTGTACGTCGACAAGCAAGCATCCGTGCAGACACTGTTTAGTGACTCTGCACGTCAGCTGAAACCTTATCACATCTTACAGTCGTTACTTCGTAAAAGTGACAACCATGTGCATTAGTCGATGGAGCTTCAGCACATCTTACAAATACTACTCTAAAGAGTAGTACTCATGCGCATCAACGGGAAGAGCTTTAGTACATCTTCGAGATGCTACTCCGAGAAGTAAGCGCTCATGTGCATCAACAAAATAAGGCATCGACGCTCATCAAACACCTACTTGCAACAGGAGGATGCACATCCCCGTGCACTCTAGCATCAACAACCAGAGAGTCATCAACATCGATAGCCTCCGTGGCCGACCGCTTCCCTCTGGCCTTTCTTGTGCTCGCCACAGCCGCTTTGGGAGCCCGACGGGCTTTCTATCTCTTGGGGGCCATAATAGAAAACTAGGGTTTTGGGTTTAAGAAAGAAGAAGAAATTTCTCTCTAAAAAATCTTGAAGGAGAACAGTAATGGCAGAAAGTCTTTCTCTCTCCGAACAAAGCCATACTCAAAGGACGAAGCCACGTCAGCAAATAAAGACAAAAAAGACCCTTCTCTTTTGAAGAAATGCTTCGAACATCGTGGAGATAAAATGAAATAATAACGGATCTTCTTCCTTAAAATGAGAAGTCATCATCATTTTTTAAATGAAATGACAGCTCAAAGGCATTAAGTACTGACGACTATAAAAAATGCTTGACAGCCTATCAAGAACCCGCTGTGCACTTCCTGTGCCACGTGACGATTCATGCTTCTGTTCAAAGTGCTCCAAACTTGTCTAAGTTTGAAAACTTTGAATGGGGCCTTGTAGAAGCATAAGAAAGTGCAGCATCTACAAATAGCGTAAGAGCAAATTGCTTCACACAAATTCAAAGAAGTGTAGGAGATATCAAACTGCTACGCGCTTCACAAACCACATAAGAAAAGACATTGCATAAAGGGAAATACTTTACTAAAAATCATGTTTACAAAGATCTAGTACAGACTCTTCATGATTACATATAAAAATCTCAACAGCCTAGAAGTGCGCAGCCTACAAGTCTACAGCCTATAAATCTATAGCCTACAAGTGCACAGACTATAAGTGCACAGCCTACAAGTACGTAGCTCTTCGGATAGTCAGAGCGAATCACTTCCTTGACAGGTGTGCAGCTTCTCCACTCTAATATGGTTAATGAAGCATTTATTTAGCAGGGCAGAGCACAACCTATTGCTCTTCAGATTGTCAATCAATCCAAATCCGGTATCTTGGACCTTGAAGACATCCAAAATGTTGTTCAGGTTCGAACTCTTTATGCCAAATGCTCAAGTGCATCTCGAAACTCGGAAGTTATCCTTCACCAAGACTACAACTTCTTTGAACGAAAAGATATACAACCAATAGTCGATTTATGCAAGGCCTATGGCCGTTTGAAGCCAAGTCGGGGTCGAGCATGACAGAGAAATGTCAAGAAACTATGAGTAAAGTCTTACCCAAAAGCTCCTTTTTATATAGGCTGTGTGGAACAACCCACACACCACGTGGTAGGAGGTCAAAGGACTATAGATTAATAGGATGAACCTAGGACTCAGCATAATGCATCTCATTTAATGGATTCATTTGACTAAGCTTTTAGTCACCGCTTCTCGAGCCCCCAAAGGGGTAGTAATTAAGGAGACTGCTGACTCAGCCATGGAAGAGAATATTGACTCAACAATTAAAGAGACCTTTTCTCCCCAAAAGTGCAGCTCCTTTATAGTTACCTAGAAGCGCAGCTCCTTCATAGTCTGTCACGACCCGCTCTCGAAAAATCGGACACGAGCCGGACACGCCCAGCCTTCGTCGTTAGACACGACGAAGTAAGCTGTACCAAACTAGGGAAATCTAACCAGATAAACATAATGTACACAATCACAACATCTATACACGATCCCAGAATGATCACCATAATCCACAATTCTATATATATAAATGTACTAGTCATCAAGAATAAAATATACTATGAACTCTAAAACAATATCTAAGTGTAAAGCTAACAGTCTAAACCTGAAGCCTCTATCTAAGTCATGTCTCCATCCTACTCAGCTAATGTCCCAGGTTCCGGCCCATATGGCAGAATGATATCCTACAAGTATACCTGTAACATGTCTAGTCAGGAACGGAGCAAAGTACAGTTCTAGGTAATGATCAAGACATCATGATATGAAAGTACAAGGGAACATGGTATGTAAAGCACAAGAAAGAACATGGTGTATAAGCACATGAAAGAATATGGTATGTAAGAACATGGTATCTCAGGAATCACAGAAACTAAGTACAAGATATATCTCCTGAACATGTGTGCACAATATCTGAAATATAACTAAGTATGTGACCGGCTAGGGGTAAGCACATGAAACACATGAATCACATGAAAGAACATGAATGGTACGGCTTAGGACCCGCGTGCACGATGCGGGGCCTAAGCTAAACACACCTGAGTTGTTTCTTGGGTTTGGTCACATAAATAGTATATTTTCCTGCCCCAAGTACAAGTAATAAGAACAAGGAACATAAGCACCAGAAAAATATGTCGTGTCGCAGTGTGTCAATCAAGGAAGAACATGATATAATGAAATGTACAAGACCATAGAATGTACTAACCTTGCTCCAGGAAAGTACGGGTGAAGATCGGAGCTAGATGTCCTCTTGTTTTAATTGGTACAAGCTGGTTAATTTCTAAACAAGTATCCACTAGCTTCCTACATCTACTAACCATGTCTAATTATAAAATAATTATAAGATATACTAACTATACTCTAGATAGAGCAGTAAATATGCAATTGTTCACAAAATATACCATAATATTCATAAGTTTAGCTATAGATACCAATTATTAGTGCTACCAAACATATAGACTTTAACAAATACTACTAACCATGATAGACTTTAACTCTCAGGTTGCATTTAAACTACACCACACCCATGCAAAGCATGTAAAGCCAAGCCCTTCCATATGTTATATATATATATATACCCATAGTCACAGTAGCTTACAAAAGTAAGTTACATGTTAATTGAAACCAACTCTACCTCTCAAGCAACTATAGCTTAAAATGGCCCCTAACTTGCTTGGTCCACTCATTTCAATTTCAGCAACACACAACATTTAGACCATACTAATACAAATCCAAACGAATACAAATAACTCAGAGGCTCAAAGTATAAGTAACTCAACCCAAAGATCATCAACAAATATTCAAAAGACTGAGCAGTACTCAAAATGACAAGATTCAATGAGACAGATTTGAACACAAGCTTTGCCAAGCACACGGAGATAACAACTTTACTTAGTAATTCCTATACAAGCCCAGACCGATCCTAGGGTTAGTCCACCATCAGCTCGAAGCTAGTCTATATTAACCAAGTCACAGCCTGTAAGAATTTTCCCATCACAACCCTCCCATACTCTCCAGTTCAAATACAATTTAAAATATACTAATCTACAACAGATCTCAGCATTGTAAATACACGTCTCATGAACATGGACACCTAAAGCCCAAAATTACTCTAAACCTCATCCTTTCTGATATTTAACCGTATTCATTCAAACATTAGCACTAATTACAAGCTTAAATTTGTATTTAATATAGACATAACAAATAACACAACTCAAGAAAAAAATTAAAAAGCATTTAACCAAAATCCTAATCCTGTACTTAACCTCGGAATTTCATTATTCGGTTGCAATAAAGATTCACCAAACACTCAAGCTGAAAGTTCAATTCGAATGTCCAGAATATCATCCCAATCAAATGTTTAAAACATCCAAAATCAAAATTCCAAACAATACTCCAAACCAAATACCCACGTCTTACGACACCAATCAGGGAGATAAGGTCGAATACGGCGCAAGCGCTGGATACGAACGTCAACTTGGTCTGACATGGACAGCACCAGCCCTGGACACCAATGTAAAATCTGGACACGACGACTTGAATCTTAGACACACACACACGCATACGAACACAGCCTCTCAGCACCAAATGAACCGCACCCCTAGACACAGTCGCACCTTGACACGCCTCACTGGTTGGATACGACAGCCTTATGAACACGCACGCGAACACACACCAATGTCTCAACCCGATCCTGGCCACACTTACTCATCAAATTTGATATTGAAAACCTACAATCAATAGGGAAGGTAGCATAGTACCTGAAGGAGAGGGTTCAACGAGATCAAGGACACGTTCTCATGAGGTCGGACACGATCAAACGTGTTGGATACCAACGCTCGCGAGCCAACCCGCTCGGTGCTTCCTTAGAGAATTTCCAACGAACACCTAATGTTCAAACAATAGAAACGGATTTAACATGGGAGATTGTTCATCGACTGAAACCAAATTAAAACAGAAAAATTTAGATCAAGAAGTTGCAGAAAAAAATCGAGAGTTCGAAGAACAGCTCACTAGGGATTTCTGATGGGGCTCGTCGATCGCCGGAGAAGGTTGATTGCTGCACTCAAGGCGGTGCGATGCCGGAACGCCGTCGAAGTCATCGTCGATTGTTGCCAAAATGGTGGCAGAGTCTCCCGGGGGAAATCGACCGAAGCTTGTTCAGTCGCCGGTAGAAGCAGAGCTCGCCATCGCCATGGCGTTTCACCCCTCGTTGCTGTCACTGGGTAGGCTGCCGGAGACAAGGTGGTGACGCCGTCGCCATCTCCGGTTGCCGTGGACGAAGACTTTAGGGTTAGGGTTTGCTCTGGAGTAGAAAGGGGGAGCCGAGCTCAAAAGCTCAGAGAGAATGAATTCAGAAATGAATTCTCTCTCTTCACTCACTCGGCTAAGAGAAAGGGAAAAGTGAATTATTCACTTAGGCCCCTCCGCTAAGGAGCTTTTTCATAGAAGCCCCTCACTGCTGGCCCTTCCCGCAATTGTAAATTATGTAGATAAGCCCCCTACCTTTCACTAATTGCAAGATCTGATAGAAAATCAGTTAGAAATTTGAAAAAATTTGTGGGGACCACTAAGATAGTTATAACCACTAGGAAAATACAACCATGCCAACTAATTCAAACTCTATCTTCAAATTAGTTAATCAAAATTTAAATAAGAATTATCTAATCAATCAAATTTTTAATTTAGCAAAACTTTTAAAATTTCTTAAAAGTAGGAAGGTGGGTTTACAAATCTACCCCCTTACAAAAATTTCGTCCTCGAAATTCAAAGGTAAACATGATACAAAAATGGCACAAGGTTTTAAGATTAATTAGGCATGAGTGTGAATATGGTAAATGACCGGTATGAAAATTTGAATATCCTGACAAAATGAATGGATACAAGGGCACGATTGATAATGATCAAACTTTGTCAGGCATGAAGTGAAATGAAATTAGTTAAGACTAAGCACAAAATTTCAGGCAGGAAATTGATGTGACATGATCTATAATGATCAAAAATCCGATAAGCACAAGATGGAATGAAGTTTTAATTACAACTTAGAGGCATAAAACCATGAAGGCACGATCTCATAATCAAAATTTTAGCACAATTAAAATGGAGCAATTAGAAGATCATGGGTAGATAGGTATGATCAAGATTTAGACAAAGCACGATCAAAATATAGGTACAATAATAATAAAAATCCAGTGGAACAGAATCAAAGTCTAGTAATCAAATGGCCCAACGATAAAATGCAAGAAGGAAAAATTGTTGATTGAGAAAACGTATGGGACTACCCGAAAGATATTTGTATTAAATCAAGGTGATCATGCAAGGATTTGTGATTCTCGAAAATCTATAATCATATGAAAAAGGGAATATAATTTCCATGATACCCGAGAACATATAGGTATTTGAAATCACTTTGCTTAGAATCCCTACCCCGCCAGTATATATCTGACTGTTGTGGATTTTCGGCTCCATAACTCAAATAACAATATGTCACCGAATATTCTATCAACCTTATCCATTTTCCAACAATCATTGATGAAACAACCCAAATTATCAAGGTATGAAAAATATGACAAAGTTTCAATAATACTTGAAAACCTATGAATGTCTGAAATCACTTCAACTTAGAGTTCCTGTCTCGCTAGTGCGCTGCTGGCTGCAGTGAACCCTCAGTATCTATAGTCCAGATAATGACTGCAGCGCGCAACTGCCATGCCCCAGTAGATCATCGAATAGTCTTTCAACCTTATATATCCATAGGAATTTAAAATTTCAAGCATTCAAAATAAGTTCCGGTAGTCCAAGTCAAAAATGGTATTATCTGTCTGTTAGAATATAAGGGTTTATTAGGTACTAAGAAGCAACAGGGAGTCCAATCAAAGAGTAGTGAGTACAAAAGGGCAACCTGGGAGATTTAGAATCTTGAACAGGGAATCAAAGTTTTAAATAGTAATCGAAATCTCAAAGGAAATCCGGGATGTAACAAGATTCCGTATATGAAATATTATCCCGAAGGGTAACAGAGTCTCGAAAGACGAACAGAAGCAAGGCATCAGATAGAAGACAAGGTCGCAAAATAAGAAATAAAATCGTGCATTGGAAACGAAGTTCAACAAAATCTCAAGTGACAACAAAATCTCGAAGGAAAACAACCTCCAATAGGATACAAGGTCTCAAATAGAAAAACAATATCAACAAGGTCGTGATTAGAAAATAAAATCTCGAATAGAAAATCTTGACGAGAAAGCAAGATATCGAATAGGAAATAAAGTCGCAGATATGAATTAATTCTCGAACAAAAAATCTCGAACAAGGAACAAGACCATGAATAGTGAATAGAAAACAGAGTTTCAATTAGTGAATTAGAAAACAAGCATCGAATTGTGTACATGAAAACAAGCGGAATCTTAAATAAGAAACAATGTTTAAAATGAGTCGTGAACAGAAAACAAATTCTTCAACAGGATGGGTCACGAATAGGAAACAAATCTTAATAGGGAATAAGTCAAAATCTCATAATAGAAAACGAACCTTCAAACGAAATCTTGAATAGGAGCAAGGCCCAAACAAGGTTTTGAATATGAACAAGGTTTAAGTGGAGAACCAACTTTTTCAAATAGAAGTCAATCACTAAAGACAAAGTTATGAACAATGAATATGAAAGAAGTTATCGAACAGAAGATGTCGAATAAGAACAAGGTTACGAAGAAGATTCTAGAATAGGAATAATATCAAAATCTATCAAGCTCTCAAACAGGAACAAGAAAATTCTAAAAAAATCTAAATTGGAATGCAAATCACGCTCCATGATATTATCCAATCATGCAAGAAAAGCCTTTGGTCTACAGTTTATCTTCAGTATTCCTCCGAAACTGGAATCACTTCAACTTCTTCAATTGTACTGACGTAGGCTGGTCCCTGCGGTAGTGCTCCAGATGATTGTTGAATCTGAAAAGGCAGGTCCCCTTGCTGTAGTTCTAGTACTCTTCGTGCTCGTACTTGGGCAGTATGGTCAGTGGCCTCCGGACAGTCCTTGACTTGGTGGGCAGGCGATCCGCAGTGCAGGCATAGCCTTCGTCTCTTGTGGCACTCTTTGTGGTGATGTCCTGGCAACGGCAGAAATTGCAAGTGGTCGTCATCTGAATCTGAGTCTGGATCTCCTGCTGGGCTGAAGCGCAGAGCCTCTAATAGGAATATACGTCTGCTGGCGTGCTGGCTGTTGAGATCTGCTTTCGATGATACGACTAGTGGTATGACCGAAGAAACGCCGACTGAGTGTTGCGACGCTTTGCGGGTCTAGGCTAGTTGTTGTCTTCGTCATAAGTCTTCATGTCTCTCCTGGACTTCATCTTCCGATCTCGTTCTATTGTCTGTGCTATATTCTGGATCTCCTGGCTAGTGGCTATAATTTTCAGAGGAGTCGGATCCTCCAAGACTTGGATGATCTTCAGTGGCGGCTCCAGGTTCTCTATCTACTTCTCGGTGCAAGATATGCGCTAAGTGTCGGAGAAATCCAAGTATCTGAGTCTGGAAATCAGAAGTCCTTTCTGGCTCGGAGAGTATATCCACAAGTCTGACTTGGAAAAGGATGGCATGCTCCCTCTGGTTGTCAAGGGACTTTTCAAACATCTCCGTCAACTACATACTACCCATGGGGATAGTAGAGTGATATAAGGTAGTGGAGGCTCGAAACCCTCAAGTGTAGGTGGATCGATCGTTGTTGTGTCGCGTGCTTTTGAACTATCTGAAAAATAGAAAACTGTTTAAGTAACCTAGACCTAAAACAAGTGTTTATAGAGTATCAATATACCCGACGTACCCGATTTCCTATGCTGTGATCTAGTTTCCCTAGTTTAATCAAGTCCCCTAATAGTACTCTAATACCTAGGTACTATTAGGACAGACCTGCATGGGCCACCACTAAAAACATGTTACGATCCGCTCCCGAATAATCGGACAAGTGTCGGACACGCCCAGCCTTCGTCGTTAGACACGACGAAGTAAGCTGTACCAAACTAGGGAAATCTAACTAGATAAACATAATGTACAATAATCACAGCATCTATACACGATCCCAGAATGATCACCATAATCCATAATTCTATATATATAAATGTACTAGTCATCGGGAATGAAATGTACTATGAACTCTAAAACAATATCGAAAAGTAAAGCTAACAGTCTAAACCTGAAGCCTCTAGCTAAGTCATGTCTCCATCATACTTAGCTAATGTCCCAGGCTCTGGCCCATATGGCAGAATGATATCCTGCAAGTATACCTGCAACATATCCAGTCAGGAGCGGAGCAAAGTACAGTTCTAGGTAATGAACAAGACATCATGATATGAAAGTACAAGGAAACATGGTATGTAAAGCACAAGAAAGAACATGGTGTATAAGCACATGAAAGAACATGGTATGTAAGAACATGAAAGAACGTGGTATCTCAGGAATCACAGGAACTAAGTACAAAATATATCTTCTGAACATGTGTGCACAATATCTAAAATATAACTAAGTATGTGACCGGCTAGGGGTAAGCACATGAAAGCACATGAATGGTACGGCTTAGGACCCGCGTGCACGATGCGGGTCCTAAGCTAAACACACCTGAGTTGTTTCTTGGGTTTGGTTACATAAATAGTATATTTCCACACCCCAGGTATAAGTAATAAGAACAAAGAATATGAGCACCAGAAAAACATGTCGTGTCGTAGTGTGTCAATCAAGGAAGCACATGATATAATGAAATGTACAAGACCGTAGAATGTACTCGCCTTGCTCCAGGAAAGTACGGGTGAAGATCGGAGCTAGATGTCCTCCTGTTTTAATTGGTACAAGCTGGTTAATTTCTAAACAAGTATCCACTAGCTTCTTACATCTACTAACCATGTCTAATTATAAAATAATTATAAGATATACTAACTATACTCTAGATAGAGCAGTAAATATGCAATTGTTCACAAAATACACCATAATATTCATAAGTTTAGCTATAGATACCAATTATTAGTGTAACCAAACATATAGACTTTAATAAATACTAGTAACCATGATAGACTTTAACTCTCAGGTTGCATTTAAACTACACCACACCATGCAAAGCATGTAAAGCCAAGCCCTTCCATATGTTATATATATACCCATAGTCACAGTGGCTTACAAAAGTGTAATACCCCAGTCCCAAAATACGTAGGACTAGGTACATCGACATGCCAGCTGTATACATACGAAGCATACTCCAATATATGGAAACCTCGTATGGATACATAAGCTATAAAATATAGTAGAACCATAACTAATCTCATTCACACAAATAAATGAATAAAAGATATCATATAATGAGAATGATTTGTCTTGATACAATATGTTGGGCGGAGACAAATCCACTACCAACAAGTAAAGGAAAAATATATGAAAAAAGAAATAATTTTTGGCGACCGAAGCAAAGACGATCCAATTGCAATCATCCTCGAATAAATAGCGATGATCACGGCTAAAGCTAGAACACATGTGAAAGACAAAAGCACACACCTGGAGAGATAACCAGGTCCTCAGAGGGACGTAACACGACACATAATATCATGCCATATAAACTGAATAAATATTACTCAAATAAATAAGTCAATTAAATTTATAACATGGTCCAATACACACCTATTGAACGAGCGTACCATCCCTCCAACCAAACAAGGACAGGAGATGGTAAACTAATTCACGACGACATATCTTTCCATGCTATGAATCCAATATGGTATCCGGACCCCAACAAGGTTCAATACCTTCTCATCGAAGTAGTAAGTCACACCTACAACCAATCAAGAACAAGATGTGACGAACTAATCTGCGATAAGTTATTCTTCCAAGCCACGGTCAGATACAAGTACCCAAACCAAAAGTACTCGTAACTAACGTATAAAGGTGCCTAACCGTTCTATGTGAAATGTAGTTAAGAACAATCCTTCCTACGCATGGGCCCTGGCTAAATAGGATCGGCATGGTCCCTTCTTGGGCACCAGAGGCCCCATCAGTAAGAGTATGACGTTCCGCAGAATCGTCAGTGGCCGTCAGTAATCATGGGTAATCTGACCCGCGTCTCCGACGGAGCTCACGGGTTACAAAAGGAAAAGTGCATCGAAGCCCATACGCTAAGGAATTGTCCTCCCCGCCCAATGCCTACTATGTTGTATCCACAACACAAAGCCACTATAACCGCTAAGTTAAACTAGCATACAACCTCTATTAGCGGTTATTCCTATCGCACGGCTTATACGCACCGGTGGCTAGCCAGTCATGCATGTCTGTATTCTACATGCGACATACAACTTCGTGTTACAACGTGTCAAGGCCAATGAATGCAACACACAAGGTGGTCTCTTAAGTCTAGGTTTAATGTGTAAAAATAATACATAGTAGGAAATATAAAAGAACAGTAAGTTCTAACAGGTTATGCTATGTATCACAGTTTTTTTGCATAAAGAAAATAAATAATGCATGAAATATGAGCTAAAATAAATAAACAGCAAATGGCAAGGTGTCTTGCATGGTTCGACGCCTGGCGTGCTGCGATGATCAAGGTGGCATGAACTGGGACTTTGGTGTAACAGCTACATAAGGGGACCTCGGATGATGGCACGGATAGTTTCATTGGGTCCAGGACGGTTGAATTAGTTAGGGTGGACATAAGGTAAGCTAGAATTGGCGAAGGAATGACTTGGTTATGGACAGGAAAGATATCTAAAGAATGGGTTAAATAATGTATATGTTTTTATAAAACTTTTCTTAATACTTAAAAAAAATAGTTTTATTTAGTAAAATAATTAATTTAATTACTTGAAAATCCAAAAATCTTTTTAGGGAGAAAAATCTAAGTTTTGACAGAATACTATTTCCAAGTATAAAAACTATATTTTATATATGAAGATATTTAGGTACTTATTCAAAAACAATAAGGGGTTATTTAGGCCAAAACTATAACTTGTCAAATACATTTATATACATCTTATTCGAGAAAAATATTTTAGAGTCAAAAATTTACTTTAAAATTATCTAGAACATTTTTGTAAAAGTTTCTAAAATGATAATAAAAATACAAGTAATAATATTTAGCAAGACAACAAATAATAAAAATAACAGTAGTAATAATAATAATTACTAGTATTGATGTTGTTAATAAATAATAATAATAACAGTAGTAATAGTATAACATCCATAAGTTTCTAGTGCTGTAAAACACCTAGAAAGCACTAGAATAATAGGCAGTACTACTTATAACTAAAACACCAAAACAAAAACAAAAAACAAAACAAAAACAAAACAAAACAACAAAAAAACAATGAAAGGAAACTGTTAATAAATAATAATAATAATAATAATAATAATAATAATAAATATAATAATAATAATAATAAAAACAATCAGTGGTTCTCCTCTTTCGAGGAGAACAACCTTCCAGTAAAATACGGAAGAATCAAAACCCTTTTTTTTTTTGAAGCAAAGAATCAAAACCTTTCAGTAAAGCAAAATAGAGAGAGATTAGAAAGAGGGAGAGAGAAGCTGGATTAGCGAGGCGGCGGAGTGGGTTCCTGGCGAGAGAAAAGGGGAGGCAGAGAGAAGGAGATAGGGAGAGAGAGGTGAGCTGGGAGAGCGGGAGCTGTGGGTTTTAGCGCTGGACAGAGAGGGAGAGAGGGGCAGCGACGAGCGGAAGAGAGGCGGCGCGGTGCTCGGCCGCGGAGGAGGAGCTGCAGCGCCGCGCGAAGTGTGGTGGCGGAGCTAGCGGCGGCGGAGGCGCTCAAGAAGGAGGGGTGCGCGCGGTGGGGAAAAGGCAAGAAGGCGGTCGGGAGGCCGAAATCGGAGTTCGACGAGCGGGGCGCTCGGCCAAGGCGGCGCTGGTCGGCGTCGGTGCGCGTGGACGGCCAGTCGTGGCGCGCTGGGGCAGCGCTGCTGGGTGCGGCACGCCAAGGAGGTGGCGGCACGGATGCGGAGTCGACGGGGTTCATGTCGGCAGCTCAGGCAGAGACCGCGATAACCGGGCGCGACTCCAGTGGATGTAAGTTTAGGTTTAGGGTTTTATTTGGGGGCTCTGGGGGGTTTTTGGCTGTGGCACCGGCGGCGATGGCCGTGGTGGCGGTGACATATTTGGGGGTTTTTGGGTGGTACCGATAGCCGTGGTGGCGGTGGTGTTTCGGATGGTGACCACAATGGTGGTCGGGTTGGCCTTGGGGAAAGGGATTGGCGATGGCAGCGGTGTGTTGCGGTGACGGGGAGGTCGATGGTGATTGCTGCGGTTGTCGGAGAAGAGGAGTGGTGGCAGCTGCTATAGGCGGTGGTGGTATAGGCTGGAGTGGTGGTGGCCGGTAGGATTTTGGCCAGAGGTCGGGTTTGGGATGGGTGCTGGTGTTCCGGCTAGGTCACGCCAGATGGGGTAGCCATGGCTGTGGTCGGGACGGTAGGATGGCAAGGTTGGAACGATGCGTTCGGTGTGGAGGTGGGCGGCCACAGTGGTGGCGGGTGCTAGCCGGACCTATGGCAGAGTTTAGGATTAGGGCTAGGGATTGGATGTTTGTCGTGTCGGGTTTTAGACACAGAGGAGAGGAAAAAATTTGTATATGTAAAAAAAGGATAACCTATTGGAAAGACACCCGGGTCGGACCCGAGGCCGTCACGGCTGACACGAAAGAGATGGACACCGACACGATGCACGTACACTGGTGGAGAGAAATTTGTGGAGAATAGATATTTATGGAGGAGTACCTGCCTATTTATAGGATGTGGGAATTCTCATTTGGATAGGATTAGGAATATTTAAAATCCAATTAGATAATTCGCAACTTAATTTAAAATCAACCAAATCCAAATACAAATACAAATCCAATTTAAATCTAATTAAATTTTTAGTTTAAAATCAAAATGGGATAAATCAAATTTTAAATATTTAACTATTTAAATAAACCCATAAATTTAAATCAAGATTTAAATTGCCACAATAATTTTAAAATATGTTTTCCAAAAATACTAATAATAATAATTTCAAAAATTACATTATTATTTAAAAATAAACCAATAAATAATTACGAAATATATATGTATGCACAAGTAATATTTACAAATATATACTTTTCTGGTATACCATCTTATAAGCAGGTTTTTCATAAATAACTCATATATTTAGAAATTTTGATAGCTAAAAATAATTATTATATATATTATCTTGGAACTATAAAAATAGAAAAAAAATGTTCTTCTAAAAATATGTACGCTCGCACATATTCGCACTCGTCGAGCAATTACGAAAATAAAATTTCGTGCGCGACGTATAATACGACTTCCTCGACGTACAATACAAAATTTTAAATCAGTACTAAATTTAATAAAAAAATTAATAGTAGAAATTTAGGAGTTTTACATCCTACCCAACTTAAAAGAATTTCGTCCTCGAAATTAAGATTTAGTAGGGGGTGAGAAGACACAAGGGGGGTATTGATGGGGAACAAACAATGACAAAATTATGCCGTAAGAAATCGTGACCTAGATCATAGAAAAATAATACGGTATGGTCATAATCGATAGGAAGGCTAGAGAAAGTTCTAGTATAATGCCTTCGTCCTTCTAAAATAGGTGAAGGCGAAAGCAATAAGGGGTTCAAAGATGATATTATCGAGTACGAATACGTGGTTCAAGGATGACTGAAAAAAATCTCAAAAGAAGTTGCCAAGGCAGTCGCGGATGGGACTCTAAAGGACAAGTTTAGCTATGTCCCTATCCACGTAGAAGGATAGATATAAGCGAACCAAAGTGCACTCGGTTGATCAGACCATCATACACCGGTTCTGAGTAGACAATACGTTAGTGGACATGCCCAAATAACATATGTCTTGAAACAAGCTTGATAAAAATTGAGCTTGCAAAAACTAGGCTACATTATCATCATTAGTCTAGATAGTAAAAATATAGGCACGAGATTAAGATTGAAATAAAGAACAAAATATGAATAGTCTAAGAGTCATAAGAATCTAAGTCTTGTTTATTCCTATACCATCATTCTACGGTTTTATCGACCAAGGCTTGGTTGAACAAATAGGTTAAATTCCTCTAGTCTCTATGGGCTAGATAATACTATTTGTATTCCCTTAATGGTCAAGGGTGTGTCAGGTTGTGGGGTATTCTACTTAAAGAATTAAGCTAAGGGTGTTTGGGACATCTAACTAGTAGGGTCAATCACTAGCAAGCACGAAAGGAAGATAAGATTAATGATAGAAGGAATCAAGAAAGATGCAAATCAATGAGTCAAACGATAGATAAAATCTAAAAAAGAGGTCAAGTATGTGGATGAGATCCTAGACACTAATCCTATACGCAGGCTTGCTTGGTACGGTAAAGTAACCAAACAATTTATCTGACCTGCATAGGTGTAATACCCAGTTTTCCAGATAAGGATAATTTTGAAATTTTGTAATTATAATTATTATTTATTGATAATTATTTCATATTATGATTTTTGGTGATTTTTAATCATTTTTAAACTATTTAAAATTATGACTTGTGATTTTGACATTTTACTATTGTTTGATTTTAATTTCGAGGAATTTGTCACCCCCAATTTTCAGGAACAGAGGTATTTTTGTTATTTTGTATTTTTGAAATATTTTTGAAATTTATTTTATTATTTATGATATTGTTTTGAGATTATTTGAGTCGGGTTCGAATTTCAGCTCAGTCCGACTTGAAACGGGGACCCGGGGGTAGTTTTAACTTTAGTGGACCCACACATTAGTTAGCCATGGCCCACATGATAAAATATTTTAGTTAGAGGTTAGACTAATTATTATGGATATGGTTAGTGTGATTAGAGACTTTAGAATGACTAATTTAGCCCCAACCAATTAGCCCTTTCCTAATACTAATAGAATAGGTTAGTGGGGGCATTTTGGACCTTACCATAATAGGACAAATAGCCCCATATGGCCAGCCACTTTGGGAGAGGATAGGCTCAAGTTCATTTCATTATTCTCATCCACACTCTCTCTCTTGTTCTTTCCCAAATTTCTAGAGAGCAATCCCTAGCAATTTCTCCACCAAATCCTTCCATTTCGCCACCAAATCTTCTTCTTTCCTTCTCTATTCTAGCCAAGGAGGAAGCTACCCAAGTTTGGGAGGATTCGGAGCTCATTCGTGTTCTTTTGGAATCTCTACGTGTCGGTGTCGTTCCGGGAAGGCTTTTCTTTGATTCGATCTACCGGGAGGTATAAATCCCTTCTCCTTTTCATTTCCTCATGCATATAGGTATATTTTGAACCCATAGGAATGATCCCCATGGTTGTATCTCCATTTGTGTCCATTTTGTGTCCATTTGGAGGTCATAGGAGTGTCCTTTGTGTTGTGGTTGTGTCATGTGGGAAAATCCCAAATTTGGACACACTATGTGTTGTTGTTATGTATGAATGAATTATTACATGTTTAATCTCAAATTTTTGTATTGGAGATGTGTTCTATAGTGTCTCATATATATATATTAGTGTAGAGAGTGAGTTCTTGATATATTATGTTATATACTTGTGTTCTTTTGTCTCAAACTACCCAAATTCGTCATAATTTTTATCCACATTTTTAGTAGCAATAGCAACTTAGAAATGTCATAACTTTTAGCTTAAAACTCCGATTTATCTTCTGTTTTTTTTAAAAGAACCGTATCGAAGTTAGATTTCCAAGTATATATTTTAATAAGCCAAATTCTTTCGGTAACTTTCTGTAGAATTATTTGAGTGTCAGCTGTACGAAAGACGAACGCGTTTCGATATTTTCGCGATTTCAGGAGCTTCCGGACACGAAAATGCGATCCGTTTGAAGTTTCGGAAAGCTAACATGAAGTACTACAACATAATTTAATCTTAGAATTTAGTGAATGCCCAATTGGTACAGTATTGATTTTAAGTAAAAGAGTGACTATACGATATATGCATTTTGTGTAACCTATGAGCCTATGTAGTATGGATATTAAATGAATATAGAGTATGTAATACATGATATGTTAGATGAATGAAATGATATATATTTGATATATATCCTATTTACATTAATGTATATATATGGTTGAATGCAAGCATGTAGGAATACAATTAATGTAATATATATAAGCAATGCATGAATGAAAGAATGATATACAATGCATGCATGAAAGTATATAATGAATGCTAGATATAAATGCAAGGTATATATGTAATGATAACCTTCAACCCCTTAATTCGAAATGTTAGTTAATTTCAGTATTAGACAATGCATGAGCTGTATGCATATGGGATGTTGGTTTAATGGCAGATTTCAGATAACATGGTTCATTTTATGTGGTTAGTTACACCAGTTTATGGGATAGCTCACTTTAGTTTATATATAAATGTGGAACTAAACTAAGAATGAACTTCACCCTCTGCACAAGGACACCCCACTCTATATCAACCACCATGCCATGTAACCCTTCTCTAAATGATTACTATAATATATATAGATTTATGTAAAGTATAGATGCATGTTAGTTATAACTTAAATAGTCTCTACTCTAATGTATATAGATGTATACTTGTAGCCATGCATGTTAAGTATAATACATGTGTAATGTAGATGGGTTAGCTTTGTGCCATGTGTAGTGTAAACTCATAACTAGTGTTGATTTCTCTTTTCATGTACACCTCCATGTTCACACACACACATAGCTTTACATGTTAGTTCCTTTCTCTTATATATATATATATATATATATATATATATATATATATATATTTTCTTATATATATATATATATATATATATATATATAATATCGAATATGCATGATAGTGATGTATCTTGATGTGTGACTTGTGTTGGCTTGTATAGCCTTGTGATTGGTGTGTGACTGCTAGCCTAGGCTTGGTTAGGCCTAGTGAGACTTATTAGACTTGTTTGGGCTAGGACTTGACCTAGTTGACTAGTGTGGTCGACTAGAGTTGACCAAGTGTTGACTTTAGTCTAGTTTGACCTAGACAGCATGCAGAAGCATTATAGATTACTATTATCATCCCCTGTATACATCGTGACTTGTGTTGCTCTAACTAGGAGTCAGGTTTCTCATCTCGGACAGTATATTTACTTCAGACATTCAGATACGAGGCGAGTACATTCTCTGACCGTTTCATACTTGTCTGGATTTACATTTTTGCTCTAGATTACTGTACTTGATGCTGACACGATCATTATCACGGATTGGTACTATGTGGATCTTCTTCTGAGATGTTATCTCCTTGTATTCACTAAATACATATTGTGATGTGCGTTTCACTTACATATTGTATTTATTGAATACCCTTATCATTGTACACTCATTGTGCATATTGTACTCTCATTATCACATTGAGCCATTGTACAAGCCATTGTACAAGCCATTGTATAAGCCATTGTATAAGGTAATGTAACTGAATTGGATCCTTGTGTATTGATTGGGGAGGGAGAGTAAAATTGGTTATGTGATCAATCCTATTGTATAAGAAATTGTATATGTCCATTGTATACCCACGTACAAAGGAGTCCCATTTTATTGTATAACCTAACCCGTTTACATAACCATATTGTGCTCTAAATCACATGTTGCTTACAGTTCTTACTTATCATACATAGATATTTCCCATTATCAAATCTCTGATGTTTTCATATACATTCTTCTTTCAGCATTTCATGTACCTTACTCTATTGCATGCTTTATATTTCCTAACATGATATGAACTGCGTGAGATGTTTTGTGCTCGCTCCCGTCCTGACTGGACCTATTGAAAATTTTACAGAGGATGATGAGGAACCCTTCACCCTTACTTGGAGTTTGCCTAGTTGACACTCGCGACCTGGACCCCTGGAGAGGTTCAGGCAGCTGCTCAGGATGATTCCTTGTATAGTGTAGATAGCTTAGACTGTCCTTTCTTTTCATGTTTAGCTGTTGTCTTATTTTCAGAGTTGTATATTTTAGAGATGTTGAGATCTTGTTATTTCTTTCTGCTGTACCTCAGTTGAGGATTTCTTATCTATTTCCATCCTGCTACACTCTACCTTAGATTGTGATTGAGCTGTACCTCTGTGTTGGCCTCCTTATGGAGAGTATTCATATTATGTTAGTTATAGTTCATGACCTAGAACAGCGTTCTACCGCCGATACTGTGGCGTAGGCTGGGCGTTGTTACGCTCTCGTACCCTCACAGTGGGTGCGGGTCGTGACAATAGGCCACCACAAAAACAAGTAACGCCCTAGTCCCAAAATACATAGGACTAGGTACATCGACATGCCAACTGTATACATACGAAGCATACTCCAATATATCGAAACCTCGTATGGATACATAAGCTGTAAAATACAGTAGAACCATAACTAATCTCATCCACACAAAATAAATGAATAAAAGATATCATATTATGAGAATGATTTGTCTTGATACAATATGTTGGACGGAGACAAATCTACTACCAACAAGTAAAGGAAAAATACATGAGAAAAGAAATAATTTTTGGCGAGCGAAGCGAAGACGATCCAAGTGCAATCATCCTCGAAAAATTAGCGATGATCACGGCTAAAGCTAGAACACCTGTGAAAGAAAAAAGCACACACCTGGAGAGATAACCAGGTCCTCAGAGGAACGTTACAAGACACATAATATCATGCCATATAAACTGAATAAATATTACTCAAATAAATAAGTCAATTGAATTTATAACATGGTCCAATACACACCTATTGAACGAGCGTACCATCCCCCCAACCAAACAAGGACATGAGATGGTAAACTAATTCACGGCGATATATCTTTCCATGCTATGAATCCAATATGGTATCCGGACCCCAACAAGGTTCAATACCTTCTCATCGAAGTAGTAAGTCACACCTACAACCAAACAAGGACAAGATGTGACGAACTAATCCGCGACAAGTTATTGTTCCAAGCCACGGTCAGATACAAGTACCCAAACCAAAAGTACTCGTACCTACAGATAAAGGTGCCTAACCGTTCTACGTGAAATATAGTTAAGAATAATCCTTCCTACGCATGGGCCCTGGCTAAATAGGATTGGCATGGTCCCCCCTTGGGCACCAGAGGCCCCATCAGTAAGAGCATGACGTTCCGCAGAATCGTCAGTTACCGTCAGTAATCATGGGTGATCTGACCCGCGTCTCCGGCGGAGCTCACGGGTTACAAAAGGGAAAGTGCATCGAAGCCCATACGCTAAGGAATTGTCCTCCCCGCCCAATGCCTACTATGTTGTATCCACAACACAAAGCCTCTATAACCGCTAAGTCAAACTAGCATGCAACCTCTATTAGCGGTTATTCCTATCGCACGGCTTATACGTACCGGTGGCCAGCCAGTCACGCATGTCCATATTCTACATGCGACACACAACTTCGTGTTACAACGTGTCAAGGCCAATGAATGCAACACACAAGGTGGTCTCTTAAGTCTAGGTTTAATGTGTAAAAATAATACATAGCAGGAAATATAAAAGAATAGTAAGTTCTAATAAGTTATGCCATGTATCACAGTTTATTTGCATAAAGAAAATAAATAATGCATGAAATATAAGCTAAAATAAATAAACAGCAAATGGCAAGGTGTCTTGCCTAGTAGGACGCCTGGCGTGCTGCAATGATCAAGGTGGCATGAACTGGGACTTTGGTGTAACAGCTACATAAGGGGACCTCGGATGATGGCATGGATAGTTTCATTGGGTCCAGGACGGTTGAATTAGTTAGGGTGGACATAAGGTAAGCTAGAATTGGCGAAGGAATGACTTGGTTATGGACAGGAAAGATATCTAAAGAATGGGAATTCCCATTTGGATAGGATTAGGAATATTTATGGAGAAATTTGTGGAGAATAGATATTTATGGAGGAGTACCTGCCTATTTATAGGATGTGGGAATTCCCATTTGGATAGGATTAGGAATATTTAAAACCTAATTAGATAATTCGCAACTTAATTAAAAATCAACCAAATCCAAATCCAAATACAAATCCAATTTAAATCTAATTAAATTTTTAGTTTAAAATCAAAATGGGATAAATCAAATTTCAAATATTCAACTATTTAAATAAATCCATAAATTCAAATCAAGATTTAAATCGCCACAATAATTTCAAAATATATTTTCCAAAAATACTAATAATAATAATTTCAAAAATTATATTATTATTTAAAAATAAACCAATAAATAATTACGAAATATATATGTATGCACAAATAATATTTACAAATATATACTTTTCTAGTTTACCATCTTATAAGAAGGTTTTTCATAAATATCTCATATATTTAGAAATTTTGATAGCTAAAATAATTATTATATATATTATCTTGGAAAACTATAAAAATAGGAAAAAAATGTTCTTCTAAAAATATGTACGTTCACACATATTCGCACTCGTCGAGCAATTACGAAAATAAAATTTCGTGCGCGACGTATAATACGACTACGCGACGTACAATACAAAATTTTAAATCAGTACTAAATTTAATAAAAAAATAATAATAGTAAAAATTTAGGGGTTTTACAAAAAGTAAGTTACATATTAATTGAAACCAACTCTACCTCTCAAGCAACTATAACTTAAAATGGCCCCTAACTTGCTTGGTCCACTCATTTTAATTTCAGCAACGCACAACATTTAGACCATACTAATACAAATCCAAACGAACACAAATAACTCAGATTAGTATGTTCAGAATATTGCATCACTCTGTTTAGTGAATTCCCGGATAGGTGAACATTTTAGAACGAAACCTTGCTTTCCCGCCAACACTTGCAGACTCAAGGCTCAAAGTATAAGTAACTCAACCCAAAGATCATCAACAATTATTCAAAAGACAGAGCAGTACTCAAAATGACAAGATTTAATAAGACAGATTTGAACCCAAGCTTTGCCAAGCACACGGAGATAACAACTTTACTTAATAATCCTATACAAGCCCAAACCGATCCTAGGGTTAGTCCACCATCAGCTCGAAGCTAGTTTATATTAACCAAGACATAGCCTGTAAGAATTTTCCCATTACAACCCTCCCATACTCTCTAGTTCAAATACAATTTAAAATATACTAATCTACAACAGAGCTCAGCATTGTAGATACACAAGTCTCATGAACATGGACACCAAAGCCCAGAATTACACTAAACCTCATCCTTCCTGATATTTAACCGTATTCATTCAAACATTATCAATAATTACAAGCTTAAATTTGTATTTAAGATAGACGTAACAAATAAGACAACTCAAGAAAAACTTTAAAAAACATTTAACCAAAATCCCAATCCTGTACTTAACCTCAGAATTTTATTGTTCGGTTGCAGTAAAGATTCACCAAACACTCAAGCTGAAGGTTCAATTCGAATGTCCAGAATATCATCCCAATCAAATGTCTAAAACATCCAAAATCAAAATTCCAAATAATACTCCAAACCAATACCCACGGCTTACGACACCAATTAGGGAGATAAGGTCGAATACGGTCACGACCCGCTCCCGCTTTTCGGGATACGAGTATGTGGCCAAGTCCAGCCTACGCCGCAGCATAGGCGGTAGTACGCTGTCTGGGCTCAATATAAATCTCAAGTACAACAAATATTTCTATTTTGCTCATTCACTAATTATTTAAATTACAATTCCAATAATACATTCAAATTATTTTTTTTCGATACATCGCTACATGTGACTATTCTATCTAGAATCTATGGTTGGGCTCCAAGATAGCTCTAACTCCATCCGAAGGATCCCAAAGCAAAAGAGCAAGTCATCGAGAATAATTATCAAGAATTTGTCAACTGAAAAATGGTTATCCAGTCAGGATTGGAACAAGTACAAGTCTAAACCAACATGATACAAGTACAATATAAAGCAATATAACACTAAACATGTAAAACAATGATCAATGGAAACATGAACAATATGAACAAGAAATCATGGGATGGAAGAAACTGATAAGGAAAGTAACAAGCATGAAAAGTAAAGAGACTCATATAAACACTCGTAGTGCACGTGTCGTGAGAAGTACAACGTTCCTACACATGGACGGCTTGGGCGAATGATGAGGTTATAAGGCCCGCCCCCGTAAACGGGAGAGTTGCCAATAATACAATCTGGGCTTTGTCCATGTGCCTAATAATTGTATCCCTCTAATATCTATAGCTCACAATCATGAAAACACGGTCACGAGAACAATCACGATATCAATAAGAAAACATAAAAAATAGTCAATCACTCAACTCTCGTGTGTGTAACAGTCAAGACACGAAAAAATAATATGTATAAGTGAAATACGATAATATAAAGTAAATGCACATGAAAGCATCAACAAGTACTTGCCTTGAGTTGGTTGCAGTTGACTCACGGTATGATTGTGTTAGCACAATTTGTCGTAGATGCCAAAAATATGCAAGATGATCTAAATTGATGAGACGGGCCTCTAAAATAAAAATAAAGAATAAAAAAATTTGGAAAATTGTTGAGAAAAATATATGATTTGTACTTTTTTATCAGCGTTCCGAAACTTCAAACGGATCGAGATTCCGATTCCTGGTTCTCCCGAAATCTCGAAAACACCGAAACGTATCAAATTTCGGACAACTGACACTCCACAAATTTTCTAGAAAATTAGGTCAAAATTATTTGAAAATAAATTTTATATTCAGAAAATATACCTCGAGACGGTTACAACAAAAAATTGGAGGCCAAACGGACTCCGGAGTTAGAAGTTATGGCCCTTCGAAGTTGGTAAAACATTTAAAAAGGAAGGCTGAATTTATGACGAATTTGGGGTAATTATGACGAAAAAAGAGAGAAACTTTGGAAAAGAAGGTACGAGAGATGATTTTATTTTATAGGTTCAATATATATAGATAATGGAAAGCAATTAGTGAATTAGGATATGATTAGAACTCAATCAATAAAGATATGATTAGGATTACCAACTAATTTGGATAGGAATATGATTAGTTCAAATAAGAAATAATCTATCTAATACAAGATATGATTCAAATATGATTAGAATTTCTAACGGACAAGTCTCTCCATAAATTTAAATCAAATAAATTATTTAAATCCAAATCATATGAATTCAAATCCAAATCTAAATCCAAATCAAATTCAACATAATAACTTGAAGATAAATTTAATGTTTATCAAAGCAATTTAAATCATATAATAGATAAATCGTTAAATCAAATATTATTTCAAATCTAGATTAGACAATTCTTAATGCCACAATTAGTCACCATAAGTATTTTAAATAATGTTTGATGTTAACAAATAAGGTAAAATATATTTTATAAATCTAAATCTTATTCAAAATAAGTTACTAAATTTTTTTATTGCTCCAAAAAATAATCATGATTTTCAAACTATTTTCCAAATCGACATTTTTTTTTGAAAATCCAAACATAATAATAAATAACTTTATAATTTCAATAATAAAATTTCAAGAACAAATATTTATTAAAACTAAATAAAATTTTCAAACCGTTAATTACAAACTACATTTTGAAATGCTGAAAAAATAGTCAATATCTTTTATAAAGTTTCAAAAATAAGTTACTTTCAAACACAATAAAATAAAATAAAATAAAATAAAAAATTTGCGAAACAGGGGTTACAAATCTATCCACCTTAGAAAAATTTTGTCCTCGAAATTTAAGGATGACAGGGAAAATAGGCTTGGTTGGTTAGGTGAAAAGATAGAAAAATTTAAAAAGGAATAATGATCAATAAGATAAAAATAATATTTTCTTAATAAGAAGATTGATCAAGAAGGATGGAAGAATGTAGTCAATAGATATAGTTTGGAGGAGTGTTACCTACATTACATCTAAGTAATCACCCATCAATCTTATAAATTCGTATCCTCAAGAATATTTAAAAAAATCCTCAAATTCAATCATTTTTTTTAAAATCACAAACTCAATTTAATACAGTGATGTAGCAATCATGAATATCATCTTATCAAATTCACAACCCTTAATCCAACTTGATAAATATCTTTAAAATCTAACTTCACAAAACTTTAAATTCCTCAATTTTATTTTAGATTCAAAATTTAACATTTTCATAATCTCCTCAAAAATTTAAATTCCATAAATTTTCAAATCATACCTCAATTTTATTGATCAAATCAAAATTATTTCCTTTAAAAATTAAATATTCGACCTTATCAATAATTCATCGATCATATAGAAATTTAAACCTCAGAATACTAAAAGCTAAAAATTTCTTCTTCAACAGTAACCAAAATATTCAATTTATCAATTGAGAATTCTATCCATCTTTGATTAGAGTCATTTATCAATCACAATTTCAATTTCATCAAATAGGGCATCTCAAAATTCAACGAATATTACCACCTTAATCATGTAGCCTATGTAACAACCTTAACTTCCCATACAATCAATTCAAAATAATTCTGTAGGTTACCCACGGTGTACCAAGTCCTAGGCCTAGTCATTTTTTAAAAATCAAATCAACTTAATTGTGAATGAGCATCTTAATCGCAGGCTTGCAGTAGTACGACTAATATAGGTACTACCACAAGTTCGCATAATTTTGCGAAAATGGACCTGCATGGGCCGCCATAAAAACTTGTCACGACTCGCTCCCGCTTTTTGGGATACGAGTATGTGGCCAAGTCTAGCCTACGCCGCAGCATCGGCGGTAGTACACTGTCTGGGCTCAATATAGATCTCAAGTACAACAAATATTTCTATTTTGCTCATTTACTAATTATTTAAATTATAATTCCAATAATACATTCAAATTGTTTTTTTTTCGATACATCGCTACATGTGACTATTCTAGCTAGAATCTATGGTTGGCCTCCACGATAGCTCTAACTCCACCCGAAGGATCCCAAACCAAAAGAGCAAGTCATCGAGAATAATCATCAAGAATTTGTCAACTGAAAAATGGTTATCCAGTCCGGATTGGAACAAGTACAAGTCTAAACCAACATGATACAAGTACAATATAAAGTAATATAACACTAAACATGTAAAACAATGATCAATGGAAACACGAACAATATGAACAAGAAATCATGGGATGGAAGAAACTGATAAGAAAAGTAACAAGCATGAAAAGTAAAGAGACTCATATAAACACTCGTAGTGCACGTGTTGTGAGAAGTACAACGTTCCTACACATGGACGGCTTGGGCGAACGATAAGGTTATAAGGCCCGCCCCCGTAAACGGGAGAGTTGCCAACAATACAATCTGGGCTTTGTCCATGTGCCTAATAATTGTACCCCTCTAATATCCATAGCTCACAATCATGAAAACACGGTCACGAGAACAATCACGATATCAATAAGAAAACATAAAAAATAGTCAATCACTCAACTCTCGTGTGTGTAACAGTCAAGACACGAAAAATAATATGTATAAGTGAAATACGACAATATGCACATGAAAGCATCAACAAGTACTTGCCTTGAGTTGGTTGCAGTTGACTCACGGTATGATTGTGTTAGCACAAATTGTCGTAGATGCAAAAAATATGCAAGATGATCTCAATTGATGAGACGGGCCTCTAAAATAAAAATAAAAAATAAAATATTTTGGAAAATTATTAAAGAAAATATATGATGTGTACTTTTTTATCAGCGTTCCGAAACTTCAAACGGATCGTGATTCCGATTCCTGGTTCTCCCGGAATCTCGAAAACACCAAAACATATCAAAATTTGGACAACTGACACTCCATAAATTATCTAGAAAATTAGGTTAAAATTATTTGAAAATAAATTTTATATTCAGAAAATATACCTCGAGACGGTTACAAAAAAAAATTGGAGGTCAAACGGAGTCCGGAGTTGGAAGTTATGGCCCTTCGAAGTTGGTAAAATATTTGAAAAGGAAGGCTGAATTTATGACGAATTTGGAGTAATTATAACGAAAAAAGAGAGTTTGGAAAAGAAGGTATGAGAGATGATTTTATTTTATAGGTTCAATATATATAGATAATGGAAAGCAATTAGTGAATTAGGATATGATTAGAACTCAATCAATAAAGATATGATTAGGATTACCAACTAATTTGGATAGGAATATGATTAGTTCAAATAAGAAATAATCTATCGAATACTAGATATGATTCAAATAGGATTAGAATTTCTAACGGACAAGTCTCTCCATAAATTTAAATCAAATAAATTATTTAATTCCAAATCATATGAATTTAAATCCAAATCTAAATCCAAATCAAATTCAACATAATAACTTTAAGATAAATTTAATGTTTATCAAAGCAATTTAAATCATATAATAGATAAATCGTTAAATCAAATATTATTTCAAATCTAGATTAGACAATTCTTAATGCCACAATTAGTCACCCTAAGTATTTTAAATAATGTTTGATGTTATCAAATAAGGTAAAATATATTTTATAAATCTAAATCTTATTCAAAATAAGTTACTAAATTTTTTTATTGCTCCAAAAATAATCATGAAAAATCCAAACATAATAATAAATAACTTTATAATTTCAATAATAAAATTTCAAGAACAAATATTTATTAAAACTAAATAAAACTTTCAAACCGTTAATTACAAACTACATTTTGAAATGCAGAAAAAATAGTCAATATCTTTTACAAAGTTTCAAAAATAAATTACTTTGAAACACAATAAAATAAAATAAAATAAAAAATTTGAGAAACAGGGGTTACAAATACGATGCAAGCGCTGGATACGAATGTCAACTTGGTCTGACAAGGACAGCACCAGCCCTGGACACCAATGTTAAATCTGGACACGACGACTTGAATCTTGGACACACACACGCATACGAACACAGCCTCTCAGCACCAAATGAACCGCACCCCTGGACACAGCCGCACCTTGACACGCCTCATTGGTTGGACACGACAGCCTTATGAACACGACAACCCTATTAACAAGGTTTTCCTAAGATTGTAGTTGATTCTGGAAGCTGTGGCTAACTAATCGTTGAAGTTCATGACCTAACTTATAACATCCTGTAACTTCTTATCTCCAATCCTTTTGCCCACTTATGTGACATGGTCTTCTTAGAGGTTAACTTCACTAACAGGGTATCACACACTAAGAATGTAGTCCGCTAGGTCCTAACCCACTTTGGTCTCTATTACCGATCCATAGTACAAGTTCTATGATCCCTCCTACTTTATAACCACTACATGTAACTTAGTCCAACCCTAGTGTTCTATCTACATAGTATTCTAGGATTTTTACTATCCAATTTTAATGAGTATGATGCGCTGGTCTTCTTAAGATAAGGTTTTTCATTTCACCTGTGAGTTTCGAGGTATGTCTAATCTCAAAGGATATAATTACTAAATCTATTTCTTAAACCTCTAAGCCATACTTTCATAGATCACCTATCAACCTTCCTTAAATGATAGATTATAATTGGCTCTGTCTAGTTTGCCATCTAGCACTATCTATTGAGTAAATATGGAAGTTAATGCTAGTAGATGCTCGCTTCATAATTCTATTCATAACGAGTCCCTTTGGCCCTTTCCAACTAGTCTTCCCCGGGTGACTACCATTCCTAGTGGGGAACTGCAACTAATCTCTAAAGTCCTACTATATGTTCCGTCTGGTTTCCCCTAAAATATCCCTACTAATCTAGATAATGGTAGAAGGGTTGTAATCCACTGATCCTAAAGTCTCTCGCTAGAGTTAAGTAGTCGATGAGAATCATATATTACCCATCTGATCTGCTTGGTCTTCTTAATAGAGGTACCTACCCAATCCTTTCTTAACAATCATCCCCTTTTATAATATTCAATCAAATACGTTCTATCCAATGATGGGATAAATGGTTCACCAAGCATTAGCTTCGTCTTTCTGAAAGAGAGAATGACGAAAATCCAAAACAAGGAGGTCAAAGAAGTTGATCGACTTCAATTTCGAACTTCAAGGACGATGGATAATTTTAAAAGAGTTTTTAAGGCAGTTGTGGATTGAGATCCTATTATATTATCCTATCGTAGGCCCGCTCGGTACAGTAACGTAACCGAAACGGCTAACTTGACATGTATGGGCCACCATAAAAATATGTCACACCCCAGTCCTAAAATATATAGTACTAGAAACGTAAGCAGGCTAGCTGTACGGTTAGAGTAAGTATTCCTAATTTAATGGACTTATCCTAATCATAGTACGCTGTAAAGTAAACTAAATGTACGCTATCTCAATTATGTATCAATACACAATAATGAACAAAATCAAGAATAAACAATATAAGTCATGGTTTGCAGCCCATTAGCATATATATTTCGAATGGACACGAAGACTAATAGAGGTCCAGTAAAACTAGGCTAAATGAGTAAGATATAACAGGAAAGAAAATATAAAACATGAGAAAATGATAAATTAACACTACAAGCAACACTTGAACCATGCAGCCAAATTCATACCATCAACCTGTCTATACTACAAGCTCAACAACAACCTAAAGAGATCATCAGGTTCTCAGAGGACGTAACAAGATGCAACAACTAAGCACAATATGAATAGTAAAGTAATATACATGAACATGAATATAACTGACAAGGTAAACTATCCATCAAAGTGGGTGCACTTGAAGACTACTTTGGGATTGTACAGGCAGGTAAGGAGTGATATTTATGTCAAATAATATTGTGAATATACCAGCATACTCTCGCCTAAACCGGAGACTAGTCCACAGACGATAATAGAATGTCCACTAGTATAACCTATAACTCGGCATACTAAGGGTGATGAGGATAGGATAATCTCGTACGCCTACTAATAGTCTTCCCCGCCCAGGAGTAGTACAAGGTTATGTCCATGACTCGAATGACTCGTATCTCACATGCAAGTCTTCTAACTAACACAACTAGTCGTATATGATACGTCACACGAACCCCTTGTACCGACCAAGTAAAGGGTGCATGCCAATACAACTGTAAATCTCACTCCAAGTGTTGTGTCATATGTCATGTCCAATTCATAAAAGTTACTGAAAAATAACTTCAATACGAGGAAGTCTACTAGCACACTAGGTCACACACACCCACTATTTGTCATCGATGACATCATCGACGGCACCCAAGTCACACTTGGATGCTCTCCAAACACATCTAATCCTATCACACATAATCACATCCATGTATAACAAGAAATAAAATAATATTATAGTAGCACGATATCTTGCCTAAAGGTTACATGATGATTCGACGACGTCCCGTAAGCGAATTCGTCAATCCAAATAAAGCAGTAAAGGTGGAACTTCCGTAAACATCTTCGGATGTTGAAATAGACATTACCAACATTCTCAGAATAAGAAAAATAGCTAGGTTAGGCTACCATAAGTTCAATTCTAGACACAAGGGCAAAATAGTAATTTCAGGCCAAAACGATATCTGTTGTTGGACTCGCTTTACACCAAAAAACGTGCCAAGACAAAGGTTTTCTTAATTTGACAAATTATATCTCAATCTTGGCCAGAACTATGCCACAAGTTCATTGGTGGTGTAATATTTGGAATCCGATGTCCCGGGTTCAAAATCATAATTTTACATGTTGGAAATTACAATTTTGAACATTCGACTTTGGCATCGATTCTAAACAACCAAACGATATCCTATGAAACTAAAATTTTTATCACATGAAGGCGGTTATACCTGCTATGCATCAAAGTTGGTGATTCGTCAACCGAAGCTTCGACCAGGTAGAAACAAATCTGCGAAGTTGGTTCCACGAAACTGTCCAAAGTAAACGTGATTTAAACTGTCAACTTGGTGGCTGATTTTTATCTACTAAACGATCGAATTAACGGTTTAAAATTTAGGTAACAAAGGGGTATATACCGAGATTAAGACGGAAGAATCAGATCGACAATCCAACGGTCGGATGCTCAAAAAAATGCATCCAATGTTGCTATCCCAAAACATGATTCTGGACTCAAATTCGGGCGTGTCATGACGGAATCTCGTACAAAATGCACGAATAGCGAGTGCCGTGCATCCGGGAGGACAGTGACACGTTGGGGAAGGTTGCCGGATCACGGGGGTGGTTGTGCGACGTCCCTATGCTGTTTGGTCGCTGCGACGCTGTGCTTGCGCGCTGCTGTTTGCTCCCATGTGCACCTAGCAGCGCTGCTGCTACTGCATCGCACCTGGCCATGATAGTGGGTCGTATCACTTGCAGGCGGTTGGCCTTACGGTGGTTCTCTAGTGGGTCATAAGGAAACCAGAGCTCGTCCTTGCACTGGGCAGTCTTGTACGGCTAGTCGATGAGAAGTTCGAGAGCGCGGAGGCGAGTTGGTTGCTCGCGCTAATGAGGATGCTGGAGGGTGTCGCGCGGTGGTGAGGCATGGCCGCTACAGCCATTGCTACCACGTTGCTCCTGTTGCATGTGTGTGAGGGGGTCAGGGACTTGATGTTAGGTTCGTTTGTGTATATATATATATATATATATATATATATAGAGAGAGAGAGAGAGAGAGAGAGAGAAAGAGAGAGAGAGAGAGAGAGAGTATATCTATATATGTATCTTATTATTTCTATATATGTCTATATATGTATTTAAATATATACATATATTAATTAAAATAAATACCATATAAATTTGTATGTAAATATAGTTTTGGACATATTTGAAAATATACATACATATATTTATATCTATAGAGAGGGATATCGATATAATATATATATCTTATATAAATCACATATTTTATATATTGAATTATATATATATATATATATATATATATATATATATATATATATATATATATAAAGATGACTTTTGTTCCCGTGTGCTCCTCCCCTCCTCTCCCGGGAAGCCACTAGGGCTTCCCTTCCCTTCAGCATTCCAGTCCGGTCCCCGCCTCCCGCCGATGGACGCATCTTGGCCGGCCGCCCGCGGGTCGCCGGCCGGTCCCTCCCTTCCCTACCGCCCACTCCCCCTTTCAGCCAGCTCATTCCCCTCCCCTGCCGCCTTTCCTTCCCCAGGGCTCCCTCCAACTCCCCTTGCCTCCGGCCTTCCGGCGCCCCATCATCCCCCTCCCCGCTCTTTCCACGTCCAGATCTACGCTCAGCTACCCCCCATCACCTTTTCCACTTCTCCTCTTTCCCGCCCGCGTTCGAGAGTTCCGGTAGCCATTGGTCCGGCTCCTCATCGACCGTGTCCGCCCCGTATCCCCCTCATCTTCATCATGTCCATTCCCCCCTTTTTCATTTCCCACCCAGGTTCAAAATTCAAACGGAGTGTCCTCTCCCTCGGGTTGGTCGCCCACCTGCTGTGCAGGCCATTGGGCACCAAACTCCAGGCCTCACGTGGACAGCTCCGGCTCTCCACTACACGTGGTGAGCCACCCTTCTTATCCCCCAGTTTCGGGTGAGGAGCAGCTGTACGCGGAGTCCCCGGATGGGTCCCTCTCCCTTCTAGATTCTTACGCTCACGCTTTTTACGCTCACGCCTCAGACGTGGCTCCTCCTGGTGGGTCCCATTCCCTCTCCACACCTTACGCGCATGCCTCTTCCACCCACTCCCTTTACGCGCCAACAGCAAACTCCCTCTACGCCTACGCCCGACCTACTTCCCATGGTAGGACCCTCTCCTACTCTGGTCCTTACACGCCTGCTTCCTCTCCCCACGCCCTTTACGCGCCTGCCTCCCCCACCCGCCTACTTTACGCGCCTGCTTCCTCCACCCACCCACTTTACGCGCCTGCTTCCTCCACCCATCCCCTTCACGTTGACCCCCTCGTTCCTCCCTCTACGCTCGCATACCCCTCGGACGCGTATCTCTCGAGTGGAGCTCCGTTTCACCAATACGCGTACGCTCTCCCCGTCAGGCACGTATTCCTCGGGTGGGACTCCTCTCCTCCCTACCGCGTACACTAGTCATGCAGCCATCTATCTATATGCTAATCCCATCTCAAGTTCCGACTAGTGTCCTGGCGCTGAGCCAGTGCCAGGTGGGTCCATCCCCCTGGCTACCCCCTCCTCTATTCCTTTAGCCATCACCCCTCCGGGCTCCCCCAAGGCCTCTTCCGCGACATCCTTCGTGGCCACCCCCGCAGCCTATCCCCTACCGGCTCCCTGCTCGACCCCCACGCTTTACGATCAGATTCCCCCCATCTCCTTCTACCCCGCGGCCCCCTTCCTGGGCCTCCGGCGCTCCCGCTCGCTTTGGGCACTGTGGGTAGCGGAGGCTCCCTTTCGGAAATCCCGTCAGCCTCTTCCCCACCGAGCGAGCTAGATTCGCTGGTGGCGTCTTCCCTAACGCTCGATTCGGCCACCGATCGGACCCTTCCCGCCTGCTTGGCAGTCTCGACCAACCCCTCTCCTGCAGGATTGCTCCCCCTGGACGGATCTTCAACCCCCCTCCCCTCGTAGGTCTCACCCCGTCCCTGCCTGCTATCATGCCCTCAGGCGGAGCCTCCTCGTCTCCCGAAGTTGTAACTCCGTCCTTCGCCCGGACCTAGCTTCTGCTAAGGGCCCGCTTCTCCCTGACGTCATTCTGCCGGACAATGAGGTCTCCTAGGAGTCCCTGGTGCCCTTGGTCCCATTCTCCGTAGAGGAAGTATCCTTTCTTTCAACCTTATTCCCCCACACCTTCATCCTCAAATTTTCGACTGGATGTCCCAAACTCCCCAGAGTGCAGGAGACGATCGCCAGCTGGAAACTATCAACGGATTACCGAGTGGCCCTACTCGACCCCAAACATATTCTCCTTCACCTATCGTCTGAGCGCGACCACAGGACCGTTTGGTCCAAAGGTACCTGCAGGATTGACTTCCACCAAATGAAGATCATCAAGTGGTCAGCAGGCTTTAGCACCAAAGAAGACTCAGCGCAGGTTGCCGCCTGGGTTACCCTGCCTAATCTACCCCTTGTTTGCTTTGTCCCAGCGGCTCTCAGGCGGATCGGCAACTCCTTCGGCACTTATGTAGCGACAGCCCCGGAGACTAGCAACCTCACTAAGGCCCACTATGCCAAAATCTATGTGGAACTTGATCTCACTACCGAACCACCCAATTTTATTACTATCGAGCTGGGCAACCAATCTCACACCCAACAAATCCTATACGACAACCACATCATGTTCTGCAACCACTGCCATTTAAGAGGTCACCTCACAAAGCACTGCCACCGTCTTCACCCAGAACTAAAGAAAAAATCCCCTCGGAACGACAAAGCTTCGACAGAGAAGAGGACCCCCAATTCACCCCTTCTACCGCTACCGAACTCATACACCAGATTTGGTTCCAGCGACGGCGAGCCAGATATGAGCGACCCCCCAGCAAAGCCTTGATCCCCCTCAGCAATTATGGTCTTACTCTCTCCAACCAATTCGACGCTCTTGATTCGGAGGAAACGGAACTCCCGATGGAGACAGATAGCGCTCTCTCAGAGACATTCCCCAACCCAGAGGACGTTGAGGCGATCACCGTCAACATCGACACAGATCAACAACACACTAACGAAGACTCTGTTGCAGAAGCCCTAGCTATCCTAGGGCCGAACCAAGCTCAGAGAGGTCGACAGGTCCTAGCCGCCGGTTACCCTCTCCAGCAAACTACTCTTCTTCTGGGAAGTACTAACGACTCTTTAGTTATACCCCCAGAGAATCCCACTCTGGACTCCACCGGGGAATCAACCGGCCTCCAACCGGAATCACAAGAGCTAGCGACTAGCGACTCCACCACAACGACAAAGGCAGATGTATCAACCTCAGGAGACAATGTCAAACAAGGAACCGTAGAAATCTCAACTATCCAAACCAGATCCGCCGCAAAGCGGAACAAAAACCACTCCCACAACACCCTCAATGCTTAACATCCTATCTTGGAATGTCCGTGGTCTGGCGAACAAACCTACTCTCAGGAGAATAACCAGCTTGCGGAAAATCCACAAGATCGACATCCTCATTATTCTTCAACCCAAAATCCCCCCCCCCAAAAGATTAAAATTGATACAGCTGCAACTAGGCCTCCCGAAGGCCATTGCAGGCAGACACGATATTTGGATCCTTTGTACGAAGGACGTCACCCTCGAAGTCATCTAGGGCTCCAGGTAGACACTCTCCAGCTGGTTTAAACACCCTAGGATCCCAGAGCGGGCGATCCTCTCAGCGGTCCACGACAGCTGCGATATTACAGAACGAAAACATATCTGGAACGACCTTCTTAACATACAACTCCTCTACAGCAACTCTCCGTGGATCTGCATCGGAGACTTTAACGCCATTACCTACAAGGAAGAGAAAATCGGCGGTCGTCCACTACCGGTTCCGACCATGCAAGATTTCAACAATTTTATCTTCAATGCCCATCTAACATCCCTCCGGTTCATCGGTAACGCCTTCACCTGGTACAATATGCAGGAAGGCAACCGTCATCAATACTTTCGGCTAGACATGGCCCTCACGAACGCTTTCGGGCACGGAATGGGGCTCAATACGGCTACGTCCCACCTCAATTATACCGAATCGGACCACGCTCCTCTGCTGGTTGAAATTAAAAGTAATATTAATCCATTTAACAAAAACTCCAAATTTTTAGACTTCTAGAGCGAGCACCTTTAATTTCTAGGCATCGTGGCGGATGCATGGAATCGTGAGGACTCGCCCAACCCCCTTATTCGGGTGAGCAACAAACTCAAGGCTACGAGGAGAGCTCTATCCCAATGGAGCAAACAGGCCTATGGGGACATGTTCCAAGCCGTCCGGATTGCTGAGGACGAAGTTACCCATGCTGAAGCCAAGATCGCTATGGACCGATCACCAGAGGCCAGGATTGCTCTGAACCTCACTAAGGCTATGCTTAAATTCAGGCTCAAAATTGAGACTGACTTCTGGAAGCAAAAAGCGAGGTTGAAATGGGATAACGAGGGGGACAAAAACTCGAAATATTTCCATGCCTGCGTTAAGGGCCGCAGACAGAGGCTGTCGATTCACCACACCACTGATGACAACGAGAACATCATGAAGGACCAAAAGAGCATTCAAGCGGCTGCCACAGACTTCTATTACAAACTATTCTCTAAGGAGACGGTTCACAAAGATACCGTCTTCCTTGACCAAATCTCCCTCCTCATTAATGCAACCGACAATGACCAGCTAGAACGTCCCCCCACAACCCAGGAAGTGAAAGATGCAGTATGGGCTCTGAATGAGCATAGCGCCCCTGGACCGAACGGCTTCTCAGGGGTATTCTTCCGCACATGCTGGGATATTATCAAACAGGACATCACTGAATCGGCTATTGCCTTCTTCGAAGGTGCTATATACCCCAAAGCCATCTCTTGCGCCAAGTTGATCCTTATCCTGAAAAAAGACAACCCGGAGTCCTTTCGTGACTTTCGCCTATCAGCCTATGCACCTTCACCAACAAGATCATCTCCAAAATCATCGCTACTAGGATGGAAGGTATCCCCCCCAGGATAATTTCGGAAAAGCAAAGTGGGTTTGTCCGAGGGAGGAACATCCAGGACAATATCATGCTAGCCCAAGAATTAATCACCTGCATAAATTCCCAGTCAGAGGGGGCAACATCGTTGTCAAAATCGACATGGAAAAAGCCTATGACAGAATGGATTGGCAATTCATGATCTGGGTATTCAGGAGATTCGATTTCTCGGAAACCTGGACCAATATCGTATGGAGATCCGTTAGCAACTCCTGGTTCTCTACGGTCATCAACGGTCAAGCCAAGGGGTTTTTCAAATCCCATCACGAGGTCAGACAGGGCGACCCTCTATCAGCCACAGTCTTCATCATTGCAGCTGATGCCCTGAGTAGAAACGTTAACAACATGATCAGTATCCCATATTTCTAGCAATATCACACATCCAGCGGATGTCCCACCATAACCCACCTGGCTTTCGCAGACGATTTACTCATATTCTCATCTGGGAACGAAGAAGCTGTAGAAGTGGTCCACAACACCCTGCGGAGGTACTCTAGATGCTCCGGCCAAAAGATCAATACATCCAAGAGCATTATCTACGCACACCACAACATCAAGAGAGAGCACGCAATCAATCTCTCCAACTTAACATCCTTTTTCGTTGACCACCCCCCGTTCAACTATCTTGGTTGTCCCCTTGTGTACGGGAAGTCCAATGCCCGTATTTTTGAAAACGTGATCTCTAGAATCAGGAAGAAACTTAAAGGGTGGCACAATACCACCCTCTCCCCAGGCGACAGAATGATTCTCATCAATCACGGGCTCACCTCTATCCCATACACACTCTAGCCGCATGCTCCCCGCCCAAGAAAGTTATGTCTTCGATCGAACAGATCTTTTATAACTTCTTTTGGGGGCATTGCAACGGTCTCGATAAGCATCATTGGGCTAGCTGGGACTCCATGGCTCATCCTACTGACGAAGGGGGGTAGGGATTTACCAAACTCTCTCACATCGTTAAAGCTTTCTCGATGAAATTATGGTAGAAACTACGCACTAGCAACAACTTATGGACCATGTTCTTGAAGGCCAGATACTTCAAGCACATCCACCCTGCGAAGGCTATTTCCAACAGCAGATCATCTGCGGCATGGCGTCGTATCCTCTCCGGACGCGACCTTGCCGAGCCCGCGATGAGACTACAACTGGAGGCGGGAGATTCAGACCCCTTCTTGGAGTGATGGGTTGTGGATAGCTTGATCTCGAGTCACACTGAGTCCCCGAGAGACAGAAGGATTAAAGACCTATGGAACCCCAATACTGACGACTGGAACTGGGACCTAATCCGGTGCTGGTTCGGCGATGAAACGACAGATAGCATCCGAGCGCGCGGATTGAGAATCGGTTGCGAGGAAGACGAGATGAAGTAGACTCTTGAGGCTTCAGGAGTACTTTTCGTACGATCGGCGAGGATTGTTGTTCAAGGAGGCGGGCATCCACTCCATGCCAGCGCGCACTATTGGCAATCCTGCATCCCTAAGAAGTGGTCCATCCTCATGTGGAGAGTCATCAATCAGAAATTGCCTACAGACGATATCCTTAACCCCATTGGAATCAGCTTAGCATCAGCCTGCTCGTGCTGCTCTGAGCGTCAGATGGAGACTACAGACCACATCTTCTGTCAGGGGAGCCTGTCGGGCAGTATTTGGTGGACCCTTAACCAGCACTACAAAATCCAGCCGAGGGGAGGTTACTTGCACGATCTCGCGGTCGCTTGGGGCTCTGCCTCCTACGGCCACCAGATCGTCGCAGCAGCTGCCACGTGAGTGATTTGGAAGAATCGCAACAAGGCGAGATATGAAGGGCACCAATACTCAGCCATCCAGCTCATCCGGGAAGTCTTCCACCAATGCCGTAAGAGGAGCTTCGGGTGCTCCCACAGCCTGATGGGCTTCTGGTCCTTCCACCACTAACTCCTAGGGGTGGAGTCATCCCTCACCCTCTTTTCCCCTTTTGATAGTATACTTGTATAGGCTTTGCCATTTTGTGTCTTGTATACGTTTTCTGGCTTCGGCTTTTTCAGCCTTTTTAATAATAAGAGAAGGGGGTTTTCAAAAAAATAAAAAATAAATATATATATATATATATATATATATATATATATATATATATATATATATATTATATATATATATATATATATATATTCTTTTTTTTTGTTTATATATATATATATATATATATATATATATATATATATATATATATAATATATATATATAAAAAAAAATATATAATATATATATATATATATATATATATATTTATATATATATATATATATATATATATATATAATATTAAAAATATATATATATAATTTTTAAATTTTTTTATATGTCCGGACATCCCCACTAATCCCGTCGACACCACCCAGCCATGTTAGAGCGGGAGAGGGGGCCAGGCCCCGAGTCTCCCCGCCGGGAGCCCCCCTTCGTGCCACTTGCGCTATGGGCACTATATATATATATATATATATATATTATATATATATATATATATATATATATATATATATATATATATAATATTTTATGTATAATATATAAGTATAATAATATATACCGTTATATAACGGTATATGATTGTATATATATTATTATACATAAACATTATATAACGGTATATATTATTATACATAAAACATTATATATATATATATATATATATATATATATATATATATATATATATATATATATATATATATATATATATATATAAAATAAAAAATATATATATATATATATATATATATATATATATATATATATATATATATATAATATTTTATATATATATATAAATATATATATATATATTTTTATATATTTATATATAAATATATATATATATAATATATATATATATATATATATATATATATATATATATATATTTATATATATATATATATATATATATATATATATATATATATATATTATATATATATATATATATATATATATATATATATATATATATATATATATATATATATATATTTATATATAAACCTTATATAAAATGTATATAAAGGTGCACATAAAAATATATATATATATATATATATATATATATATATATATATATATATATATATATATATATATATATATATATTTTCCATATATAGAAATTTACAACACACAAACATATATACACTTAATTCAACAATAAATAAATAAATATATACATATATAGTATTAGGCTATTATAAATATAATCATATACACAAAATTGCATCTAAACCTATTTGGATGTACCAAAATCCTATAAGAAATTCAGTATAATTCTACCAGGTCATGGCCACCTAATCATGGCTCTACCGAGTGCGATTGGCTAGGTTAGGTCCAAATATATTTTCTAGTCAAATCAATCCAAAAATCATCCAATAAGTCTCCTATGCCATTCGCAAATAAATAATACATGGGAACTCGATTGAGTGGCACACCCTTGGCATGTGTGTCGTAGGCTCAAAATGAATCAAAACCATATATTGGGTGAAATTGTTTTGATCAACGTCGAGTCCCGAACTCAAGTTCGAAGTTAGGTCTAGAATTACGATAATCGGTCGAATGGACTAAATTGACCCGAAGTTATTCAAAGTCAAAAGAATGTTAGGGAACAAGTTTTGATGAGACATGATATACCAAATTGAAGGTAAATTTGTATACTTCAAAACTCATGAAGGACGTTTCGAAAGATTGGCATGTCTCGTGCTCCAAAAATCAAAGCTAAGAAAAAGTACGTATATAGTCATATTGATATAAAATTTAGTTTAAAATATAAATAACTACATGAAATAAATAAAATAAAATTTAAAATAATATCCAAAAATTAGGGGGCTTACAAGAGATAAGAAAGAAAAGAATGTCCTTACAGAACCATTCGCCACAAATAAACGGCATAAATTATTGTGGGATAATTCTACTCTGTCTCATCTAGATCCTCGTACTACTCAATGTGAAACTGATGTATGAAGGATATTTCATCTATAGGAGATTGCAAATGAAATGCCATATGTATTTACTGATGCAGCTAAAGTGATTAAATCACATGTACCTGCTACAAATGCGCCAGCTCAAATTGATATCCCCACAGAAAAAATAACAGAGTGGCTAATGAATCTACTACACGCCAGAAGCGTGGTAGACCTATATGTTTGAAGGACTTCATCCTTATAAAGAGAAATGCCCAAGTAACGCTCTTATGGAGGTTAAACATAATGCTCAAGAAAAGGTTATGAATGACAGATCCATATTCTCTGAAAACTAGACGAGGTTATTGTCTTAGAAAAGACAAAAGTCAAGAGGAGGCTCAGGTACCTGAAAGCAAAGAGATCTCTATGTTTTATACATATACAAGAGAGGTATGGGGTCACAAAGATATAACAATAGATGATATATTCTCATTCTCCGTAGCTACTGAAATATCTAAGGGCATTGATGACATTGAACCACGTAGCATCGATGAATGTCGACAAAGAAAAGATTGGCCAAAATGGAAGGATGTTATTCAAGCAGAATTAGATTCTCTTAATAAACATGGAGCATTCAAACCTATAGTACAAACATCCAAAGATGTTAGACTTGTGGGTTACAAGTGGGTGTTTGTTAGAAAACGAAATGAAAAGAATGAAATCGCTCGATTTAAGGCACGATTAGTGGCATAAAGGTTTTCTCAGAGACCTGGGATTGATTACGAAGAGACATATTCTTCGTAATGGATGCAACAACGTTTCGTTATTTGATAAGTCTGACAGTTGAGAAAAAACTGGACATGAGACTTATGTACGTTGTAACAACCTATCTATATGGTGACTTAGATAGCGATATCTATATGAAAATCCCAGATGGATTTAAACTACCTAGATCAAAAGCTAAGAACATGCATTACATAAAGCTAAGACGTTCATTGTACGGTTTGAAATAATTCGGAAGGATGTGGTACAACCGTCTTAGTGAATATATAAAAAGGGAGGGATATGAGAAAAATCCTATATGCCCATGTGTCTTTATAAAGAAATCTAAGGAGAGCTTCGCTATTGTTGCAGTATATGTCGATGACATAAACTTGATTGAGATAAGACATGAAATCAATGAGGCTGCAAACTATCTGAAAAAGGAGTTCGAGATAAAAAAAATCTCAGTGACACGAAATATTGTCTCGAATTACAAATTGAGTATTGCACTAATGGAATTTTAGTGCATCAATCCAAATACACAAAAATAAATTAAAACTGTTCAATATGGATAAAGCTCATCCCCTTAGCACTCCAACGGTTGTTCGATCTTTAGATGTCAATAAAGATCCACATCGTCTAAGGACGACAATAAAATTGTGCTAGGACCCAAAGTACAGTACCTTAGTGCCATTGGGGCATTAATGTATCTATCACAATATACAAGGCCAGACATATCATTCTCTGTCAATCTATTGGCTAGATATAGTTCGACGCCAACTCTTAGACATTTGAATGACATTAAACATGTGATGAGATATCTTTGTGGAACTACCGATATGGGATTATTTTATACTTGAGGTCTATCTGACATCATGAATCTAGTTGGATTTGCGGATTCAGGGTATTTATTTGATCCCCATAAAGGTCATTCACAAATTGGATATGAGTTTCTTAATAGCAATGTAGCTATTTCTTAGCATTCAACAAACAGACAATGGTTGCTACCTCCTCAAATCACTTAGAAATATTGGCTCTCTATGAAGCAAATAGAGAATGTATTTGGCTAAGATTGTTGATTCAACACATTCGTAGCTCCTGTTACTTTTCCCCTATTACAGATACTCCAACTATTATTCATGAGGATAATGCAGCATGTATTACAAAAATTCAAGGTGGATTCATTAAAGGAGACATGACCAAGCACATCTCACCGAAGTTTTTTTTTTATACTCATGAGCTTCAGAAGAAC
>JANAVB010033017.1:8991186-9127224 GCA_029216955.1 Iris pallida
TGTTAGTATGCCTTACATCCTTGATGATTATTACTACTTTTCCTTACTTTTCCAGTGAGGCACCCATGACCAGAGCCTGCCTTGAGTATAGTTGTAGTTTCACCTAAGACGAGAGGTCTATTTTGCATAGATAGATTGCAGATATTGGCATTGCGATATAGGTTAGTTGGTATCTATAGGCCATGGTTGTATAGGGTTATATATGTTTTTAGCCTATAGTTTGGTTCAGTTTTTTCATTTTAGTTAAGTTCCCTTTGTTTTGAGTTCTTTTGTGTTGATCACCTTTATAGGCAGTATGCAGACCCTTCACTAGATACCATGTCCCCTTGATTCAGACAATTCATCCTTAGCCTAGTTCTAAGCATTGTTTCAGACCCTTATAAGTTTAGTCTGCCTTAACCCTTGGTTGATCAGTCATGTATATATATAGATGATATACTTAGGATATATGTGATGGGTTGTTATTATTGAGCATATATATATATATATATGTGGTATTTGGTATTCATGTGCTTAGCTTGTAGGTATTTAGTTATAGGTGACTTGATAGGATTGGGAAGTTAAGAGCTACTCTATTATAGAGTTTCTCTTTTGCTAAATTCTAGTTGCCAACACCTAAATAGCTAACATAGGTAAAACCCTAAGAAGTTGACCAGTTGATGACCAAGTACTTGGATGTTGAGAAATTGACTAGTGATTGACCCTTGACTATGTTTGACCTAGAAGGGGGTGCGATCATCTTAATTTTGAGGACAAAATTTTTATAAGGTGGATAGGATTGTAACACCCAATTTTCCAGATGAGGGTAATTTTAAAATTTTGTAATTATAATTATTATTTATTGATAATTATTTCATATTATAATTTTTGGTGATTTTTAATCATTTTTAGACTATTTAAAATTATGACTTGTGATTTTGACATTTTACTATTGTTTGGTTTTAATTTCGAGGAATTTGTGACCCCCAGTTTTCAGGAACAGGGGTATTTTTGTCATTTTGTATTTTTAAAATATTTTGAAATTTATTTATTATTTATGATATTGTTTTGGGGTCATTTGAGTCGGGTTCGAATTTCAGCTCAATCCGACTTGAAACGGGGACCCGGGGGTAGTGTTGACTTTAGTGGACCCACACATTAGTTAGCCATGGCCTACATGATAGAAATATTTTTAGTTAGAGGTTAGACTAATTATTATGGATAAGGTTATTGTGATTAGAGACTTTAGAATGACTAATTTAGCCCCAACCAATTAGCCCTTTCCTAATACTAATAGATTAGGTTAGTGGGGGCATTTTGGATCTTACTATAATAGGACAATAGCCCATATGGCCAGCCACTTTGGGAGAGGATAGGCTCAAGTTCATTTCATTATTCTCATCCACACTCTCTCTCTTGTTCTTCCCCAAATTTCTAGAGAGCAATCCCTAGCAATTTATCCTACCAAATCCTTCCATTTCGCCTACCAAATCTTCTTCTTTCCTTCTACATTCTAGCCAAGGAGGAAGCTACCCACGTTTGGGAGGATTCAGGAGCTCGTTAGTATCCTTTTGGAATCTCTACGTGTCGGTATCGCTCCGGGAAGGCTTTTCTTCGATTCGATCTACCGGAAGGTATAAATCCGTTCTCCTTTTCATTTTCTCATGCATATAGGTATATTTTGAATCCATAGGAATGACCCCCATGGTTGTATCTCCATTTGTGTCCTATTTTCGTGTCTATTTGGAGGTCATAGAGTGTCCTTTGTGTTGTGGTTGTGTCCATGTGGGAAAATCCCAAATTTGGGACAGACTATGTGTTGTTGTTATGTATGAATGAATTATTATATGTTTAATCTCATATTTTGTATTGAAGATGTGTTCTATAGTGTCTCATATATATATATTAGTGTAGAGAGTGAGTTCTTGCTATATTATGTTATATACTTGTGTTCTTTTGTCTCAAACTACCCAAATTCGTCATAATTTTTATCCACGTTTTTAGTAGCAATAGCAACTTAGAAATGTCATAACTTTTAGTTTAAAACTCCGATTTATCTCTCGATTTTTTTAAAAGAACCATATCGAAGTTAGCTTTCCAAATATATATTTTAATATGCCAAATTCTTTAAATAACTTTCTGTAGAATTATTTGAGTGTCAGCTGTACGAAAGACGAATGCGTTTCGGTATTTTTGCGATTTCGGGAGCTTCCGGACACGAAAATGCGATCCGTTTGAAGTTTCGGAAAGCTAATGTGAAGTACTACAACATACTTTAATCCTAGAATTTAGTGAATGCCCAATTGGTACAGTATTGGTTTTAAGTAAAAGAGTGACTATACGATATAAGCATTTTGTGTAACCTATGAGCCTATGTAGTATGGATATTAAATGAATATAGAGTATGTAATGCATGATATGTTAGATGAATGAAATGATATATATATGATATATATCCTCTTTACATTAATGTATATATATGATTGAATGCAAGCATGTAGGAATGCAATTAATGTAATATATGTAAGCAATGCATAAATGCATGAATGAAAGAATGATATACAATACATACATGAAAGTATATAATGAATGTTAGATATAAATGCAAGGTATATATGTAATGATAGATATGAATGCATAATGTATAAATATTATAAATGCAATATCAGATTTCATATGTAGATATAGAACCAATGCATAGCTGATATTTAGATTGAATGTTAGTTCACTTTAGGTTGTTCGAACACTGAACTGTCCATGTAAGCATATATACCTTCCTTTTCCTATTGCCAAGCCAATTTAGTTTTCAATATAGTGGAATGTCTATGAATGTAATGTTAACCTTCAACCCCTTAATTCGAAATGTTAGTTAATTTCAGTATTAGACAATGCATGAGCTGTATGCATATGGGATGTTGGCTTAATGATAGATTTCAGATAACATGGTTCCTTTTATGTGGTTAGTTACACTAGTTTATGGGATAGCTCACTTTATTTTATATGTAAATATGGAACTAAACTGAGAATGAACTTCACCCTCTGCACAAGGACACCCCACTCTATATCAACTACCATGCCATGTAACCCTTCTCTAAATGATTGCTATAATATATATAGATTTATGTAAAGTATAGATGCATGTTAGTTATAACTTAAATAGTCTCTACTCTAATGTATATAGATGTATACTTGTAGCCATGCATGTTAAGTATAATACATGTGTAATGTAGATGGGTTAGCTTTGTGCCATGTGTAGTGTAAACTCATAACTAGTGTTGATTTCTCTTTTCATGTACACACACACAGGTTTGACACCCTCAAGTGACACTCTCATGTCACATGTCACATGACACACACACACACACATACACTTGAACACATGCACTTTCATTCTCCTTTTTCCCTATGGATATGTGTACACACACACACACACACACATATATATATATATATATTTTTTAATGTATCCTACAAATATATGTGTACACACACATATATTTGTGTACACACACACACACAAATATATATATATATATATATATTTTTTTCTTTTTATATATATATATATATATATATATATATATATATATATATATATATGCATGTTAGACTCACATTTTTAATGTATCCTACAAATATATGAGTGCACTATATTATATTAGATACATTTATGGACATGTGTGTATATATGTGAGATGAATATATAGGTATCCTATATATTATAATATGTGGGTGTATTATATTTTAGATATATATATATATTGTTATGTATATGTCTCTATGTGACCTTGAATGCCAAGTTGAGTATGTATTCATGGTAGGGTTAGATGACTTGTTGACTTTATAGTGAATGTGTGTGTGCTGGCTTGGCTTAGGCTTGAATAGCCTTGAAATGGTATGTACTAGCTAGTATAAGCTTGTGTGTCCTAGTATAGACTAAGCTAGACTTGCTTAGACTAGTTTAGACTTGTTGGACCTAGTTTGACCTAGACAGCATGCAGATGCATTGTAGATTACTATTATCATCCCCTGTATACATCTTGACTTGTGTTGCTCTAACTAGGAGTCAGGTATCTCATCTCGGACAGTACATTTACTTCAGACATTCAGATACGAGGCGAGTACATTCTCTGATCATTTTATAACTTGCTTAGAATTATTTCCTGCATTAAATTACTTTACTTGATACTGTCACGTTGGTCACACGGATTAGTACTATATGGATCCCTTCTTGAGATGTTATCCCTTCAGGGAGCATCGGGTACTCTATGTTCTCTGCGTTTCACTTACATGGCGTATCATATGCTTCTTTGGTTCTTTGATCACTTGTGACATATACCCTTATGATCACATAGTCTTATCTGAATCCTTATCCCATTTATTGGGTCTATGTACCACCCTTCGAGGGCATATCACCCTTCGGGGGCATATCACTCTCCGGGGGCTTATCACCCTTCGGGGGCTTATCACCCTTCGGGGGCTTATCACCCTTTGGGAGCTTATCACCCTTTGGGGGCATATCACCCATTGGGGGCTTACCACCCTTCGGGGGCTGTTACATAGAATCATAACATAACCTGGTTGGATCCTTGTGTATTAGTTGGGGGTACGGGGGAGTATAAATAGCCATGTGAACAATTTCCAAAGTAGAATAGCTATGTACGCCTCTTTAGTATAGCCATGTACAAATCCAGCCGTTCACATGTCGACTTTGTACTCTAAATCACTAGTCACTGGTAGCTCTCTACTTATAGTAGATATTTATAATACAGTTCTCTCTCTGTTTACATACTGTATTTTCTTCAGTATCTATATCTTACTTTACTGCATGATTATACTTTCTAACCTGCTATGAACTATTGAGATGTATTGTGCTAGCTCCCGTCCTGACTGGACCTGTTGAAAATTTTACAGAGGATGATGAGGAACCCTGCACCCCTTACTTGGAGCTTACCTAGTTGACACTCGCGACCTGGACCCCTGGGGAGGTTCAAGAAGCTGCTCAGGATGATACCTTGCATAGTGTAGATAGCTTAGATTGTTCTTCTTTTATGTTTAGCTGTTGCCTTTATTTTCAGAGTTGTATATTTTAGGGAGGTTGAGACTTTGTTATTTCTTCCAGTTGTACCTCAGTTGAGGATTCTCTTATCTATTTTATCGTGCCTTATTCTATCTCTAGATTATGATTGAGTTGTACCTCTGTGTTGGCCTCCTTATGGAAAGCATTCATATTATGTTAGTTATAGTTCATGACCTAGAACAGCGTTCTACCGCCGACACTGCGGCGTAGGCTGGGCGTTGTTACGCTCTCGTACCCTCACAGTGGGTGCGGGTCGTGACAGTAGCAAGTTAAATCTTCACATGTTATATTACTTTTTAGTCTCTACCATGCTTAGGACAGTTTTCATATCTCTCATATATTTAAACAATGGGTTAAGGGGAAACTGTTAGTAGTGTACGTGATCTTGACCCCCTTCTCCGTATGTATTTATCGAGCACTGTTACATTCTATATGTAACTTTGTCGTATGTCTGATCCCGCGTTTGTGTATGGACATATACTGATGCCGTTAAGGGTACGTATGTACACTTCAGAAAATTGATATGTACCACTGTACATCCTGATTACCTATTGACTGATCACTCACCTACTACAGTTTTAAACTTTAAAAATAAATAATTATTGCCATGATGAAATGTATCTAAAACTGTATAAAACAAGATAGGTCATTTTATCTTTTTCCATCACATGATCAGTATCATATGTTTGTTAGATTCAGTACTTGCTCCCATCCTGTCAGGATAACGTTGTAGGTATACTTACTGAGGAGGAGTTGCTTTGTGATTCCTATTATGGAGTTGCTGTCGAGGACCAGGCTTTATCTTACAAGGATGTACCTGTGGGAAAACTCATCTAGTTTGCATAGTTGCTCGGGGTTCCGAGAGTAGTCATATTGTTAGACTATGTATTTTTTGACTGGACCTGTATCCAGCTTTACATTTTGGACGTGTACTTGGATCTTAATTATATACGAGACGACTTTTGTGTTTGGAACATTTCTGACTCATTATTACATATAGAACTGTTGGCACACTTTCATTTTATCTTATTATTCTTTAGAACAGCTTAGTACGCTTTATCTCAAGCGTAGGCTGGACATGACTTGGCCCGGCCCAACAAATTGGGCAGCGGTTCGTGACATTGACAAGCTGAAGGAAGTACATAATATGTCGAAGGAGATATTATATGTGTTTAGTATGAAAATGTTGAAAGACAAATTTTCTAAGATGATGATGGTAATTGACAATTCAGGGACGAAAGCAGAAATCCATAATTTTGGAGAGTGACCACGTTTCTAAGGAGGGAAGAATGTTAATTGAGAATAGTGAAAAAGATTGATGATGATATTGCACTTGATGGATTTGCTATGAGGCAGCTAGCCTAGTTAGGCATAAGGCTATTGAGGAAGAATACCATGATTGGTTTGAGGCATGATTGCAAGATTGTACCCGGCCTTCATCTTGAAATTTCGAGGACGAAATTTTCTAAGGAGGGAAGGTTGTGAAGCCCATGATTTATATTATTTAATTTGCATGTTTCATATTTGTTTTGTGAGCCTTTATTATTTTAGCCCAATAACTTAGCTACCCAAGCCCAACCCACTTAACTTAACTTGCCCATTCCTCCACTCACCCCGGTTCTCTCTCAGATTCCCTCATCCCGCGGACCACTACGTCCTTTCTTCTTCCTTCACGTACAAACTCTCAGAAAGATCAGAAACACATAGAAGCTTTTCTCTCTCACCCAAAACCTTCACAAATAATTCCATAACTTCCTCCTCCCTCCACCAAATCAAAATCCGAGACCACCGTTGCGTTCGTCTCGTCGTCCTCTCCAAATCCAGACCCCACTCCCCAACCTTCCGAGCCCGTCACTGGCGCCTCTCGCGCGCACTCCACCCGGCGTCCGTCGTCTCTCGTCCGCGTGCCCCGTCGCCATATATTCGTCGTGTGCGTGCACGTACCCATGCTCATCGATCCCGACGTTGTTCCGAGTCCGAGGCCTCCCCTCGGTACTCCTTCGTGCAAGCCTTGGGTAACCTCTCCCCTTTCACCTTCTGTTGTAGTTCACAGAACCCAATATGACTTTCTAGCCTTAGAATAGGTTCTGTGAATGGTTGATAAGGTTCTGTAGATTAATATTAGTTTCTGAAGATTAATATTAGCAATGTTGGTAATAAATTCCTTTTAGGAAACTTTGTTTAGGTTGCATAATCTTCAATTAATTTAAATGTGGATTTATGAATTAGATTATTTAATTTTATGGTATAAACTTGGTTGTATGTATATCTAGAAAACCTAGAAATCATTTAGTAGATTATTTACAAAAGTCTTTATTTTATCTAGGCATTAGTTAATAAATAAGTGGATTAGAATTATTATTCTTTAAGTAAAAGTTTTGTTAGATATATATAATAATAATTAATTTCAAATAGATAATGACATATATAGTATAAATTCTCTTTTAAGTGTTTTTAAATTAGAAAGGTTTTCGGTAAATAGATTAATAAAGAAAGCTAATTAATTTCTATAAAACGAATTATGTGTTAAAATAATTATTTTGGTAAGTGGTATTTAGTAATAAAACCCGAAATCTTTTATAATAGCTTAAAACCATTATTTTGGTAAGAAAATGTATTTTATGCATTAATTGCTATTTTAATAATTAAAGGTGATTTTCTATGTTATTTACGGAAATGATTAAAAGATATAATTTTTTAAGGAAAACCATTTTTGTTAAATAATTAATCTCGATAAATAAATTCTACTTTCAAATATTCTTTTAGATAAATCTATTTTCCTACAAAATTCCTAATTTCAAAGAAATACATTTTAAAGTAATTTTCCTTAAATATTATTTATTTACGACAAAACCTATATTTACATAAACGGTTATATATTAATTTTAGTTTAGTAACAAAATATATTTTTATGTACAAATGGCTTCCAATTAGGATCACCAACCTGTAGACTTGGCCTAGTTTTGTACTTTAGATTTAGGGCATAATTTTGTTACTAAAACTGGCGTTACGATCTTGTAGGTTCGGATCTGAAAACCCTAGCAGTCATTTTCTGGTTGCTGCCAAGTCAAGGAATACTCTGAGGCAAGTTTCATATCTATCCCATGTCTGCATTTTATTTTTATAATTAAATATATGCATAAGTTAGTTACATGTAGTATAGTTACACTGATTCACCGTGGATCCCTCTCGGACTCCACATAGGTTGATGGATTGTTGGATGGCTATCTTGACATGTTGATTATTGACTCATTGCTTAGGGATTGCTTGGGGGAGTATTATAACGTCTGTGACCAAAGCCAAATCTTGCTCGTTACTTGTCTGCGCTAACCCCAACCTCACTGTGGGTTGAGCCATACCGTATACTATTTCGTTTCGGCCAAAACGTTAGTATACATATTGTTTCTATCCCAGCTAGTCACATGCCCTGTTATATACTCAAACACTAGCTTAGCATTGCCTCATTCTGGACATTGACATCATCTTACTTGTTGGTCTTTTTACTATTAAATACAAATATATATATATATATATTATTTCTTTAACTATCTCGTATTTTACATTTATTATTAATTTAGAATTGCAAGATGTGGATGAAATATGTTCTTGCTTCCTCCTGACTGGAGACCCAATTTTTAGGTGATTGCGACGATGAGGAGCTGCCTTACTGCACTTTCTACGAGACAGACTTGGGTCCCACAGAGGCTGAACCATGAACCCCTGAACCCTAGAATGTTGGCTTAGCACTTTCCTTTACTTTCCCTTTTCAGTTTCTTTTGTAATAAAATGAATATTGTTGTTGTTTGTTTTATTTCCAGACTTTTTTCAGTCGAATAAAATATTTTAGTTTCGTTAGATGTTTCTGCATGTTGAGTTTCACTGCTTGATACAGCTTACTGTCGTCGTCTCACAACGGTGCAGGCTGGACATGATCCGACTAGATCCACTACATTGGGATCGGGTCATGACACAGCCTGTGTTGGCCTCATGTCCGACTCTGGGCGTCTTTCTACTATTTTATGTCGTCATATATATATAAATTTTCCCCATCTCCGTCTCTGACATACCTGGACACGGTTCTACCCACGAACTTTTATGGCACACAAGACACAAATCTACAAATTTCTCGTGCCCGTATTATATAGGACACACCGACAAGACCCAACACAACCCTAACCCTTGTAATGACCCGCTCCGCCCTAGCAGAACGCCGATTCAAACGGCAAGTGCAACGACTCAAACGAGCCGTCGACCCGAAGAGTTGGCATCGACCTGAAGAAGAATCGATGCAAGGCTTACATTGGCCCGTCAAGATGAATCCAGACTTAGACTTTCAAAGGCGCGCTCGGAGTATCGCTCGGCCGATGCGAACATCGCTAAGGTGGGTGGCTCCGATGAACCCGTCTTTGCTTAGCCTAGACACATAACAATACGGACACTGTTGCTAGAATTGCTAGGCGTCAACATCGCGCATGCTAATAAATGAATGACTCAACGCACCTAGCTAAGGGAATAATCCCATCTTGTATGCTTGTATAGAATATAAAAAGGAACATGGAAAATGTGAGAACTCTCGTACCGTACCCCACGCTCGTGCTAAGGCACAAACTTACGTTTAAGTTTCCTATGCGTTCAACAATGAAACAATGAATGGTTTACAGCAATGAAACGGAAAGACTATCGACATAGTCGTTCCGAGTAGAGTATAGCAACATTGAAAGGCCACGGGACCGATGGGTCGCCAAGGCGACTCCCGCACAGGAGTTGCAAAATGTATAAATGAATGAATGAATGAATAAGTGAATGAATAAATCAATGAACAAACGGACAAGTGAAAGAAAGAAAAGAAGGAATGAAGAAAAGATAAGAAAGAAAGGAATGGTTAGCGACAGGTGTGACGGGCACGTGCAACGGGGCTCGCTACCCGCGCTGTACGGACGCCAACCTGGTCGATAACGCATTATGGCTAAGGGTTAGCCTACGGCTCGGAGACAGTCGTTAAGTTAAAATGACAAACAAAAAGAAAACGAAATGATCGTGGACAATCCACTCGTATACGGGAGGTAGGAGAAATAAAGGTATTTCCAGCGGCTCAGTCAAAGTGTGAAGGACGTGCCGGTCCGAACGGAAATCAAAGTTTAGCTTACGTACATGCCTGATTGCGGGCTTGGCCACCAGGGGACATAAGGCCGGGTATTTCAAAAGACTATCAGGGTGTACCAAGCCGCACGCCATGATAGATAAGAAATTACTAAGGGGGAAGACATGTCCAAATTGGCTTGTGATGCCAGCGACCGATGCATATAGATTAAGTGGGCTTTGTTGGTGGCAATCCACGTGCAAGTCCTTGCATTGAAATCAAAGTAGTCTAAGTTAACTAAATGAAGTGCCTTCTGAACAGGCTTGAATATGACACACCAAATAATCGAGAGTACTTCGACAAAGGAGTTAGAAAACATGCCTACGACGTGCTAGGACCCGAGGCAGGGACACGCCCTTGACATTGAAAGTTCACATGAATTACGAAAAGTCATTTCATATAAATTATTGACTAACTTGGTTTACTTTGGACAAGAAAGGCCGGACGGTAAGTATGGGTAAGTCATGCATATATTTCCATGCGACACTTGTATTCAGCAACACGAGATAGGCTATGATATATGCCATGAAACTGATCCTAAGGCAAGATTAGAAAGACAATGAATGATAGACGGTGTATTAAAGTAAATAGAACGTGTTTGGTAATGATAGCATTATGGGCGAGCTAGCCTCCCCACCAGTGCATAACAATGTACTGATAACCCCACAGTCTGCTTGCAGGATGCAGGAGACGCCGGCGGGTGCGGAGCTTCCATCGAACGTGTTAAGGCGCGGAGCCAACTCTGGGGCCTTGGAACGTTGCAAGAAGCTGAAGCACCCAATACAGGACATAATGTATCGGAACATCACCATGAATCATTCCATCTTGTAAGCCACTTGGCACGCCTTTTACGTTTCAGAGAGAGAGAGAGAGCTCGAGCGATTGTAATATCGGCCTAGCGCCGCTTGTAACCTTCTTGAATATCAATAAAGAGTTCGAATTCGCTTCTACTTGTGTTTATTTACTTTTCGCTGCAATGGGGACACTCTGTGCGACTCTGTAGCCTAGCTCAAATCGGCTGTTTCTGGACTTGGCCTTGCACGGGCGCAACCTAGTCCCGTGCGGCATTACGCCTTAGCGAGGACGATCGCTCCTGCGGGAGCAGGGCGTGACAGATTGGTATCAGAGCACGGCTTCACGTCCTTGGACTTTATTTCAATTTTTTCAGTTTTAAAAGCTCGGTTTTGAAACAAAGAAGTGTATGTTCTCTCTCATTGTGCCTTGGGATGTTCCATACAATAAGTCTAATATTTTCAAAAGGCTCGTACAAGTACTCGGTTGAACGGGATCGATAGGCGAAGGCCTTTGTGCCAAACCATGACAGACTTGAGTCGAAGGAAAACTAAAATGCTAGAAGTTAGCAAACACAAGGCGTGCTTGAATAACCTTACGCTAACAATGTCGAACGATGTTAAACTTGACTCGATAGAGAACACATGCTAAGTTAACCTGTCACGTGCGTGCCTGACTAGTCTTGCGTCGACCTAGCAAGTGAGCGTGCCGACTTAAATATAGTCCGTAAGGGATGGTTATGTGGCACAACTTAGTCCGCTTGTCGCGCACCTCGACTTTTAGGTGCAATCGGGTTGCGAGCGATATCAAGTATCGCTCGATCAAGAACGGAGATACACTTTGAGTGTCTATCGATAGGAACGCTATCAAACTAACGCTTAGGCGTGCACGAAACATTGGCTTGGATTTTGAGAATTAGTGCGAACGACTTAGTACGTCGAGGCGACGTGAGCGATTATGCTAGAGATTCGTCGAACGAATCTGGAGGATGTCTTAGCGCATGACGCGAACGTGATTGAGGATTAGATAGTATGGTTTGAATTCGAGTGGTGTATGTGATAGGTTCGGAGAAGAATAAGAATGAGTGTCGACGACTAGTCGAGTGGCTCGAACCCTGAGTGGTGTATGGACGTCATAGAAATTGTTCGAGCGAGACTAAAGGATTTACGGGTCGTACGAGTATATCGGCAAGCGATGCGATCGCGCAATGCCCTAGAACGTGTCACACTTAGTTGGCCGTGACTTCAAAAGTCCCGAACGAGATGTCGCTGTACAACTTGTCAATGGGCAACGTGAGTTAGAAAATGGTTCGGAACGATGAATGAAATGAATGGTCTTGATCGAGGAAACTTAGAGGATCGCGCATACGATTTCGAATTGATTCAAATGAATTGTGACTTGAGTTTGAACAACGATCTTGAAACTAGCTTGAGGAATAGCAGTTGAACTTGATCTTGAATATTAAATAAAATTATGGAATATCCAACTCGGACAACAGCATCAACGCACGACTCGAAATCGGTTGCAAAGGAAGATCGTCAGGTTACGCATATCGTCGATGGTATTGAGGCGTATCAAAGATCGATATACGATAACTCGAGGATATTCTGACTCGACGAATGACGATCGTGCAAATGTCATTGTTCCGTTGGATGATATACTTGGGATGTTAAAAATGTGTCGAGGAAAAGATAGACTTGGCTCGAGGATTTTCTAGTTGAACGCATGACGGTCAGACTGTCAAATTGATTTAGCTTTGATGAAAATGAGAATGCTTGGATTTGCTTCATTGACAACCACAACGTTGACATTCTTGTCTTATGCGAGCGCAACTCCAGCATCGCACATGCGTCACGTCGGATTAGGACGATCACTCCGCGTGAGCGCTGATATGGTGATTCATACAGCGGGAGTGATTGAACTTAGATGGCGTGGCAATTTGATTGCTTCAACTTGTGGTTTGACGCAAAGGTAAACTTGAGAAAGACTTGGTGTGCTTGATGATTAAACTTAAGGATTGAGTAGGTCCAATCCACGTATCGAGAATGAGTTAGTCTAATCTCAAACAAGAGTTACGCCCCGATGAGAATGATTATTCTACGGGAGCGTTACATGGTGATTCGTGAACCACCGTGGATAATCGGACTCGCGTGAGATTGGGACGCAATGTATTGTCGAGCTGGATGACCTCGTGATCGAATACATGAATTGGTTAGAATAGATATGTGAAGTATGTCGATTGGGTGATTTGAATGGATTCGAATATGCACAACGAATACATTGATGCGAATAGGTGATCGTGCTCGATGTTTAGAAATCTGAGTGACGCAAGCTTGGGTAGAAAATCCTGTACTACCGACTTTGGTTTGACCCTAGGATTGGGGTCAGTATTGGTATTATTGTTGGAGAACTATGATTCCAATCCTGACATTGACTTAGCCTTGAAAAAAATGGCCTAGCGGATAGGCAGACGACCCTATGCCAAGTGATTGAACCTGTGTTGTTTACGTTATCGTCTGGACGAACGATAGACTTGGGGCAACAAGACTTAGAGTAAGGACGAGGAACTGGGGATGTGCGTGAACGACGGCGAGATTGGCCCCAAATGAAGTGAATGATAGGAATGGATGATGCGTAAGTAAAGTTGGGATAACAAATTGAATCATTGATTGGAAGACGTACTCGGTGATAGTGCGATACTTGATCTTGAATTGGACGTAAATTACTTAGACTTGGTCGACCCCGCTAAGAAGAAGTCGTATTGATTTCGTGGACAAGAACGCTTGAAAAGAGAATCGGGTCATCTCGATGACCGAGATGACGATAGTGAGAAGCACACGAGTTCGGTTTTAAATCGAAGTTAGTAAACGATCGACAAATCAAAACTATCACGAGTAGCTTGTCCGACTTCGCTAATCGCTAAGCTTGGTTGAAATGTACGTATTCGGGGGACGCCTTGAATATGTGTACGATCCAAACTCAGCGATGTGATGAACTCGAATGCAGCTGCGAGTGGATGTTGTGATGCACATGGATGATGGAGTGAGTTTGCCTCATCCTACGACCCTCGTGTTTAATGAATTTCGACGTGCCTCGTGTGACTATTATAGCCCCAAAACAAGGCACAATAGCAACCAAGTCAAAGAAATGCTTGAATTGAATAAGTACCATTAACTCTAAAATGAATAAAAGTTATTCAATAAAAATCGACCAAACGTATGCGACACGGAACTTGGAAAGGTACCGAGCATGGTTCGATGCCATCGAACAATAAAGCCATTCGATAAGGATTGTCTAAGAAACGTGATGACACGAGTCAAGGAACGGTAGGATGACCTGCACTCAGGAAGTCTCGAGGACGAGACTTGTTTTGAGTGGTGTATTATGTAATGACCCGCTCCGCCCTAGCGGAACGCCGATTCAAACGGCAAGTGCAACGACTCAAACGAGCCGTCGACCTGAAGAGTTGGCATCGACCTGAAGAAGAATCGATGCAAGGCTTACATTGGCCCGTCAAGATGAATCCAGACTTAGACTTTCAAAGGCGCGCTCGGAGTATCGCTCGGCCGATGCGAACATCGCTAAGGTGGTTGGCTCCGATGAATCCGTCTTTGCTTAGCCTAGACACATAACAATACGGACACTATTGCTAGAATTTCTAGGCATCAACATCGCGCATGCTAATAAATGAATGACTCAACGCACCTAGCTAAGGGAATAATCCTATCTTGTATGCTTGTATAAAATATGGAAATGAATATAGAAAATATGAGAACTCTCGCACCGCACCCCACGCTCGTGCTAAGGCACAAGCTTACGTTCAAGTTCCCTATGCGTTCAACAATGAAACGGGAAGACTATAGACATAGTCGTTCCGAGTAGAGTATAGCAACATTGAAAGGCCATGGGACCGATGGGTCGCCAAGACGACTCCCGCACAGGAGTTGCAAAATGTATAAATGAATGAATGAATGAATAAGTGAATGAATGAATCAATGAACAAACGAACAAGTGAAAGAAAGAAAAGAAGGAATGAAGAAAAGATAAGAACGAAAGGAATGGTTAGCGATAGGTGTGACGGGCACGTGTAACGGAGCTTGCTACCGACACTGCACGGACGCCAACCTGGTCGATAACGCATTATGGCTAAGGGTTAGCCTACGGCTCGGAGACAGTTGTTAAGTTAAAATGACAAACAAAAAGAAAACGAAATGGCCATGGACAATCCACTCGTATACGGGAGGTAGGAGAAATAAGGGTATTTCCAGCGGCTCAGTCAAAGTGTGAAGGACGTGCCGGTCCGGACGGAAATCAAAGTTTGGCTTACGTACAGGCCTGAGTGCGGGCTTGGCCACCAGGGGACGTAAGGCCGGGTATTTTAAAAGACTATCAGGGTGTACCAAGCCGCATGCCATGATAGGTGAGAAATTACCAAGGGGGAAGACATGTCCAAATTGGCTTGTGATGCCAGCGACCGATGCATATAGATTAAGTGGGCTTTGCTGGTGGTAATCCACGTGCAAGTCCTTGTATTGAAATCAAAGTAGTCTAAGTTAACTAAATGAAGTGCCTTCTGAACAGGCTTGAATATGACAAACCAAATAATCGAGAGTACTTCGGCAAAGGAGTTAGAAAACATGCCTACGACGTGCTAGGACCCGAGGCAGGGACACGCCCTTGACATTGAAAGTTCACATGAATTACGAAAAGTCATTTCATATAAATTATTGACTAACTTGGTTTACTTTGGATAGGGAAGGCCGGACGGTAAGTATGGGTAAGTCATGCATATATTTCCATGCGACACTTGTATTCAACAACACGAGATAGGCTATGATATATGCCATGAAACTGATCCTAAGGCAAGATTAGAAAGACAATGAATGATAGACGGTGCACAAAAGTAAATAGAACGTGTTTGGTAATGATAGCATTGTGGGCAAGCTAGCCTCCCCACCAGTGCATAACAATGTACTGATAACCCCACAGTCAGCTTGCAGGATGCAGGAGACGCTGGCGGGTGCGGAGCTTCCATCGAACGTGTTAAGGCACGGAGCCAACTCTGGGGCCTTGGAACGTTGCAAGAAGCTGAAGCACCCTATACAGGACATAATGTATCGGAACATCGCCATAAATTATTCCATCTTGTAAGCCACTTGGCACGCCTTTTATGTTTCAGAGAGAGAGAGTTTGAACGACTTGTAATATCGGCCTAGCGCCGCTTGTAACCTTCTTGAATATCAATAAAGAGTTCGAATTCGCTTCTACTTGTGTTTATTTACTTTCCGCTGCAATGGGGACGCTCTGTGCGACTCTGTGGCCTAGCTCAAATCGACCGTTTCTGGACTTGGCCTTGCACGAACGCAACCTAGGCCCGTGCGGCATCACGCCTTAGCGAGGACGATTGCTCCTGCGGGAGAGGGGCATGACAACCCTAAACCTAACCGTAACTATTTTGGGTGCTCCTGCCATTGGGTCGCCTCCATCATCATCCCTCCGGTCGGTCGATTCTACCTCCGGCCATCCCCACTACCACCAGAGACTACGAACCTGGCCATCCAGACGGCTATTACGCTACAGCCTCGCCGTCTGGAACAGTCGGTCACTCCGACCAACCCCCATCTCCGTTGAACCACCCACTCCAACATCACCCTTCACCAGAAAAGCTGTTGTGCTTCAAACTGACTTCTACCTCCTCTGCCACCACGATAGCCCATTATACGACACCGACCTCTTCACCGGCAGATCCCACCCGGCGCTCCTCCTACCAGACTCGACCACCATGATCCACGATACCTTCTTCCCTCTTCGATCAATCTCGTACCCGTGCACGGCTAATCATCGTCGTTCACTCTTCATGCCGGTGCTGTGTTCCAGGCATCGACTGCGTTGAGCACCACGGTCTACATGTCGCCTCATCCACGAGCTTCGCCCTCCTTCACGAGCCACTCAGGACCATACACCGATCGCACCACTGCGAGGCCACTACCAACGCTTAGTAGCCTCTGCGGTCAGCGTCGGAGCATCCCAATGGTGAGCTCTCCACCGATCTCCCATTTTTCTCTATTACTCTCCCTCTCTAATGTATTCTCACCCTTTCGACTCTCTTCTTCCAATGGCAGCTGGATTTATAGAGGACTTGGGCTTGGACTTTAGACCAAGACCCTGAGGAGGAGTATAATTATAGTTTTAATTGGGTTGAATAATAATAATAATAATAATATTTTTTGGTTGATTAAGTTGGGCTAGGCCCTTTTATATTATATATTTATTTATTTAATTTATCTTAATTAGACCTTGGCCGATAAATTAGCTTATAGTTAGTATAATTTGGGCCTTATGCCAAATAGTTATTAAAATAGAAATTTTGGTAAAAACTATTTTAGGTTTTTATATATATGTAATTCTAAAATAACTTTATATTTTCTTAAAAGTATATTTGGGCCTTAGGCCTATATAAAATATTTGGGTTAGATAATAAGGATTTTTAAAGAAATATTAGGATAAGTCTTAATTGGGCTAGCAATATGGGGCTTAAATGCTAATATATATATATATATATATATATATATATATATATATATATATATATATATATATATATATATATTATATATATATATATATTATATATATAAATATATATATATACATAAAAAATATATGCATAAAAAAAATATATATATATACATAAAAATATATATATATGTATATATATATATATATATATATATATATATATATATATATATATTTTTTTTTTATATATATATATATATTATATATATATATATATATATATATATATATATATAAAAAAAAATATATATATATATATATATATATATATATATATATATATATATATATATATATATATATGTATGTATATACATATATAAAATATATATATATATATATATATATATATATATATATATATATATATATATATATATATATAATGTCTCTAATAAGTTTTAAATATACGATAATAATATTTTAAATAATAAATATTTTCTAAAAATATATAGTTTTTTAGCATTATAAGTATTTTCCAAAAATAGTATATACTATTACTTATTTAGAAAATTTCCTCTGATTACCACTGTGACACTGACTAATCGTGCATTCCTATTCCTTTGCGAATTCAGACTTCTTTATATTGACCATGGCTATTCGAACTAATCTGGACATTGTTAGAATCGTCGAAACCTAAGGCAAGCTACCTTGTCATTTACTATTTATTTAGCTTTAGCTCATCAAATGCATTTATTCATTTATTTATTTATTTTATGTAATATAAATTGTTCTTCCAAACTGAATGTAGACGAAAATTACTGTTAGTTATGTTTTTTTTCTGTTACTTTAGTTTATTTTTATGTATTTGACCAAGAGTTAAGAGACCATCCTTTGTTTATGCTGCATTCATTAACCTTGACACCTGTGTGCCATGAAGTCGCGAATCGTATGTAGATACGGACTTGCGTACTGACTGATCATCAGTGCGTACAGGCCATACATTAGGATACAACTACTAATAGATGGTATAGAAGACTTAGCAGTTATTAAGGATAAAAACTGTGTTGTGGAGACAACTCATGTTTGTTTGTCGTGGAGACAATGCATGTATAGTATCATAGGGGAGACGAGACAACTATTATTGTTGGAGATACTATTTATTTTTATATACACTTTCGGGGCCGATAGTAACTCAGATGAGCGCTACTTACTGTTCATGGTCGATAGTGTCTCGGATGAGTGCTACTTACTGCCACTCCTTTTATTTGTTGCTGATCTTAAAGCCCCTGTGTGGAACGTTGTCTTCAAAAGTGCATTATTTCACATAGTATGGTTAGGTGACCTTTATCTGTTTAGGCATATATACTTTTTCTGTTTGATTTATGTAATTATGCCTAACCATGACATAGAACAGTATTTTGTCGTGAAATAGTATGCCACACTTTATCAATGTTTGGTTGTAGGTGTGGTTCACTATTTCAATGACAGAATACTGAACCATGTTGTAAATTGAATTATTATTGATCAGTTTATATTCAGTTATATGGCATGTTTTTCTGTATCTTGTTACACCCAATTGAGGACCTGGTGATCTCTCTAGATATAAACGATCAACAGTATCCGGAGGTGTAAGAATTTTGGACCAGATTCTGCCTTCTCTTCCTTTGCGGACTATGTGACTTTCTCCTAGACGATGGACTTATTTTATGGTTATTCTTTACTCATGTATTCAAATCTTTCGCTTGGTAGTAGATTTATCTCCACCCAACAATTTGTTTTTTGACATTTTTTATATTTGATATAATGATATATTTATTCCTTTATATTCTATGGATAAGATTTAGAGTGACATTACTATCAATGTTAGCCCAATGATTGTATCATATTTTTGAATATGGCCAATTGATTAAGTTTAACATAATAATGTCACTAATATTAATGTAATCCATATCATGTAGCTAATTAAACTTGGCATTGTCCTATTATTCATTAAATTTATCGTACTGTTATACTTTTTGTTCGCCTAACATGTACTTGGAGACAAGCAGTAAGAATGATCAAACTAGGATATATATATAATGAAGAATTAATGATGGGCCAAAGATATTGTTATACGAGATGATTTCTCTAAACCACCCAACGATCTATCTGGGGCCTCGTACTCAGAGGTTATGCTGTGTCTCTTTGGACAACTACCATCAAGAAAAAAGTCATCTTCAAGTATGCTCAAATGTCAAAAAAAATATGTCATAAAAAGGCTCAAATGTCAAAGGGAATAAAGATACATATCTCGGATATCTCTTAGAATTTGTGGTCATTTATTTTATCTATCTTATGCATATAAATATTTTTGAACTAGATACGCATACTTAAGGGGAAGCAAAATAATTGTTTCAATTAATTTATACCCTTAATCTGTGGTATTCCTAGTTCACCATGGATATATATTCTTTTATCTAAAATATCTTATTGATTTGTTCATGATAATTTGATTTAGTAGATTTATGAGAGAATATATGATTATCTTGATTCTCTCATTTTATAGGTTTTTTCTATAGTTATCTTACCAAATATTTTTAATTATCCTTATTTGATGATTCCTTTGAGTTTAAATTGATTTGGCTTTTCATATTAATGTTTTATCTCAAAGTTCATGATTATCTTATTTAGATTGGTCATACTTTCCGGGGGAGCATTCAAGTCGACTGAATTTCTCCTTCTCAAGTATTTTGTCTCCATTACCTTCATATTTATCTAATACATATTCATATATCATGCTATAGTAATTGAGTTCAAATGCATGAACTTGGATAAGTTGATAGATTATAGTATATTTATTTTGATTCCTTTCAATGATTATTTATGGAATTGATTCACTAATTTGTATGGGAAAATTATGAATCATATTTTTGTGATCATTGTTAAGAGTCTATTATAATTTTGATATTTTATATTAGTATATACAAGATCTGCGAATTTCTAAATCCTTATGATTATTTATGACCAATGATTAATTTTTACTCTCTTGGTATATACTTTTATTAAAATTCTTTGTTGGCCTCTTTCAAAACTATAGATATATTTTTCATTAGACTTTGGTTTGAACCCTAACCGTTGTTCATGATTATTTTTGCCTTTCTCAGATTATAATTGACTTCATTTTATATCTTATTACGAGGGAGCTTATTTTTGATCATGTCAACGGGAGAGAAATAAGTTTAAGTTAGCACACAATATTTTAGTAATATGTGTTTATTAGTGATACATGCATCTATCGTATTTATATTAAACTTAACCGATTTGCCATAATCAAAAAGAAGGAGATTGTTAGCCCAATGATTGTATCATATTTTTGGATATGGCTAATTGATTAAGTTTAACATAATGATGTCACTAATATTTATTTAATCCATATCATGTAGCTAATTAAACTTAGCATTGTCCTACTATTCATTAAATTTATTATACTGTTATACTGCTTTGTTCACCAAACGTGTACTTGCAGACAAGAAGTAAGCATGATCAAACCTTGACCAATGCAATAAATAATTAATGATGGGCCAAAGACGATGTTATACAAGATAATTTCTCTGAACCACCCAACGACCTATCCAGGGCCTCGTACTCGGGGGTTCCGCTTTTTATCTACGGACAGGGGTCGAGGGGGCGGCGCCCCCCGTAGGGGTTCGGGGGCAAAGCCCCTGAAAGATATTCAGATTTCCAGATCTGTTTATCATTGGACAACTGCCGTCAAGGAAAAAGACCTCTTAAAGTATGCTCAAATGTCGAAGAAAATATGTCATCAAAAGGTGCTTGATTTTTATATTTATTTCTGTATTTGATCTTCATTGAGTCTAGGCAATTTGTACATCTGGCTGGTCTGGCACTTTGCTTAGCTTTTCATAAACTCTACCAAAAAGCCTACATAAAGCCTATACCAATCCTGCCTATTCAGTCCACAAAAAGCCCACATAAAACTCACTCAAAAAGAGCCGAAAACCCACTCTAAAAGGGGCAAACCCGCCTAAATACAGGGCAACCAAACTTGGTCACCCTGAACTAGTATTCCTTTGGATTAGATCTCCCTGTAGAATCGGCTCCAACATTCGAATTTATGAATATTAAGGAACCAAACCCTGCCCGAGTTCGGTCCCCTAGAACTCTATAAATTGAAGAGATTTATCCATTCATTTCATCTCTTTCCATTCTCTTCTTTTTTATTCCTTAAGAGTTTTCAGAGCTACTTAACCTTCATATCTAAGCCTTTACAACTCCTAGCCAAGCGAGTGCCAGTTTGGTTCGATCAAGAAGTTGGTTTGAGTTGTAAAGAAGGCTTGAAAACTTCTCAGTTTCCATTTTGTTATTGAAGTCGTCAAGTCCTTCAGATTAAAGGCTTGCAAGTTGAAGTAGTGCTCTTCGGATAAAAAACACGTATTGTACGGAGCTACAAATCGCTTCAAATTCAAAGCTTGTGTTTCACGAGATAGTTGATTCAACGTCATGCTAGAGTACTCGAGACTGGACTAGTCCTCTTAGAGGAAAATCAGTATAAACCTTGGTGTTTGCGTTTGCTTCTCTGAACATATTTACATTACGCATTTACTTTTATACTTCCTACTTCATGTTAGTTTAATTACTGCCATAAGTACTTTTAAGTGATGATTTTAATTCTGCTACACAAACGCACTCTATTCATCCCCCTCTAGAGGTGCTCAACGTTCCTACAATTGGTATCAAAGCGAGGACTATTATTTGGCTTAACATCCGTAGAGTAGATCCTTATTATCAATTGTTATACTCTGATTCCAATTTTCTATAATTGGTATCAGAGTGGGTGCTTGTTATATAGAATTTACTGCTCATAGCAATTGGTTCTACAGTTGGTATCAGAGCAAGTTATATTCAAACATAACATTCTAGAGAGTGTATATGGCAGCCGTGAAATCAATGTTCATAGGTGAAGGGCAATCCACAAATAGACCTCCTTTATTTGATGGAACAAACTACACGTACTGGAAAACACGAATGAGCTTCTACCTTAAGTCTCTAGATCTTGACCTCTGGTCAATTGTTATCAGTGGATACAAAAAGCCTACTATCACCTCTATTCTCACTTCCTCTATTGTTAACAAGCCTTACTATAGTAACACGAAGGAAGAAAAGAAGTTAGCTAGCCTTGATGCAAAAGCAATGCATACTTTTTATTATTTTGTAGACATAAATGTATTTAATCTTATTACTACTCAACATCTCATAAAATTTGTAAACTTCTTGAAGCTCTTATGAGTATAGGTACGAAAGCAAACCTAGCGACTCCAGAGAGAAGGATAGTCCTCATAATGATGCAAATGTCTGACGACATTGGGATTTGAGGTACAACACAACCCCTTATATGAAGAAGAGCTTGTATGTCACAACTACAGAAGATCAGGCCATATCATAGAATATTGCCCTACTACTAAAAAAGAGAATCTCTATGAACGATCGTCGTCACACAAGTATGCTAACACAAGCATATGGTGTGAAAGCGAAGCAAGCGATTCCGAAGAAGAAGAGAGAACTCGTCGAGCTAAAAATATATGCATGATGGCATTATCCAACGAGGTACAAAATAATCCTCTTTATAAAGAGAGTGAATTTTCTTATGATGAGTTATCTGATGCTTTCAGTGATCTATTAGAAGAACACAAGAAAGTATTAGATAAGTATAAGCAGTCTTGAAAAGAGATTAAGACATATCAGCTGGAGAATAAAATATTGTCCTCTATGTTTAATGGGATTAGAGATACTACACTGCTAGTAACACAAATGAGCTATCCATGGTTAAGCTGAGTCTGCATGATCCTCAAGAATGCATTAATAAGATGACACAAGAGCATGCAAAACTCAGTGAAGCTTATGAAGTAGAGAAAAAGAAATATAACATTTCTACACAGAGAATAGACTCACTAACTGCAATAATGAGGCTTGCACAATCTCTAAAAAGTTGGAGATAAGATTGAGTAAACAAATTGTTCAACCCAAGACACAATCATACACAAGGCATGTGACATAATCCAAGATTCAAAAAGGATCTGACACAGCTAAGGTTAAACATAAACATGCTTTTTATTATAGTCATTCATGCAAGACACATCACACCACATCAAGTTCTCATATTGCTGCACCGAGTACTAATGGTTATGCTCCTTATCATTATTGTGGTATAAATGGACACATTTTTAGTCATCGTCAGATTAGAAAGATGGTTAATATGAATACGTTTACCTGGGTTCCCAAAGCTAACCAATGTGGATCCAAGTTTACTTGGATACCAAAGTCTTCACCTAATATTGTAGGTGGAGCATCCTGTGCTAAGCCATAAAACTATGGAACATATTGGTGATTTCAAAGCTACAAATGTCATCCTTCAAGCAATTACACCAACATAAGTGTGGCCACTAGAGCCACTTTGGTGACATGCTAAATAATTTTTCGTGAATGGTTCTATTTATAGAATCTAGCATGTTCGTATTGATGTCTTGCTATTAGCTCTGATTGATATCTTTTAATTTTTTATTGTTTAAATCAATGTGAGATATAACATTAGCATGACTAGTTGTTTAGCTTAAATGATTAGCTCACACTATATAGTCTTTTAATCATTTTTATAATGTGACACATTTATCTAGGTATGCTATTTACTCTTAGTATTTTATCTATGAAGCATGCATACCACTCTAGTATATATTAGTTTAAGGTTCAAGTTAATATATTTTTTACACTACGTATTTAATAGTTTTTAAATGGTTACTTCTTACCGATTTGTCTTTAATATGTCATATTTACTTCAATCGATATTTTTTGAATATGTATGTCTAAACAAGTCTCCTTTTACTTGAAAAGTATATACATATACTTTTATTTTAACCTTGTGCTTGTATAATATATTCACTATTGATTCTCATATTTTATTTTGATTAACTTCTTGTTAATCAATTACATCTTTGCCTAATAAAGTAAATTTATACTTGCTTTTGATCTTGTGATAATTTTTTAATGTTTATTAAGGATACATCAATACTTCATTGTCATTCATATATTGCTCATGTATTTCTTATATTCATATAGATTATTGTATAAATATCTTTACGGGGGCATATAAATTCAGCTCAAGTTCTATATTATTTTACAAAATATTTAATACCCCATTACTTTTCCCAAATTTGTGTTCTTCTCTCTGAATCAATTAGCTTCTTCCTCAAAGCCTCTCTTAATGATTTTTTTTGGCTTTTTGGTTGACATTTTGGATACATGACTCTTATTTAATCTATAATATTTGAATTATGACATGTATGCCTTTTTAGTAGTCTCCTAAATTTTGATATTTGTTTGTTTTATATATTTAAGTTGGAATTTTGAGAGAAAATATCTATTAATGTCTTGCTAATAATTATTTGTAGATGTTCTTTTAAGAATCACACAGTCTTATGCTTATCTTGCTTTTTAAATTTACCTCCTTTATTAGTGCATATTTATATTATATGTTTATCTCTATAGTGCACTATGAAAACTTTTTTTTTGAAAAATAGTTTTTTGATCTTGATGAATTCTTTCTTTGGGTATTTGATATCTTGTATCTATGCCCAATGATTTTGTACCATGTATGGATACATGTTATTTGATACCTTATGTTACAATGATTTGAGATTTTTCTGTTGGCCCATTGGTTAATAATCATACCTGATTTTGATAATCAACGTCAACTTTGGTCGATACACAATGATACAAAACTGCTACAGGTCTGCTTGTTTCAAAGAAGAAGAAACATCTACTACATCTGCATCCCACTACTTCAAGGTACTGACATTACATCGTTATCAAGAATAGTATCGTAATCGAATGAAGATCAAGCCTTTTATATTTTCTTCTGTATTTTTAATTTTATTGAGTCTAGGAAATATATTGTGAGGTTGATCGGGATTGATACTGGCTTAGGTTATTCTCAGTCCACATATCCAAATAAGCCTACCTAGCTAAATCCCAAAAGTTTACAATTCCAAAAAGCCCAAAGCCCATGCAAATTTGGCCCATATATATTGTTGACCCTAATAGAACTCAGACATGACCCTGCCCGAGTTCGGCCAGGTCGGTTTCGAATTCGTTTTGATCTTCCACCAAATCTTCCTACAAGGTTCGAATGCAAGATTCATGCATCCGAACTCTTCCCGAGTTCGGTCAGCAAAAATACTATAAATAGAGGAGAATTCTCACCATTTCAAATCACTCATTCATTCCCTTCTCTATCTATTCTTAAGTGTTTTTCTCGAGCAAAAGATTTCCAATTAAGCCTATACCACTCTTTGCTAAAGCCACTATAGTTTCGTTCGATCTAGAGTTTTGGTTCTGAATAGTTGTATAAGAGGTTGCAATTCAGAAAATGTTCTAGTTTTCGAGATCAAGTTTATGGAGTCGGTCGTGCGCTCGTCACCAAGCATGGTGTTGTAAGAGACTAAAAGCTCTCATTTAGCTTGTGCATAGTAAATTAGCATCGAGCAAGAGTACTCGAGACTGGAGTAGTCCTTTCAGAGCGAGACCAGTATACATCATTGTGTCACTGAGTTTGATTCTCTGATCTCTTACTTTACTGTATTTTATTTACTGTCTTTATCTGCCATAATATATAGTTGCTAAATTTTTAAGTGATGATTATTTTTGTTGCACATGCACACTCTATTCAGCCCCTCTAGAGGTACCCAACGGTCCTACAATTGGTATCAGAGATGGTTCTACATACACATAACCATATATAGTATATATATAGCAGCCGTTAAGTCTATATCAATGGTGAAGGAAAATTCACAAATAGACCCCTACTATTTGATGGAATGAACTACAAATACTGAAAAACACGGATGAGTTTCTTTCTTAAGTCACTCAATTTCAATCTTTGGTCGATAGTAATAGACAGTTACAAGAAACCACCTAGAATAGTGATGGATGGTGAAGTTGTAGAAAAGCCATACGACAAATACAAGGAGCATGAAAAAACACAGGTTAGTCTAGATGCATGGGCCATCAATGCACTATTCTGTTCAGTTGAAAAAATTGAATTCAATCGCGTATATACCTGTATGACGTCTAACAAAATTTGGAGACTTCTTGAGGTAACTCATGAAGGAACTTTCCAAGTGAAGGAATCCAAAATCAGTAGACTGACATAGGAGTACGAGTCTTTCAAGATAAACTCTGATGAGTCAATTACACAGATGTTCACTCGTTTCCTCGATATTACTAATCCTTTACAGTCTTTTGGTAAGGATTACAGCAATCACGAGAAGATCAGGAAAGTTATGTTGGCTCTAACTAAGAATTGGAACCCGAAAGCGATTGCGATCATAGAAGGAAACAACCTCACCACGATGACTTTGGAGACACTAATGGGCAAGCTCATGACCCATGAGCTAGACTTACAAGAGTTTAAAGAAACACTCGTAAAGATAAATCTATTGCCTTCAAAGCATAAACCCGAAGAGTCTCATGCAATGACTCGGAACGAAGAATCATCTGATGGTGATGAACAAGCCCTACTGGTCAAAAATTTTAAAAAGTTCTTGAAGTTTTATAGATCAAACCGAAAGAAGAAGGACATCCCCAAAAGCAACAAAGAAGAAACAATATGTTTCGGATGTAAAAAATTAGGGCACATAAAGAAGGACTGTCCACTGTCAAAGAAGAGCAGTCCGTATGACCGATCTTGATCGAGTAAAAAGGCTATAACAGGTCGAAAGTATGCTAATGCAAGCATCTGGTATGAAAGTGAGGCCAGTGAGTCAGAGGAGGGAGACAGAGTCAACAGCACTGCAAATGTCTGTCTGATGGCTTTTGATAAGGTATCTTAAAACCCTCTGTACGATGATTTTACTTTCGATGAACTAGAAAATACCTTTAGCGAAGTACTTGATGAACGTAGAAATGTGTTAGACAAGTACAACCAATCTCGCAAGGAGATTAAGGCACACACAACCAAAATAATTAGATTGTCTAGTCTTATTGAAGCCATTAAAGAGACATCTACTATCGGTAAAACGGAAGAGATAGCCAAGCTTAAAGTTGACTATCATAAGGCTATCCTCACCATTGAAAAGAAAGAAAGAGACTATGTCAAAATGTAAGAACTTTATGACATAGAGAAGAGAAGACACTTAGTCATTGAGCAAAGACTCATAGATATGATTGCTAAATATGAGGAGTCTTGTGCGATCTCTAAAAAGATAGAGATCAAGTTAGGCAAACAGGTCATGCCTTTTACATGACCTAAGGTTAGTCCTAACAAAAAAAATACATCACAAAGAACTAAACCGAAGAAAGCAACTAAGCAACATGTTTTCAAGAAAGACACACAAGAATGTCAACACAGAAACAAAAAGAATATTTTTAAAACTCACATGCACATATTGTGGTACACAAGGGCACAAATCACAATATTGTAGAGCTAAAAAGTTTGTTGACACTAATTTACTTGCTTGGATTTCTAAAACTAATCATAAAGGACCCTTGAAGAAATGGGTACCAAAGGATTCAACTACTTGTTTTGTAGGTGGACCCTCAACCATCTTATGCTAGAAGCAAGTGGATACTCGATAGCGGATGTTCGCGGCACATGATTGGTGATACATATTTATTTGCTATGCTATCGATGAAGAAAGAAGGATACGTCTCCTTTGAAAATAATCTGAGAGATGATATTATTGGTAGTGACACTGTTGGTATGTCTCCCTATCCGAAAATAAAAGATGTCTGTCTAGTCATAGAGTTGAAGCATAACCTATTGAGCATAAGTCACTTGGCAGATAATGGTTATGGCATCAAATTTGTGAAATACAAATGTTCTATCTATGAATTGTCTATCGGGAATCCCGTACATGAAGGGATCAGAAAAGACAATATTTATGTTTTCTTTCTAGAAAGTACTACAATGTAGGTAAGTGCCTAGTAGCTAATAAAGACGAAAGATGGCTATGGCATATGAGGCTAGGACATACAAATATCAACATTATCTCACGACTATGCACCAAAAAGCTGGTAAAAAGACTCCCAGAAATTACAATCAAGAGCGAAATGGTATGTGATAAATATGGAAAAACAAAGAAACTAGGTCTTCCTATAAATTCATCAGCGCTGTAAGTACTTCTAGACCTTTGTAGTTAATTCATATGGATTTATTTGGTCCTAGTAGAGTCGCTAGTCTTGGTGGCAAACTCTATGCTTTTGTAATAGTCGATGATTTCTCTCGCAATATATGGGTTTTCTTTTTATCAAACAAAATTAATGCCATTTTTTATTTTCAAATATTTTGCAAAAAGGTATAAAACGAAAAAGGCTTCATGATTACTCGAATCCGAAGTGAGCATGGTAGCGAATTCGTAAATGTTGATTTCAAAAAGTTTTGTGATGATAGTGGATATTACCGCGAGTTTTCTTGTCCTAGAACTGCTCAACAGAATGGTGTTATGGAGCGGAAGAATCGTACTCTAATCGAAATGGCTAGAGTTATGTTGAACCAGCATAATCTTCCAAAATATTTTTAGGCAGAAGATGTTAGTACAGCCTATCATGTTCTGAATAGGGTGTTAATTCGACTTATCTCTAAGAAAACCCCTTATGGATTGGGGTTTGGAAGGATTCCAAACATTTTCTGTTTCAAAGTTTTTGGCTGTCATTGTTTTATCCTGATCACCAAGGACAACTTGGGTAAGTTCAACTCTAAGGCAGACAGAGAGATATTTCTCAGGTATGCTGCCAAGAGTAAGGGATATAGGATTTCTAACAAAAGGTCTATGATTATTGAAGAATCAATTAACATTACGTTTGATAAGCTCAATAGTCAAAGATCTAGCGACAGTGATGGTGATGATGTACAGAACAAATCCAAGACACCTGAAGATACTGCTACCAACGAGAGCTATCTAGAAAGTCTATCAAAAAGGATAAAATTCATGCCAGACCATCCAGAGACACTCCTTGTAATGCCCCACTCTGTACGATGCATTATGCTGAGTCGTTGACTCAAAGAGTTGCGTTGACCTGATTAAGTATCAATGCGAATTGATACAAGAGTTACGTTGACCCGAAAAATGCATCGAGTAAGTCCGATCCAAGAGTTAAGTTGGACCAATGGAAAGCATTGAGTCAGAGTCCACAAAACCAAATTACCGCCTCGTAACGGACTGAGACAAGGGTACGGTAGGCCGAATCAATCGGATAATTCAGCGAATCACGAAGTGCTTGAATGACTAAGTCAGAAGAGTTTGCCGTACAACAAAGTTATAAAATCGAGCAGCATCGGCTCGGTAAAATGACAAGGCGTATCGGCTTAAGATGGGAGGACTTTGACCTTTATTTTCTACTCCATCATGCCTAAGTAAAATAAACTGTTATAGGCTAAAGTTAACTTATCGGGTCCACAGGCATGGCTCGATCTAGAGAAATCGTAGTGCGTGTATAGAACAATTGAAATTAAACGTACATTAAATGAACGAGTCGTTATTGAACATCGAAACACCACAATGGTGAGCGCCTCGATGCGCAAGACATAATAACATGGGACAACTGTATCGACAAGTGCCTTAGTGCACGAGTCATTTTGTGCCTTCGTGCACAAGTCATTTTGTGCCTTCGTGCACAAGTTAGAGGGCTAGAATAATGAAAGACTATATCGCTACGAGTGCCTCAGTACACGAGCTGTAGAACGTTGAATACTCTATCGATGCGTGCCTTAGGGCACGAGTCGGCAAAAAAGAACATAAGTCTAGCATATTAAATGATCGTATTGAGACGTGCATCAAATGCACGAGTAGGAGAACATTGAACATTAAGGCGTAGAACATGGAAATACTAAATCGAGGCATGCATCGAATGCACTACTCGAAGGATATCGAATAACCATTGAATGCGGTATGCTGCTTCGAAATGTTCTTGGCCCTTAGGGTATTCGTTTGATGAATATTGATTTGGGGCATTGTGCCAATAGAAATAGAGTGGGATGAATCGAATGTTGAGATGATACGATAGCTGAGCTTCGGACTCCTATTATGTTTGGTTGTATGAGTTTGACACGTTGTATGGTCACGGACAACTTGTGCACAATGTATATTTGGTTATCCCTCGAATGTGGTAGGCCGAATGCCGGGACCGTTCGATCTAGAAAGGGAATTTAAGATGGGTATTGTGTGGGGTATTTTAATCTGATCGGCTTGCGACCTACCATTGAAATGGAGCGCCACAAATACCGGTATCGTTCGAGAGTACTTTAGGGTACGAGATTATTACCCCAGGCTGAAGTAGTCACCATCGTACCATTAAAAATATCTATTATGGCTTGAGGAGCCAGTGACCTTCATATAGATAAGGCACAGTGGGTTGAAAGTGTAGGCACACAACGATCCTATACATAAAACACTTATAACATGACAGGGAAAGATAGCAAGTGTATTCAACTTGCAAACAGTACACGGATGAGTGTGTTGTTGTTGGTAAGAACTTGCACCACGAAACAAATACGAGATTGCTATATATTGTCTGCCTGTATGCTTGCCAGGATAACATGCTCTACTGCTTTCGAATATGCTATAAAAATGATCCTAAGGCAAAGATAGAAAGATCACTAACTTGTCTGCTGCATGATTCAATATATCTACTTAATGTCAGTTTAGTAAAGTGGGTTAATATCAGTACGCGAGAGGATTAGTATTGATCCCCTACCAGATTGCTTGTAGGATGCAGGTAATAGAATGCTCGCATCGGAGCTTGGCTTGAACGTGCTGAGGCATGTAATGTCGTAGCGTATTGATGCGTGCGACCGTATTGACGCTCGAACTTGCAACATGATGATGCGACCGGGATATAGAAGACATAATGTATGGAACGATAAAATCCTTTATGGGTAAGAGAGAACTTGAGTGTTGTAAGCCAATCTGGCATGATTTATTTGGATTATTGAAAGCTTTGTAATTCTGCTTATCAAATAAAGAGAATTATTTTGTATACTCTGTTTCTTCCACGTACTGCTAAGTGTTGAATCAAAGAACCATTTTGAGAACCTGTCATCTTGCCTTGTACGAGTGTAACTCCAGACTCGTACGATATCATGCCCCAGCGAGGAAGATTAATTCAGTAAAATCAAGCGAGGATGAATGATTTTCTGAGTCGGGACGTGACAAAATGTTATCAATGCTCTAAATTTAATTTCCTCAGGATGCTTGCTTCGTTTCAATTCTAAAAAATTGTCCACCACAATCAAATTACTCTTAACTCTACTCAATGCCGCACTGGATGTTCTATACAATGTCTAATACAAGTCATATAATTTTGACGCATGTGTTTTGTAAATTACATGATGTTTACTGAGAAAGTCGTGAAATGTTGTTCTTGTATGTGCAAAAATTTGTGAGATATGAACTGAAATATTTGTTGCTGTAAGTGCAACACGTTGTGAAATATGAATTAAGATGTTTGTTGTTTCAATACAATAAGTCGATATGAGAAATATTGGTTGCATCAATATAACAAAAGTCGTGGGATGTTTATTGCATGAAATGCAATGAGCTGAATTGTGATTTGTGCGCATTGTAAATGAACATAAAAGTTGATATCGAATGTGATGAACAGATTCAAGCATTGGCTTTAAATATTGAAAATAAATTGTTACATGAGGTACAACAGATGTCGAAAATGAATCGTTACATGAGATGCAACGGATGTCAAAAATAAAACATTGTACGAGATGCAACGGATGGAACTAGGTATTGTAAATCAATAAAAACGAATCAGTTCGGTTGCACACCAAACTTGTATTGGAAAATGAATACATTGGTCGAATTGTGTCATATTTTGATTTATCAAAAGTTACGATTGTGATCGGCATGATCACTGCAGAAAACATGAGTCGGAATAGATTGTTGGTTCATACCGGGTTTGATGCGAGAGAAATAACTTGATTTATGAGTGGTATATTGCCATACCACCTATGCGATGAATGACTCAATTTCTGAGTGGTATATGCTACACCACATGTGCGATGGATTGCATCGACACATTACATAAATTGCGGAAGAATTTTCCACAACAGACGAAATAGTACCGAGACTCGATTGGAAATTTGTATGATGATATGTTGATGCAAGTGTCTTCGATAATCGGTTAGAATGATCAAGCATGAACTTGTATCAATGAATGATATGACAGACACAAATTATTAGTCAATCGAATGACCTGGACTAGCGAAACGGTTTTGTTTCGAGATAATAATCGAATTACGGAATAGGAAACTCAATGTTATAATCAAATCGCACGACATCCGAACTCGATGAAATACTGGTCAATATGAATTGTAATCGGGTTGCACGACTTGCGAACTCGATGAAAATGTTGGCAATATGAATCGTAATCGAATCGCACAAACTGTAACTCGATAAAAAGTTGGTTGATGCCGATAATCGTGCCTAAGAAGATAGTCGGTCATGCTACAACGAAACTCATTTGAGTACAAATAAAACACATAAAACTTAAAGGGCACAATCGTATAACTCGAGGATTCGATGTTGGATAATCGGTAACTCGGTTACGTAATCAAAATATAGCGGGATACGACGAATTGGAAAAATGATATGACGCGTATAGAAATGTTCGTTAAGTCCTTGGATGTATGTAATGCGAGCAAAGTCGACGTTGATTCAGATTCAAAGTTGACCCTCGCGCTATCGAAATTGATATGACCTATCGAAATTGATACGCAAGAAAACCTAAGCACGATGTGAGAATACAAAATATGATGGGCCTACGATATCAAGATTTTTGTAAATAATAATACAAAAATGTCGAACTGGTTGATCGTAAACTTTATGATTGATCAGTACGAGACTATAAGTCATCGATGATTGCTTCGATGCGTATAACATCTCAGGTGTTGACCGTGGGTAGATAAACTCAAACTCAATAGGAGTAGATATTTTGTGAATTATGAAATCATCGATGGTAGTGCATGAATTACTCGGAGAATAATTGCGTCTCAGTTGCGCAGATAGAAGTGGTTTGTCCGAATTTGGGTGGACTCATAGAAATCGTCGGATCGTGATTTGGCTCCGAAATAAAATATAGTATGGTTCATAGTAACTATATTTCGTTAATGATCCACAATTATTCAGCGTACCTTCGGTGTAGCTGACCCTAGAAGACTTGACTGCCAAATCAAAGTAAATATTACAGACACACAAGATGACCCATATGATGTCGCATATAGAATTGCGTTAAGTACAAATGCAATATGGTACATGTTGATGATAAGTCTAGGCGATCGAATGATTGTTCGAGAATTAATGCAATGGCTTCGGCCGAGAATAAAATTGTCGAATTTTGAGGATTGGTCGGATAAATGCTTGAATAATTATGTTGGTCGAAGATCAAAATAAAAATTTTACAGACAAACTTAGTGATACTGATAGACGATTTTGAGAATCGTACAACGTACGAGAGCGAGCGATAAGTGAATGACTTCTGAGTTATGTCATTGGATTTGGATTCACCTAGCAATTAAGCCTGCATGAATCGAACTACGGACAAGTTGGGGATTTGGCTAAAAATTTCCTGTTTGATAGGAAATCGAACACAAGGCGCGTCATAGAGACCTTTGTGTCAAAGCGATTGTTGCCTTTAAGAACTATCAACTTGAGTTAAACAATTGTGCTGGAAAGACCGTTGCCTTTGAGCAACATTGAATCGAATGAAACTTTTGTGTTGAATAGATTATGGCCTTTGTGCGACGTCAATTTAAAAGTTGCGTCAGAAGAATCTAAGCATGATGTCCAGATAAGTCGCCTAGCTGGCGTAGCCTTGAATGTTGATGCGTTTGTAAGTCAACAAAGGAAAATCGTATCAAGATGAGTTGCAAAGAAAAACTTCAAAAATAGTTGGGCAGCGACTTCGACCGCAAGGCGTTACGAAGGATCATTGCGATCAGATGCACGACGACTTGACGCAATACATGGTATTGATTGTCAGTACGAAAACTTATGAAATGAAAAATACGATCTTTGAATCGCATCGCATTCTACAACCTTGTTGGATTATCACGTATGCATCAAATATGCATATGCGGCAGAATTTTGAGAACAGTCGCTAAGAGATAAGTCTGATCGAGAGCATGAGATGGTAAGTATTTGAGGAATATTGAAAAGTTACATGTTTGCTTGGTTCCAATTTCCTACAACTGAGCTTGGATGAAATGCATATATTGGTGTGACGCCTAAAATATGTGTATGAATCCAATCTAAGGTGTATGATCCAAACGATAGTGGGATGAGATTATAAAACAATCTAGGGAAAACACTTGGATTGAGTGTCGGTTTCGGTTCGAGGATGAACCTAGTTTTGAGTGGTATATTATGTAATGCTCCATTTCGTACGGTGCATTATGCTGAATCGGTGACTCGAAGTGTTGCGTTGACCCGATTATGTATCAATACGAATAGATACAAGAGTTACATTGACCCGAGGAATGCATTGAGTAAGATCGATGTAAGTATTAAGTTGGCCTGAGAGAAAGCACTGAGTCGGTTCGAAGATTTTAAGAAATCGAATCGATACAATGTATAAGTCCGATTTGAACAAATATTAATTTTAGTTGGTTTCGTGTGCAGGCTATACTTTTACACTAAAATATTAGAGGTCGACATTTTTGCCTTATTTGCAACGAAGTCCATAAAACCAAATCACCGCCTCACAACGGACTGAGGCAAGGGTACGGTAGGCCGAATCAATTGGATAATTTAATGAAGCAAGAAGTGCTCGAATGACTAAGTCAGAAGAGTTGATTATGTAACAAAGTAATAAAATCGAGCAGCATCGGCTCGGCCAAACGACAAGGCTTATCGGCTTAAGGTGGGAGGATTTTGACCCTTCATTCCTACTTGGTCATGCCTAAGTAAAATGTGCCATTGTAGGCTAAAGTTTACTTATCGAGTCCACGGGCGTAGCTCGATCGAGAGAAATCATAGTGTGTATCAAACTATAGATAGAACAATTGAAATGAAACGTGCATTAAATGCACGAGTCGCTATTGAACATCGAAAGATCGCAACGACGATCGCCTCGGTGCACAAGCCATAATAACATGGGATAACTGTATCGGCAAGTGCCTTAGTGCATGAGTCATTTTGTGCCTCCGTGCACAAGTTAGAGGGCTAGAACATTGAAAGACTATATTGACGTGAGTGCTAGTGCACGAGCTGTAGATGTAGTGCCCCGATCCGTAAGATGCCTTATGATGGATGGTTGGTTCGATGAAACCTTGTTGGACTTGGGAATATGCGAAGGATCGCTTGGAAGGCTATGCGATCGTGGCAGGAATCGTCCTATAAATGTGAGTAGCATTGAACCCTTCGAAGATCCTTTAGCTTCACGCTTAAAATAAAGGATAGTATGCCGTGTTTACTCATTGAGTTGTTGAATAACACCTTGCATGAAAGTCGAAAAGATAATGAAAGATAATTAATCACATGATCTGAAACTATTGCGTATCATTTTATGATTTATGAGCTTGCATGTTGTGCGATAAAATATATGATAGGTGAAGGAAAAGTCCCAAATACTTGGGCGGTGAGTATATTGAGCTTTAGCTCGACGAATAGATGGTAACACAGATAATAAGTCCCATAACTGGGCAATGAGTATGTTTGAATTATGCCCGAATGAACGTATGCTAAATAGATGCTAAGTCCCAGGGATTGGGCGGTGAGTACTTGAGTTTGGTTGGAAAGATGTATGGTATCAAAGAATTGGGAAGGAGATTGAGTAACAACATTCTATTATCCTATGCCGATGTAGAATGTTGGTTACGCTAAGACCCTGGACTGGCCGATGATAATATGAGCATTGGCTCAAGGTAAGATGGCAAGATGATAATACGAATGAGAATGATGGGTTGCTACTTAGTTTTCCTTATCATGCATTATATGTTCTCTTCTTAAGGTAAGTTGTAAATAATTACATGGTCATGGACAACCTGTCGACAAGGTGGTTCCTCGAATGGTATTCCAAGGCCTTGGAAACCGATTCGTCCTTGGGGGAACCTCGTACTGAAGTAGTAGCACAGTGCTGAAGTAGTAGTACGGTATGCGGGACCTTTAGTGGGGCTAGCTACCCGCACTGCAAGGGGCACCGTTATACCTATAAGATGGTCCAAGAAAACGTGTAGTCAGGGACCTTCATATAGATAGGTCCAATACTAATGATGTCTTATGCATGTAGAGTAAGTTATTACTCAATTACAGGGAAGGATGTCGGCTGTTGGTAAGAATCACCTGAACGGTGATAATTATATTGAATCATGATATTGTTCTTAACAATGTCTTATGCAGGATGAGTAAGTATTATAAATGTACAGGGATGGCTACACGACCGTGGGTAAGAATCACCAAAGGGTGATAACCGTATGCTTTGAATTATATTGGCTATAGGATTTGTATGCTTTACTTCTTGTCGGCTATCAACATGAAATTGACCCTAAGGCAACGAGAAAGATCACTGTTAATAATGTTCTATAACATAATTACTTAGTGTTGTCTTCTTAGGTAAGTTTGGCTAGCACCGCTCGCCAGTACATTGATGATGTACTGACCCACGTTGTGGGAATATTACAGTTGCTTGGCTATGGAGGAAAACGTTTGATCAGTGGTTGGCATCGATGATTCAGATGGGTGTATAGGAGCTCTTCATTTATGAGGATGTCTTCTGCTATACGGGACAAAATGTATGGAACAGTGTAACTCAGTTGAACCAGTGAGATTGTAGCCAAATTGGCAAGTTCATCATAAAGAAGTCGGCATATTCAATTGTAGCCTAAAGGTACAAGAGTATATATATTCAGTTGGCTATTGAAAATTCTTGAAATCAGTTATAAACTCTGTATTTCGCTGCAAGTCTTGTAATCATTTGAGAAAATTAAAATAAAGAGGTACATTTTCTTCATATCTTGTTGTGAATTCAATTTATTTATTTGGTTTGGTTGTGTTTTCGTTGTTTTGTGGGAAATACCAGGAACTGTAATGGTTTTGCCTTGTACAAGTGCAATCTAGATTTCTACGTCATCACACCCAGTGGCTAGTTTTTGATCCTTCGGGATCAGGGCGTGACAGTAAAATATTTAATACTCTATCGAAGCGTGCCTCAGTGCACGAGATGGAGAGGAAGGATACAAGTCTAGCACATCAAAACATCGTATTGAGATGTACATGAAATGTACGAGTAGAAGAACATTGAATACTATGGCATAGAATATGGAAATACTAAATCGATGCATGCATTGAATACACGACTCAAACGGTATTGAATAACCATTGAATTCGGCATGCTGCCTCGAAATGTTCTTGGCCCTTGGGGCATTCGTTTGATGAACATTAATTTAGGGGCATTGTACCAGTAGAAATAGAGACGGATGAATCGATTGTTGAGATGATGCGATAGCTGAGTTTCACACTCGCATAGTCACGAACAACTTGTGCTAAGTTATGTTTGGTTATCCCTCGAACGTGGTAGGCCGGATGTTGGGACCGTTCGATCTAGAAAGGAAATTTGAGATGGGTATTATGTGGGGTATTTCAGCTTGTGATCTACCATTGAAATGGAGCACCACAAATACCAGTATCGTTCGGGAGTACTTCAGGGAATGGGATTAGCTCTCCAGGCTGAAGTAGTCACCGTCATACCATTGAAAAATGTCCATTATGACTTGCGGAGCCAGTGACCTTTATATAGATAAGGAACGGTAGGCTGAAAGTTCAGGCACACAAAGATCCTACATATAGATCACTTTAACATGACAGAGAAAAATGGTAGGCGTATTCACCATATAAATGGTGCAAGGGTGAGTGCGTTGATGTTAGTAAGAAGTTGCACCATAAAACAAACACGAGATTGCTATATGTTGCCTCCATGTATGCTTGTCCTGATAATATGCTTTACAGCTTTCGAATTTGCCAAGAAACTGATCCTAAGGCAAAGATAGAAAGATCACTAAATTGTATGCTGCATGATTCAATATATCTACTTAATGTCAGTTTAATAAATTGGGTTAATATCAGTATGCAAGAGGACTAGTATTGATCCCCCACCAGATTGCTTGCAGGATGCAGGTAATGGAATGCTCACAGCGTAGCTTGGTTTAAACTCGCTAAGGCATGGAATGTCGTAGCATATTGAGGCGTGCGACCGCATTGACGCTCGGACTTGCAATATGATGATGCGGCCGAGATATAATAGATATAATATATAGAATAGTGAAATCCTTTGTAGGCAAGAGATAACTTGAGTGTTGCAAGCCAATCTGGCATGATTAATTTGGGTTATCGAAAGGCTTTGTAATTCTGCTACTTATCAAATATAAAAAATTATTTCGTATACTTTGTTCTTTCCGCTGCTAAATATTGAATCAAAGATAACTATTTTGAAAACCTGTCATCTTTCTTTGTACGAGTGCAACTCCAGACTCGTACGACATCATGCCCTAGTGAGGACATCGATTCGGTAAAATCAAGCGAGGGCAAACGATTTCCTGAGTTGGGGCATGAGACTCTAATAGGTGATGTATCCAAAGGTGTAAGTACATGTTCTTCTACTAGAGATATAGCAACAAATGTAGCATTTATTTCTCAAATAGAACATAAGATAATAGTAGATGCTTTTATGATGAGTTTTGGATTGATGCCATGCAAGAGGAACTTAATCAATTTGAGAGAAACCAAGTTTGGGAACTTGTTCCTAAATCTATTAGTCAATCAATAAATTTTACTATCATTTCAGAGTATGCACCTACCTTTGAAAACTTAGGACTCCGAGATTTTCTTGAGACTTCTTGTGACATTTATGATAATGTTGTTCGGATGTTCTATTGTAATATACAAGAGGCAGAGGACAATATTTATTCCTGTGTTGGTAGAAAAGAACTTGAGTTTAACTCGACTGACTTGAGTGAGTACTTCCATATGCATGACAACAGCGAAGCTCTAGTCAAAATTAACAAAGTTCAATTCCCTCCTGATGTGACCTTTGAGTATTTTAGGGCAACTATGTGTCATCCGGGTCCAGTTCCTCGGTCTTGTTTGTTCGTAAAGCACATGAACCAGCATTTCTACGAACTCTATTGTATTGTTTATTCGACCTTACTACCTAGGATGGGATCTACTGAAGAGATCACCTTCTTAGAGATATCGGTCATTTACCACATTAACTTTGGAGTCACTTTTTCTATTCCGAAGACCATTGTTGCTTACATGATCAGTTGTCGGAGGGCAGGCCGCAACCTCATTTAACCCATGCATCATACGGTGATCTTCCCAAAACTTGGAATCAACTTAAATATATGTCCTATTTTTGTATCACCTTTTGAGATGAATAGATCTAGGAAGTACCTTCAGCCTCTACTTCTACCAGGTACTGTTATAGCCCCTGATCCAGTCGCAGCTCCAGTTGATGCTCCAACCCCTGCTGCTTTCGGCCAATTCGACGAGTTCTACCAAAGATTTGATGCGTTTGTCACCCTCCAGGGGCAGAGACATAAGACCAATATGACTCTTTTAACCGATACTGAGTACCGTCACATTTTGAGGCTCAGGTCTTGATAAATAGTACTGCGGACATTCAGTACACATTTGCACAGCATACCTCTGTTATAGCTCCTATTCTCCGTCATCCCGCCTTCGATGGACCGAGACTTGAGGATTAGCCCACTTTCGGATTCGTCGATCTGACGACTGCTTATGTTGATCCCCAGTCTCCTGCTGCTGCCCCCGGTGGTGATGCTGATGCTTGAGTCAGTCTTTTGGGCTTAGTATTTTGTGTCGATATTCTATGATGATGATAGTTTGTAGTGACACTACTTTTATTTTATTTTATTTTATTTTGCAATGTTTGGACTATGTAGTATTTCGTACTACTCTCAGTTCTAGTTGTTTATGCACTTTCAGTAGTAGTTAATTTTTATGCTATATTAGTCAGTTTCCATTACTCATATTTCATTACTACTATTGGTGTTATGTTTTTCTTGAGCTGATGACTTGGTTCATTCATTTTTTGGATATTACACTGTCGTTTTCTTTGTTATTATTGGCTTCACACATTGCGGGGGAGCTACATTTTGTTTATGACAAAGGGGAAGAAAGAGTATAACCAAAAAAATTATGTGTTTCATCTTCAGAACAAGTCAGGTTTATATCTCGAAGTTATATATTTCGTTATATTTTGGTATAGACTCAAAGTTTGTCAATTAGCAAAATAGGGAAGATTGTTGGCCCATTGATTAATGATCATACTTGATTTTGATAGTCAACGTCATCTTTGGTCGATACGTAAAATATACAAAACTGCTACAGGTCTGCAAGTTTCAAAGATGAAGAAATGTCTACTACATCTACGTCCCACTACTTCAAAGTACATACATCACATCATCATCAACAATAGTATGGCAATAGAATCAAGATCAAGCCTTTTATATTTTCTTCTATTTTTTTAATTTTACTGAGTATAAGAAATATATTGTGAGGTTGATCAGGATTGATACTGGCTTAGGTTATTCTTAGTCCACATATCCAAATAAGCCTACCTATCTAAATTCCAAAAGTCCACAATTCTAAAAAGCCCAAGGCCCATGCAAATTTGGCCCATACATATTGGTCTGACCCTGACAGAACTCAGACAAAACTCTGACCGAGTTCTGTCCGCGTTCGGCCCGAGTTCTGTCCAAGTTCTATCCGAGTTCGATCTAGAGTTTTGGTTCTGAAGAGTTGTATAAGAGATTATAATTCAGAAAACTTTCCAATTTTTGAAATCAAGTTTGTGGAGTTGGTCATGTGCATGTAACCAAGCACGGTGTTGTAAGAGACTACAAGCTCTCATTTAGCTTGTGCATAGTGGATTCACTTCGAGCAAGAGTACTCATGACTGGAGTAGTCCTTTCAGAGGGAGACCAGTACACATCGCTGTGTCACTGAGTTTGATTCTTTGATCTCTTACTTTGTCGCATTTTATTCACTGTCTTTATCTGCCATAATATATAGTTGCTAAATTTTTAAGTGGCGATTATTTCTACTACACACACACTCTATTCACCTCCCCTCTAGAGGTGCTCAACGGTCCTACATTTCCAAGTCCAAAGAATATACTTGTTTTCATATTGCATAAATTCTTTTTAATCTTTATTTATTAAAGTAGAGATTATTTTTGAGTACAAGCCGAAAGGTTCCTTCTATCAACAAGGCATAAAAGTTTAAGCAACACGGTGCTAAGTGTCTTCGGACTACCGCTAGCTGGAAATCGGCCCTTACAGCTAACCCAAGATTGATCAACACTTTATAAACTAAAGATTTATTGAGGTCTAATTTGCAATTGTTATCTGATGGACTTTGGATTTTAGCTTTGATGGATAATATTATTTAATGATTGTCATCTTTTGATATATTTATTTTTCTGTCACACTATTCTATATTCAAACTTGATTTTATCTTGTGACTACTCATTGAATATTATGTTCTTCTGATACGTTCTTTAGCGTTTGTGTAATATTTATGATAGTCGTTTTACCAAGATTTTATTATTCTTTTCTTATTCAAGTTAATAACTGCCTATAGAAAAAATTCTTTACGGAGGAGAAGTGAGATATATTGAATTTCTTTTTCTGAAAGCATTTTTTCTTTAACCATATGGTTATCAGATGGACACCGTACTAAGGTTTCAAAAGAGAAGAAATAAACTTTGATAAGAAGACCTAATATTTTGATGAATTAGTTTCCTACGTGTGAAACTATTTCTCTCGAATTTAAATCTGTCAATAATATTAATTTTGGATATACCTATGTAAAGGGGGAGCAGTTAATTGTTTCAAATCAATTATTCTCCTGACATGCCATATATCTAGAATACTATTTATTTGGGCATTACGGAGTCCTATTTTATTTGTTCAAAATGAACTATTTATGATTTATGGATTCTTTTATTAAAGCTATTTTTGTGATACAAAAATTCGAATCAACAACTGTCAGTCTGAGGACTAAAGGACGCATTCGATCATTTATTAAGACAACACTTTTTTTTTGATATTGAATTTGTCCGTTACTCGTATTAAGACAGTTTTCACTTTACTGCCTTGAAATTATTTTTGTTATTTGAATATATACTATTTTAATTGGAGATACATTTTGTTTGTTTATCTTTGAGCATTTATTTATTGGATATTTCTTTTACTTGCCTAAAGATGATATGCGTTTTAAGTTTGGAACATTATATGCATTGATCAAAGGGAAGAAAGATGCATATCTCCGATATCCCTTAGATTTTGTGGTTATTTATTTATCTATCTTATGCATATAAATATTTTTAAACTAGATATGCATATTTAAGGGAAAACAAATTAATTGTTTCAATTCATTTAATACCCTTAATATGTGGTATACCTAGTTCACCATTGACATATATTCTTTTATCTAAAATATCTTATTGATTTGTTCAAGATAATTTGATTTAGTAGATTTATGAGAGAATATATGATTATCTTGATTCTCTCATTTTATAGGTTTTTTAAAAGTTATCATGTCAAATATTTTTAATTACCCTTATTTGATGATTCCTTTGAGTTTAAATTGATTTGGCTTTTCTTATTAAGGTTTTATCTCAAAGTTCATGATTATTTTATTTAGATTGGTCATACTTTGCGGGGGAGCATTCAAGTCGACTGAATTTCTATTTTTTAAGTATTTTGTCTCCATTACCTTCATATTTATCTAATGGATATTCATATATCATGCAAAGGTAATTGAGTTCAAATGCATGAACTTGGATAAGTTGATAGATTATAGTATATCTATTTTGATTCCTTTCAATGATTATTTGTGGAATTGATTCACTAATTTGTGTGGGCAAATTATGAATATATTTTTGTGATCTTTGTTAAGAGCCTTATTTATTTTTGATATTTTATATTGGTATACAAGATATACGAAATTCTAAATCCTCATGGATTATTTATGACCAATGATTGATTTTTGCTATATTGGTATCTACTTTTATTAAAATTCTTTGTTAGTCTCTTTCAAAACTATAGCTATTTTTTCATCAGATTTTGGTTTGAACCCTGATCGTTGTTCATGATTATTTCTACCTTCCTTCTGTTATGATCGATTTCATTTTATGTCTTATTACGAGAGAGTTTACTTTTGATCATGTCAACGGGGGAGAAATAAGTTTAAGTTAGCACACACTATTATAGTAATATCTGTTTATTAGTGATACATGCATCTACCGTATTTATCTTAAACTAAACCGATTTGCCATAATAAAAAAGAGGAAGATTATTAGCCCAATGATTATATCATATTTTTGAATATGGCTAATTGATTAAGTTTAACATAATAATGTTACTAATATTCATGTAATCCATATCATGTTGCCAATTAAACTTAGCATTATCCTACTATTCATTAAATTTATCATACTGTTATATTGCTTTGTTCGCCTAACATGTACTTGCAGACAAGTAGTAAGCATGATCAAACTAAGACATATGCAATAAAGAATTAATGATGGGCCAAAGACGACGTTATACAAGATAATTTTTCTTAATAACCCAATGACCTATCCGGGGCCTCGCACTCGGGGGTTCTGTTGTTTATCTGCGGACAAGGGTCGAGGGGGCAGCATCCCCCATGGGGGTTCGGGGCGAAGCACCCAAAAGGTATTCAGATTTCCAGGTCTGTTTATCTTTGGACAACTGCCGTCAAGGAAAAAGGCATCTTCAAGTATGCTCAAATGTCAAAGAAAATATGTCATCAAAAGGCTCTTAGTTTTTATATTTATTTATGTATTTGATCTTTATTGAGTCTAGGCAATTAGTACATCGGACTGATTTGGTACTTGGTTTAGCTTTTCATAAACTCCACCAAAAAGTCTACATAAAGCCTATACCAATCCTGTTCATTCAGTCCACAAAAAGCCCACACAAAAGTTCACTAAAAAAGAGCCCAAAATCCACTCAAAAAGAGCCAAACCTACATGAATACAGGACAACCGAACTCGGACAAAGTTCTGTCTGAACTCGTACCGAACTCGGTCATCCTGAACCAATATTCCTTTGGATTAGGTCTTCCTGTAGAATCGGCTCCAACGTTCGAATTTATGAACGTTAGGGAACCAAAATCTGCCAAGTTCGGTCCCCAAAACTCTATAAATAGAAGAGATTTTCCTATTCATTTTATCTCCTTCCATTCTCTTCTCTTCTATTCCTTAAAAGTTCCCAAAGATACTTAACCTTCTTATGTAAGCCTTTCCGACTTCTTGCCAAGCAAGTGCCAGTTTGGTTTGATCTAGAAGTTGGTTGGAGTTGTAAAGAATGCTTGAAAATATCTTAGTTTTTATCCTATTATTGAAGTCGGCAAGTTGAAGTAGTGCTCTTCTGATAAAAGGCACATGTTGTGAGGAGCTGCAAGCACTTCAGATTCAAAGCTTTTGTTTCACGAGATAGTGGATTCAACATCGAGCTAGAGTACTCGAGACTGGACTAGTCCTTTCAGAGAAAAACTAGTATAAACCTTGGTGTTTGTATTTACTTCTCTAAACTTATTTACGTTGCGTATTTACTTTTATACTGCCTACTTCATGTTAGTTTGATTGCTGCCATAATTATTATTAAGTTGTGATTTTTATTCTGCTGTACACACGCACTTTATTTACCCCTCTTTAGAGGTGCTCAACGTTCCTAAAATCTATATACTGTATTTACAGCTTACATATATTTATTATACGGCTGGCTTATTATTTTACCTAGTATAGAAGCATAGAAAATATGGGGTTCATACGAAATACAAATTGCCGCATAAGTACTTTGGGCCAAACAGGTCCGCATAAAGGAAAGCCGCATGACTGATTCAATGCCTTATGCGCCCCGTCGACAACCAGCTGCAGAAGAAAGATATGGGTCCAAGAGGAATAGTTCATCTGATAAAGCTGACAAGTCCTGTCAAAACTGATAGCTCTGACACTTCGACAAAAAGATAAGACATGCGACGTCACCCAAAAGCAAGGTTCGTACGCATTCAAGCGGCCAGAAGGAGTGTCACCTAAGCCGCATGAAACTTATGCGGCTCAGACAAATCGACAGATGGCAGCCAAAGAGCGGGTCTTCGCATGCCAATCAGCCACGTGGCTGCAGGCCATCTATGCGGCTTAACATACATTCTATTATAAATAGCAGGGTGCCATACCCCTGCAAAAGGCTGGCAACCTTCAAGAAGACAATTTCTTTAAAATCTAAATACTGCGTCAGATAGTCCACGGAGTAAGGCAGAGTTGATTGCACTTTTCTGAGCCTCCACCGTCACCCCCCAGAATCAAAACTAAACAATTGTACTTAGATTGTTTTCTTAGATTTCTTTCTAGGCTTTTCTTTGTACAAGCGAGTTTGTAATCAATTTCAGTGTTCTGTAATACCTGTCTTTGATTTTTTATGGCAAACACGATGGCGACTCTGCTGGGGACGTCCTTCTTTTTTGATGAGAAGCTGGTGACGCAATCTGACGCGTCCAAGATCAGCTCTATGCATCAAATGCTTGTGGTTCGTTTTGACCAACTAGCCTTCGAAGAAATACTCTCTGAAGGGAGCGCCAGCCCATCTCTGAAGCGAGCCAACTCAAAGAGGACTCGCAGGACGTCGGCGCACAAAACTGTTGCCTCCGACCAAGTTCTCGAAGAAGCTTCTTCTGTAGCCCAAGACGGTGACCAAAACTCTCCTACGGCTTTACTTCCAACCGCGGAGGACCCCACTGTCCCCGAATCCACCAGAGGAAAATACTATAATGCTGAGTTTTTGGGGATACAAGGGAAATCCATGCGGACAAAGAAGAAGTCGCATAAGGGAGATGGACAGTCTGTACATGCGACAGCCAACTCTGGCCGTAGGCACACAACTTATGCGGCAGCCAACTCTGGCCGCAGGAAGATGGTCCATGCGGCAGCCATTCCTGGCCTCAAACGAGATGTCTCATGCGGGCCCAACGCCATGCATCCCATTGAGAATGTGGCATGTATCAATTTGGACTCTTTTTACTATGCGCCTTCGGGTGCTAAGTCAAAAAAAGTCTAGGGCAGTGCGGGCCCAACCAGCCCAATCAATTGTCCAAGTTGCTGATTGTCAGCGGGCCCCATTGACTGTTACATGGGCTCATGACGGAAAGTTGTACAGAACCACCCGCGTACAGTCCCCCAGGGCTAACGGACAGGGTGGGTCTTTAAAGTCTCCCTCTAACGATCCAGAGCAAGTGCTTTTACTAGCTACGGATCAGGGAGCAAACATGATACCTAAGCACCCGTGTGCTCGGGATACCCGAGTCCACGAGATTGGTGCAAAGGTAGATCAGCTTGCTACCGACTTGCATGAGGTAATTACTTACAAACACAAGGTGCCAGCATTGGCATACGATGAGTCCCTCCCGGGACGTCGTTGCACCCGAGTCATCATCAACTACTGCTGTGACAAATCAGCAGCACCTGAAGGTCAGCAGTCAGTTTTTCGACGACTACAGCAGCTAGCACCTGTCCGACAACAACTCAAGAAACAGGTGCAAATTCCAGGGGACGACGAGTTTCCTTTCACCTCCTGTAATTTATTCAAAAGGTTCCTCCTAGCAAGGGAGGAAAGAAGATAGGCTCTTCCAGTCCGACCATCTCAGCCAGTATTGTAAGGACACGCTCATCTGGGGGGTTCTTATCGACAACCATAGGGAGTATCTATTTAGGCACTCGATCCAAAAAGAAGCTTCTGGCACCCGTGCGTGCACCTTCGGCTTCCTTGATAGTAGATGAAGCTGGAGGTAGCAGTCCCCTCAATGTATGCGACAATCCGGTGTACCAAGAGCACATACAGGGGGTAGAGGTCCCCTAGAACTGTACAACAAACTCAGATTTCCCTGAATATCACCACCTTCATCAAGATAATGCAGCTTCCTGCACAGGGGGTAGCACCCCTTCTGAGTCCGAGGAGGAAGACATTCCGATATTTTTCGATAATTTTTCGGCACGGGTGTATGACACGGAGAGCACCTCTGCTACAATCCCTTCCACCTCTACCCACGTAAGGACAGTCTTTATGGCTGACGATGATCCTGAAGTGCCTTCTGACCGACAATGGCTATAAGTGCTGGAAGCCATGCTCTTGTCCTTGGTCAAGTCCGTGGACGAGATTAAAGCCGCCTTGCCAACTCAACCAGCAAGGACGCCCGGACAAACAAGCTTGGGACCCGCAGTCAACGTGGACTCCAGCATGATCGCCCCTCCTTTGGACGATGATCCATTAGGATCATCCGTTCCCTCAACTATAAATGAAGCCAAAGAGACAAGAAGGGAAGTCCAGGAGCTTCGAGCAATGTTCGGTGCCCGAGACAACTCTTGGGATCTCAGAATATGGCAGCCATATCCCGTTACATGGAGAGATTTGCTTTTTCCACCACGATACAAGCCATTTTATATCGATTTATATGATGGAAAGACCTCTGCTAGTCGGTACATGACTTACTTTGAAGTCACAACTGACCACTTGCAGCATAGCGACGCCATCCTTACGCGATTATTCATCGGAGCATTGGAGGGGATCGCGTTCGACTGGTACCGCAACCTTCCCGACAATTGCATCCATTCTTTTGACGGCTTCAAGCACATGTTCCTGGAAAAATTCTACGAAGTGAGGCATGATGTAACGATGTCATCTCTCATGGACGTCGTTCAGGGAGAGAGGGAGCTAACGAGGAACTAAATCGAGCGGTTCCGTCAAACCGCAATGAGATTGCCCCAAGGCAATCCCGAGAGCTCCTTGATTGAAATCTGCTAGAAGAAGCTGCTCCCTTCAATTAGCCTCTGGATGGGTGATGATCAGTTCAGGTATTGGAGGACATTCATTATAAGTGCTACCAACGCAGAGGCAAAATTGAAGAAGGCTCGCCAGCTGGGGTTACGCATCCCAGACGGAGAAGATAATGGCAGGCGTCCTGGTTCCACCTCCAGTAACAACAACAGTGACGCCACCACTAACCGGGACAATAAGAGCAAACAGGCCATGGTCACTAATACAACTCCGAAGCCCGAACAAAAACAGGCGGAAGGTCCGTGGCCTAAGGTTAATTACTCATTTGAAGATAGTCATGTCAAACCTATCTTCGATATGCTCTTGCAAAGGGGCAGGATCCAGCTCCCCCCACCAAGGCGCGAGCCCCGAGCAGCAGAAATGGAGGACCCAAAGTATTGTCATTTCTACCGCTATGTCCATCATGCCACACATGATTGCTTCTAATTGAAGCGGTACATTCAGAGTCTTATTGACTCCAAAGCTCTGTCGATAGACTTTGAAGAGGTTACCGTGGCGGCAAACATGGTGTCTATTTAGTTCGATGATTTTTCTCCAACAAGCACTCCAGACGGGGCCATACCTGTCCCTCGGGCAACGATGGAGGTTACTAATCTTCCACCCATCCGAAGCCAGACATCTGGATTGGTACTCCTCACCACATCGCGAGAAGAGATCATGTGGGTGCATCCAGACTTGGTGCCCGAAGTTACTCAGGAGGTGTCATCTCTTACCAGCAAGAAAAAGGACAGGAAGTCTAGAGCCTGCCACACAATTTCAGTCGAAGCTGAAGAAACGGCAGCCGTTGTTACCAGGTCTGGAGTACAAGTCCGGCCTGTGCGGGATAGTTCAGCCGAAGATCCTCAGCCGGCAACGTTGCCTTCCACTGATGTTCCAAGGCCATTTCAGCCTCCACTGGCGGATAAGTCCAAGACAAAGGAAACCTGCTTCGACAGGCCACTCCGCAATGATGTACCTCAGGGACTGGAGAGACCTTACAACTTTGACATATTAGCACAATTGGCTAATACGCCAGCAAAGTTGTCGTTATACGAGCTCCTAAGGCTCTCCGAGGATCTTCGTGTCGCATTAAGCGAAGCACTCCAAAATGCTGACGCCTACCTAGCTCGGGTCAAGCCTCAAGGGGAAGACCCGCCAGCAGATCCATAGGACAGCGATAGCACAGATGTAATGCCCAACATTATATTTACTCCACATGACATGTTGATCAAGTCCAATTTGCATGATCGCCCCTTGTACTACACTGGATACATAGACGACATCAAGGTGGATCGGATGCATATCGACCCTGGCTCGTCAATAAGCATCATCCCGAAAAGCTTGCTCCAGCTTCTTGGCATTCCTGTGGACCGGCTAGCAGCGACCAACACTGCCATTAGCGGTTTTAACTCGGGAAAGAGCTATCCACTAGGGAAGATCCAGTTGAAGTGCCAGATTGGTGACCTGAAGTCAGAAGTTACCTGCTACACCATAGATGCAGAAACCTCCTACAATATCCTCTTGGGACGTTCGTGGATACATCACTATATGATCGTGCCATCCACTCTTCACCAGTGCTTCAAGTATATCAGTAGGCACGGCTTCGTCAAGACTGAATTTTCCATCATCGATCCTTTCAAAGGGGTTAAATCTTATTATTCCTTGGAGGCTTGTCTATATGAAGAAAATACATCACTGACAAACTGGAGACCATCACAGAGGAACCCTTGATATTTCATCTCCAGACCCGTAAACCAAGCAAAGCCGCACCCTTGTCGTAACTTTGCATAAAGAGGTGCCCAGTTCTCTCGTCCAGGCTGCGTAGTCGAAACCAATGGTCATCCGACTCCCAAAGTCAAAAGCCAAAGCTCGTCATAGGGCCGATGGTGATCCGATTGACGAAATTCGTCCGAAGACAATCGAAAGACACAAAATCCCTTGTCGAGCCAATTGTCACCCGTCTTTCCAAGACGAGCTGGCAACTAAATGCCAATCCGACATACTCAGGCAAGCCAATATTGCAAGTTCAACCCTTGGTGGTCAAGTTGCCCAAGATGGTATCCCAACCTTTGGGATCGTAAGGGGTAGCCAAAGAGGACGTAGAGCTCGCCGAATACCTGGTGGCACAGACGGGTAGTCCCTCTCCTGATGATGTAATCCCCATGGATAGAGTTCCTTATCTTATCAATAAGAGGCTGTCGATTGAAAAAAACATATACTACCTAGAGTGTCGAGTTATGTACATCAGGTACCCCTAAACTTATACTCTGTTCTTCATCCCGAGGGGACTCGCATTGCATCTCTACGAATGACAAGTCATGTATATTGATACCTCTGAGCTTTCGCTTTGATGTTTCGACTACCATATATCACGTCCATATCACCCCTGTTGGGTTCTGTTTCAAAATCTATTACCCACACCACCAGTGCGCAAAAGGGTAATAGGTCCATAAAACTTATCCTAATCTATTGCTCGCACTATCAGTGCACAAAAAGGGTAATAGGTCCACAAAATTCTCCCGACAAGAAAAACGATCACGTCCATATTACCTCTGAGTTGTTTTTCCATCCATCACTGACAAATCACCCAATACATAGAACTTCCACGTTGATAACACCTCCGAGTTGTTCTGTGTATCCCCATTTAGCATACTCCTACTACGTCCTTATTACCTCTGATTAGGGAGGCTCTATTTTCGACCCATATTTACCACGTCCTCATTACCTCTGAGTAAATATGTTAGTTTTTTCCTCACTTATCATCAGTACTCGCATTTCTAGTACACAAAGTTGGTAATAAGTCCATAAAAATTACCCTAATCTATTACTCGAACCATCGGTGTATCAAAGAGTAGTAGGTCTACAAAATATCTTTCAAATCTATTTGCTCGCATTTTCAAAAATGCACAAAAGGGCAATAGGTCAACAAAAAGTCCCCCAGGGGATATTCTTTATCAAAATGCTATTACAAGCTCCTCAGAGTGGAGTGAATGTATTCTGAAAACAAAAACAAAAAAAGGAGAAAGAGAGGGAAGGAAAAGCAAAATCCACTACTCATCAGCAACACACAAGATAAGAATGCCCTCCAGCTGCGTGGTTGAGCGCCCAATTCTCAGTTTGACTCGACGTTCAGCTTCCTGGGATAACCTTTCGGCGCCATCCAGATGCGCATGAGCCTGCCAATTTTCTTCTAATTTCTTCAGTGCTCCCTCTAAAGCAGCAGAGGCTCGTATGACTTCATCAGTCTCCTTCCAGATCTTTTCACTCTTTTGACGAGTGGCTTGGAGCTCAGTCCCCAAAGATGTTAGCCTAGCCTGGAGCTGGAGGAGCTACCTATTAGTTTTGGCCATAGCACGAGTGATGGTCTCCTCACGAGTCAAACAAATCTCTCCCTCCCGGCTCAGCTTGTCATACGTAAGGGACAACTTCTGGAGGTCCTTCTCCAAGGTGGGCTTGGTCGTCTTTTGAACAGCCTTCACCTTTTCTACGGCTGATACAAGGAAAGCACGCTCCTGCTCTACCACGACAGACACATCGACTTGCAGCAGTTTCTGTCACTGCATTAGGCACTGATTAGCCTCTGCCAGCTTATGCTCCAGAAGGACGACCACCCCTTCTCCACCTAGAAGTGTCTGCAGTAGGGCAATCTGGCCTTGGGCGCAGTGGTGGGCTACGAAAAATGAAGTCCCTCTCCTCAAAGCATCCTCGACCCCCCATTTCAAATGGTGATAAAAGCTCTCGATTATGTCCCTTGATGGCTCGTCTAAATTCTCCAAAGTGGACGGTGTCGAAAGGATAGCACCTAAGGAAGCGGGAGGCGTCTGGAAAGGAGGCACACTCGAGCTTGATGATCCTGTTAGAAGTAAAACAAACTCCTAGCGACGAGACTCCTGTACAGTAGCAATCTCCTCTTCCGCAGCCCGAAGGAGCTGAAGACGAGGTAGGGCAGAAAGTTCAACTTCCGGGGAGGAGGCAGTTCCAATCGATCTCGCATTCCCCAAAGAGGTTGAAGGAGCCGGGTCGTTTGTAATCAATACGGTAGAAGTCCCCTTAACTTGAGCCGGTAGGGAAGAAGGAATGTTCCTTGCTCATCCCAGGTCAGCCCCTGGATCCTCTTTTATTTCCTCCTCCGCGACCACATCCACCACTTGAAGCGGCGAGACAGGTCCTGTAGGTCCAGCACAACCAGCAATCAGCTTGACATGAAGAAGATGAAGTTGAAAAAAAACTCCTCATTGGTAAGAAAGCGATATAGCTTACCAGACGAGAAGAACAAAGGCTGAGGCTCAGCCGAAGTTGTCTTAGCTCCTCCCACCGTTTCCACAACTTCGGTAAGGTTAGCAGCGGCACCCAAACCATCAAGGCTTGTCATTTTCGTCCCTGTTGCTCCAGGTACAAACGTAATGATATCAGCACCAGCCTGTGAGGACCCCACAACTTCAGGGTTGGGACCCAAAGAGGAAACCGCATGGGCTACATCTGGTGATAAACGGTTTGTCTCCTCCGATACCTGTAAAGGAGACCCTTCAGATAACATCTCAAGGACAACATTGGGGCTTGTCGTGAAAGAACTTACCCCCATATCAACTTCAGTACCACTACCCGTTTCCTCGATACCAAGCCCACGGAATCTAGTCGCAACTCGCTTCTGAGAACGAGGTATATCAGCAACAAGAGGTTCATGCCCACTTTATGTATACAGAGGATTCGACAAAGGTGAAGGCACACTATAACGCCCCATAAACCAGAATACTGGAGAGCGGGGGCAGACATAGCCAGCTATGTATATTAAAGTGCAACCCACCTCGCTATACAAATACGGCTGTCTAGGTACATGAGGGTTTAACTACAAGCCATCAGTCTCTTATGGTCATGAACAAGCCTATTGTCTCAATCTCAAATAAGTAATAACAGTTACAAGATGTCAGAGCACCAAATATACAATAGTAAGGCGTCTCATACATTACATATTTGGATGATCAAGAATCTAGTCATACAAAATGTGAAGACTAGCAAGAGTTTCAGTCATACATGATCAACCCTAGGATTTGTTCATCATGCTACAGCCCGTAGGCAGACAGTAAGTAAAGTACAATCGATCTAACACGTGCTCGTCGGCTAAACGCCTCAAAAGAATATTTTTACAATAGAGTGGGAGAGCAAAATAAAACCCACTCGTTGTCAGGGTTACGCCTGGTGGTCACCATCTGGCTGGAAGGTAGGGAGATCCTTTAGAGCTGCTCCGGTATCTGGCTACGCAAAACCAGCTGGGTCGGATCCCAGAAAGAGCAAGTGCCACAAGGGAGGCTTCACTTAATAACTAAAACCAGCATATCAGAACAAAAAATAAGAAGATAATTAAGACATAAAATCTAAAATAGGGCAATAAATATCAAGAGATGAGAAGTTTTTTCGATCAGTTGTTGACAAGGTAAACATAAGCAATCATGTTACTGAAGTAACCAGGTATTGGGACAAGACAAGGCTTAGATTGCATCCAACATTCACGGCCAAACAATAAGTACGGCTTGGTACTTTAACTAACTAGGGTTATCACAGGCCTAGTTACTAGCAAGATGCAATAAGATTATTCCAACAGCCATAAGCCCTGCCGACCATTCAGGCTATCCGGACGCAAATTTGGGGTTGAATTCATGTGGGTACATCGTCCAGGAACCGCATGTACCCTTAAATAGCTTGACGGGTGCAACACATGACAGTGTACTGGAAATGTGCCCTACTCGACGGTAGGCTACAGATCCCAGGTGGGGCACCCAGATAACAGGATTGCCTGTAGCTGGTAATTCTCTTCATGACTACTAGATTATTCTAGTTATTAGCCTTAGTCAATTTCAGTAGGTACCCCTGACCGTGGTACTCAGTGGTCCCTGCCCTAGACATGATGCAAGACAGTACTGGTTCATTGTACAAACACAATCATCCACGGTGTCCAGGGCATTCATTCTGGTCATGTCATGCTAGCCGTCGCAACAACATTCAATAGTTCTTATCATGCTTACTTAGTCATGTCTCGTCATGTTATGCCATGTCATGTCAGTTACTTGTCATACCATGCCATATACAATTATCAGTCCAATTGTGTAATCAAGTCAAGGTTATCAAGTCCGTGACAAGAGGGTGCAAGCACAAAAGGTACACGGGTACGCATAGGGGCTCAAAGCCTCTACGCGAGAGAAACTACGTTAGGCTAAGGGAGCCCCGAGCGTAAAATAGCTTTACGCGAGCAAGACCAAGGAAGGACCCCTCTACGCGAGCAAGTACACTATACGAACAGGTACACTACGCGAAAGGAACTCTATGTGCACGAGCACTTGGATAGGACTCTACGCATGTGAGACTCCACGTACGCTAGACTCTATGCGAGACTCTACGCTGGTGAGACTCTACGCGAGCGGGAGTCCCCTACGTAAAGCTCGAATGAGATCGTCGTAGAACGAATTATGCGGGCATGCAAGGCGTGTCCGTAAAAAGGGAACACTACGCGAACACGTAAAAACGTGTGCGTAAAGAAGGAGATGCTACGTTGGCACGTAAAATATGGGTGTAAATGAAGTCACGATGCGAGCACGTATGAACGTGTGCTTAAAGGGCTTTTCTTCTCCTCAAGGCCGAGGCTTGCAGCCATGGAGACTCAAGAACTTAAGGAACCCCATCTCGGCCAAGACTTGGTAAAATCCAGCCATTCAAAAGCCAAACTTGCATAAAATCGACACTCCTACCACATGGAACTCTCCATTTTTGAAAATAGATCAAGTTTAGTAGATCAAAACCACGAAGATCAAAAATACTAAAACTTAGATCTACATAAAATGAACCACGAAAATTAAAATGCCAAGTGCTAAAGTGTCTTAAAATCTCATGAGAAAGACAATAGAATAACAAAATTTGAGCTCCTCCATGAAGCAAGTTGCACTTGCCTAAGCCTCTCTTGATAGGTGGAGAGAGTTAATGGAGGAAGAAGAAAAAGTAGTAAATGAAGAAGTGAATGAGGAGAGAGAAAGGGATTGGTGGATTATAAGGAAGAGAGTGGGTGGTAGATGGGATTGGTCCACATAGAAAAAATTGAACCAAGCCGAACCAAGCAAACCGAAATGCCAAAATAAACCATGCAATGAGACATGCAATATGAGTCAAAATACATACACGTATACCAGATACGTAATATGAACTACGGGCGTTACAACTCTACCCACCTTAAAAGAATTCCGTCCTTGGAATTTAATTAAGAGACTAGAGAGACAAGGACAAGCTATACTAATCACAGACAAGCTATACTAAGCAGTCCACCATGCAATCATTCATTCAAGCAAGGAATTGAGGGCATAAGGCATAAGAAGGACATTATACCTTATGAGTCAAACAGGTCGGGATATCGCGATCGGTTATCATCTTCACACTCCTACGTTGACTCATCCAAAGAGTGATGACCCCAAGCATCATGGACTAACTTGATAGTCTTGTTCTTAAATATCTTCTCTCTTCGGCCCAATATGGATACGGAACTCTCCTCATACGAAAGGTTGGTACCAACAACCAATTCCAAATGATCAAGGACATGACTCGGATCTGGAATATACCATCGCAATTGGGATATATGGAAGACATCATGCACCTCATGCAACGACGGCGGAAGAGCGAGACGATAGGACACATCACCTACTCGTTCTAGAATGTCGAATGGCCCTATATACCTAGGACTAAGCTTTTTCGTACGACAAAATGAATGACGCCACGGGTAGGCAAGATCCTGAGGAATACATGGTCGTCGATAGAAAATTCAAGGGGACGCCGATGAGAATCGGCCCAATGGTGCTGGCGATCTTGTACGACGCGAAGATGATCTCTGACTCTGATCTGATGGTATCCTGACCGTAAGTCAATATTCGAAAATACGGACGCCCCTTTGAGTTGATCAAATAAGTCATATATCCTCGGGAGAGGATATCTGTTCTTGATTGTCACTGAGTTCAATGTACGATAGTCAACGCATAATCTCGACGTACCATCCTTCTTTTTCACAAGAAGCATCGGGGCTCCCCAAGGCGACCCACTAGCACGGATGAATCCCTTGGTCCTGAGTTCCTCAATCATCTTATACAAGATCTCCAATTCTGACGGCGTCCTCCGGTAGACTCTCTCTAACACTATGGCTGACCCGGGGATCAAGTCTATGGTGAACTCGATCTCTCTCTCTGGTGGCATACCAGAAAGCTCTTCGGGTAAAACATCGAGAAACTCTTCTACAATTCTGGGGAACTGAACCGCTGCCACTACTGCCATCCGGAATGCTGGCGAAGAAGGCTCTATTCCGCATCAAAAAAATAGAAACTTTGGCTCACCAGGAATACTAAAAATAATCTTGCCGATATGGCAATCTATTGTAGCATACTGGTCCCTCAACCAATTCATCCCTAAGTCCACATCATAATCGGCCATCAGAAATTCTATCAAACCAGCAGAAAAGTCTCTACCGCTAACTACGACCCGACATGAGAAAAATACTCTATCTACTCCCATAAGTCCGTTATCAGTAAGTATATTGATCTTACTGATAATGACTCGGTCTCTAGTCCTATCCGTGTCGCAAATCGTGCAGACATAAATCAATGCGATGCACCAGAATCAAACAATGCTGATGCTTGAAAGGAGTTGATGAGAATAGTACCTGCCACTACCTCACCTGATGCTAACTTCTCCTCTACGGTCAAAGCCATCACTTGACCGTGTCCTCTGGGTGCTGGTCCCCTCTGCTGGAAACCTTTCTGGCAATTTTGGTTCTGACCTTGGACTTATGCATACTACTGGGGGTTCTGTTGAAATACTTGGGCCTGAGACGGCAAGGGCCTCGGAAATGGGTACTGCTGTTGGGCTGGTGTCACGCCCCAGTACCGAAATACGGAGACGAACTAGGCCAGCTACTCCATATGAGGTACGTAACATCATACGGCGATCGTGGCTGTCGAGAGACTAGGAGGTACATGCTACAATCAAGTCTCCTATGGTCCCACAGAGTTCTATGTCTCAATCAATCAAGTCACATCAGCAATGAAATAAACATTAAAGATAAAGCTGTAAGGCGTCCCTGATGCTTCATCAAAATGATCATGAGAGACTAGCTTTATAATTTAGCTATCTCAGAGAGTCAGGAGTACAAAATTATACACAGCTGCAGTCTGTTTAATTACAATTATGTACTGACACAAAATTTCAAGTAATCCGGCTAACAGGTGCCGATGGCTAAATGCCGCAAAAGTATAAGCAGGAGTGGTGGAGAAGAAACCCACTCGAGTCCCCGAACCGCCATGCTCCTAGTATGCACCATGGATGTCAGGAAGGAAGATCGTGTCCTCCGGCTCTGCTACGAGATCTGGCCAAACAAAACCAGCGGGTCAGCCCCGAATAGCAAGTACCGCCAAAGGGACACAAGAGTTAAGATTAAAAACCCAGATAATAGAATGATTGATAATAGTAATACTTATGCTATTCTCTATAGGGTAGCGCCACATTCTCGAACCCATATGGCACCCTTATAACCAAACAAGGACAAAAGGTGCCGCATGGAGTCGGGACGTGTCGTACTCTATAACTTTTACATAAGTTAAAAGGTATAAACAATAAAATCTCCTGATCGTGACTTCGGTCGATAGCCTATCGCAGCACAATAACCAACCCAACAATCAAACAAGAACATGGGTTAGATCATGTACCATGATAGACCATGTTCCTTAGTCATTCACAGAAGTAGTACTTCACAAACCGAATAAGTCTTCCGTTCATAACTTCGGTCCACAGCCTATCATAGTACGATAACCAACCCAACAATCAAACAAGAACATGGGTTGGATCACGTACCATGACAGTCCGCTTCCCTCAGTTATTCACGGAAGGTAATAGGATACAAGCAAGTCATTTTCACGGCCAATCAAGTCTACGAGTTTCTTGTGGGACGAGGTTATCCTCGCGTCATGTTATTAGAAAATCCTCAGATCGTATCTTTCCAGCAAGGCTAGCCAACCCACGGGTTCGCGTAGACAGGTATGATTGAGCACAGGTACCTCGTAAGGCCACCTTGCTAAAATATATAATATATAGCAGGAATTAATCGGATACAGTCATCCACTCGTTGCAAATGACACAGTATCCGTGGAGACCAGCCGGCGCGTCAAGATAATATCTCAAGGCGGCTGGTGTAACACGATCTCGGGATTCTGCCCTCCCCATGCATCTAGTATATTTAGTTGCCTAATTTAACCCTTGGTGAAATCTTAGACTCACATGCTGTGGCCTGCATGATTATCCTCCTAAAGTTGTACTTTAGTACGAGTACCCCAAAGAGGATCCATGTCAATCGGTATGTCAACATGTGCTACCCTCCTTAGTGTAATGCATCATTGCAAATACGCCACGTGGAGTTACGAGTCATTTGTCGAGCATGAACAAGAACTGGGACATTCAGGTACATGTATCAGGTAGGAACTCTTTTCTCACCGGGGTCACATTAGTGCTCATATCATGCTCGGAACAAAAGGCGTAAGGATATAAAATGGTCATATAATATCTGATAAAATATCAAAAGCGTACGCACAAAAGCACGCACGCTCAAGGGGTGAAAAGTCACGCAGGCTCACTCAAGGCAGCGTGCGTGAAAAGTCATGCAGGCTCAAGGGGAGGGCTGCGTGAAAAGTCACGCAGGCTCAAGAAGAGAGCTGCGTGAAAAGTCACGCAGGCTCAAGGAGAGAGCTGCGTGAAAAGTCACGCAGGCTCCAGGAGAGAGCTGCATGAAAAGTCACGCAGGCTCAAGGAGAGAGCTGCATGAAAAGTCACGCAGGCTCAAGGAGAGAGCTGCGTAAAAAGTCACGCAGGCTCAAGGAGAGAGCTGCGTGAAAAGTCACGCAGGCTCAAGGAGAGAGCTGCGTGAAAAGTCATGTAGGCTCAAGGAGAGAGCTGCGTGAAAAGTTACGCAGGCTCAAGGAGAGAGACACGCTTCCAACAGGAAGCGTGCTCAAACAGAAGCACACTGCTCACTGTCTTCTCCAAACAGCAAGAACACCATGGTTGAACCCAAAGCTTCAAAGCATCATAACTTGGCCATCCGAACTCCAAATCCAGATTTCTATGGTTCAAACTTGGGTAAAACTGAATGCTCTTCCACATGGAAGCATCAAAAACCCATAAAATCCAACTAAAGTAGATCAAACCATACAAAATCCAAAAATGATTAAAACTTAGATCTACAAAAATCAAAGCTTCAAAATAGAAATTTCCAAGTTCTAAACTAGTATAGATTGAGGAGAAGAACATGTTTTGACAAATAATTTTGTAAGAAATCATTAACAAAATATAAATCCATCTCTTGAGCAAGTTGGCACTTGCCTTGGTTGGTGGAGGAAATAAATGAGAGGAATAATGAGAGGAGAGAGAAGGAGATGAGTTATATATAAAGATCTTGGACCCATGGGTTCATGATGAACCAAAGGGTTCAAGATGAACCATTGGTGAACCAAGAATAGGTTACCCAAATGAGCCAAAACTGTAGGCCCAAATGCAGAAAATAAATTAGAAAATAATATTTTGTCGAATATTTTTGGGAAATGCATGAAGAAATACTGCATAATAAATATAGTATAAATATAAGGTAAATACAAATTATCGGTTTACGTATTAAAATACGTATTCCAGGATCGGGGAGTGACATCTCTACCCTTCTTAGAAAAATTCCATCCTCGAAATTCCAGCCAAGACAGGATAGTGAAATCAGGACAAGCAAGGCACAATCATATACAAGTTAACTATCATAGCAGTTATTATCATACATCACAAAGTGCAAAACAAGCAGGTGCAGATAAGCATGGAATCGTGTCAATAAGTTGCAAAAATATACCTTATTAGTCAAACAAATACGGATACCGAGATCTGATCTCGTCCTCGCGCTCCCAGGTTGACTCTCCCGAAGAGTGATGGTTCCAAGAAACACGGACAAGGCTTATCGTCCGATTCTTGAGTACCTTCTCTCGCCGGTCCAAAATAGACACGGGTTGTTCCTCGTAAGTTAGGTCGGTACCAACGACTAACTCAGAATGATCGAGGACATGACTCAGATCCGGGACATATCCACGTAATTAGGACACATGAAACACATCATGTATACCAGTTAACGAAGGTGGAAGGGCAAGTCGATAAGCCACATCGCCTACCCGAGCGAGAATCTTAAAAGGACCAACGTATCTTGGACTAAGCTTTCCTCGGGTTCTAAATCTGATGATACCCCGAGTAGGCAAAATTCGTAGAAATACTTGGTCGCCAACTCTGAACTCTAGAGGCCTACGATGCTGATCTGCCCAATGACGATGTCGGTCCTGTACAACTCGAAGGCGCTCTCTGACCAACTTAACTATCTCCACAGTCTGTGTGATCATCTCTGGTCCCAACAACTTCCGTTCTTCGATGTCGTCCCATGCCAAAGGGGACCTGCACTTCCTTTCGTACAATGCTTCGAACGGGGCCATCTGAATGCTAGCCTGATAGCTGTTGTTATAGGAGAACTCCACTAGATGAAGGTGATCCTCCCAAGATCCACCAAAATCTAAGGTACACGCCCGTAGCATATCTTCTAATGTCAGAATGGTTCTTTCTGATTGCCTGTCAGTTTGTGGATGATAAGCAGTACTGAATCTTAACTTTGTTCCCAAACTTTGGTGTAAGCTCCACTAAAAATGGGAAGTAAACTGCGTATCCCGATCTGATACTATACTAACTGGAACACCGTACTGCCTTACTATCTGCTTCATGTACATTTCTGCTAACTGCTCAGTAGTCTGTCCAACTCGGAAGGGAAGGAAATGAGCGACCTTCGTGAGTCGATCTACTATTACCCAGACTGCATTCTTGCCAGCCGGGGATCTAGGTAAACCGGTCACAAAATCTATCATGATGTGCTCCCATTTCTATTCTGGGATAGGAAGCGGCTGTAGCAATCCTGCTGGTCTCTGCTGCTCGGCCTTCACCTGCTGACATACCAGACACTTGGATACAAATCTCGCTATCTCTCTTTTTATGCCATTCCACCAAAAGTACTGCCTAATATCTCGATACATCTTCGTTCCTCCTGGATGAATGGAGTAAATAGAACTATGAGCTTCGGACATAACTTCTTGCCGAAGGTCTCCACTCGGTACACAGAGTCTGTTTCCAAACCTGAGCGTACCATCTTCATGAATCACTAACTCCTTCTTACGGCCTGATTCACACTCCGACCGCAACTTCTGAATCTGTGGATCTCCTGCTTGTGCTGCCCTTATCCTCTCTACTAAGGTTGACTAAATCTGCATACTGGTCATTCTTCCTATATCCCTTGGCCAAACTACTTCGATTCCCATACTCTGAAGGTCTTCTAAAATATGCTTCTGCGAGGTCAAGATAAAGGCATTGTCTCTCCTACTCAGTGCACCTGCAACTATATTCGCCTTGCCTGCATGATACTGAAGATCTAAGTCAAAATCCTTCAGTAGTTCTAACCATCTTCTTTGCCTCATGTTCAAATCTCACTGCGTGAATACATATTTCAAACTCTTATGATCAGTATAGATCTCTACCTGATCTCCGTATAAATAATGCCTCCATAACTTGAGTGAAAACACCACAGCTGCTAACTCCAAATCGTGAGTCGGGTAATTCTTCTCATGGTCTCGAAGCTATCGAGACGCATATGCTATCACCTTTCCGTGTTGCATCAATACACATCCAAGACCCTTCCCAGATGCGTCATAATATACTGTAAAGCCTCCCGCTCCTACTGGAAGCATCAAGATCGGGGCTGAGATCAATCTCTTCTTCAATTCTTCAAATGATGCCTGACAGCTAGCTGACCAAACAAACTCTACGTCCTTGTGCGTCAAACGCGTTAAGGACGCAGAGATCTTGGCAAAGTCCGCCACGAACCTTCTGTAGTAACCAGCCAATCCTAAAAAACTTTGTACTTCTGCAACCGTTCTCGGGACTGGCCAATGCTCTACGGCCTCAATCTTCTTCGGATCCACTGACACTCCTGCCCCAGAAATTACATGCCCCAGGAATGAAATATGATCAAACCAGAATTCACATTTATCGAGCTTCGCATAAAGTTGATGCTCCCTCAATGTCTGTAAGACAGTCCTAAGATGTTTCTCATGCTCCTCTTCACTGCTGGAATAGACAAGAATGTCATCTATGAACACCACCACAAATTTATCCAAATACGGCAGAAAGATGCGGTTCATTAAATCCATGAATACTGCGGGGGCGTTGGTTAGTCCAAAAGGCATTACTAAAAACTCATATTGCCCATATCTAGATCTGAATGCTGTCTTCGGTATGTCTTGCTCCCGGACTCTTACTTGATAGTATCCTGACCGAAGATCGATCTTGGAAAAGACGCTGGCCTTGCTCAACTGGTCAAACAGGTCATCAATACTTGGTAGTGGGTACTTATTCTTCGCTGTTACTGCATTCAGCTTGCGGTAGTCGATGCACATCCTCGTCGACCCATCCTTCTTGGGAACTAGAATCACTGGCGCGGCCCAGGGCGATTTACTGTCTCGGATGAATCCCTTAGACTTCAACTCTTCTTCATGTTGATATAACTTATCCTGTTCTGACGGCGACATTCTGTAAACTCTGTCTGCAATAGGCCTCGTTCCAGGGTTCAACTCAATGCTAAATTCTACCTCTCTGACTGGAGGTATCCCTGGGAGCTCATCAGGGAAGACGTCGAGAAAATCTTCGACCACTCTCGGAATCTGTCCTGGCTCTGACGCTGCTACTGAGATGACACTTCCGGCCGGATTCTTCAAGGTTCGAGCAAAGATGAACTGCTCCATCCCAGGAACGCTGAATATGACCCTACCTCCTCTACAATCAATTGTCGCATGACTGTCTCTCAACCAGTCCATGCCAAGAATGACATCAAAATTCCCCATAGGGAATTCAATCAATGATGCGGGCAGTAAATGCCCACACACCTCCACCGGACATGAAAAGCGCACTCTGCTAACTTCTACGAGCCTATTGCCGGTAAGTATATCCATCCTCTTCGGCAATGTCTCAAACTCTAATCCAATCCGTGTAGCATATTGTACAGAGATGAATGAATGAGTAGCGCCTGAATCAAATAATGCTACAGCGGGAAATGAGGTGACGAGAATTTTACCTGCTACCACGTCGCTAGACGCTAGAGCCTCTCCCAAGGACAATGTGAGAGCCTGGCCCCGCGGAGCCCCTTGTTGTGGCCTTCCTCGACCATGCTGTTGCTGCCTCTGAGGGCCTTCGGCTTCCTATGCCTGGCAGAACATCTGTGCCTGCGTTGGTAGACGCTGGGCTAGGGGCCTTACTGCTAATACTGGCCCTCCACTCGGGGTTGCCACCGGAGCTGGCAATGCTGGAAACTGCTGAGCTGGCCCTCCTGGCCTCTGCATCACAGGACAAGCGGAGATACGGTGGTCTGAACTACCACACCTCAAGCATAAGCCATTCGCTGACCGGCACACCTCCCTCGTGTGCCCTGTCTTCCCACAGAATGTACAGCCCTGGGGTGCTCCCTGACGCTGTTGTTGGTTCCTCGGCTGCTGATGCCGAACTGGCGTTGTATTAGTTGACACGGCCGTCCTCCGCGGCGCTCCTACATCATGAATACGTACACCGGGTGCTGGTGCCGATGTTCGCTGCATTGCTCCTCCTCCAACCTGGGAATGAGATCTCTTCTGACCTCCTGTCCTCGATGCCAACCTCTGCTGGGTAAGCTCGTGCCTCCGAGCGGCCGTCAAAACAGCGTCAAACGTCTGGTAGTCGTGTCCTTCCACTAGCTGTAATAGTTCCAAATGAAGTCCCTGCTGGAACCTCATAGCTTTCTCTGGCTCCGTTGCCACCATTGCTGGTGCGAAACGGCACAATCTGCATAACTCTGTTGCATACCCATCTACGGTCTTGCCTGCTTGCTTGAGACGGATAAACTTCTGCTGGAGCTCGTAACGTGCTACTATGCCAAAATACTTGGCCTTGAATCTGTCACTGAAGGTGGTCCAACGAACAGGGCGTCTTGCACCAACTTCTTCTGATGCCCACCAGTCGCGGGCAAGATCCTGAAGTACCAGTTTGACCTGATCAACCTTCTCATCATCTGGAACCTTGGCTGCCACAAGAATGGCTTCAATGTCTTGAATCCATGCATCCGCAGTGATGGCATCCTCTGTGCCATCAAAATACCTCGGGTTCAAGCGACGGAACCTTCCTGATGCTCCCAAGTCAACCCCGGCACTCCTCTCAAGAGCTAACTGAATCCCTTGGTTCAGCAACACGTTCTGCTCCTGCTGCTGAGTCTGTTGCTGTTGGTGAGTAACAAGAATCCCCCGGATGATCTCCAGGTGTGCTACGGCATCTGGTACTGCCGTCGCTGCTGGTACTGCAGGAGTTTCAATAACCGGCGGCTGTACTGCCTCTGGTTCCATTTCTGCTTGTGCCTGCCCTGGGGAAGGTTCTCTCCCCTATTGCTGCCCAGTCGAGCCATGCTCTTGCTGCTCTTCCTCATGGGCGTCACCCGCTACTGAGAATGAAGCACCCCTATAGAGAAGAATATAAGATTATCAAGTCCGGACGAGGAAGATTTCGAGGATGCAAGTCATGTTAGAGATCAAGACAAGGACAGAGAATTCGAAACAGAATTTCAAGGAGAACAAGTTTTGATTGAGACTCCTAATAATTCGCAATACCCTACAAGTCTGAAAATTAGACCTGCATGGGCCACCACTAAAACCTTGTCACGCCCCAGTACCGAAATACGGAGACGAACTAGGCCAGCTACTCCATATGAGGTACGTAACGTCATACGGCGATCGTGGCTGTCGAAAGACTAGGGGGTACATGCTACAATCAAGTCTCCTATGGTCCCACAGAGTTCTATGTCTCAATCAATCAAGTCATATCAGCAATGAAATGAACATTAAAGATAAAGCAGTAAGGCGTCCCTGACGCTTCATCAAAATGATCATGAGAGACTAGCTTTATAATTTAGCTATCTCAGAGAGTCAGGAGTACAAAATTATACACAGCTGCAGTCTGTTTAATTATAATTATGTACTGACACAAAATTTCAAGTAATCTGGCTAACAGGTGCCGGTGGCTAAACGCCGCAAAAGTATAAGCAGGAGTGGTGGAGAAGAAACCCACTCGAGTCCCCGAACCGCCATGCTCCTAGTATGCACCATGGATGTCAGGAAGGAAGATCGTGTCCTCCGGCTCTGCTACGAGATCTGGCCAAACAAAACCAGCGGGGTCAGCCCCGAATAGCAAGTACCGCCAAAGGGGCACAAGAGTTAAGATTAAAAACCCAGATAATAGAATGATTGATAATAGTAATACTTATGCTATTCTCTATAGGGTAGCGCCACATCCTCGAACCCATATGGCACCCTTACAACCAAATAAGGATAAAAGGTGCCGCATGGAGTCGGGATGTGTCATACTCTATAACTTTTACATAAGTTAAAAGGTATAAACAATAAAATCTCCTGATCGTGACTTCGGTCGATAGCCTATCACAGCACAATAACCAACCCAACAATCAAACAAGAACATGGGTTGGATCATGTACCATGATAGACCATGTTCCTTAGTGATTCACAGAAGTAGTACTTCACAAACAGAATAAGTCTTCCATTCATAACTTCGGTCCACAGCCTATCATAGTACGATAACCAACCCAACAATCAAACAAGAATATGGGTTGGATCACGTACCATGACAGTCCGCTTCCCTCAGTTATTCGCGGAAGGTAATAGGATACAAGCAAGTCATTTTCACGGCCAATCAAGTCTACGTGTTTCTAGTGGAACGAGGTTATCCTCGCGTCATGTTATTAGAAAATCCTCAGATCGTATCTTTCCAGCAAGGCTAGCCAATCCAGGGGTTCGTGTAGACAGGTATGATTGAGCACAGGTCCCTCGTAAGGCCACCTTGCTAAAATATATAATATATAACAGGAATTAATCGGATACAGTCATCCACTCGTTGCAGATGACACAATATCCGTGGAGACCAGCCGGCGCGTCAAGATAATATCTCAAGGTGGCTGGTGTAACACGATCTCGAGATTCTGCCCTCTCCATGCATCTAGTATATTTAGTTGCCTAATTTAATCCTAGGTGAAATCTTGGACTCACATGCTGTGGCCTGCATGATTATCCTCCTAAAGTCCTACTTTAGTACGAGTACCCCAAAGAGGATCCATGTCAATCAGTATGTCAACATGTGCTACCCTCCTTAGTGTAATGTATCATTGCAAATACGCCACGTGGAGTTACGAGTCATTTGTCGAGCATGAACAAAAACTGGGACATTCAGGTACATGTATCAGGTAGGAACTCTTTGTTCACCGGGGTCACATTAGTGCTCATATCATGCTCGGGACAAAAGGCGTAAGGATATAAAATGGTCATATAATATCTGATAAAATATCAAAAGCGTACGCACAAAAGCACGCACGCTCAAGGGGTGAAAAGTTATGCAGGCTCACTCAAGGCAGCGTGCGTAAAAAGTCATACAGGCTCAAGGGGAGGGCTGCGTGAAAAGTCACGCAGGCTCAAGGAGAGAGCTGCGTGAAAAGTCGTGCAGGCTCAAAGAGAGAGCCGCGTAAAAAGTCATGCAGGCTCAAGGAGAGAGCTGCGTGAAAAGTCACGCAGGCTCTAGGAGAGAGCTGCGTGAAAAGTTACGCGGGCTCAAGGAGAGAGCTGCGTGAAAAGTCACGCAGGCTCAAGGAGAGAGCTGCGTGAAAAGTCACGCAGGCTCCAGGAGAGAGCTGCGTGAAAAGTCACGCAGGCTCAAGGAGAGAGCTGCGTGAAAAGTCACGCAGGCTCAAGGAGAGAGCTGCGTGAAAAGTCACGCAGGCTCAAGGAGAGAGACACGCTTCCAACCGGAAGCGTTCTCAAACAGAAGCACACTGCTCACTGTCTTCTCCAAACAGCAAGAACATCAAAGCTTCAAAGCATCATAACTTGGCCATCCGAACTCCAAATCCAGATTTCCAAGGTTCCAACTTGGGTGAAACTGAATGCTCTTCCACATGGAAGCATCAAAAACCCATAAAATCCAACTAAAGTAGATCAAACCATGCAAAAACCAAAAATGATTAAAACTTAGATCTACAAAAATCAAAGCTTCAAAATAGAAATTTCCAAGTTCTAAACTAGTATAGATTGAGGAGAAGAACATGTTTTGACAAATAATTTTGTAAGAAATCATTAACAAAATATAAATCCATCTCTTGAGCAAGTTGCCACTTGCCTTGGTTGGTGGAGGAAATAAATGAGAGGAATAATGAGAGGAGAGAGAAGGAGATGAGTTATATATAAAGATCTTGGACCCATGGGTTCATGATGAACCAAAGGGTTCAAGATGAACCATTGGTGAACCAAGAATAGGTTACCCAAATGAGCCAAAACTGTAGGCCCAAATACAGAAAATAAATTAGGAAATAATATTTTGTCGAATATTTTTGGGAAATGCATGAAGAAATACTGCATAATAAATATAGTATAAATATAAGGTAAATAGAAATTATCGATTTACGTATTAAAATACGTATTCCAGGATCGGAGAGTGACAGCTGGTACTGGGGCTGGCCCCCTACACGAGGGACTAGAAAATGTTGACGAAGAGGAACTTCCCCTATTTGGGCAGTTCCCAGCCCTGTGGTCCGGTGCCCCACAAACCAAGCACAAATCCTGTGCTTTGCGACATTCTGTCACCACATGCCCTGACTCCACACAATGTGTGCAACCCATTGCGGAAGACTGCTTCTGTTGCTGCTGGGGATATGCCGGGGTCGAATGCTGACTCAATACAATGGAAGCCGCCCGTCTCGGAGCTCCAATGGTCAAAGCCCTGGCTGTCGGGGCTGGTGCTGAAGACTGGTTCATCTGGCCGTGAGACCGCTTCCGACTTCCGGTCCGGTCCACAAACCTCTGGGAGGTATACTCATGCCTCCTAGCTGCTCTAAATACTGTATCGAAAGTTTGATGCTTAAACTGCTCCACCGCCAACAAAATCTCCAGGTGGAGTCCCTGCTGGAACCGCTGGGCTCTGTCGAACTCGGTCGCCACCAAGGTGGGAGCAAACCGACTAAGCCAAGAAAACTCGATCGCATATCCATCGACCGTCCTGCCCATCTGCTTCAAATTGGTGAACCTCGTCTGTAGATCATACCAAGCTACAACATCAAAATACTTGATCTAGAATCTCTCATGGAATACTGTCCATGCAATAGGTGCCCTTAATCCAACGGCCTGCACCGCCCACCAGCTGCGGGCTAGATTCAATAACTGTAGGCACAACACGGCCACCTTCTCGTCTTCTGGGGTCCTGGATGCTTCTAGAATAACCTCAGTATCCTGCAGCCAAGCATCTGCGGCAATAGCATCTTCCCTACCATCAAAGAAGGGAGGGTTCAAGTGCTTGAACCTGTTGGCCGTAAGCGCTTGAACCTATTGGCGGCACTGTTACCTTGATGACCACCTCTGCTCAAGGCATCTTGTACTGTCTGGTGCAATACATCTCCTCGACGATCCTGTGATGCAAGCAACTCCCTGATGAGTCCAACCAAGACTCCATCATCCTGCCTCACAGGCTGGGCTGGCCGTACTGGACGTTCTGGATCTCCGGGAAGCATGACTCGGGAAGCTGCTCCTGAGTGCTGAGCTTGATCCTCTTGTTGCGGGAGTACTGGTTGAGCTCCTTCCGGCTAATTGGCAGGTCCAGGAACAGTGCTGCTGAAGAAGATGACACAGGGAACAATAAGGAAGGACCAGGTCAGATCAAAGATATAAGCATATGATCAGGTCAAGAATTTAAGAATTTAGAGGGTACGAGCAGAGATCAAGGGTGAGTGCTGATTGAGACATCTATTCAGTAAACTCTCACAAATCTTGATTTACAAGACCTGCATGGGCCACCACTTAAACCATGTAACGCCCCACAAACCAGAATACTGGAGAGCGGGAGCGGACATAGCCAGCTACGTATATTGAAGTGCAACCCATCTCGCTATACGGTCACGGCTGTCTAGATACAGGAGGGTTTAACTACAAGCCATCAGTCTCTTATGGTCATGAATAAGCCTATTGTCTCAATCTCAAGCAAGTAATAACAGCTACAAGATGTCAGAGCACCAAATATACAATAGTAAGGCGTCCCATACATTACATATTTGGATGATCATGAAGCTAGTCATACAAAATGTAAAGACTAACAAGAGTTTAAGTCATACATGATCAACCCTAGGATTTGTTCATCATGCTACAGCCCGTAGGCAGACACTAATTAAAGTACAATTGAGCTAACACGTACTTGTCGGCTAAACGCCTCAAAAAAAATATTTTTACAATAGAGTGGGAGAGCAAAATAAAACCTACTCGTTGCCAGTGTTACGTCAGGTGGTCACCATTTGGCTGGAAGGTAGGGAGATCCTCTAGAGCTGCTCCGGTATCTGGCCACGCAAAACCAGCTGGGTCAGATCCCAGAAAGAGGAAGTGCCACAAGGGAGGCTTCACTTAAGAACTAAAACCAACATATCAGAACATAAATAAGAAGATAATTAAGACATAAAATCTAAAATAGGGCAATAAATATCAATAGATGAGAAGTTATTCCGATCAGTTGTTGACAAGGTAAACATAAGCAATCCTGTTACTGAAGTAACCAGGTACTGGGATAAGACAAGGCTTAGACTTCATCCAACATTCACGGCCAAGCAATAAGTATGGCTTGATACTTTAACTAACTAGGGTTATCACAGGCCTAGTTACTAACAAGATGCAATAAGATTATTCCAACAGCCACAAGCCCTGCAGACTATCAAGGCTATCCGGACGCAAATTAGGGGTTGAATTCATGTGGGTACATCGTCCAGGAAACGCATGTACCCTTAAGTAGCTTGAAGAGTACAACACATGACAGTGTACTGGAAATGTGCCCTGCCCGACGGCAGGCTACAGATCACAGGTGGGGCACCCAGATAACGGGATTGTCTGTAGCTGGAAAATCTCTTCATGACTACTAGATTATTCTAGTTATTAGCCTTAGTCAATTTCAGTAGGTACCCCTGACCGTGGTACTTAGGGGTCCCTGTCCTAGACATGATGCAAGACAATACTGGTTTATTGTACAAACGTAATCGTCCACGGTGTCCATGCCTTTCATTCTTGTCATGTCATGCTAGCCATCGCAACCGCATTCAATAGTTCCCATCATGCTTACCTAGTCTTGTCTCGTCATGTCAGTTACTTGTCATACCATGCCATGTACAATTATCAGTCCAATCGTGTAATCAAGTCAAGGTTATCAAGTCCGTGACAAGAGGGTACAAGCACAAAAGGCACACGGGTACGCATAGGGGCTCAAAGCCTCTACGCGAGAGAAACTATGCTAGGCTAAGGGGGGCCCCGAGCGTAAAATGGCTTTACGCGAGCAAGACCAAGGAAGGACCCCTCTACGCGAGCAAGTACCCTATGCGAGCAGGTACTCTACGCAAAAGGAACTCTACGCGCGCAAACACTTGGGCGGGACTCTACGTACGCGAGACTCTACGCACGCGAGACTCTACGCGAGCGGGAGTCCCCTGCATAAAGCTCGAATGAGCTCATCGTAAAATGGATTATATGGGCACGCAAGGCGTGTGCGTAAAAAGGGAACACTACGCGGGGACGTAAAAACGTGTGCGTAAAGAAGGAGATGCTACGCTGGCACGTAAAACATGGGCGTAAAGGAAGTTACTATGCGAGCACGTATGAACGTGTGCGTAAAGGGCTCGTCTTCTCCCCAAGGTCGAGGCTTGCAGCCATGGAGACTCAAGAACTTAAGGAACCCCATCTCGGCCAAGACTTGGTGAAATCCATCCATTCAAAAGCCAAACTTGTGCAAAATTGACACTCCCACCACATGGAACTCTCCATTTTTGAAAATAGATCAAGTTCAGTAGATCAAAACCATGAAGATCAAAAATATTAAAACTTAGATCTACATGAAATGAACCACGAAAATTAAAATGCCAAGTACTAAAGTGTCTTAAAATCTCGTGAGGAAGACAATAGAACAACAAAATTTGAGTTCCTCCATGAAGCAAGTTGTACTTGCCTAAGCCTCTCTTGATAGGTGGAGAGAGTTAACGGAGGAAGAAGAAGAAGTAAATGAAGAAGTGAATGAGGAGAGAGAAAGGGGTTGGTGGCTTATAAGGAAGAGAGTGGGTGGTAGGTGGGGTTGGTCCACATGCAAAAAACCGAACCAAGCCGAACCAAGCAAACCGAAATGCCAAAATAAACCATACAATGAGACATGCAATATGAGTCAAAATACGTACACGTATACCAAATACGTAATACGAACTACGGGCGTTAAAACTCTACCCAGCTTAAAAGAATTCTGTCCTCGGAATTTAATTAAGAGGCTAGAGAGGCAAGGTCAAGCTATACTAATCACAGACAAGCTATACTAAGCAGTCCACCATGCAATTATTCATTCAAGCAAGAAATTGAGGGCATAAGGTATAAGAAGGACATTATACCTTACGAGTCAAACAGGTCGGGATATCATGATCAAATATCATCTTCACACTCCCACGTTGACTCACCCAAAGAGTGATGACCCCATGCAACTTGGACAAACTTGATAGTCTTGTTCTTGAGTATCTTCTCTCTTCGGTCCAATATGGATACGGGACTCTCCTCATACGAAAGGTTGGTACCAACAACCAATTCTGAATGATCAAGGACATGACTCAGATCCGAGATATACCATCGCAATTGGAATACATGGAAGATATCATGCACCTCACTAAACGACGGCGAAAGAGTGAGACGATAGAACACATCACCTACTCGCTCCAGAATGTCGAATGGCCCTATATACCTAGGATTAAGCTTTCCCCGTACGCCGAAACGAATGACGCCATGGGTAGGCGAGATCCTGAGGAATACATGGTTGTCGACAGAAAATTCAAGGGGACGTCGATGAGAATCGGCCCAATGATGCTGGCGATCTTGTGTGACGCGAAGATGATCTCTGACTCTGAACTGATGGTATCCTGATCGTAAGTCAATCTTCGAAAATATGGACGCCCCTTTGAGTTGATCAAATAAGTCATCTATCCTTGGGAGAGGATATCTGTTCTTGATTGTCACTGAGTTCAAGATACGATAGTCAACACATAATCTGGACGTACCATCCTTCTTTTTCACAAGAAGCATCGGGGCTGCCCAAGGCAACCCACTAGCACGGATGAATCCCTTGGTCCTGAGTTCCTCAATCATCTTATACAAGATCTCCAATTCTGACGGCGTCATCCGGTAGACTCTCTCTGACACTGGGCTGACCCGGGGATCAACTCTATGGTGAACTCGATCTCTCTCTCCGATGGCATACCTGGAAGCTCTTCGGAGAAAACATCGGGAAACTCTTCTACAATTCAGGGGAACTGAACCGCTGCCACTACTGCCATCCGAAATGCTGGAGAAGAAGGCTTTATTCTGCCTCAAAAAAATGAAAACTCTGGCTCACCAGGAATACTAAAAATAACCTTGCAGATATGGCAATCTATTCTAGCATACTGGTCCCTCAACCAATTCATCCCTAAGACCACATCATAATAGACCATCGAGAATTCTATCAACCTAGCGGGAAACTCTCTACCGCTAACTACGACCCGACACGAGAAAAATACTCTATGTACTCCTACAAGTCTGTTATCAGTAAGTATATTGAGCCTTACTGATAATGACTCGGGCTACAGCCCTATCCGTGTCACGAATCGTGTAGACATAAATGAAAGCGATGCACCAGAATCAAATAATACTGATGCTGGAAAGGAGTTGACGAGAATAGTACTTGCCACTACCTCACATGATGCTAACTCCTCCTCCACGGACAATACTGGTTCATTGTACAAACACAATCGTTCACGGTGTCCAGGCCATTCATTCTTGTTATTTCGTGCTAGCCGTCGCAACAGCATTCAATAGTTCCCATCATGCTTACCTAGTCATGTCTCGTCAAGTCATGCCATGTCATGTCAGTTACTTGTCATACCATGCCACGTACAATTATCAGTCCAATCGTGTAATCAAGTCAAGGTTATCAAGTCCGTGACAAGAGGGTGCAAGCACAAAAGGCACACGGGTACGCTTAGGGGCTCAAAGCCTCTACGCGAGAGAAACTATGCTAGGCGAAGGGGGGCCCCGAGCGTAAAATGGCTTTACGCGAGCAAGACCAAGGAAGGACCCCTCTACGCGAGCAAGTACCCTACGCGAGCTGGTACTCTACACAAAAGGAACTCTACGCGCGCGAGCACTTGGACGGGACTCTACGTACGTGAGACTCTACGCACGCGAGACTCTATGCGAGACTCTACGCATGCGAGACTCTACGCGAGACTCTACGCATGCGAGACTCTACGCACGCGAGACTCTACGCGGGCGGGAGTCCCCTGCATAAAGCTCTAATGAGCTCATCGTAGAACGGATTACGCGGGCACGCAAGGCGTATGCGTAAAAAGGGAACGCTACACGGGCACGTAAAAACGTGTGCGTAAAGAAGGAGATGCTATGCTGGTACGAAAAACATGGGCGTAAAGGAAGTCACTACGCGAGCACGTATGAACGTGCGTGTATAGGGCTCGTCTTCTCCCCAAGGTCGAGGCTTGCAGCCATGGAGACTCAAGAATTCAAGGAACCCCATTTCGGCCAAGGCTTAGTGAAATCCAGCCATTCAAAAGCCAAACTTGCGCAAAATCGACACTCCCACCACATGGAACTCTCCATTTTCGAAAATAGATCAAGTTCAGTAGATCAAAACCATTAAGATCAAAAATACTAAAACTTAGATCTACATGAAATAAACTACGAAAATTAAAATGCCAAGTACTAAAGTGTCTTAAAATCTCGTGAGGAAGACAATGGAACAACAAAATTTGAGTTCCTCCATGAAGCAAGTTGCACTTGCCTAAGCCTCTCTTGGTAGGTGGAGAGAGTTAATAGAGGAAGAAGAAGAAGTAAATAAAGAAGTGAATGATAAGAGAGAAAGGGGTTGGTGGCCTATAAGGAAGAGAGTGGGTGGTAGGTAGGGTTGGTCCACATACAAAAAACTGAACCAAGCCAAACCAAGCAAACCGAAATGCCAAAATAAACCATGCAATGAGACATGCAATATGAGTCAAAATACGTACACGTATACCAAATACGTAATACGAACAACGGGCATTACACACACGTATTGCCAAAGGACTTGTAGAGGGCTGGAGATCTTCAAACTCTTCTTCTCCTCCTCTGCGCTGTCAGAGTCAGAATCATAAGCTTTTCTCTTTCCCTTCCTTGTCCTTTTTCGAGAGTCCCTCAGTCGTTCCTCCAATTTCGTACCAACAATAAAACTGGTACGGGATCAAAGTCATTGGGAGGCGCATTCACAGATACGTGACAAAGAGTCACCATGTATGTGATACGCCCTAAAGTCTCGGCATCAGGTAAGACGAAGCTGGCCTAGATATGGATCATCGAATAATAGTGCCAGTCCCGGATACCATCTAAGACGCTTCCCTCGAAACCCAAGCAAGGGTTAGGGATATCCACATATAATTGGCTATACCCAAATTACCGAGAATACCGGCTAGGTAGGTATGGCTCTAAGTATACAACATTGCGGTTGTTGTACACCAGATGGGAGGGACGGAAACTCTGCAACCAGTGAAATAATTTTTCAGATAAATACTGGGGCGCAACAGCACTATCAAGGTGAACGCATCCCATCTCCTCCTCAGTAAAAGGTAGAACCGATACAAAAAAGAGTATCAATCCACCCGCACAAGAGCGGCCCGGCAATCAGGAAAGCTGGAACAGTTCCAGGGCATGTCACGATAGTGGTGTATCAATGGATCGTCACTTATCGCATTCCCTTTCGAATCAGGTCGCATCAGAGAAGGGCAATACATCAACAACCACCCCATTAAATAATGATACGGCAGCTCGATTCTGTTGAAAGGTTTCGTAAGATCACGAGCGATGACTTTTGACGTAAAGAAACGAAGACCCCTATGGATGCTGCATCCCATAGCAGGAAGTAGAGCCAACTTGCCCCCAAAAACCAGCCAACTTGCCCCCAAAAACCAGCTTCACCGCTGGAAGGATTAGGTTGCGGTTAATCCTTTCGATCGTACCAGAACCCGCCGAAACGACGCAAATCCTCAACCATATCATCAGGTATCGGGCCAAGACAGCCTTAGCAGACAAAGGCTGAGTATCATGATAAAAATAGTTAAAAGTATCAATCAGGCTCTCAAATCTGTCACCAGTAGCACGGGCCCTCTTACTACATTGCACCTGAGTATCCACCTGCTCCAGAGATTGGGGACTCCTAACAGCAACTCGATCGGACGCGCTAAGGCTAAAAAGATAGCCAATCTAAGCCTTGATATGAGGAAGGTTCTCTTCTAAACTATCATCCTTTTTCTTGGATATTTGTCGATAGGTGCTATGATGACATAGCAATTCCTGATATATGGCTAGAAATCCAGGATACCGCCGTTCTAGCTCTTCAAATTCTTTGTTTGTCGGGGTATACTCCTCATAAGCTTCATCATCCCAAGGCAATTTGGTCACATCATGCATCTCGTGAAGAGCAAGCCCCATCTCTCCACCTGGAGTAAAGAAGGTCCCTGTTTGGCAGTTGTACATCTCAAGTAATGCCATAAATAATTTTGGGTTCATAAACAAGCCATAACAGGAGCCCCTAATGGCGTAATAGAGGCCAATCTGTCGTAGGATGTCCTCATACTTTGCCAGAATCCAAGAAGTCAGGTTAACCCATGGAGGGGAACGATGCTGCCAGTTCAGTAAAGACAATCTCCCTGCAGAGTATGACCCTTTGCGAGCAATCTGATTCAAAAAGGTGTCATCCTCAAAGAAAAACATATTGGGCTTCAGTTCGTTGATGGGACTGCCAGGAGCCAGTCCAGTAACAGAGTAGCTCATTGATTCCTTTACTGTGACCACTGACCTCGTAGGGTTATTAAAACGGATATAGCCCACAAAGATCCCCCGCTGATCCAGAGTTAGAGAACTCGACATCTTCCTCTCAAAAGGTACCATATTGAAAACAGATAAGGGAAAGTGGCGCTCCATTAAGGCTATGTGAATCGCTTTCCCTTGAAAATAAAAGTCCCAACTCTCAAAAGTCTCCATGATGCTCGGATCTGAAATAGCCAGGGCATCCCTAAATAAAAACATAGGCTTAAGATGAATGCCATTCAGTTGTCCGAAGTTCATCATGCTAAGTAAGAAAAAGAAAGACTGGTTCCTGATCTCCCTTAACATGTCTTCAGGCTGATTTTGGGTAATCTGAGTCGACACATGTTCGACTATTTGGTCAAATTTCACACCCAATGCAGATTGAGAATATCCTATCAAGAGTTCCCCCGATGGAGCTAGGGGCAAATTCACTGCAAAAGATAGAGAAAAAGTAAAAGTTAAAAGTTCATCCGTTCAACCATGTGACCTAGCCAAAATAAGACCAATACGGCATAGCGGCTTAAAGAACATAAGAAGCATGCGGTTAGGTCATATGCTCATGCAACGCAGTCAGAGGACACTTAGGCAGCTCAATCAAAAAAGGTGCTCATGTGGCTCAGTCATAAGGCTCTCATGAGGCACTTATGCGGCTCAGTCACAAAGTGTTCATGCGACTCAGTAATGAGGTACTTATGCGGCTTGGTCTCGAAGTGCTCATGCGGCTCCAGATATGAAACACCCATACGGCTCAATCAGGAGACACTTATGCGGCACAACTATGCAGTATTCGTGCATATCAGTCATAGGTTATTTATGCAGCGCTTATACGACTCAGCTCATATGGCCCTATTATACAGAACACATGTGGTCCAACTGAGATAGGGCATGCATCGACCAACCTTATTGCACATAGCACGGGCCTGCGCATAAAAACATACGACATGGACAACGTCTTCCCACTGTCCTTACCTTTGATGGGAGGGTACACGTCGGAATGAATGGAAGGAGAGTCTGCCGCTCTCGACGGAGAAGTAAACCCCTTTCCTTTGGCCGCAGTCGACTTGGAAGCTTTTGGAGCCATTGAAGACAGGAAGACGACGATGAAAGAGAAGAAGGTAAAAAAAGTTTTCTCTTCAAAATAACCCCTATTTATAGGGTTTCTAAAAAGGGTGCTGCTTCGGTTCTCGAGATCATTAAAGATAATGATGACGATTGGGGATTTTATCCCTAGTAATCGTCGACTTTATCTCGAAAAAAGGACCCAAATCCTAAATCGAATCAAGAAAAATAAATACAACAGTGACAGCTGGCAGGCTCTGTGCGGCTCGAAGTATCCCTGCGGCTCAAGATTTGTTCTCCGGCTCAAGATCTCTCTGCAGTTCGAAAAATTTCCTGCGACTTGAAGACTCCCTACGGCTTGACATATTTCCATGTTTCTTATTCAAAGTATTCCAAATTTGTAATTTGAAAACTTTGAAGGGGGTCTTGTAGAAGAATGGAAAATATGAGGTTCATACGGATTACAAATTACCGCATAGGTACTTTGGGCCAAACAGGTCCGCATAAAGGAAAGCTGTATGACTGATTCAATGCCTTATGCGGTCCATCGACAACCAGCTACAGAAGAAAGATATGCAACCAAGAAGAGCAGTTCGTCTGATAAAGCTGACAAGTCCTGTCAAAACTGAAAGCTCTGACACTTCGACAAAAAGATAAGACATAAGATGTCGCTCAAAAGTAAGGTTTGTACGCCTTCATGCGGCCAGAAGGAGTGTCACCTAAGCCGCATAAACCTTATGCGGCTCAGACATATGCGGCACCAAAGTCTCTGGACTTTATGCGGCCAAGAGTAACTGTGATCAAAGCTGCATGAGCTTTATGAGGATGAAATACAGAATCTATGCGGCTTAAATCCTTAAGCTATGTCTGGGCTAAGGAAGTCTGCGACCTAAGCCGCATGAGTCTCATGCGGCCCCACATGGTCAAAAACTGAGATATCTATACGGCTAAAAAATGATCCCTGTAACTGGATACGTGGAAATTTGACCAAGTCCTAAAACTACCCAGATTTGCTGCAACAAAATTCTAATAAATCGACAAATGACAACCAAAGAGCGGGTCTTCGCGTGCCAATCAGCCACGTAGCCGCTGTTTGCAAAAACAAGTGTTATTTATTTCACAAACTTTGTAAGAAGATTAAAATTGAATTCTGGAAAAGTACAACTATAGGAATCCGATCTGAAGACGATCGCTTTATCCCTTGGACGATGTGAACTTTGAAGACGGTAGCCTCTGAAGAATACAGCAGCACTTTGGCAAGAACTCCTGATCTTTGGTGATGATCTTGAATGATCTGATCTTCATAATGAAGGACTTGAAACTCTATTTATAGAGTTCTGGGAAATAACAATTAGAAGTTATTTTTGGATTGCACAGACTGGATTGTGCAGGCATTGGACAGCGCAAGCAGCAAACTGTGCTGGCAGTTACTCGATTGTGGTTCCACTGTATTAGACGCGTGGTATTGTTTGATTGAAATAGGCATGGTCATGTACAGACGGTTGCCACGTGGTGAGCAATTGATGGCATGTTGGCCACATATAAATTGTTAGTTATCTTGATGGATTGCACCGTCTGAACTGTGCTAGTTTCAGACTGCGCTGGGATCGAACTGCACTGAAGAAGATCTGGCAGACTGCACTGGGAGTTAACAGCTGGACCGTGCTAGACAGCTGTCATGGCGGTGTGGCATAAGAAACGAACAGTTTCCTCGTTCTTCGGGCTGTCAGTTGTCAGAAGATCTGATTTTGTGTCAGGTAATGATGACGTTGCCACGTCAGCTAGCGCGCTCGGATGAGTGCACAGTTCAGCTTACACAGTTGAGTTGTTGTGCAGTCTATCACCTGCGCATTTGATTTGAAGGATACTCGATTTGATTTTCATTGCTTTTTTGATGGTACAACTTGATTTTTAGGACCTACAAGACCCCCTTTAAAGTTTTCAAAATTTGAAAATATTCAAAGTTTCGAAATACTTTGAATTTCGAATTTAAAATCAAGTTGCGCAAGTGGCACTCTGACTGCGCGTTTGGAGGAATCAGCCACTAATATTTCGGCGCAATCGAAGGTGACTGTTACTTTTGAAAAACTATAAGTAGTTTCCATTCTTCTTTCTTTCATTCTTTACTTGCTTTTAACTGTTCTCAAGAGACAAGAGCTCATCTTCTCTGACTACTTCTCTTTCTCTCGACGATAGTGATGGCTCCTATACAAACTGTCACCGAGAAGGAAAAGGCCCCCGCCGAGCCTTCGACTCGGGTTGTGCCCCGAATCTGTCGCCACGAAGTTGGCCACCCAGCACTGCAAGGTAGATGATGAACTCGATCAAAACCCTTTTTAGGGTTCTTGACATTTTCGAACTTTCATACCTCTCTCTTTTTAAAGATTTGATGGTATTGCGCCGCCCTGTTTAGGGTTTTGGTTGCACACACACAATAGTTTTCATTTTTATGAAAAGTATATTCTTGCACAATCGGTTGAAAAGTGCTGGCAGATGTTCGGCGCAATCTATCGATTTGTGCAAGTCTGTTGAACCAGCGCAAACTGATATCTTGTGCAAGTTGGTTAGCGCAACCTGATGTCTTGCGCAAGTGGATGTGTTGGCGCAACTGGATATTTTGTGCATGTAGGCTGCATTAGCGTAATCTGATGCTTTACACATAGCGCAATCTGACACTGCACAATTTGCTGATCTTTTGAACAGACTCTTTGATTTTGTATGTACTAAATTTTGTCTCTTTGTTTGATGCAGTTAACTTCAGGGAAGACCCAAAATATGAGGTCTTTACAGGGACTTTGGCTGAACCTGAGTTTAAGAATGATCTATCCCATGTACCATATCCTCAATATGCCTTGCCGTCATCTCGACAAGCCATCCTAACAACACAAGACAATGAAATATTGCTGAGTCTGATGAATGGGCAGCCTCTGCAAACTGTTGATGCCGTTATTCATAAGAAGCCTCTGTTTCTGTTCGGTGAGGCTTTCGATAAGAACTCCCAGCCTAGACCCCGTATGGAGCAAAGACTTTTTCAAAGAGGCGAGAAGATGATACTTTTACCAGAGATTTCTAGATGCCATCCCCTGTCTCACTATGCTTTTGCGAGCTATCCTAGAAGGATGGAATGGGATATAACTCCACTCCAGCAAGCTCGAAAGGGGAACATCTGTGTAAAGAAGGGGCCGAACAACAAAGACATGTTCGACAGTTCCTCGGAGCGTCACAGCTCTATACTCAGAGGATTAAAACCTGGGTGGATTCCACCAGAAAACTCTTCCCTGCAGCTACCGGTCAGAATATCGATATTCGCAAATGAATTTGCGAAGGTTGAGAAAAGATATCCAGACCAAGATATTCGATTGACTGGTCTCGTGAATCCAGATAACAAGAGGTGGAGCTGCATAGCCAATTGGATATTGGCTCAATTTGAAGACAAGCTCAAGGAGATTGAGTTGTACCAAGCGGTGTATGCTACCATTTATGGTTTCCTGCCTAATCCGCATCTCTTCCTTGCATTGGCAGAGAGATACAATTACAGAACATGGACTTTTATGACACCCTGTGGAGAGATCGGATTGGCTTTACATGAGATGAAGTACATATCCAGCTTGCCCATGGGGGATATCCCCTATGAAGAATTTGTCCCGACCAATGATGAATTGGACAAATTATGTCAAGAGAATACCGACATGGTGGCCGTCTTCGAAGAGCTGCTATGCTACTATAAGATCTGCTCCTTGTACTACAAGAGTGGTACATCTGGCCCCTGTTACTCAACAAAATGGTTGCCGTATCTCTTTCTCGACCATATCATTGAGAAAAAGACAAAGGAGCATGATAACTGCCAGCCCTCCTTCTTCAGACCACTTAGCCACAGCGAAGTAATAGGGTTGATGGAGGAGAACAAGGATCTGGATATCAAGATCGAGGATGATCTTCAATATCCCCCTCTCAAGAAAAATAATATTATTGAGAGTTAAATAAGGATGGGTTATAGGCCCATGTTGAAGGAGGCCCAGTTGACGGGTTTCCTCACTTATTGGCTCCGAAGATAGGTCGTTCCTGGAACCAGCACCGTCCATCCTTTTCATCGAGGCGTATTATTTGCTGCCGTCCGTTTAGTCTTCGGCTACCGAATGGAACTATTATCGGCGATGACTTGCAGAGTAAATGCTGGCCTCCGCCTTTTTGTTGACCAAATGCTTCGAGGAAAGGGTGAGAAAGGAAGCTTTCCCCGGTTGGAGCTACCATATACTTATCTGTTCGGATGGCTGCTTCTGCACTATTCTTAATTGATGAACCCTGATATGGGAGCGGTAAGCGGCAGCTTCTTGAGAAGATTCTCAAAAAGCAAGTGGATATACACCACTTTAAGAGATTGCAGATGCGCTCTGAATCTTAGAAAGGGATGGAACTTCTATTGTGTTCCCCCTCCGGCTGGCTACGAGCATATGTTTACCAACCTGGTCGATTCTGGGAGGGCACAGTCTCTGGGCCACACAATTTTCAACTGGTTGAAGAAGATCCGGCCGTCTCACTTAGTGTACAGATTTAAAGATGAGTGCTATCTGGAGCCTTATCTCCCGAGCCGATTTGTACGCCAATTCGGCTATGACCAATTCCACGTAGGCAATGCCATAACGTGCCTACAAGGAAAGGGTTATCTAATCGATGAAGCTCGGGCTTGGGCTTACTATCATGCTCGGGACACGAGGGCTATGTTCTCGATGCCGCTAAAGAGCGATCACGGCCCTCGTATGCTATATACATATTCGCTCTTCTACACATCGGCGAACACTTTTGCGGAGAACTTCAGCCTGGTGGACAGTTTTACGACTGCAGCCCGATTAAAGAAGGGAGCATCTGTTGTGGTGGCTCCTGGAAATGATGAAGAAGATGCGCCAGTTGATGCTCCGTTGGAAGCTTCAAGGGAAGCCAACTTCCCTGAAGAAGTCAACGAGCCACTGCGCGTTTCCTTGAAGGTCGTCAGATCTCCAATCAAGAAAAGGAAGAAAAGAAAGGCGGAGGAACCTTCTTCTCCAGTTGCTAAGAGGAAGATTATCTTGGAATCTTCAGAAAGAGTTACCACTCGGTCGCAATCTCGGCAGCATGCTGAGTCGACTCAAAGAGGAGAGGCGACAACTCCAACCTCTCTCCAAAGGCAAGTAGATGTTGCGGATGTAGAGAGTCCGAAGAGACCTCTACACAGAAAGAAGATAGTTGTCAGAAGGAAAGTGGCCAGTCCTCCAAGACATATCCTGTCATCGGTCATGGCTAGTGCTGTCGCTGGAATCATAATGTCGTCTCCTATACCTACTCCTGAGCCCAGACAAGAAACTTTGAGTCCAGAGAGGAGGGATGAGGTTGTAGAGACCAGGAAGGAAGTCATGGAAAAAGAAGATGAAGTGTTGCGATCTCCTACTCTTGTAGTAGAAACTACCCAGCTTCCAGCTATACCGAGAACAGTTCGTGATGAAGAAGATCGATTAATGATCGATGCTCTGAATGACTGCGACTTCGGCCTCCATGATGATGTAGATCCGGTTGCTGCAACTGATAGTGAAGAAGCACCAGAGGAGAGTGCTAGTGATGAAGATACATCGACAGAGGCTGTTGATGATACTCTTAACCCAGAAGAGGATGCTGATGTACCCGCATCCCTAGAAAAGAATGTGATTAAGAAAATAGCACCTGAGGAAGTTGTTGTTGCTGATCCCAAAGGTATTGAATGATATTATCAATCTTCTTTTCATAGATTAAATGGCTGATATCTAAATTTTTATCGATGCAGAAATCGAATCTTCTCCAATTCCTCCCATATGCACTGATATAGTGCCAATAAAGGCGATAGCCAGCAGTAGCAGACATTTTTCGTGTGGTTCCGAAGCGGGTAGTAGCCAGGAAGTAATGTCTGAAGCTACTTCTGGAAGGTTGCAACCCGTGTCAGCAGATGACAAAATTGTCACCGGACCCATCAATGGTAAGAATGCTCTTACTTTTAATCTTTCTCGATAGTTGCTAATGACAGCCAACTGATAGTGTTTATTTGATTTCGCAGAGGAACATCTGGGAGGGGAGACTAGCTCTACCATGGCTCCTTTGTCCGAAGAGACCTCCACTCATGTACAAGAAGCTGAACGTCCATCTGTACAGGCACCTGCTGCTTTGACATCCATGGGAGTAGCTGCTACACCTGGTGCCATAGCTACTAACAGATTCAAAATTGGTTCCTTCACCAACCTTTTCTTCAATTCACTAGGACCCTTAGTAGAAAGGGTAATGGGGAAAGAAGATGTTGGTTTCATAACTGTTAGAGGTCCAACCTCTTATCTGATCGCTGCCATCCGAAGTCAAGGTGATGAAGCGCAAGCTGCTTACCTTGAAAACATATTGGATGAGCTGGAAGAATCAGTTAAGATGTATAAAGATCTCAATCAGGAAGAGGTAGAATCCTTGGTACTTGCTGAGTTCGAGAGGATGTCTCAAGAGGCGGCAGTTGCGAAAGTTGATTTCCAGATTTTCTTGGAACGTAGACATGCCAGCTGTATACATACGAAGTATACTCCAATATATGGAAACCTCGTATGAATACATAAGCTGTAAAATGCAGTAAACCAAGAGTAATCTAATCTCATCCACGAAAAATAAGAATAAAAGATGTCATATAATGATAATGAATTGTCATTGATACATATAGTTGGGCGGAGACAAATCCACTACCAACTATGAAAAGAAATACAAGATATACAAAAGAATAATTTTTGACTAGCGAAGCGAAGACGATCTTAGCGCAATCATCCTCGAAGAAATAGAGATGGTCACAACTAGAGCTAGAGCACTTGCGAGAGACAAGAACACACACCTGGAGAGATAACCAGGTCCTCAGAGGGACGTAACAAGACACATAATATCATGCCATATAAACTGAATAAATATTGCTCAAATAAATAAGTCAATTTAATTATAACATGGTCCAATACGCACCTACTGAACGAGCGTACCATCTTCCCAACCAAACAAGGACAGGAGATGGTAAACTAATTCACGGTGACGTATCTTTCCATGCTAAGAATCCAATATGATATCCGGACCCCAACAAGGTTCAATACCTTCTCATCGAAGTAGTAAGTCACACATACAACCAAACAAGGACAAGATGTGACGAACTAATTCGCGACAAGTTATTGTTCTAAGCCACGGTCAGATACAAGTACTCAAACCAAGAGTACTCATACCTAACGGATAAGGTAGCCTAACCGTTCAAAGTGAATGCAGTTTAAGAACAGTTCATGGTCGCATGACTACCCGGTCAAGTCAATAAATTACCAATGCAGTACCTCAGTAGCGAGTCACAACACCATATACTATTCCTCAGTATCGAGCGAGTCTATAGCATATAGTCTACCTATCGTTCCTCGATAGGGAGTGAGTCTATGATAGATTGGGTGGCAGTCAACTTCCAGTTATGTTCTTTCCGCCCAATGCTAACTCTATAACCGCTAAGTCAAACTAGCATGCAACCTCTATTAGCGGTTATTCCTATCGCACGGCTTGTACGTACTGGTGGCCAGCCAATCATGCACTTCCATGTTCTACATGCGACACACAACTTCGTGGTACAACGTGTCAAGGCCATGAATGCAACACACAAAGGTGGTCCCTTAAATCTAGGTTTAATATGTAAGAAAAATAATACATAGCAGAATATAAATGAACAGTAAGTTCTAACAGGTTATGCCATGTATCACAGTTTATTTTGCATAAAAAAAATAATGCATGAAATATAAACTAACATAAATAAACAGCAAATGGCAAGGTGTCTTGCCTGAGGGTGGTGCGAGATGAAGCAAAATCCAACAGTCAGAATCGTCAACACGAAAGTCAAAATCCACAAGGAGCTCCGGATGCTGAAACAAAAATCACGAACGAGTTTGGAATAAAAGATATGCCTAGGAAACGCCTGTCCAAAAGATAAATTCTGGAACAGGGGCAAATTCGTAATTTCGGGTCAAAACGAAGTCCGCCGTTGGACCCGTTTTGCACCGGAACGCGCGCCAGAACCTACGGTCTCTAAAGTCATCAAACTACATGTCTACGGGTCCGGTTTGAGGAGACGAACTCAACGGTATGTCCAGTTTTGGATTCCGATGAGTCGTGCACAAATTCGCCCGTTAGAGCGGGTCGCGGGCCCGCCAAAAAGGTGTTCCGATTCGACCTTCTCAGAATCGGACCAAACTTGGCATACAGGACCAGAAAAATGATACGGTCCTGATGGCGCAAGTTTCATCTCGATACGACGAACGTGCACGAAGTTATGGGCTAGTTTGCAAAGTGTCGATACGGGGGTATCTCGACGGATACGCACTGATTTCGTCGCACACACGCAACGAAATCGAGTTCCGTCAGTTCCCACACGTCATCAACACCTATACGCACCTTTCAATGCATATAGTGTGCGACCATGTCGCCCGGTTTATCGGGGCGCACGCCGTATCGGTTGGATTTTCTAAAAATTTTAGTTTTAGAAACAGATTTTTCCTAAAGTTTGAAAAGGTTTTAACAACGATTTAATTAGTTTAAAAATAAACTAAAAGTGGGGTCTCCATCTGGTATATGTTGTTATCAGATCTGTTCAAATAGATTCTCAATGATGACGAGGAATCGGCAAAATTTTGCCTTCCAAGAAGGGGGTTTGAATCGAGTTTCTTGTCGAATTTAGGATAGGTTTTTGGTCGACTTGGCGTCATGTTTCAGGTCGATTCTGATAGGGTATAATCAAATTCCTTTGAAGAGGATTGAAGAGGGTCAGATGGGCTTTATCTAGGAATTTCTAGATCAAAAATTTATCAAGTAGAATCGAAGAAAACTTCGAGGAAAGTTGAATACCTGGCGGAGTTTTGAAACATGGTATCTCTATTTCGGGATTGGTTTCGACGTACTTGGCAATGCTTCGATGCATGCACGGTGGTCGCAGGCGGCCTGTGATGTGCGCCTGGGGCCAGGAGAGGTCGGCGAAGCCTTCAGAGTTGGTCCTGAGGAATTTTCGTAGGTTTTTAAATCTCTAAGGATTTCGAGCACAGGCCATATAAGGTTTCTATACGCGAGGCTCCCGCTGGATTTCGATCGGAATTCATAAAAATTTTAACCAAAAATTTGATGAGAAACAATCTTATCTACTAGGGGTTAGGTTAGGATTTGAATTCGAGTTAAAGATTTAGATAGGTTTCAAATCCTATCGATCTCCTCTTGTTCGCAGAAAAAAAAAGCTGAAGGGGTCGGGTTTTTGTTGGTACTGTTCCTTTAAACGAACAGTACAGGGTCTTAATAATATATATATATATATATATATATATATATATATATATATATATATATATATATATATTTCTATATATATATATAAAAATATATATATTTCTATATATATACCTAATAAATCTCTTTATAATTTAAATAAAATCTACATCTTATCTACCTATATATTATATTAAATATATCTTTATATAACCCATTGACAATGAAATTAACAACTAGTAATATTATTAAATATCAATAATTATGACTATTTAATCATAATAAAAAAATAACCTTAATAATAAAACAATATTAAAATATTAAATGGTAGTCTAGGTGGGCTCACCCTTATCTGGGTCCTGAAAAATTATACAAATATTGCAAAATATTATTTAATAATAAAATACCAATAATTGTACAAATAGTTAAATAATTAGAAATTTTATATTAGATTCTAAAATACTTTAGAAAATATTTGTACATACATAAAATATGTTCACATGGCCACCTTGGTCCCATCACATGCCTACCTGGGCTTAAATTTGGGTCGGGTCCAGTTCGGGCTGATTGGACAAACCAGGTCATCTAAAAATCAATATATAAAATAATATTTAATTAAAATAATTTAAATGAGTCAATTCAAAACTTGGTCTGGTTTTCCTAGTTCGGACATCATTATGGCTAGGCTTCTCCCGGCATGGCTAGTATACTAGTCAAGGCACACTGCTACATCTTCCGTGCCAAAATTCATTGTAGTCTTGTGCCCTAAAATTTAACAATGGCTAAGATCATTTCTAAGAAAATCATAATTTGAAAATTTTGGTACGATAAATAAAAATAACTATTATATATTTTATTTTGAAACTATAAAAATAAAAAAAATGTTTTTCTAAAAATATGTACGCTCGCACTTAATCGCACTTATCGAGCAAATTCAAAAAATAAAATTTCGTGCGCGACGTGCAATACGACTACGCGACGTACAATACAAAATTTTAAATCAGTACCAAATTTAATAATAATAAAAAATATTGTAGAAATTTAGGGGTTTTACATCCTACCCAATTTAAAAGAATTTTGTCCTCGAAATTAAGAATAAGTAGGGGGTGAGAAAACACAAGGGGGTATTGATGGGAATAAACAATGACAATGTTTCCACAAAATCATGTCGTAGGAAATCGTGATCTAAATCATAGAATTTAACACGGTATGGTTACGAGGGTCGCGAGTTAAGGCACGAGTAGAAGATTAAGGGTTTAAAGTTTAAATCAAGAGTATCATGCAATAGAGAATGATATGGTATCAAGAGAAAATAAGTTAGAGACATAGTAGATATGGGTTCTTGAGAGTAGGTTGAGGCACGAATAAGAGATCGATTAGGTTCATGCCTAATTTAAGTGATTTGGAAGGTTCATGATAGCGAATATAGGGCCAAGAAAAGGACGAGTATTTTAAGATGAAGATATAGCAACATTGAGTGGTAATGGTCATAATTGGTAGGATAACTGGAGGAAATTCAAGTACAAGTACCTTCGTCCTTCTAAAATCGGTGAAGGCAAAAGCGATATAAGGAGTTCAAAAGATGATATTATCGAATACGAATACGTGGCTCAAAGACGACCGAAAGAATTTCAAAGGAATTGTCAAGTCAGTCGTGGATGAGATTCTAGAGAGCAAGCTTAACTATATCTCTACCCACGTATAACGATAAATAAAAGCGAACCAAAGTACACTCGGTTGATCAGACCATCATGCACCGGTTCTGACTAGACAATATGTTAGTGAGCGCGCGCTCAATAGCATGTGTCTTGAAAAAGTTTGATAACGGTTAAACTTGCAAAACTAGGCTATAGTAGCAACATTTAGTCAAGATGGTAAATATAGGCACGTGAGATTATTGTTGAAAGGGGCTAGAATTAGTTCGAACTTCTTAAGAATCTAAGTCTTGTTTATTCCTATACCATCATTCTACGGTTTTATTGACCAAGGCTTGGTTGACCAAATGGATTAAATTTTTCTAGTCTCTATGGTCTAGATAATACTATTTGTATTCCCTTAATGGTCAAGGGTGTGTGGGGTATTCTATCCAACTTAAAGAATTAAGCTAAGGGTGTTTGAGACATCTAACTAGTAGGGTCAATCTCTAGCAAGCACAAAGGGAAGAATAATAGGAGGAATCAAGCAAGATGCAATCGATGAGTCGGTCGAATATGGAATCGAGGAAAAAGGTCAAGTGTGTGGATGAGATCCTAGACTTCTAATCCTATTCGCAGGCTTATTTGGTACGGTAAAGTAACCAAACAATTTATCTTGACCTGTATGGGCCACCACAAAAACATATAACACTCCAATCCCAAATATGTAGGACTAGGAACGTAGACATGCCAGCTGTATACATACGAAGTATACTCCAATATATGGAAATCTCGTATGAATACATAAGCTGTAAAATACAGTAAACCAAGAGTAATCTAATCTCATCCACGAAATATAAGAATAAAAGATGCAATATAATGATAATGAATTATCATTGATACATATAGTTGGGCGGAGACAAATCCACTACTAACTATGAAAAGAAATACAAGATATACAAAAAAATAATTTTTGGCTAGTGAAGCGAAGACGATCTAAGCGCAATCGTCCTCAAAGAAATAGAGATGGTCACAGCTAGAGCTAGAGCACCTGCGAGAGACAAGAACACACCCCTGGAGAGATAACCAGGTCCTCAGAGGGACATAACAAGACACATAATATTATGCCATATAAATTGAATAAATATTGCTCAAATAAATAAGTCAATTGAATTATAACATGGTCCAATACGCACCTACTGAATGAGCGTACCATCCCCCCAACCAAACAAGGACAGGAGATGGTAAACTAATTCACGATGACGTATCTTTCCATGCTAAGAATCCAATATGATATCCGGACCCCAACAAGGTTCAATACCTTCTCATCGAAGTAGTAAGTCACACCTACAACCAAACAAGGACAAGATGTGACGAACTAATTCGCGACAAGTTATTGTTCCAAGCCACGGTCAGATACAAGTACTCAAACCAAGAGTACTCGTACCTAACTGATAAGGTAGCCTAACCGTTCAAAGTGAATCTAGTTTAAGAACAGTTCATGATCGCATGACTACCCGGTCAAGTCAATAAAATACCAATGCAGTACCTCAGTAGCGAGTCACAACACCATATACTATTCCTCAGTATCGAGCGAGTCTATAGCATATAGTCTACCTATCGTTCCTCAGTAGCGAGCGAGTCTACGATAGATAGGGTGGTAGTCAACTTCCAATCATGTTCTTCCCGCCCAATGCTAACTCTATAACCGCTAAGTCAAACTAGCATGCAACCTCTATTAGCGGTTATTTCAATCGCACGGCTTGTACATACTGGTGGCCAGCCAATCATGCACTTTCGTGTTCTACATGCGTCACACAACTTCGTGGTACAACGTGTTAAGGCCATGAATGCAACACACAAAGGTGGTCCCTTAAATCTAGGTTTAATGTGTAAGAAAAATAATACATAGCAGAATATAAATGAACAGTAAGTTCTAACAGGTTATGCCATGTATCACAGTTTATTTGGCATAAAGAAAATAAATAATGCATGAAATATGAGCTAACATAAATAAACAGCAAATGGCAAGGTGTCTTGCCTGAGGGTGGTGCGAGATGAAGCAAAATCCAAAAGTCAGAATCGTAAACACGAAAGTCAAAATCCACAAGGAGCTCCGGATGCTGAAACAAACATCACGAACGAATTTGGAATAAAAGATATGCCTAGGAAACGCCTGTCCAAAAGTTAAATTCTGGAACAGGGGCAAATTCGTAATTTCGGGTCAAAACGATGTCCACCGTTGGTCCCGTTTTGCATCGAAACATGCGCCAGAACCTGCAGTCTCTAAAGTCATCAAAGTACATGTCTACGGGTCCGGTTTGAGGAGACAAACTCAATGGTATGTCCAGTTTTGGATTCCGATGAGCCGTGCACAAATTCGCCCGTTAGAGCGGGTCGCGGGCCCGCCAAAAAGGCGTTCCGATTCGACCTTCTCAGAATCGGACCAAACTTGGCATACAGGACCAGAAAAATAATACGATCCTGATGGCACAAGTTTCGTCTCGATACGATGAACGTGCACGAAGTTATGGGCTAGTTTACGAAGTGTCAATATGGGGGTATCTCGACGGATACGTACTGATTTCGTCGCGCACACGCAACGAAATCGAGTTTCGTCAGTTCCCACACGTCAGCAACACCTATACGCGCCTTTCGATGCATATAGTGCGCGACCACGTTGCCCGGTTTATCAGGGCGCACGCCGTATCGGTTGGATTTTCTAAAAATTTTAGTTTTAGAAACAGATTTTTCCTAAAGTTTGAAAAGGTTTTAACAACGATTTAATTAGTTTAAAATAAACTAAAAGTGGGGCCTCCATCTGGTATATGTTGTTATCAGATCTGTTCAAATAGATTCTCAAGGATGACGAGGAATCAGCAAAATTTTGCCTTTCAAGAAGGGGGTTTGAATCGAGTTTCTTGTCGAATTTAGGACAGGTTTTTGGTCGACTTGGCGTCGTGTTTCAGGTCGATTCTGATAGGGTATAATCAAATTCCTTTGAAGAGGATTAAAGAGTGTTAGATGGGCTTTTTCTAGGAATTTCTAGATCGAAAAGTTATTAAGTATAATCGAAGAAAACTTCGAGGAAAGTTGAATACCTGGCGGAGTTTTGAAACAGGGTCTCTGTTTTGGGATTGGTTTCGACGTACTTGGCAATGCTTCGATGCACGCCCTGTGGTCGTAGGCGGCCTGGGATGTGCGCCTGGGGCCAGGGGAGGTCGGCGAAGCCTTCAGAGTTGGTCCTGAGGAATTTTCGTAGGTTTTTAAATCTCTAAGGATTTCGAGCACAGGCCATATAAGGTTTCTATACGCGAGGCTCCCGTTGTATTTCGATCGGAATTCGTACAAATTTTAACCAAAAATTTGATGAAAAACAATCTTATCTACTAGAGGTTAGGTTAGGATTTGAATTCGAGTTGAAGATTTAGATAGGTTTCAAATCCTATCGATCTCCTCTTGTTCGCGGAAAAAAAAGCTGAAGGGGTCGGGTTTTTGTTGGTACTGTTCCTTTAAAGGAACAGTACAGGGTCTTAATAATATATATATATATATACATATATATATATATATATATATATATATATATATAAAAATATATATATATATTTTTTTTTATTATATATATATATATATATATATATATATATATATATATATATATATATATATATATATATATATATATATATATATATATATATATATATAAAAATATATATATATATATATATATATATATATGTATATATACATATATATATATATATATATATATATATATATATATATATATATATATATATATATATATTTCTATATATATACCCAATAAAATCTCTTTATTGGGTATATATTATATTAAATATATATATATATATATATATATATATAATATATATATATATATATATATATATATATATATATATATATATATATATATATATATATATATATTTTATATATATATATATATATATATATATATATATATATATATATATATATATATATATATATATATATATATATTTAATAAATATATATATATATATATATATATATATATATATATATATAAATATATATATATTAAATATATATATATTAAATATATATTAAATATATATATATATATATATATATATATATATATATATATATATATATATATATATATATATATATATATTAAATATATATATTAAATATATATATATTATATATATATATATATATATATATACCCAATAAATCTCTTTATAATTTAAATAAAATCTACATCTTATCTACCTATATATTATATTAAATATATCTTTATATAACCCATTGACAATAAAATTGACAACTAGTAATATTATTAAATATAAATATTTATGACTATTTAATCATAATAAAAAATAACCTTAATAATAAAAAAATATTAAAATAATAAATGGTAGTCTAGGTGGGCTCACCCTTATCTGGGTCCAAAAAAATTGTACAAATGTTGCAAAATATTATTTAATAATAAAATACCAATAATTGTACAAATAGTTAAATAATTAGAAATTTTACATGAGATTCTAAAATACTTTAGAAAATATTTGTACATACATAAAATATGTTCTCATGGCCACCTTGGTCCCATCACATGCCAACCTGGGCTTAAATTTGGGTCAGGTCCATTTCGGGCTGAATTGGACAAACCAGGTCATCTAAAAATTAATATATAAAATAATATTTAATTAAAATAATTTAAATGAGTCAATTCACTACTTGGTCTGGTTTTCCTAGTTCGGACATCATTATGGCTAGGCTTCCCCCGGCATGGCTAGTACACTAGTCAAGGCACACTGCTACATCTTCCGTGCCAAAATTTATGGTAGTCTTGTTAAATATATATATATATAAAAATATATATATATATATATATATATATATATATATATATATATATATATATATATATATATATATATATATAAAATATATATATTAAATATATATATATTAAATATATATATATTAAATATATATTAAATATATATATATATATATATATATATTAAATATATATATATTAAATATATATATATATTATATATATATATAAATATATATATATATATATATATATATATATATATATATATATATATATACCCAATAAATCTCTTTATAATTTAAATAAAATCTACATCTTATCTACCTATATATTATATTAAATATATCTTTATATAACCCATTGACAATAAAATTGACAACTAGTAATATTATTAAATATCAATATTTATGACTATTTAATCATAATAAAAAATAACCTTAATAACAAAAAAATATTAAAATAATAAATGGTAGTCTAGGTGGGCTCACCCTTATCTGGGTCCAAAAAAATTGTACAAATGTTACAAAATATTATTTAATAATAAAATACCAATAATTGTACAAATAGTTAAATAATTAGAAATTTTACATGAGATTCTAAAATACTTTAGAAAATATTTGTACATACATAAAATATGTTCACATGGCCACCTTGGTCCCATCACATGCCTACCTGGGCTTAAATTTGGGTCAGGTCCATTTCGGGCTGAATTGGACAAACCAGGTCATCTAAAAATTAATATATAAAATAATATTTAATTAAAATAATTTAAATGAGTCAATTCACTACTTGGTCTGGTTTTCCTAGTTCGGACATCATTATGGCTAGGCTTCCCCCGGCATGGCTAGTACACTAGTCAAGACACACTGCTACATCTTCCGTGCCAAAATTTATGGTAGTCTTGTGCCCCAAAATTTAACAATGGCTAAGGTCATTTCTAAGAAAATCATAATTTGAAATTTTCGGTACGATAAATAAAAATAACTATTATATATTTTATTTTGAAACTATAAAAATAGAAAAAATATTTTTCTAAAAATATGTACGCTCGCACATAATCGCACTTGTCGAGCAAATTCGAAAAATAAAATTTCGTACGCGACGTGCAATACGACTACGCGATGTACAATATAAAATTTTAAATCAGTACCAAATTTAATAATAATAAAAAAATATAGTAGAAATTTAGGGGTTTTACACCTTGGTACATGCTGAGTTCGAGAGGATGTCTCAAGAGGCTACAGTTGCGAAAGTTGATTTCCAGATTTTCTTGGACACTTTCACTGCCAAGTCTTCAGAGTATAACTCTCAAATAGAGATAAAAGCATCTGCTGCTGAGGAGAAGGAAAAGAAAGTTGCTAAGCTAAAAGCAGAATCTGCCCGTCTTCAAGAAGAGTTGAGACTTGTTCAGCTTGCACTGGAAGATGAGGCCACACAACATCAAGCTACAGTTCAGCAACTTGACGCCCTGACCCAGAAAAGAAATGAGTATGTCACAACTCATCAAGCTGAAATCTCCCGCAGACTAGTAACCTTGTCGACTTTTGATGATAAGTCTGGTATGGAGGAAGGTAGAAGGCGGGTGATAGATTCTCGAGAGGAGTGACTTCAAACTTTAAAGCAGCAGATGGCTAATTTAATGAGTCCACCAGCTGAATAGGAAGATTTTTTGTATCTTCAATTTTGTAACATGTAATTTTGTAATGCCTTTAAATTTTGATCAATAAAAAGACATTTTCTTTGTGGCTCTATTATTTATTGTATATCTCATTCGGATATAAATAATAGTGATAGAAAATATATTCAGAGGTCCGGGACATGATATATTTCTTGATTTAGAAAATAATTATATTTATTATATCAGCTCAGAGGTAATGTGGACATGGCAGAATATAATTTGTTGAATACCATTATTTCAGTAGACAACTTAATCAAAGATGACAAGTTGCTGATATGATTGAATGGATAAATTTTCAAAATGCATGAACGAAATGAATCGTTGGAATGAACGGATGAACCGTCAGAGGAATTGGATGAACGGGTGAACCGTCGGATGACTGTAATGAACAGGTAAACCGTTAGATGATTTGAATGAACGGGCGAACCATCGAATGGATGAGATGAACGGGCGAACCGTCGGATGAATGAGATGAACGGGTGAACCGTCGGATGGATGTAATAAACGGGCGAACCGTCGGATGAATGAGATGAACGGGTGAACCGTCGGATGGATGTAATGAACGGGCAAACCGTCGGATGAATGAAATGAACAGGTGAACCGTCGAATGAATGAGATGAATGGGTGAACCATCGGATGAATGAGATGAACGGGTGAACCGTCGGATGAAATATGATGAACGGGAGAACCGTCAGATGAATGTGATGAACGGATGAACCGTTGGATGAAATGTGATGAACGGGGGAACCGTCAGATGAATGTGATGAACGGGTGAACCGTCGGATGAATGTGTCGCTTCATTGTTCCACGAATCTATGTCTATAAATAGAACAAAAAATTAGATGGAATGATCACTTTCACTTTTCAACATAAAGATGTCGTCTGGAGATGCATCCAAGAAGACTGAGATTACCCCGAAGGTTGAAGCGAGTACTGAAGAACGTCCTGTCGAATCGACTCAGCTAAAGCAGCCGGAGGCGAGCGAAGGTTCGTCTACACCCAAACCGCCAAAGGACATCTTGGACTTCCTTCTTGAACCAGGGATGACAGAGGAAGAAGAGGCCATGAGGATGGCTGCTTGCAAATTCCTGGTGGGTTTGAGTAAGGATGTTCTCGGCTCTTTTACTGACTTTATTTTTGAGAAGGACGGTAGTGGTCCTCGTCCTGTCTTTAAGAATGACGATAGTGATTCTCGTCCATGATATCTTGTAACACCATTTATGATGAAATAAAATAAAATTTTATTTATGAACTATTTTTCTATATTTACAAGAAATTCCTTTTACAATCATACATAGTATTTTTTAAGGAGTTTGCCATTGATAGGCATCATAGCAACTCGACCGTCCAGCTCTGAGAGTTGATAGGCTCTATTTGAAAAGACTTTGATCACGATATATGGACCTTCCCACTTTGCATCGAACTTGCCTTTGCTCATATGAGTCATAGTCATGGGACGTCTGACAGTTAGAACGAGCTCTCCTTTCTGGAAGGCTCTGACCTTAACTTTGCGATTGAAGGTCTTCGAGATGCGGGCTTGGTATAACTCAATATGCTGTTGAGCCAATAACCTTTTCTCGTCGAGCGCTTCTAATTCTTGCAGTCGAAGAAGGTCGTTGTTCTCTGTAGTAAGCTTGTTGGCAATGGCAATTCTTAAAGACAAAATTTGAAGTTCTAAGGGTAGAACTGCTTCACAGCCATACACCAAAGAGAAGGGTGTACAGCTTGTAGTATTGCGGATCGTAGTACGGTAGGCCCATAGACATTCTCCAAGCTTTTCACTCCAGTTTCGTTTGTTAGTAGACACAAACTTTTTGAAAAGCTTAATGATAGTTTTGTTGAAAGCTTCAGCTAAGCCATTAGCAGCAGGATTGTAGGCTGTCGAAGCGATATTGTCAATTCGGTGATCATTACAGAATCTTGTAAACTTCTGGCTGATAAACTGAGGTCCATTGTCATGAATGATCCTTCGAGGTACACCAAATCTATAAATGACATGGTGTTTAACGAAGTTGATAACGCTGCTGGTTTAGACTTCAGCTAGTGGTATAGCTTTGGCCCACTTGAAGAAGTAATCGGTTATGGCGAGTATAAATCGATGTCCCTTAAAAGAAAGAGGATTGATAGGACCAATAATATCCATATCCCAAGCTTCGAAAGGCCAGGAAGCAGCAGTCGGATGAAGGAATTCTGATGGTTGATGAATGAAATCTGCATGGATTTGACAAGCTCGATATTTTCTTGCATATTCGATGGCATCGGATACCATAGAGGGCCAGTAGTAACCCATGCATCGGATACGATCCTGTAGCTTAGGACCAGGTTGATGTGCTTCGCAGACACCGTCGTGAGCTTCACGCAATACTTACTTCGCTTCATCACCAGCAAGACAACGCAAGAGTAGGCCGTCATAAGTCCGCCGGTAAAGAGTTTTGATGGTCTGATTGTAGTAGAATCGCAGAGACCGTCGACGAATACTCGTAGCTTCTTTGGGATCTTCAGGAAGTATGTCATGAACTATGAAGTCAATGAAGGGAGCTCTCCAATCTTCACTGATAACATTAGCTTCAGTAAGATTAATGAACTCAATATTACGATTATTTTCGATGCAGAACAATTCCCGATTAGAGACAACCACCATCTGCTGTCTTTTAATAGGGATGGATAAGACTGCTGCAAGATTAGCCAAAGCATCTGCTTCAGTATTGCAAGTTCGACGGACATATTCGATGAAGAAGGCTTTGAATGATGTAGCCATGTTGATTGCCGCTTCATAGTAAGGAACTAGATCTTGATGGCGAACTTCATAGGTTCCTCTAACTTGGTTAACAACCAGCTTGGAGTCACCATAAACTTTAAGATATTCGACGTCCAGTTGTTTAGCTAACTGAAGACCAATGAGTATAGCATTATATTCTGCTATGTTGTTGGAGCAAGGTTCATCTAAGAAGTAAGCTCTTTGAATAGTTGACCCATCTGGAGAAATAAGGACAACTCCAACTCTTGCGACAATGGCACAATTGGGTCCAATCTTGGATGCACCATCAAAGAATAGACGCCAAGTAGAAAATTCTTCGGAGATCATATTTGATTCCAATGTCTCGTCTGGAATTTTATCATAAAGTTTGGATGTCTCTGGTACAGGATGAGCTGCTAAAAAATCTGCAGTGCTTGACCTTTAACAGACTTTTGTGGAACATATCCATGTCATATTGGGCTAGCACAATAGCCCATGTAGCCAGCCGAGAATTGAGTGTGCTAGGCTTCTTTATCAGTACCCGAAGAGGATTAACTCGGGATATGACATGAATAGTTTGGCCAATGATGTAATGCTGAGTCTTTTGAACAGCGAACATAAGAGCTAGGTATTCTTTTTCGACCGGTCTATAACGGTGTTCGGCACCAGTCATAGTACGACTGAGATAATAGATGGCCTGTTCATGACTTTCTTTGTTATTTTGGGCAAGTAAAGCACTCAATGAATGATCCATAGCACGGACATACATTAAGAATGGTAAGCCTGAGATCAGTGGCACCAAGACTGGTGGGTTCATAAGATATCGTTTTATATCGTCAAATGCTCGTTGACATTCTTCAGTCCAAATGAAAGATACACCCTTCTTCATTAGCTGAGTAAATGGTCTGCAACGTCCAGACAGATTTGAAATGAGTCTCCTGATGTACGCAAGTCGACCTTGGAATCCTCGTAGCTCTTTTAGGTTACGTGGAGGATGCATCTCTTGAATGGCTTTGATCTTCTTGGGATCCACGTGTATACCTTTAGAGGTAATGACGAAGCCGAGAAATTTACCACTAGAGACACCTAAGAATGACTTGGTAGGATTCATTTTGAGTTGATTTTGGCGCATTAGATTGAAGATAGTTCTCAAGTCTTAGATGTGATCTTCCTTTAGACGACTCTTGACAGCAATATCATCCACATAGCATTCGACAGTCTTGCGTACATGATCTCGAAAGATGGTACTCATAGCTCGTTGGTAAGTTGCACCAGCGTTCTTGAGACCAAATGGCATCACAGTATAGCAGTAGACTCCACGAAGGGTGCGAAAAGAAGTGTGTTTTTCATCTTCATGATTCATTCGAATCTGATTGTATCCGGAGAATCCATCCATGAAAGATATTCGCTCGAACCCACAGGTGTTGTCGATCATGACATCTGTGATAGGGAGAGGAAACTCGTCTTTTGGACAAGCTTCATTAAGATCCCGGAAGTCGATGTAAACTCGAACTTTGCCAGTTTTCTTTAAGACTGGAACAACGTTGGCTACCCAATCTGGATGTTGTTCTTTTCGAATAAAGCCACAAGCTATGAGCTTTTTGACTTCATCATAAATAGCGTCCATCATTTCTGACTTAAATCGCCTTTGTTGTTGTTTGACTGGCTTTGCATTAGGTAAGATATTCAATTTGTGAGTAGCAACTTTGGGATCTAAACCTGGCATGTCTTCATAATTCCAGGCGAAGACATCAATGTATTCTCGAATAAGAAGAATTAATTCTTGCTTATCCGCCTCTAAAAGATTCTTGTTGATGAATATTAGACGAGGTGACCCGCTTTCTCCTACGTCAATTTGGAGCAATTGATCTTCGGTAGGAGGTTCTCGTTGTTCGAATCGGAGTTCCCATTGGGTATCCATTTGTTGAGCCCAAGGATCTGTTTCAGGACTTTCTTCGATATCTTCGTCATAACCTTCTGGAAGTTCGATGGAGACCATGTTAGAAGATACGATCAGCCGATGAATTTGACCAATATTGGTATCAGAATCCCATGATCTGGAATCAGAAGAGTTAGAGCGCTCCTCACTATCGGATTCGGAGACTACTGGAGATAATACCGGAGGTGAAGCATATCCGAGACCTCTTTTTGTCCTACTATAGTACATCTCTGATTTTCCTTCCGGAACAACTGTACGGATAGGAGTTCGTCTACCCTTACCGTAGTTGAGGACATTCTTGAAGTCATAACCCATCTTTCGGATGATGTCTTTTGATTGTTGACTATAACGACGGAGTTGGAGACGTCCCATATCATTATTTTTGCTATCATCCGTATAGCTGAATTTTTGTTATGGTCCTTTACTAAAAAGTATCAGATTCTCACCTCTTTTTTGAGAAGGGACAACAAAGTATGAATCATCTGGGTGTTCGAGTAAGACCTCTGCTTGAAGAGACTGTACAACTCCCATTGTAAATGACTGAAAGCTATTTAACATATCCAAATAGCACTTAGCATGATAAATGACATCAGTATACTGGAAAGGAGATGCTTTTTCATTGATTTGTATATTTGTATTTACAACAGGACCTTTAGCCTTAGCAGGCTTGGTCAGATTGATTACAAGAGGGGGAGAAGAAGAACATGGAGGAAGATTGGACTTGTTACGACGGAGGTCGATAACAAGTGGCTCAGAAGAGGTGAGCTCCCTTTTATCCTTGTTATGAGATAAATCAATAACAAATGGCTCATAAGAGATGAGCTGTCTTTTATCCTTATTACGACGTAGGTTGATAACAAGTGGCTCAGAAGAGGTGAGCTCCCTTTGCTTTTGACCACCATCAATTGGTTGCTTCTGGGCTGGTAAGTAAACAGCCAGTGGTTTGGAGGATTGAGGACGAGAAATACGCCCTTTGACAGGTATAAAGAGAGTGTCATTGGGCACTGCTTCTTGTTCTTCTTCAGTGTCCAGAGCCAGTACTACCTTCATGAATTCATCCTTGTACATGCGAGCATCATTACAATATGCTTCGACACCTTTGAAAGAATAGAGATCCGCAACCGCCTTTTGAAACTCTCCATTGTCATCAACATATTTGAAACATTGATGGAGAGTTGAAGGAACAATGTTATGTTCGTGAAGGAATAGTCTCCCCAAAAGAGCATTGTAAGAACAACTATGGTTGTCTATGATGTAGAAGGTCACCTTTGTGCGGAGATTGCCTATTTGGAGTTTTAGGCAAATCTTGCCCAGAGGTTCACTTCTTCCTTGGTTGAACCCCAAGATGGTGGTGATTGTGCCAGAAAGACTATGTACTGGGATCTTCAGTGCATCTAGCATTGTCTTTGGCATGATGCTGAGTGCTGACCCTGGATCTATCAGAATATGATCGACTTTCATCGAGTCAACATATCATATATAGTATAGAGGACGGTCATGCCTATTATCTTTCATCAGCATATCATCCTGTATGAAGGTAATATTTGGAATTAACTCCAACACACTGTGACAATGGAGGCAAGAGACAGCCTCTGCTTTCGGCTTCTTCAGAAGGGTTAGACAGGTTTCTGCCTGCATGAGAGCTTCACTCAGAGTTTCTCGAGTCTCTTTGGAGAGGCGCAAGAGCTCGAAGATTGACAGCCTGGCCAGTGTATTGGCTAGTTGGGCCAAAACATCAAAGTTGTATGGCTTCTCAAGTCAAGAAGGAGATGACTTCTTCAAAGGTTTGTCAAAACGGACTTGTTGTTTGCCTTTGTCGGCTACTGTCGGCTTAGGGGGAATGGGTTCTACAACCGGTAAAGATACTGTAGGGATGCCCTCAGTAGAGACAGGTTGCACTGGAGCAGACTCAGAAGAAGAAGCAGGATTTTCTTGGATCTCGAGAAGTTTTCGTAGGTAAGCTTTCCCTGATCTTGTGCCCAGCAGGATTTCCTCGTCAACTATGGGGTCAAAAGACACTATATTGCAGATCTTTGTTTTACACTTGGAGCGGTCTTTTTGCTTTGAAGGAGCCTTAAAGTCAGAAACAAGATCCGGGTGGATCCACATAATCTTGCCATTATCAAGGGATAAGGGGACGAGACCTTCACTCCGTGGAGGAGGAAGATTCTCGATCTCAAGAGTGGCCTTGGGGATAGGGATGACACCATGTTGTTCCATCTGTGGAGGGAAGTTACCGAACTGTACTGAGACCATATTCGCGGTAACAGTCTTCTTATCTTGTTGAAGAGTGACAACACCAACATTGACTAACTCCTGAATTTTGCCTTTGAGCACGTAACATGCTCGAGTGGGATGACCAATGAACCTGTGATAAACACAGTATTTGGGATGATCAGTCTTACCGACCTCGTCAGGCTTCTTCAGGTCTGGGAGTTGGAGCTTATTGCTTTTGATCAAGCAATCAAATATGCTCACGGTATCATTCTTGTCAAAGGAGTACTCTACTTTTGGACGAGGTTCCCTTGGTGGAGGGCCAGAAGGAGTAGAAGCAGACGTAGGTGGAGCTACGTTGACAGCCAGAGATTCTTTGTTCTTCAGATTGATGTTCAGAGTCTCTTTACCCTTGCGATTATTCTGGCGATTATCGCTACTGGCTATCGGATGTTCATCCCGGTCGGGGTTAGACATGTGTACCCCTAGCTGCTTGAACATGTCAGCACTAACTTCAGCTGCTTTAGCATTGACAATGAAGGATGGCCAGTCTTGGAATTGAGTTGACCCCATCCACATGCTGATGATAGGCAAAAGATTTGCCTTACAGGTATCAATAGTGACAGCGGCCGGAGTTCCAGGAGGCATCTTTAATGCTTCTCGGCAGAATCTTTCAATAAAACTCTCAGCGGTTTTATTGTGTCTTTGTTTGATCTTGTTGAGGGCCGACATAGTCATATCGTTGATTCCCTCGTAGAATCGCTCCAAGAAGATTTGTTTCAAACCAGAGAAAGAGGTGATACAACCATCGGGCAAGCTCCTATACTAATCGTATGCTACAGCGACTAAACAGCCGACGAACACCCTGGTAAGAAGATCGTCATTTGGCTGAAGTTGAACAGTCATTACCTTAAAGTAGTTAATGAACTGACTGGAAGAAGTGCTGCCATCAAACAGCAAAATTGTAGGAATTTTGTACTTTAGAGGAAATGGGACTTCCTTCCATTCAACTGGATAGGGTTGTTTGATCCCCAATCTCTGTAAGTTGTCCTTCTCTTTGACGGCCTCAAATTGAGTGCACAAGAGTTTGACAGCTTCATTAGCATCCTCTGAAGATGAAGAAGGAGCAGGCTGAATCAGAGTGTTAGGGCAGGAACAGCGTGGTAAGTACTACCCCCAGTACCTGACTGACTGGGTGTGGGTTGAATTTGTACAAGGGGTACTTGAGGAGATACTACCCCCAGACCTGTATTGACAGGCACCGACGATGCTATGATCTCAGGATTTGCAGCAGTTACAGTCGGTGGAACTGTATGTTGGGCCACGATGATAGAATGCATACTTGCAACCATTTCAGCGATGGTCTTCAGCTTGTCTTCTAGTGCAGCTATTCGTTGTTCTTGACTTGCTGAACTGGAAGCATCTGGGTCTTCATTGACAACATAAGCTGTCACTTCTCTAGGTATAGTAGAAGATACCGTTTGTTCAGAACTTTCACTGTATGCATCATAGTCAGAGAAAGAATCATCTCCTGAGTGAGAAAGAGGGAGATGACCAGAAGGATCTTGGAGAAGATTCCTTTGACCGATTGTGTCTCGGCTTCGGGATCTGGTATGTCGAAATACTCCTTCAGAAGATTCTTGGAGTAAATCTAAATACTGCTGGTTGGGCTTGCGAGGCTTGCCGTGCTTGGAGCACTTTCTGCCCCAGTGTCTCGAGAAGCCATGTTGACGGAAGCATACAGCACTTTGTCTTCATGTTCTGACATTGGTTCAGAAGTTACAAAATTCAAACGATTGAAGACAGATCGTTTTGTTCTCTGACAACAGCACTTGATGACAACCTTGTGATTACAATGGTGTCCAAGTGGCTGAACTGGAGGGGTTGAGATGTTGTCCCGCTTTTGTTTGAGGTGCTCTCGGAGATCAGGAACAATGACGGGACGAGATAAAGTCTGAGGAATATGTTCTTTGACCACATTTGGAACATGGTTCCGGTTCTTCAGATGTTATGTCCCGTGAGTATATAGAGAAGTACTCACCTCATTAGCATAGGTGTCAGGATTTTTCATCTTGGAAGTTTGCCTCTGATGCAGGTTTATCTTCGGCATTGGCTGCTTGCGTTTCGCCGAAGTTGGTCTAATAAGATAAGTCCTTAGATCAGCAAATTCACCCCCAGGGGTTTCTGTAGGACCGTTGAGCACCTCTAGAGGGGGGGTGAATAGAGTGTGTGCGTGTGCAGCGGAAAATAATCACCAATTAAAAACTTAAGTAATAACTATGGCAGTAAATAGGAGACAGTAAATAAATGCAGTAAAGTAAGAGTCAAGAATTCAAACTCAGTGACACAGCGATGTATACTGGTATCCCTCTGAGAGGACTAGTCCAGTCTCGAGTACTCTTGCTCGATGTTAATCCACTATGACACAAGCTTTAACTGAGCGCTTGCAACTCTTACAACACCGTGCTTGGTGACAAGTGCACGACCGACTTCATAACATCGTGCTTGGTGACGAGCGCACGACCGACTCCAGAAGGCAATTGGAAAACTGGAACGTTTTCTGAATACAACCTCCGATACAACTCTTCAACACCAAACTCTAGATTAAACAGAAACTGTACTGGCTTGGCTAAGAGTCGTAAAGGCTTAGATATGAAAGTAAAAGCTCAGAACACTTTTGATAGAGAAGAGAAGAGATGAAATTGGATTGTTGAAATGAATGGTAATCTCAACTCTATTTATAGTATTTTTGGGAGACCGAACTCGGACAGAGTTCGGGCAGAGTTCGGATGCTAGGATTTCGCATACGAACGTTGGATACAGATTTGGTGGGAACTGTATTCAAATAACCCAGACCGAACTCGGACCGAACTCGGTCAGAGTTCTGTCAGAGTTCTGCTGGTTCAGAACAGTGAGGAATAAACCAAATTTACATAGGTTTTGGGCTTTTTGGAATTGTGGATTTTTAGGATACGTAGGTAGGCTTATTTTTGTTTGTGGACTGAGAAAAACCTAAGCCAGTACCGATCCGATCAATCTCACATTTTTCCTAGACTCAATAAATGGAAAAATACAGAATAAATATGAAAACCAATAGCCCTTTTGATGACGTCTTTTTCCTGACATTGAAGACGCATTTTTCCTTGACGGCAATCGTCCAAAGATAAACAGATCTAAAAATCTGAATACCTTTCGGGGGCTTCTTCCCCGAACCCCTGACGGGGGGCGCTGCCCCCTCGACCCCTGTCCGCTGATCGGGCAGCGAAACCCCCGATGCGAGGCCCTGGATAGGTCGTTGGGCGGTTCAGAAAAATCTCCTTGTATAATGCCGTCTTTGGCCCATTAATAATTCTCCATTGCATATGTTCTGATTTTATCATGCTTATTGCTTGTCTGCAAGTACATGTTAGACGAACAAAATAATATGATGCAATATGATACAAGCATAGCAATATGATATAGAACATTTAGGACAATGCAAAGTTTAAGTAGCAATTTGATAGAGATTACATGAATATTTGTGACATCACTAGTTAAACTTAATTGATTAGCCATATTCAAAAACATGATATAATCATTGGGCGAACAATCTCCCCCTTTTTGATTATGGCAAATCAGTTAAGTTTAAGATAGATACAATAGATGTATATATCGCTAATAAACACATATTACTAAAAAAAATTCTTTACTAACTTAAACTTATTTCTCCCCCTTTGACATGATCAAAAAAATAAGCTCCCCCGTAATAAAGAGATAAAACGAACTCAAGCATAAGTATAGGAGGAAGGAAAAATAATAATAATCATGATCAAGGATTAGGAGAACAGTGAAACGACATGTTTAGAAAATTGCATAACTAAAATAGAAAAATTTGTCGAAATAGTTGGTTGAACTTAAACAAAGAACATTGAAATCAAACAATACATAGTTTACCAACTAGAAATCCAAAAATGATATTCAAAACTCAATATTATGATAAATATAACTCTAGTTTTGAAATATACCAATAAAGGATTTCAATAAGAAATAGATATCAATATAGCAGAAATCAATCATTGGTCATAAATAATTCATGAGAAATTCACAGATCTAGTATATACCAAATAAAAAAATAATAAAACTTTTAACAATGATCACAAAAAAATATGATTCATGATTTGCCCATACAAATTAGTGAGTCAATTCCATAAAGCATATAATCATCGAAAAGAGATCAAAATAAGTATACTAGAATTTATGCAAAATTTATACCAAAGTTCATGCATTTGAATTCAATTACCTTAGCATGATATATTATTAGATAAACATGAAGGTAATGAAGATAAAATACTTGGGAAGGAGAAATCTAGTCGACTTGAATGCTCCCCCACAAAGTATGAAACGTCTAAGTATAGCTAATCATGAATTTTAAGATAAAATCTCAATAAGAAATGCCAAATCAGTGTAAAACTCAAAAAGATTATCAATAAATTAAATTAATTTTTGCATGATAACTTTTAGAAACTCGAATGAGAGAATTAAAAATAAATAATAATAATCATATATTCTCTCATCTAATATAAATTCAAATATCATGAACAACTCAACAAAATATTTTAAGATAAAAGAATATATGTCCATGATGAACTAGGTATACCACATATTAAGGGCATAAAAGAATTGAAATAATTAATTTGCTCCCCCTTAAAATATGTGTATGTAGTTCAAAAATAATTTATATGCATAAAATAGATAAAAGAAATAATCACAAGATCGAAGGGATATCCAAGATATGCATCTTTTCTTTCCTTTGATCATATGCATATAAAATTCCAAACTCAAAACAGATATCATCTTTAGGCAAGAAAAATAAATATCCAATAAATAAATACTTAAAGATGAAGAAAATATGTCTTCAATAAATATAAAAAAATATTTCAAGATACTAAAAGATTTTGAAAACTATCTTTAATAATAACATTTGAGTACCAGACAGATTCAATAAATCAAAAAGACTTTTCAAAAAATATGAAATTTATTACGAAAAAAAACTGTCTTAATAAATGTTCGAATGCGTCCATTTAGTCCTCAGACTGAAAGCTGGCGATTCGAATCACAGAAACAATTTTAATAAAAGAATCCATAAATCATAAATAAATCCATTTGAACAAATAAACATAACTAGATATATGTTCAAAGAAATGTGTATTCTAGATATATGGCATGTCAAGGGAATAATTGACTTGAAACAATTAGCTACTCCACCTTTACATGGCTATATCCAAAAATAGTATAGATAAAATTTTAAAATAAAATTCAGAGACATATTACCAGAAGTAGAAAGTTAATCCAAAAATATTAAGTCTTCTTATCAAAGTTCATTTCTTCCCTTTTAAAGCCTTAGCATGGTGTTCACTGACAACCGTAAGGTTAAAGAAAAGAAACGCTTTGAGAGAGAGTGAGTCAATTTGCTTGACTTCTCCCCGCAAAGAATTACTGCTATAGGCAGTTAGTAACTTGAATAAGAAGAGAATAATAAAGCTTAAAATCATGAATATTATGCAAGTTAAAGATGAAATCACAAGATCATAATATTCACCGAGTAGTCACAAAATCATTAAGTCTGAATATCGAAAAGTGTGACAAAAAAATATATATTGAAAGATGACAAACATTAACCTATGAAAGATCAATGTATGTTACCTTTTGTGAAAATTATAAAGAGAGAATATTATCCATCAAATCTAAAATTTAAAATCCATCAGATAACAATTGCAACTAGACCTCAATAAATCTTTAGTTTATAAAGCATTGATCAATCTTGGATTAGCTGTAGAGGTACTGTCCCAGCTAACGGAGGTTCACCGGGGAACACTTAAGTACCGCTTCGCTTCGACCGTAGTCGTGTGACAGACAGACCTTTTGTAGGCTTGTACCCAAAATAAATCTCTTCTTTAATAACCGAAGATTTAAAGAGAATTAGTGCAATATAAAATAAATTATATTCTATGGACTTAAAAATCTTAGAACAATGTAGCAAACAACATAAGATGTATCAATTACATTAATCCATATGTGCTACAAAATTATTGGGTAACAATAAAATATAAAATATTTATAAATCAAAAAGTAAGACCTAGATACGTTGATGTATTCTGGAATCTAGGGGACTGGGTTCAGTACCTTGGATCCAGAACTAGATAATAGTTGCATTTAGACCTTAATAGATCTTAAGTCTATAAAGTATTGATCACTTCGGATTAGCTGTAGGAGCCGGTTCCCAGCTAGCTGTAGTTCGAAGACTAGTACACCGTGTTGCTTCAGGCTATTTACACCTGTATGACAGAAGGACCCTTTCGGCTTGTTCCCAAAATGATTTCTACTATTAGATTCAAAGGAATATATGCAGTATCATTGAACATCGTCGAAATCCAGAATTCCTAAAAAAATACCCAAAGAATGGTTTATCAAGATTAATATATTAAAAACATCATGTATACAAAATGTCAACCAAAAAGCCAAAAAAAATACATCATTTAAAAAGAGGCTTTGAGGAAGAAGCTAATAAAGAGAAGTACATGAATTTGTAAAAAAAATAGCTTACATATGAATTAAGCACAAGTTTGAAACTACTTTTCAAAATAATATAATATAGAACTTGAACTAAACTCATATATCTCCATAAAGATATTTATACAATATAAGAAACATGTGAGCAATATATAATTGATAATGAATTATTCATATATCATTAACAGGCATAAAAAATATCACAAGATCAAAAATATGCATAAATAAACTTTATCAGACAAAGATGTAATTGATTCATAATAAAATTAATCAAAATAAAAATATGAGAATCAATAGTGAATATATTATGCAAGCACAAGGTTAACATAAAAGTATATGTATATACTTTTCAAGTAAATAGGTGACTTGTGCTAAACACACATACTCACAAAATACTGATCAAAGTAAATATGACATGTTAAAGACAAATCGGTAAGAAGTGACCATTAAAAAATATTAAAGGCGAAGAGACAAAAGCATATTCACGAAAACAAAATTAAGCTCCTATGCATGCTTCAAGAATAAAGATTAAAAGCAAAGAGCATATATGGATAAATGTGTCACACTAATAAAAGAAAGACTATATAGTATGAAATAATCATTTAAGCTAATCAACTAGTCATGCTAGGATTATAACTCACATAAATGATAAACAATAAAAATATATCAATGAGAGCTAATTATCAATACATCAATAAGAACATGCTAGATATTAAAAACTATTTAGGAAGCATGTTACCGAAGTGGTTCTAGTGACCACAGTTCTGTTGGTACAATTGCTTGGAAGATGACCTTTGTAGCTTTGCAATCACCAACATGCTCCATGGTTCTAAGGTTCAGCATAAGTACCTCCACCTGAAATATTTGGTGAAGACTTTGGTATCCAATACTTGGATCCATATTAGTTAGCTTTGGGAACCCATTTGCACAAGTTTATATCAACTAGTTTTCTAATCTGACAGCGATTAGAAACATGTCCATTCATACCACAATAATGACAGAAAGAATTAACATTAGTACTATGTGCAGTAGCAGTAGTATGATATGATGTGCGTGGATATTTATAATAGAAAGCATGGTTGTGTGAAGCTTTAGCTTTGCTTGCTTCCTTTCTAGATGATCTGTCGTGTGTGACTTTGTGATATGTCACGTGTCTTGTGTTAGACTGAGTCATAGGTTGTACTACCTGCTTTCCCAGTCTAATCTCTAACTTTTTAGAGTTAGCACAGATCTCATCATATTTAGCAGAAAGAGCATCAATTCTACATGAAGCAATAGAATACTTCTTCTTTTCAGATTCTAGTTCCTCCTTAAGTTTAGCATTTTCTTGAGTACTTTTCTCAATGCATTCAAGTGCCTCATGCAATCTAAACTCAAGTGTGGAAATCTCAGTAGAATTATTAGAAGTAAAAGTATTTCTAGCATCATTCAATAAGCAAGTAAGCTTTTCATTCTCACGCTTATAGGATAGAATATCCTTTCTAGCTTGCTTATACTTATCTAATACTTTCTTGTGTTCTTCTAACAGATTACTGAAAGCATCAGATAACTCATCATAAGAAAATTCATTCTCTTCAAGAAGGGAATTATTCTGTACCTCGTTAGATAATGCCATTGAGCATAAATTTGCAGCTTGATGAGGTCTCTCTTCTTCTTCAGAATTTGTTGCTTCACTTTCACACCATATGCTCGTGCTAATGTGCTTGTGAGATGATGATCTTCCTTCTTTTGATTGTTCATAGTGACTCTCCTTTCTAGTAGCAGTACAATCTTCTTTGATGTGGTCTATCTTCTTGTAATTGTCACATAAAAGCTCTTCTTCGTATAGAAAATTGTGTTGTACCTTAAATCCCAATTCCATCATGCACATATTTGAATTATTATGAAGACTATCCTCCTCTCTGGAGTTGCTAGCACTGCTTTCGTATCTGCACTCATAAGTAGCTTCAAGAAGTTTCCAAATTTTATGAGATATTGTGCAAGTAGTAATGAGATTGAATACATTAAAGTCTACAGCACAATAGAAAGCATGCTTTGCTTTTGCATCAAGGCTAGCTAACTTCTTCTCTTCCTCTGTGTAACTATAATATGGCTTGCTAATAATAGAGGATGTGAGAATAGAAGTGATAGTAGGCTTTTGGTAGCCATTGACAACAATTGACCATAAGTCAAAGTCTTGAGACTTCAGGTACAAGCTCATCCGTGTTTTCCAATAACTATAGTTCATTCCATCAAATAGTGGGAGTCTATTTGTGGATTGCCCTTCACCGTTGAATATTAAATTCACGGCTGCCATATTTATACTCTCTAGAGTGTTATATATGAATACAACCCGCTCTGATACCAATTGTAGGAACGTTGAGCACCTCTAGAGGGGGGGTGAATAGAGTGTGTGCGTGTGCAGCGGAAAATAATCATCAATTAAAAACTTAAGTAATAACTATGGCAGTAAATAGGAGACAGTAAATAAATGCAGTAAAGTAAGAGTCAAGAATTCAAACTCAGTGACACAGCGATGTATACTGGTATCCCTCTGAGAGGACTAGTCCAGTCTCGAGTACTCTTGCTCGATGTTAATCCAATATAACACAAGCTTTAACTGAGCGCTTGCAACTCTTACAATACCGTGCTTGGTGACAAGTGCACGGTCGACTTCATAACACCGTGCTTGGTGACGAGCGCACGACCGACTCCAGAAGGCAATTGGAAAACTGGAACGTTTTCTGAATACAACCTCTGATACAACTCTTCAACACCAAACTCTAGATTAAACAGAAACTGTACTGGCTTGGCTAAGAGTCGTAAAGGCTTAGATATGAAAGTAAAAGCTCAGAACACTTTTGTTAGAGAAGAGAAGAGATAAAATTGGATTGTTGAAATGAATGGTAATCTCAACTCTATTTATAGTATTTTTGGGAGACCGAACTCGGGCAGAGTTCGGGCAGAGTTCGGATGCTAGGATTTCGCATACGAACGTTGGATGCAGATTTGGTGGGAACTGTATTCAAATAACCCAGACCGAACTCTGGCCGAACTCGGTCAGAGTTCTGTCAGAGTTCTGCTGGTTCAGAACAGTGAGGAATAAACCAAATTTGCATAGGTTTTGGGCTTTTTGGAATTGTGGATTTTTAGGATACGTAGGTAGGCTTATTTTTGTTTGTGGACTGAGAAAAACCTAAGCCAGTACCGATCCGATCAATCTCACATTTTTCCTAGACTCAATAAATGGAAAAATACAGAATAAATATGAAAACCAATAGCCCTTTTGATGACGTCTTTTTTCTGACATTGAAGACGCATTTTTCCTTGACGACAATCGTCCAAAGATAAACAGATCTGAAAATCTGAATACCTTTCGGGGGCTTCTTCCCCGAACCCCTGACGGGGGGCGCTGCCCCCTCGACCCCTGTCCGCTGACCGGGCAGCGGAACCCCCGATGCGAGGCCCCGGATAGGTCGTTGGGCGGTTCAGAAAAATCTTCTTGTATAATGCCGTCTTTGGCCCATTAATAATTCTCCATTGCATATGTTCTGATTTTATCATGCTTATTGTTTGTCTGCAAGTACATGTTAGACGAACAAAATAATATGATGCAATATGATACAAGCATAGCAATATGATATAGAACATTTAGGACAATGCTAAGTTTAAGTAGCAACTTGATAGAGATTACATGAATATTAGTGACATCACTAGTTAAACTTAATTAATTAGCCATATTCAAAAACATGATATAATCATTGGGCGAACAGTTTCTGTCTGAGATACCAGTAATTTTCCCTGTTTTGAGCAGAATATCCTGAGAGTTGGGAAATCTTGGAATTCTGCTACCGGAGTAGGCAGAATACCTCTTTGATCAGTACATTTCCCTTTGGCAGGAAAGGAAGAATTCTTATTAGAGAGAGTTCTTGTACTGATTGATGCCGAGGCACGTTCAGATTGATCTTCTACGGTAAAAACCGGAGAAGACTGAGAAAAGACCAAAGGACCTTTTTCCTTGTTTTGTGAAGAAGGGTTAGCTAAAGAGCGTTTCCCTCTGTTGTCTTCCAAGTCGTGGAACGAGAAAGTTTGAGAAAAGACCAACGGGCCTTTTCTTTTATTCTGAAGAGGAGGAGGAATAGTCAACAGACTACCCCCAGTGGATTGCGCTGGAGCAACAGGGTGCTTGGAAAGAGGACCAGAGTTTTTCCCCTTGCTGTGAGAATAAGGGAGATTAGCCAAAAGGCTACCCCTCTTAGACTGCGCTGGAATAGCTTGCGCAGGGGTTGAAGTGGCAGTAGGCGCATTGGCTGGTTGTGCATGAGAAGCTTGGACAGATAGCTTTTTGGCCACAAATACTGTAGTTTGTGCAGCAGGAGTCTTGATTTCAGAGTGCTTGAGTTGTACTCCGGTTGGTGGAGTGGTGGACTGCGCAGGAAGAGTTATAGCCAACTGTGTCAGGGGAATAGGAGTCTTGTACTTTGCCAGAGCAGCATAGGAAGTGGTTTGTGCATTGGCAAGAGGAGCAGTATAGTGTGCATGGACAATAGAAGCAGCAGACTGCACAACAGTTTTGGGAGCAGAGACAGCAGACTAAGCAGAGGATTGCGCAGCGGATTGTGCAGAGGACTTTGGAGTCCACACTGAACAGACTTTGCTCTTGGCAGAAGTTGCAGTGCGATGAGTAGTCCCGGAGTTGATCATCGCCTCGTAGGCCGTCTAGTTGACCTTTACAACCAGGGTCTTCTGCGTCTTTCCGATGGACGCAACGTCACATTGAGTTGTCACTTCCTCGTCGGAGGAGAAAGTCGTCCCCAACAGAGTCGCCATTTTGTTTGCAAAAACAAAAATATTCTTTATTTCATAAACTTTGTAAGAAGTTTACAATTGAATTCTGTGAAAGTAAAACTGTAGGAATCTGATCTGAAGACGATCGCTTTATCCCTTGGACGATGTGAACTTTGAAGACGGTAGCCTTTGAAGAATGCAGCAGCACTTTGGCAAGAACTCCTGATCTCTGGTGATGATCTTGAATGATCTGATCTTCATAATGAAGGACTTGAAACTCTATTTATAGAGTTTTGGAAAATAACTAATTAGTAGTTATTTCTGGATAGCGCAGACTGGATTGCCCAGACATTGGACTGCGCAAGCAGCAAATTACGCTGGCTGTTACTCGATTGTGGCTCCACTGTATTAGATACGTGGCATTGTTTGATTGAAATGTGCATGGTCGTGTACAGACGGTTGTCACATGGTGAGCAATTGATGGCATGTAGGCCATGTGTAAATTGTTAGTTATCTTGATGGATTGTGCCGTCTGAACTGCGCTAGTTTCATACTGCACTGGGATCGAACTGTACTGAAGAGGATCTGGCAGACTGCACTGGGAGTTAACAGCTGGACCGCACTAGACAGCTGTCATGGCGACGTGGCACAAAAAATGGACAGTTTTCTCGTTCTTCTGGCTGTCAGTTGTCAAAAGATCTGATTTTGCGTCAGGTAATGATGACGTTGCCACGTCAGCTAGCGCGCTCGGATGAGTGTGTAGTTCAGCTTGCACAGTTGAGTTGTTGCGCAGTCTATCTCCTGCGCAGTTGATTTGAAGGATACTTCATTTGATTTTTATTGCTTTTTTGATGGGTGCATCTTAATTTTTAGGACCTACAGCCGCAGGCCATCTATACGGCTCAACATACATTCTATTATAAATAGCAGGGTGCCACACCCCTACAAAAGGCTGGCAACCTTCAAGAAGGCAATTTCTTCAAGATCTAAAGACTGCGTCAGATAGTCCACGGAGTAAGGCAGAGTTGATAGCACTTTCCCGAGCCTCCACCGTCACCCCTCATAATCAAAACTAAACAATTGTACTAAGATTGTTTCCTAGGATTTCTTTCTCGGCTTTTCTTTGTACAAGCGAGTTTGCAATCAATTTCAGTGCTCTGTAATGTATGTCTTTGATTTTTTATGGCAAATACCTAGTCCTATGTATTTTGGTATTGGGTGTTACATATCTTTGTGGTGTTCCATATAAACTATTGTTTCAGTTACTTACTGTACCGAACAATCCTACATTTAGGACTATAGTTTAGGATCTCATCTACATGCTTGATCACCCTCATTGATTTCTGTAACATCTACTTTTCAGAAATGAGGGTAATTTTGAACTTTTATAATCATAATTATTTATTAATGATATTTAAAACATGTTATGATTTTTGGTGATTGTTAATCAATTTAAAACTATTTAAATCATTGACTTATGATTTTGATATTTTGCTAGTGTAACACTAGAGACCGCATGACCTGGAGACTAACTATGACCAAGGAGGCCTAACCATGTGATTAGGGTGACTAATTATAACTTTTTAGCCTAAGGATATTTTGGTCATTTTTGACTTATTAATGAAAATAAATTTTGATTAATTAATATTGTACTAATTGAATTGTTAGAGACTAACCTAGAAGTTACCCTAATCTAGATATTAGTCATAAGCCTAGATATTATATTAGAATCATCCATCATGATTGTTGGCCCAATGATTGTATCATGTTTTTGAATATGGTTAATATGTTAAGTTTAACACTTCATTATCACTAATCTTCATACTATCGCTATAGCATTTCTACTTACACTTATACCTTTGGTGATATGTGCCTATTGGTTTACATATTAGTGATATGAGCTTATCTATCTTAAATTTAATCGGGTTGCCAAAATCAAAACTATGTTTTTGATTGTGGTCATTCAATTAAGTTTAATTATTATGATATCACTAACATTTATGATATCACCTTAGCACTTATACTTAAACTCAGCATTGTCGTAATGTGCATTAAACTCATCATACTTGCTACTATGTATATTGCTTTCTTCATCTAACATGTACATGCAGAAAAGCAATAAGCAAGATCAATGTGGACATATGTAATAAAGAAATCATGGTGGACCAAAGACGGCGGATCCTACAAGATTTCTCTGAACCACCCGACGACATCTCCGGAGCCCCCGAAAGGTATTCAGTTTTCACAAACTGGATATCTTTGGACAGCTGTCGTCAAGGGAGAAAGCCAACATCTATCAAGGAAAGAAGCCATGCACCTGCTACATTATTTCTGGAGTCTGTAATGAGTCTTAGAAATAATTGTAAACACAAGAAATGGATGGTAAAATCGAAAGCTAGGGTAGAAATTAGCCCAGGATCATTTTCGGATAAAAACCGGCATACCGACAGTATACCGGTCCATACCGACGGTATACCGATTTTGTTTACAGAAAGTTTCTGTCAACAAAATCGGCATACCGACGGCATACCGATTCATACCGACGGTATATCGGTTTAGTAACGTTGAAATTCCAACGGTCGAAAATCCGAGCAATTAATGATCCCAACGGCTATATTTCTAGCTGTTGCATTCCAGACCGTTATACCGACGGTATGCCGGTTCATACCGACGTTATGCCAGTTCGCGGACTGAAAAGTTGCCTTGAGCTCTTTTCAATGCTTTGGTTGTAAATAGCCTTGAACCCCTTCATTCAAGGTTGATGCTTTGAGCCTAAAAATTTCTAAACCACCAAAGCCTATCCACGAACAACTCTACAAAGCTTTCATTTGCCATCCACGAATTGTGTTAGAGTTATTGAGTTGAAAAGTAAGATCTTCATCTTATTGCATAAGGAGATCAAAACCTATTGTGAAAGGTTGAAGTTGGAGAGTCTTCGTATCCAAACTCTCGGTTGAAGTTGGAGAGTCTTCGTATCCAAACTATCGGTTGAAGTCGGAGAGGCCTTCAGATTAAAGCTCTTGTGTAAGAAGTTGACGAGTTCTTTGGAACCAAACTTGTGTGTAACTATTTACTCAAATAGTGGATTAAAGCCGGAGAGAGTTCCGGGACTGGAGTGCCTCTTGGGAGGATACCAGGATATATCGTGTGTCGGTATTGTTATTGCTTCTTCTCTTGCACTTATATTTTTAAATTGCCCATTAGCTTGTGCTAAGTGCTTGATTAGTTAGCTTAACCCTATTCAACCCCCCCTCCAAGGGTTCCTACACATGACAAGGTTAGTAATATCTAGATATTATTTTAGTAGGATATTTCCCTTAAGATATTTGCAGAAAGAAAGTCTTAGGAGTAAATTGGACCAATGAATGGACTTGAATTTATGTGGAGAAGCCTTAGCCACCCATCTACATCTAAACATAACCCTAATTTCTATTGCGGCAGCCACAACATAGTATCCCCCTCCTATAAGTATCACATTTAATAGCCCTTGCCCCTTTTTAACACCTACAAAGAACCCTAATTTGTTCTTCCCTAAATTCCTCCCCCTTTATCCAAATTGATCCCAAATTGAGGCTACTCTCTTGCATAGAGATTCACAACAGTAGAGAAGGCTAGTGGATACTTGCTAGCAAGGTTTGAGGATATTTGAACCATAGCAAATCGAGGAAGACATTAATTCTAGGCTCTTTACATTGAGATTCCAACTCTCAATAGGTAAACCCCTTTAAACCAATTAAAACCCTAATTTTTCTTCATAGATGCATACATCTAGGTACCATACCCCTGTAGACCAAGTTTGGTAGGATCTCGTGTCCATTTAGTATGCGTATCGGACACGTACCAGTATTTTTAAATAAGTATTTGGTAAAATGCCACATAGGAATTTATTTTAGTAATTTTCAAAACTAATTACTTGGGTTTGTAGCTAATTAGGTGTAGATTATATATCATTATGACTGAGTCGATTTTAGAGTGTTTTTTGTGTCCAAAATGGACACAAGGGCGCTGCACAACACAGCGTGCGGCTCCCCTGCTACTCGAGTGTCCTAGTGGACACGACACGGCACCATCTGCCATGAAACTTCATAGACATGTGGGGGTACCCACTGACATCATGTCCATGAAGTTTCATGTGTCCTCGATCAGTGTGCGCAAAAAAATCTCGTGCGCACTGATTTTGCCTGTCACTGTGCACACGTGAAAATGTGCCCTGATACGCACTTCGTGCATGGCCACGTGGACACTTGGACACGTAACAGGGTATTAGACATGACCACCTAGACCTAGGCTACCTATACACTTGACCACGAGACCTCTAGTTGATTGTATCATGTCCTAGTGGACACGATATGTCAGCACGAGGCTGTGCTTAGCACAGCCTCTGATTCTTTGTTGTTGACTGTTTGGACACCTCGTGTCTTATTGTATTGAAATGAGACAACTTATGTGACACAAATACATGTGCATGAAACATTACCACACACTAATTTGGCTTTTGTATGGATTTTTGAATATGAATTTAGGTTGTTTGTGTCGGGTTTTCAGAAACTCGGATACTGAGCATGTAAATTGGGTTTTCTGATTTTTATTAAATCTTTTAGTGTGTGTGTATATATATATATATATATATATATATATATATATATATTTGTAAATATGAATGCAGATATGTATGTAGATGATAATGTAATGCATATGAACTGAAATGAGAAAACTGAGATTAGGTTTTCATGTATTGATGTGGTTTTCAATTAGTATTTCAACCTATATAAACCATTTCACTATTTTCGTTTGACCCTAACTGTTTTGAGTTTAATTAGGATTTTGATTTCCTGAGATATTGAATGGGATTGATTCACATAGGATAACTGAGTTTGAAAACTGAGATTTGTTTTGTGCTTAAAACTGAGAATAACTTGGTATGTGTAAACTGAGTTCATTGATAACGAAAACTGAGATTATGGTTTTGTTGAAACCTGAGATTACACTCATCCTCATACTCTCTTTCTCTCTCTCTCTCTCTCTCTCTATATATATATATATATATATATATATATATATATATATACTACAAGAAAAAACTACTTTTACAACGTTATAAAAACATCGTAAAAGATCTTTTACAACGTTTAATAGAAGGTTGTTATATCCAGGGTTGTAAAAGGGGGGACATCTTCCACAATGTTTGTTTGAACAATATAAAAATATTGTAGATATTCTTACCACAATAATTTATAAACATTGATAAAATTTATAAAATCTAACAAAAAAGTTTCCACGACATTTAGCCAGTATTGTAAAAGTATTTTTTAAAACATATTACAAGTGTTGTAAATATAATTTCAACAACGTATTCTAACTGTGGTAAGAACTATATATACCACATTCAGTAAATATTGTACATAGATATTCTACAACAGTGGAAAAACATTGTAAAAAAAGTTTATACAACTTTTAACAAATGTTGCATCTTTAATTTAATCATGTTTGCCAAACATTGTATATGTATTTATATGTTTTAAATATAACATCAAAAATGATTTAAAAGTATTGTAAATAAATTTTACGTTGTTTAGAAAAGTTGTTATAATCTTTGCTTACAACAGTTTTGAAACGTTGTTGTTTATGTTTCCATTTTAAAAAAAATAAAATTTATAGATAAAAATATTGATTTCAATTATAATAAAAATACAAATATAAATACAAATACAAATTCAAGTTCAAATTCAAATTCAAATACAAATATTTTAAAAATAAAATTTTGTACCACAAACTTGCATTCAACTATCAGTTAAACCATAAGCAACGTATCATGTTTTAACATTTCAACCATTCCATATAACATTTTAAGAGGTAAACCAGTATTGAATCATATCATTTCATCATATAATATTTGAGTAACAAGTTAGTAAAGCACATAATTTCTACAAGAAGTAATATACATTTTAATAACCAGTATTTGAATCATTTACCACAGACCATCCAATATTTCAAATTTATTTATTTGACAGGCTCTCTTGAGGAAGTTTATCTGTTGCTAGAGGGAGCAAGACAAGGCTCTTTTGAGGAAGTAAGAACATGTAGCCAGACCTCATAGTGAGAAAAAATTCCACTAATTCTGAAAAAGTAAGGAAAGAGAGAAGTAAGTCACTTCATTTGTTGGGCACAAAAAAAAGAGTATATGCAACACAAAATCTTAATCAGGTATTTATATTTGAAGCTTGTATATATGGAAGTTCTTAAAGAAGTTAATGAAGATGAATTTTCTTAGTACCTGAATTCCAACATGTATTTGAGGTTAAGTCAAGAGTTCCAGTATTGAGACCCTGGACTACGAGATATAAGTACAAAGATAAATAAGTAGGTTTTGAAATAAAAATGCAAGTTTGGATATTTAATTTCAGATGAAAAGAGAAGTTTGTATGCTTCCTATTTTAAGGTAGAAAAAGTAAATAAGCTGGTCACAAGCGAACATTCTCCGAGCTACATTTATAAGATAAAGCAGGAAAACTCAGAAAAAAAAATCATGGAGCTGAAACACACTAATATATCTATAAACAAGTAATACATAAGTAAGAGAATCACATACTAATCTACTTCTAAGTTTTTATTATTTTGGCATTCCTCCTAGAAACCGCCTAAGTTGTCGAAACCGTCAATATTTATGCTCATAAAAATGGTCAGAAACATCTTCAGAGTTGTTCCAAAGTAACAAATTTTGTTCCACTTAAGCATCCGATAAAGCCTATCCTGAGTATTCATGTTCTATCTTGAGTATTCATGTTCTATAACAAGTGGCCTATCCTGAGTATTCATGTTCTATCCTGAGTATTCATGTTCTCTACGCTCCTAAGGAAAAAAAAGAATGGAAAGCCAGACTAGTAAGTCAAAAAACTGCACCAAAAACAAGTTGTCGACAATCTAAGCTTAGGGTGTGTTATGTATGTGAGGACTTGATCATCTTCATTCCAAGCTAAGACTCAGTTTCAGCCTGAGCCATGGTTGGTTATCCATTGCCTTGGCTAAGTCCGCAGGATAATCCTTTGAAGAGTCTTTCACTTGATATAGTGCCTTAGCATTGATGATGGCAATGAAAAAATAGAAATATAATGAGATTAATGAACGACATTTACCCGACTAGAGTAACCTCCTGACTAGAGTAACCTTATCGATCATTTCTCTTCTCAAGGAACCGATGGAGAGATGCTTTCCTCACCATGGGAAGATCTGTTATCAAATAAACACAGCAAAAATTAGTACTTCGAAGGCATATATAGACACAACAAAAATTAGTCCTTGCTGCATCCTCCTGCTTGCGCACATCGCCCTCAAGCAAGATTAATGTATTATCCAAGCATTAGGCTAACCAGATACAAATTAGAGAATTATAATAGGATGCATCATACCTGAAAAATCTATATATACCAAATGTAACCAGCTACAAATTACAGAATTATAACGAGAATGATCTTTCCAGTCTTAAAATCTGTAGATATCAAATGTTTGAAAACAACAAACTCACATGCAAAAGATGATGGGACATTCATACCTAGACTCTTAATCTTTTGCTCTTTATGGGAGACAAATGACACTTATTGAGTGCCTGAGGAAAATACAACCTAGAGTTTCAATAGTTCGTGCAAATGATAAAGAGGTCTGTGAGCTCGAACTGGGAGAGGGCAGTTCACCTTCCAGTTCGAGCAAAAGTTGAAGTACTAACACGTCTACAACAATCCTGATCTGCTTCGCTGAATCTTACCATGTCCAATTATGTAAACAACTAATCAGATGCTCTCAAATTATGTTTTCCAACATATAACAAATTTGTCTACCAATTTGTCTACATACATATATATATACACATATAGAGAGAGAGACGCTTAGGAATCTCAATATAGCTACTACAAAGTTGTTTCTCCTCCAAAACCAATAGCATACTACGGCACTATGATACACTTTTCTATGTTTCAAACCATATGTTGCTTCTCTTCTCTCCTAGTTCTACAGCTATTTTTTAGCTCAATAATCAAAATTCTGGTTTCTCACCATTTCAATAGACCCTACAACCCTTAAGAGACTTTTACTACTACAGATTTACAGAAAATTCCAATCAACCCTCTTGGAAGGCAATCCATTAACTGCCATTTATGTGGCTCTGCCACCTAGTACATGAAAATGAAGACAATTACTTGCAACTTACATACTCTCAAATCAGCAATCACAATGTTCAACCAAAAGGTCAACTCTAACTAGCCCTTTGACTCCTTTCAAAATTTTTACCTAAGGAAACTGTCTTATTTTCTGGACATTTTACAAAACAACATTGCAAAGGGGCTAGTAGAAAAATCCAAACTTTCTAATGATACATAGGAGCCCATTGAGAGTACAAGGTTAATAAAATAGTTGCAAGTTTAATACATGATATGGTGCTACAAGTTTGGCATCTACTGATTTTCTTCTAAGACTGACATTTAAAAACTATTTAGTCAAAAGATGAAACGTTAAGGCAACAAATAATCAGAACATATTATTTATTAATATAAAAAGGGTTAAGTGAATCATTAAGATAAATGATAAAAGTCCCTAATAATGGGAGAAAGAAAGTAGTAAAAACGAAAGTTCTTAAAAACATAAATGGATATACTATAAAAGATAGTATTAAAAATCTACTCAAACAAGGAAGCTCATGATCCTTATAGTTAATAAGTGGCACATGCCTCTTAGAGTGAACCAAGAAGATGTAGCATCACCTCTGTAAATGTGTAATCGCTGAAAGTTATCATACCTAACTAGTAACAAGGTTTAGCTTCAAATTCAATTCCCAGAGGTACAGAAGTGACAATATAGAGAAGGGGGTGGTTTGGGAAGGACCTAAAGAATGTTGATTCCGCCTCTGTTGCAACAGCCTTGGCCAAATATGACTTTCCAGTTCCAGGTGGGCCATACAAAAGAAATGCCAAAAATGGTCTTCGCTTGCCTACATGAAACCAAAAACAATGAGGAAATACCTGAGCAGCCAGTAAATTTACTTGTCAAATATTTGAACAAAAACATAAAGGTGCAATCATGAAGTTCGTACATTTGATAGAAGTTCACTTCGGAGGAAGGATAACATAACATTCAAAAGTGTAAATCTAAATGCTGGTTTTCACATATATATTTTTTACTTGTTTCTAAATTACTAGAACCCAGAACTACAACAATCGAGATATTGCTTATCAGAACATATGGCGCCTTCCTTCTTTAACTTTCCCATGAAAGTCAAGCCGGTTTACTTCCAATTCAGATAAGACTAATATGCAAAAGGTGGCAAAGTTTTCCATCTTGAACAAGTCAACAAGATAAATTTCATTCTAACACGGATAATTTGAAATAAGCTGACATGACTAAAAGGAAGCAAAAGAAGGGAACAAACACTAACTATGCATCCAGAAAGCCTGGTACATCCATAAAGGGTGGCACATCCCTCCACCTTTTCTCCTTCGTTATCTATAATATACCATCAAACCCCAACCGAAGTTTGTTTTACATGAACTTGCTGTCATCTCTCCTCAAGTTGGTGGTCATAAGGTCCATGTCACTGTTACTAGCAACAAAATCATAGACTGATAGACACCATAGTCCTTAAAGACCTTCATCATGAAGCCGCATCAAGGCCTACCAAATCAAGTTCATATCCACCATATGCCAAAATATCCCCTCCAAAGCTCAACATCCTATCTGACCAGATTGGCAGAATACCACAGCACCGACATGCAAAGGTCGCACCCCCCTAATGTTCAGCAATGTGATAACAAATAACAACTTGGCAGTCACAATAGACCACTTAAACGTATAGAATGCTCCTGTCAAATTTCCACGCTTGAGCTCTCTGAGTGTAAGATGGACATTTCTAGATCTATTCATGTAGTAAAATATTCTGTATATGACAGTCTCCGCCGGTCACACGATTAGGATACCCGTCAGACAACAATAATTGAGGTTAAAGCTTTGGGATAAGTTGAACTTAGACGCACAAAACACTAAAATACAAAAGCAAATTTTCATGCCCCTTAATAAAGATTTTTTTTATAAAAGACTAAAAAATCATCAAGAAATCCTCTAACGAGGACTCTTATCTTTGTTAACAGTATTGATAAAAGAATTGATCAAAGTTATCAGATAAATCAAAAGGCCTCACAGATACGTCTTAAAGCCTCAGATTCAAGCATCTCTCTTTCACCAGTCCTAAAAAATTAGCCAGTGCAACAGATACAAGCACAGGCGATTGATTAGCTTCAGGGTTAGTTGCAGGAGAGACATAAGGAGTAGGAACATGAGTAGTCAGGACCTGAATCTTCTGTAGGGAGAAAAACAGACATGAAGTTATCCATGATCAAAATGCTCTATTAAATGTTTGAAAATAACCAAAAAATAACAAATAAGTACCGACTTCTATGTTCATGTGGCAAAATTTGTTTTGCTAACAGCTTATTCATCTTGAACATGTCAGTAGAATATGTCTCAAAGACCAGACGCAGTTCATCATTGCATATTATCTCCCTCTTGTTAGCAGGATATTGGAGATTATTTTTCTAATGTGAGACTATTAGCTGCTTCACAATCTGAAGTAAAAAAAAGGGCATTAACGAGAGCAAATATATGATATGTTTGCTTCACCAGCAACATGATATTATAGTTCCATTAAAAATGAGAAGTACTAAGGGAGGACACCACGAGAATGCCGGAGATACAAGTAGGACCTGGTAATAAGCAAATATCGTACTTAAAACATTAAAATACAAGTGCAATCAACTTGTTTAATACAGATACTTTCTTTGAGAACATTCAATACAATATAGTATAGAAAAAATTCAAAAAATAAAGCCAATATTGTCAAGAATTACAAGAAAATATGTGTGTAATGATACTCATGTATAGAGCTTAACAAATGTACTTGAGCATGAATATAAATAAGAAATTTGTGCTTCTTTGCTTAACAAAGGAGATTTAACCCTTGGTGACTATAGGTGTATGTATAAATGGGTTATAGTAAGTGGAAGTTAGAACTATTGGTAGACAACAAAACTGTATATGGTAAATATGTAAATGGTTTGTATCCTTTGAAAATTTGTAATTATATCTAAACCAGGTGTTTGGATTCATGATTTACAAAGCAATATGATCCTGCTAGGCCTCCCCAGGAATTTTTAGTTAATCCTCCATCAGTAGTGATATTGATATAATAATGAGATGTTTAGTTCAACAAAATTTGTATGCTAAATCTTCTTCTTTATTTTCTCCTCTCAATTATTCTAGATTGGATTAACTAGACAAGTAACCAGTGCATTAATCTAATTGAACCAGAGGCTAATTACGTATAATTTCAGGTGGCTACCTAATTGTGATAAGCTGGATGCAAAGTTCAATCACTCATGTTTCAATTAATCAGTAATCGTTCTTGGATCGAGCAGATATTGGAATTACTTAACTAACATTACTCTTCCTCACTTCTCCTATTTTTCTCTCTTATTTCTCGAATAGTTATTCTCCTCTTTGCGTATATATATACACATATATACCTTAAGTGTAACTTGTACATAGACCAAAAGCATATATTCTATAGCTTTAAATGTTGCTTGTGACGACCCTTGGACAAAGACATGTAGTTATTCATATCAATGATGCAATCTCAGCAAACCAGAGAGCATATCAGTAAACTCTCCCCTCTTCCACACAAGCATTCTCCTGAATTGATAGTTGTCTTGAAGGAAAATGGTGCTCCAAGAGCCTATTGTTAACCCAATCTCATGAAATATGCTTCCAAGGTATCGATTGAAGTATCGATGCATCTTCAAACCACCAATCACATGTATATACAAATACAAGCATCTTGACCTTTACCCATGCCACTTAAATTTATCGTTGTCAGATCAAGCACATAGATATCATCAGTAGATTGTCAGGCATGGCCTATGACACCATAGCAAAATTGCATTACACATCATTATGGTTTGTAAAACGACTAACATATACTATCTCATCGCCTGGAATACAACCATAGTTCCAACAGTTGCGACAACATGGGCAGCCCTAGGCGATGGTGGAATCTTAGCCAGATGTATCATGCCAGAGAGAACTCGTATTATTGTGTTCTGGTAAACTAATTATGATTCCAACCATAAATTCAGTACGAGTTTTCTCATTCCCACGACATTGAAGACTTCACTAAAAGCACAAGAAGGATAGAAAGTGGAAAAGGCTAGTGAAGCATGGTCACCCCAAAAATCATTGTTGTTCCAGTGTCATGTCAAACGCAACAAATACAACTAAATAACACTACAATACGCCAAAATCAATGCCGTGTCCTGGTACACATAACATGGTTGTTGTTCCAGTATCCTGCCACAAAGCATACTGTAATGAGGGTAAGATGCTACTTTTACTCCTCTCCCCTGTTCTAATCACACTGATAACAAAAATCACCATAAAAGCACCAACTTTTCAAAATTTTATCACGTCCTGTGTCATTTTGTTGGTGACCATGCATAACATACTTCGTATAATCTCGATCAACCTCTAAATTCCAAAAAAAAACTAAGTAGAATCGAACAAATGCTGGTGAAGGGAGATAGTAGCTTACTCTACACTCTCCAACCCCGTTTTCGATCGCATCGCCCCTAACTATGATTACCAAAAACAATACAGAAGAATTCGACAAAAATGGGGAGATATAGGTCGTACCTGAACCACTTCTTGCTTCCATCGTCGTAAGAATGCACCAAATTGGCTCACTGCCGCTAGCCCTAGAATGCCAATAAACAAATAAAACTCACTTCTTTTTTGTCAGATGAAGAAGAAGAAGAGATGAGAGTTACTGATTCCAGATGTGCCGCCCTCGATGGCAATGGCTCTGTCCAAGAGGATGAGGCGGTGACTGGGGTCTTGGTGGCGGCCACTGCATTAAGCATGTGACCGCAACGCGGGCCCGAGGAGTCTACGACGGTGTCCCAGGTCGCACCAATCGACCGATAGTTCAGCACCAGGACGAGCCAGGGCTTCGAACCTATACTCTCTTACTATCTATACGAGACCCGGTGCGCCGCCACAAAGAATTTTGGAGAAGGAGGGAGAGAGACTTTTCGTAGATTATGGAGGAGGACAGAGGAGTTTTCGTAGAGATGGTGAAGGGAAAATTTTGCGGGGCGCGGTTTAATTAGGTTTTTCAGGAAACGGGAAATTTTTTGTATGCTAATATATTCTCTCTTTAAACAATTTTTAGGGGCTCTTTTGACAGACAAAAAAATTATGCTAAATATACTACTATGGCAAAACAAATATGATGTTAGACAATGGTTATAGTCCGTCAAAAATGAAACGACAGCTTTAATCCGTCGTTGTTAGACAACTCTAAGTGTCCCAAATCGTCCATTTTGGTGTAAAGAAGGAGAATCGCTGACCTAGATAACCAAGGAGGAGAGGAGGAGAGCAGCCCTTTGACACCGAGAAGGAGAGGAGGAGAACGACAGTAAACCGATGAAGGAGAGGAGAAATTTTAAGAGGGTGGGGAAAAATATTTTAGAGGGGCGGGGGCTTTCGTTCCTTTTATTAGTTAGGAGTAGAAAAAGTTTAGAAGGGGAAAAATATTTTAGAAGGGGAGAAAATATTTAGAGAGAAAAAAGTGGCGCACAACAGAAAAAATTATACCTACTTTCTATTTCTGCTGACCAAGTCCAACAAATATTTATACTTATTAAATTATTATTATTTATTAAATTTATTTAGTATAAAAATATTTTATTATTAGTGACGGAAAAAAGGAGTACCAAATATATATCTCAAAGCAACTAAAATATTTAGTGCATTTTTTATTTAATGATCAAAAATTATAAATAATTTCTCATAAATTTGGAATCACTATAAACCCTAAATAAATAAAGAAATGAAGGCATGAGTAACCTCTAATCGAGACAGAGAACAAAAAAGAAGAAAACGTGAGAGAGAATAAGACTAGTTGTATTCGTTTCTAGATTCGGGTTCGGATTAGAATTAATACATACATGATCGTTCTCTATATTAAATACGGCTTAGAATGGTTAAAAATGTTTTTTAAATAGTATATGTATTTCACTTATTAATACATAAAAATGTAAAAATAACTTGTATATTTTCTTCTTATGTAGTTGTTGAAAAAAATTTAAAAATAACATGAAAATATAATAATGTTCAACATTAAAATTATTTTAAACTAACTGCATCGTATTATCTAATTAAACACATAACAAAGATTCAAAAAATATATTTATAATAAAATAATTAAAAATATTTAAATTATATTTAGAATATTATAATACAAATTAAATCTTTATCTTTTATAAAATAATATCATAGATTATTTTTATACGTGCAATGTACCTAAACTAGATTAGTGTGAGTCTTTTTTTATATTTAGGTAAGTTATTATTTGCAAGACGAAAAGAGATCATATCTGAAAATTACAGTATGATCTTTTTCTACCTTTCAGCTCTTACTGGAGTTTATACAGAATATCACATGAAGAACAATGATAGCCTTACTAACATAATGTATGTGTACTCATATGTTTTAGTTGCTTCAAAGCCAACTATCAATAGGTTTAATTGTATCAGAGGGAAAGATGCTGGATTGATTTGCAACTGTCATTTGTTGAAATTACAAGAGGTAGCTACCAATATCGAACTTTAAATTTTGAGTCATGAGACAAACTCTAATACCATGTTTGGTATGCGGTATTTTTTTATTCCCGGAAAATTTAGGGGGAATCTATTACCATGTTTGTTTGGACTATGAAAAATTTATTCCCGGGGTTAAAAATACCGGGTAAATAGTTTACCCATAAAACATGGGAATCCTATCCCTTAAGAATAGGTGGGTATTTTTCTTTTGCCCGGGCCAAAAAAAATTTGTTTGAACGTTTTTCGACTTTTTTGATCATTTTTTCGTTTTTTGCCCCTTTCTGCCCTTTTTTGTTGTTTTTGTGTTTTTGTCGCTTTTTGGTCATTTTTGTCAGTTTTTATCAAAAAATTTGCTTTTGTAATTTTTAGTCCTTTTGTCGTTTTTTGATATTTTGTCGTTTTTTTCTCTTTTTGTCACTATTTCGTTGTTTTTACCGGTTTTTGTCGTTTTTGGCTTTTTTTGTCGTTTTTAGTAGTTTTCTGTTTCTTTTTTGTTATTTTTGTCTTTTTTTTGTCGTTTGTTATCTTTTTTTGTTATTGTCGTTTTTATCCTTTTTCTTTTTACGTTTTTGTCCTTTTTTGTCATTTTTGTTGTTTTTTGTCTTTTTTGTCTTTTTATTGTATTGATCATTTTTTGTATTATTTTATTGATTTTGTCACTTTTTTGTCTTTTTAAGTCGTTTTTGTCATTTTTTGTCGTTTTGTTGCTTTTGTCATTTTTGTTCTCTTTTTTGTTTGTCGTTTTTCGTCTCATTTTATCTTTTTTGTCGTTTTTTACTAGTCTTTTGTGTTTTTTGTTGTCTTTTGTCATTTTTGTTGTTATTTTTTGACATTTTTGTCATTTTTTTGTTGTTTTTGTCATTTTTTGTTTTTTGTCATTTTGTCGTTTTTTGTAAAATAATTGTCATTTTATCGTTTTTTGTTTCTTTTGTTTTTGTGGTTTTTTCATTTTTCTATATTTTTTGTTTTGTTATTTTTGGTCTTTTATCGTTTTTGTTGTTTTCTGTCATTTTTGTCGCTTTCGTTATTTTTTGTCTTTTTAATCATTTTTTTGGTTCTTTTTTATTTTTGTCGTTTTAGTCCTTTTTTGGCCTTTTTGTCTTTTTCTTTTTTTATATTTTGGTCGGGTTTTTTCGTTTTTTTTTAATTTTTTTTCTTTTTTCCCTTTCTTTTTTGATGTTTTTTGTTTTTTTTTCTTCATTTTTTTTTTCATTTTTAAGTTTTTTTATCATTTTTTTTGGGAATTTTTATATAGTCACCAAACCCAAATATGGGAATGTAATTTTCCAGAAATTTAATTCCTTGGAATTTGATTCCCGGGAATATAGAATTCCCGGCTATATAGTGTTCGCATACCAAACGCCCCCTAAAAGTTGTGCCCTCAAGGCTTAATGCTCATACAAATTTTTTTATGGACAACAATAAAATAATATTATCAACACAAATTTTAAGAAAAATAATAAACAAATATAATATCCAAAATAATATATTTATAATGAAATACTAATAAAATTGAAGATATTCCAAGCAAAAAAATTGATGTTCTAAACAAATAAATAACTAATGATGTTTCAAATAATTCTTATGAAAATAAAAAAAAATAAAAATTGTAACTTGTTTCTATTGTTCAATTAAATCCAACAGGACACGAGAGAGAGAGAGTGAGAGTGAGAGGATGTTGACAACGACGGAAGGAAAAAAAAAGGGGATTGGAAGTGACTAAAGGGTATAAGAAGATTTGTAGCATCATAATGTTAGATCAGCAACAGAAGGGGAGATGATTTAATTTTGACAACACTAATTTTTTCTTCATTCTGACTAACTGATTTGTCTTTTGATAATATAATATATGACATTTAGATATTCTAAAATTTTGGGCCTGAGGCACCCGCTCCGGCTACGGTAACTACCATTTCAAAATTTTGAGTTATTTTCAAACAAATTTCTAAACAAATTCATAATATTATTTAGTTGATGCACTTATAAGATCATAAAGGGAACCCAAAAAGTAAATTGAGCAAACTGATAGAACTGAAATCTCCAATCCTTGTATACACTTTATGGGGAGTAGGATATTTGCATAGTAAGTTATACATATGCCAATATCAAACATAATTCTTGAACCAACATGAGAAAATCAAGATTGGGACCAACAAGAATAATATGAAAACATTAAACAATTATCAAAGTTAATTGAACAAAAAAGACTAACAATCAAGGGTAAAGCGTAAAGCAAAGTAAGTTGTAAAAATATAAATAAAAAAAACTTATTTATCTCGATGATTACGCTTTAAAAGTTCTAATATTTGTTAGATATTTTAATAATTCATTAATTGAATATATGACACCCTAAGCTAAAGCAACATTTTAAATAGTAAACTAGAGGTAGAGGAGAGCTGATTTTTACAAAAAAATATTATAACAAGCAAGAAGCGGGGGAAGGGATTGATGCAAGAGGTAATATATTAGGTCTGTCTTTCGAAGTTGTGGAAGGGATGGTTCAATATATGACAGATCCATTTAACCATTAACTGCTACCAAGTGAGGTATTGACCTAATAAGACCAACTTTTCGAAATATTATCCTAGAAATATTTTAAAGATGTATTTACAACGTTGTCTATATATTGTAAAAATACGTATTTTACAAATTTTATAAAAGTTGTTAAATAAAACCCTTTTATAATTAATGTTTCATAAACATTGCAAAATGATATTATATATACAACGTTTACATAACGTGGTAAAATAAAATTAATTTTACAACATCAAACAAACATTGTGCAATATAAACAATGTACAACTATTGTTAAACGTTGTTGAACATGACATTTTTACAATATTTTAAATACATTGTTAAAATTAGTAACTTTGGCAACAATAAATAACGTTGTCAAAATTAATAAATGTTACAATGTTAATAAAACGTTGTTAAAAATAATAATACACAACTTTTGTGAATGACCATTGTAGAAGCCTTAACGTTTGAATGTAAAACGTTGTTTGCACATGTATTTTACAACGCTTTTACAATAAAGGTTGTAGAAGACCCCCATTTTTTACAACATTTTTAGGAAGTGTTGTAGATGGAACGTTGTAAAAGGGAATTTTCTTGTAGTGATATATGTTATATATATATATATATAATATATATATATTATATATATATATATATTTTATATATATATATATATAATATAATATATATATATATATATATTTTTTTATAATATTATATTATATAATATATATATAATATATATATATATATATATTACTTGATGTGTTGGGTTTTACTTTTGTAATATGTATAAATTGAAAATTGGTTTAACATGTTAAACTGAAAACTGAGATTTTATTTCACAATCACTCACTCACAGTCCCCTCTCTCCTTCATTTTACCTTTCCCAGTGATACAAAGTAAGCATGTATGATATGTAATATAGGTAATCCATGTATGTATGCATCTAGGATATGTATGTATAGATATGTATGTATGAATGAATGGATGCAATGCATGAATGTATCAATACAAGGTATGCATGATATGTATGTAAGATAAGTATGTATACATGTATGTAATTATATTTGTATCTATATGTATATAGGCCTAGAGTATAATTGACCCTATAGTTGACCAATAGGCGATTTGAACTTGTGGACTTTAGTTGACTAGCCCTTTGACCTAGAATGACTTGGTATTGAACCTAATAGGCTAATTTGACCAAAGTTTGACCAAATAGTTCAAATTGACTAGAGTTGACCAAAAGTCAACATTGAGTCAATATGTGACCAATTGACCTAGCTTGACCAGAGTTTGACTTAGTTGACCAACCCTAAAGTTGACCAATAGTTGACCATTGACCAAACTGACCCTTGATAGCCTAAGTTTGACCAGTTGACCAAGATAGCCTTGTTGTTGACCAAGTTGACTAGATGTTGACTTGGGTTGACCCAGGGTTGACCAAGTTTGACTTGACCTAGATTGGCTTAGAAATCATGTAGATTGTATCGTAAACTTCATTTACCTTATTTTAAACACATTATAACCTGTACTGCTCTAGATAAGACATTGTGACTCCGGTTCAGACATCTGATATACATCAGCCATTCAGGGTATCAGACGAGTACATTCTCTGATAGTTCTTTCATTTAATTGTCAATTACTGTACTTCAGTCCTAGTAGTTTTATTTGATTCTCTATTACAAATATGATTTGATATTGCTGGATCCATTACAGACGATACTCATTTATTCATGTTTGGCCTCTATTTTTGGACCACTACTGGCACCACCTACTGGAATCACCCTCGAATCACTACTGGTATTATTCATGTGCTGGCTGGACTCATACTTGCTTTAGTGTCGGATTATGGATTCATTTGTACTTATGGGCGAGGAAATATTAGAGTAGACATGTGAACATTCCCAAATACTGGAACCACCTCGCTTGGAATTATACTGGAAAGATAGCCATCATACACTTGACTGAGTGTGCGATGTGCCATATTACCTATAGTCGTTTACATATCGATCTCGATATTTAAAACACACTGTTAGTATATAGTCTGGACTCACCTTGGAATCATTATTCACTGACGGGACTCATCTTATACTGGACTCATCTTATACTGGATTCATCTGGTATTAGATTTATATTGTCTGGACTCATATTGGGATTTACACTTGACTATTGTACTGGTTAGCCCAATGATATATCATGTTTTGAATATGGCTAATCAATTAAGTTTAACATAATGACATCACTAATATTCATATAATCACTATCATGTTGCTACTTAAACTTAGCATTGTCCTAATGTTTTGTATCAGTCATATTATTTTGTTTGCCTAACATGTATTTGTAGACAGTTGTAAGCATGATCAAACATAATCAAACCAGGACATGCAATGGAGAATTATTGATGGGCCAAGATGGCGTTATACAAGAATATTTCTCTGACCTGCCTAAACGGCCTATCCGAGGCCTCGCATCAGGGGTTCCACTGCCCGGTCAATGGACGGGGTCGAGGGGGCAGCACCCCCGTCAGGGGTTCGGGGGCGAAGCCCCCGAAAGGTATTCATATTTCCAGATCTGTTTATCTTTGGACGACTACCGTCAAGTGATAAAGACGTCTTCAAGTCTGCTCAAATATTTGAAGAAAGGCGTCATCAAAGGGCTCTTAGTTTTCCTTTTATCAATGTAATTTTTATATTTATTGTGTCTAGAAATACGATGTACACTGCATCATACTGGCAAATAGGCTACCCAAGAAACATTTTCAAAATATCCTTTTATTTTGAAAACAAGCCCATTTACAAAAGCCTAAACTTTCCTAACTGTTTGATTTTCAAAAAGTCCAAAAACTAGTTTGCAAAAACCCTAACAGAACCCTAACAGAACTCGTCCCGAATTTGGTCAGAGTTTGGTTAGTGAACGTTGCTTTTTGAACTTGGTCTTTCCATAGTTACGAATCCCAACGAGATTTTCTCATAGAGTTCTGTCCGAATTCTGTCAGAATTCTGCCTTTGGAAAAACAATAAATAAAGAACGATTTTGATCATTTCAATTCAGTCATACACCAATTCACTTTCATATCTCTTCTCTATAAGCCTACTACTCTTCCAAAGTATTCTGAGCTATTCATTTTCAAATCCTAAGCCAGTTACAATCCTCTAGTCGATTTGCCAGTACGGTACGGTCTATAAGTTTCAGAGTAATTGTAATCAGAGGCTTGATTGAAGAAAGACTTTCACAATTGAAGTGGTCGAGTACTTCGGATCAAATCTCGTGTTGTATAATTTGCAAGAACTTCGGATGAAAACTTATGGTGATTTTTCATAGTGGATTCAACTGGAAGCTAAAGTTCTTCCGACTGGACTAGTCCTCACAGGAGAAAAACCAGTATACATCTTTGTGTTTGCGTTTGCTCTCTACTCTCTACTTTTTATTTACATATCTGTATATATAATTATGTGATCTTGTTACTAACATTTTTAAATAGTTAATTTTTGCTGCCTACTCTATTCACCCCCTCTAGAGTATTACGCTTTACAACTCGTTCCTATAATCGGTCCTACAATTGGTATCAGAGCCAGTACTACAACTAGAGATAATATATTTGATCCCAATTGTTCCTACAATTGGTATCAGAGCCAGTGCTACAACTAGAGAGCGGGTGCTTGGTATATAGATATTGCTGCTCATACCAATTGCTCCTATAATTGGTATCAAAGCCAGTACTGCAACTAGAGATAATATATTCTGATCCTAATTGTTCCTACAATTGGTATCAGCGGGTTATATAGGTAAAGCGAGGTAACATTGCTATATATTCTTATTTATTACAGTTGTTACATAGATCACAGTATCACATATGGTAAGTATGTACTTCATAACTGAAGAGCAATCCTCAATAGACTCCCACTTTTTGATGGAACAAACTATATGTCACCCCCATTTCCTGTATTTCGTATTTGTACTCGTAATTTGATTTTGGCACGTATTTTTTTTCTCGACTTACGGATTTTGGTTTCTCGTAAATGGGTTTGGACACGGCTTGGTTTTATTTTATGGAGTTGGTTTAGTTGGTTTGGTTCATATGAGTGGAACACTTTAACCTACACTCTACCATCAACACACAACCACCCTCATTATATCTCCACCAAACTTTCTCTCTCTTTACTCGCCATTAATTTTCTTCTTCTTCTTCCTTCTTCCACACAACTCCCCAACCCATAGGCAAGTGCACCTTGCCATCAAATGAGCACCACTTTTTATTTGTCCATTAAATAGATTAGGCCATGGAGAACAACTTTAGAACTTGACATTTATGATTTGGAGCTTTAATTCTTCTAGATCTAGGTTTAACCATTTTCGAAAATCCTTGGTTTTGATCTATTAGACTTTGATTTTTGCTTGTTTTGATGCTTCCATGTGGAAGAGAATTCGATTTTACTCAAGTTAGAACTTTGAAAATCTAGATTTGGTTTTGATTTGGCAAAAATATGAAGAATTGAAGTTCTTGGTGTTCTTGGACCTGCTCTCGGCCAGGAAGAACATCCCTCTGCCTTGCGCTTTTAGCGCATGGCCGATTACGCAACCCCCGGACTGTGCTCTTTAGCGCAGGGCCGATTGCGCATGACCTCAGCAGTGCTTTGCGCTGCGCTGGATTGCGCTGGCGCAAGCCATCCATGCGCAAGCCAGCCATGCGCAAAGTAACCCCTGCGAAAACCACCCATGCGCAGTTGACTCCTGCGCAGTCTATTCCTGTGCAATCTACCCATGCGCAGTTCACTTCTGCGCAGTCTGTTCAAGCGCAATCTGCCCCTGTGCCCTGTGCCCCTGCGCACTTGGCACCCTGCGCAACTGACACCCTGCGCAATCCAACTCCCTCACCCCTTGCGCAATCTATTAGCTTTAGAGTTTTGGTTATTTCTTTAAGCTTGGCTCTTCTATAGCCCTATATATATTGGTATTTTATTAGATATTTTACGTCCATTTTATATCCTAACGCCTTTGTCATGAACTTGATTTTACTTATTACGTTTGGATTGACTATTGTACTTGGCATGGTATGACAAGGAACTAGCATAACACGACAGTGACCCGTAGTGGTGCACTCCTGACATGACCAACCTGATATGACAGTGACCGTAGTGGTGCACTCCTGACAGTACCCTGACATGAATTATCTTGATAACTTGATAGTGGCCCGTCGCGGCGCACTCCTGACTTGACTTGACTTGTAACTTGTAACTGACTCCTATAATCACTTGACACGTGGGGTTCCTGCTTGCTTGCTTGTACAATCCACTTGTCTTGTCTTCCATCATGTCTACGACGTGACTTCCTGGGTACCACGGCCAGGGACTCGCGCTAAATGGATTAGGCTAATTATAGATCAAACTAGAACATGGAGAATTCCCAGTCACAGGCAATCCGTTATCTGGGCACTTTAATGGACTTGTAGCTTGCGACGAGTAGAGCACATTTCCAGCACACTGTCATGTGTTACACCCTCTAAGTCACCTAAGGGTACATTTGTCTCCCGGACAGTGTACCCCCTATAACTCTCAACCGCGGAAGGA
>JANAVB010033017.1:9127237-9205616 GCA_029216955.1 Iris pallida
TTAGCTTAAATGATTAGTTCACACTATATAGTATATTATTTTCTACTAGTGTGACATATTTCTATGTATGCTCTTTACTTTTAATCTTTATTCTTGAAGCATGCATAGGGGTTAATTTGTTTTGGTGAATATGTTTTGACTCTTCGTCTTTAATATTTTTAATGGTCACTTCTTACCGATTTGTCTTTAACATGTCATATTACTTTAATCAGTATTTTGAGAGTATGTATGTTTAGCACAAGTCTCTTGTTTACTTGAAAAGTATATACATATAATTTTAATTTTGTGCTTGCATAATATATTCACTATTGATTCGCAAATTTTATTTTGATTAACTTCTTATGAATCATTACATCTTTGTCTAATAAAGTTTATTTATGTATATTTTTGATCTTGTGATATTTTTTTTGCTTATTAAGGATACTTAATTCATTTTTATTCATATATTGCTCACATGTTTCTTATATTTTTGTATAAATATCTTTATGGGGATATATGAGTTAAGTTCAAGTTCTATATTATTTTAAAAAGTAGTTTTAAACTTGTGCTTATCTCATATTTAAGCTATTGATTTTTGAACAAATTTATGTTCTTCCTTATTAGCTTCTTCCTCAAGCCTCTTTTAATTATATTTTTCTTGGCTTTTTGGTTGACATTTTGGATACATGATATTTTAAATATCTTGATCTTGATAAACCATTCCTTGGTATTTACTTTTAGGAATTCTGGATTTCGACGATGTTCGATGATACTGCATATATTCCTTTGAATTTAAGTTCTTAAGAGTAGAAATTATTTTGGAAACAAGCCGAAAGGGTCCTTCTGTCATACAGGTGTAAATAGCCTGAAGCACACGGTGTACTAGTCTTCGGATACCGCTAGCTGGAACCGGCCCCTACAGCTAACCCGAAGTGATCAATACTTTATAGACTTAAGATTTATTAAGGTCTAAATGCAACTATTATCTAGTTCTGGATCCAAGGTACTGAACCCAGTCCCTTAGGTTCCAAAATACGTCAGCGTATCTAGGTCCTACATTTTGATTTACAAATATTTTATATTTTATTTTTCAATAATTTTGTAGCACATATAGATAAATGTAATTCATACATCTTATACCGTATGCTACATTGTTCTAAGATTTTTTTTAAGTCCATAGAATATAATTTTTTTTATATTGCACTAATTCTTCATAAATCCTCGGTTATTAAAGAAGAGATTATTTTGGTACAAGCCACAAAGGGTCTGTCTGTCACCACGACTACGGTCGAAGCGAAGCGATACTTAAGTGTTCCCCGGTGAACCTCCGTTAGCTGGGACAGTACCCCTACAGCTAATCCAAGATTGATCAACGCTTTATAAACTAAAGATTTATTAATATCTAGTTGCAATTGTTATCTGATGGATTTTGGATTTTAGATTTGATGGATAATATTATTTATGATTTAATTTTACTAAAGGTAACATATATTGATCTTCATAGGTTAATGTTTATCATCTTTTATATTTTTTTCTGTCACTCTATTCTATATTCAGACTTGATGATCTTGTGACTACTCTTTTAAATATTATGATCTTGTGATTTCGTCATTAACTTGTGTAATATTCAATAATTTTGCTTTATATTATTATCTTCTTATTTAAGTTACTTACTGTCTACAACAGTAACTCTTTGTAGGGGAGAAGTCATGCAAATTGAATCCCTCTCTCAAAGCGTTTCTTTTCTTTAAGCCTCCGGTTATCAGATGGACACCATAGAACGGCTTTAAAGGAAAGAAATAAACTTTGATAAGAAGACCTAATATTTTTAATTAGTTTTTCTACTTCTGAAAATATGTCTCTGAAATTTTTAATTTTTGTCAATATTATTATTTTTGGATATAGCCATGTAAAGGTGGAGCAGTTAATTGTTTCAAGACAATTAACCCCTTGACATTCCATATATCTATAATACACTTTTCTTTGGACATTTATCTAGTTATGTTTATTTGTTCAAATGGGTTTATTTATGATTTATGGATTCTTTTATTAAAATTGTTTCCGTGATTCGAATCGCCAGCTTTCAGTCTGAGGACTAAATGGACGCATTCAAACATTTATTAAGACAATTTTTCTTAATAAATTCCACATTTTGAAAAGTTTTTTTTTTGATTTTTTTGATTTATTGAATCTGTCGCGTACTCAAATGTTTTTATTAAAGACATATTTCAAAATTATTTACTTACATGAAATAATTTGTGTTATTTTTTTATTGAAGACATATTTTCTTCATCTTTAAGCATTTATTTATTGGATATTTCTTTTTCTTGCCTAAAGATGATATTTGTTTTGAGTTTGGAATTTTATATGCATTTGATCAAAGGGAAGAAAGATCCATATCTTGGATATTCCTTAGATTTTGTTATTATTTATTTTATCTATTTTTGCATATAAATTATTTTTGAACTATATACGCATATTTTAAGGGAGAGCAAATTAATTGTTTCAATTATTTTATGCCCTTAATATGTGGTTTACCTAGTTCACCATGGAGTTATATTGTCTTATTTAAATATCTTGTTGAGTTGGTCATGATATTGATTGTATTGCATTTATAAGAATATGATTTTAATTTATTATAATTCTCTTATTTTTGAGTTTCTAAAAGTTATCTTGCCAAAATTAATTTAATTTATTGATAATCCTTTTGAGTTTAAACTGATTTGGCATTTCTTATTGAGATTTTTCTCAAAGTTCATGATTATCTATATTTAGACTGATCATACTTTGCGAGAGCATTCAAGTCGATTGAATTTCTCTTCTCAAGTATTTTGTCTTCATTGCCTTCATGTTTATCTAATGGATATACATATATCATGCTATGGTAATTGAACTCAAATGCATGAACTTTGGTATAGATTTTGCATAGATTCTAGTTTATTTTGATTTCTTTTTCAATGATTATACTCTTTATGGAATTGATTCACTAATTTGTATGGGCAAATTATGAATCATATTTTTTTGTGATCATTGTTAAAAGTCTCATTATATTTTTGATTTTTTATATATACTAGATCTGCGAATTTTATTCCTCGTGATTTATGTATGACCAATGATTGATTCCTACTATATTGATATATTTTTTTGGTCTATTTCAAAACACAATATGAGGAACAAAATATGTTGTGAAATTATTTTTTTTGGATTTCTGTTGGTAAATTATGTATTGCTTGTTTTCAATGATCTTTGTTTAAGTTCAACCAACTATTTTTGACAAGTTTTTCTACTTTAGTTATGCAATTTTTGAACTTGTCGTTACACTGTTCTCCTAATCCTTGATCATGATTATGTTTTTGCCTTCCTCCTTTACTTATGCTTGAGTTCATTTTAGCTCTAATTACGCGGAGCTTTTTTTGATCATGTCAAAGGGGGAGAAATAAGTTTATGTAGTTAGCACACAATATTCTAGTATTATATGTTATTAGTGATACATGCATATTGTATATATATAAACTTAAAAGATTTACCATAATAAAAAGGGGGAGATTGTTAGCCCAATGATTATATCATGTTTTTGAATATGGCTAATCAATTAAGTTTAACATAATGACATCACTAATATTCATATAATCACTATCATGTTGCTACTTAAACTTAGCATTGTCCTAATATTTTGTATCAGTCATATTATTTTGTTTGCCTAACATATATTTGCAGACATGCTGTAAGCATGATCAAACATGATCAAACCAGGACATGCAATGGAGAATTATTGATAGGCCAAAGATGGCGTTATAAAAGAATATTTCTCTGAACCGCCTAAACGACCTATCTGGGCCTCGTATAAGGGGTTTTGCTGCCCGGTCGCGGACAGGGGCCGAGGGGGCAGCGCCCCCCGTCAGGGGTTCGGGGGTGAAGCCCCTGAAAGATATTCAGATTTCCAGATCTGTTTATCTTTGGACGACTGCCGTCAAGTGAAAAAAATGTCTTCATGTCTGCTCAAATATTTGAAAAAAAGGCGTCATCAAAGGGCTCTTGGTTTTCCTATTTTATTAATATAATTTTTTATATCTATTGAGTCTAGAAATACGATGTACACTGCATCGTACTGGCAAATAGGCTACCCAAGAAACATTTTCAAATTAGCCTTTCATTTTGAAAACAAGCCCATTTACAAAAGCCCAAACTATTTCCTAACTGTTTGACTTTTCAAAAAAACCCAAAAACTAATTTGCAAAAAACCTAACAGAACCCTAGCAGAACTCGGCTCGAATTCGGCCAGAGTTTGGCCAGAGTTCGGTTAGTGAACGTTGCTTTTTGAACTTGGTCTTCCCACAGTTACGGATCCCAACGAGATTTTCTCATAGAGTTCTGCCCGAATTCTGTCCGAATTCTGTCAGAATTCTGCCTTTGGAAAAACTATAAATGGAGAAGGATTTCGATCATTTCAATTCACTCATACACCAATTCACTTTCATATCTCTTCTATATAAGCCTACTACTTCTTCCAAAGTATTCTAAGCTATTCATTTTCAAATCCCAAGCCAGTTACAACCCTCTAGTCGATTTGCCGGTGCGGTACGGTCTAGAAGTTTTAGAGTGATTGTAATTAGAGGCTTGATTGAAGAAAGAATCTTCACAATTGAAGTTGGTCGAGCACTTCGGATCAAAGCTCGCATTACAGAAGTTACAAGAACTTCGGATGAAAACTTGTGGTAATTTTCCATAGTGGATTCAACTGGAAGCTAGAGTTCTTCCGACTGGACTAGTCCTCACAAGAGGGAAACCAGTATACATCCTTGTGTTTGTGTTTGCTCTCTACTCTCTACTTTTCATTTACATACATGTGATATATATATTATGTGATCTTGTTACTAACATTTTTAAATAGTTAATTTTCGCTGCCTACTCTATTCACCGCCCTCTAGAGTATTACGCTTTACAATTCTTTCCAATAATCGGTCCTATAGTACTGTCTGGACTTATATCATGTTACGCTAGTTCAGGTAGATTTTGTTTTACAGTCTTCCTTGTCATGTTCTTCTCTTGTTTTGTTACCTTACTTCTTTTGTACTTTAACTGTTCTCTACATCACTACCTGTATAAAACTACGATGTTAATCAATATAACAGTCTATAACTGCTTTATAGTTCTTTGTCATTTACTTGAGATTTTTAGATGAGTTGTGCTCGTACCAATCCTGACTGGATACGTTGACAAATTATTACAAATGCTTGCTCCGAGGACACTTGCCCTACTTACAACGGACCAGGAGATGGTTTAGATACCTTTGGTCCCGACACTCAGGAATGATCAGGAGACTAACTATTAGACTTGCTTTAGATTCATGTTAAGAACTTGAATTGTAATAACTTGAGATATTGAGTTTGTATTTGTGTTTGTTTGAGATATTAATATTTAGTAGTTTATATTTGTTGTTGTCGTTAGCCTTTAGTTATAAACTTATGTGTTATCTTATTGTGCTTGACTGTGATTGAGATTTCATTATATCTATACTTGTCCTCCGTTTGGAGTTGAGATTTGACAAGTATACTATATAATTGTGTGAGTTGTTGATAAGATAGTAACCTAGAACAGCATTCTACCGTCGACACTGCGGCGTAGGCTGGACGTACCCACTTCTTGTGCCCCTACAATGGGTGCGGGTCTTGACACGTTTTTAGTTGTTGCCTACGCAGGTCGAGAGTCGCCTTAGTACGATATCGTAGTAGTACGATGACTTAGTTATACTGCTGCGAGCCTGCAATAGGAATTAGAAAATAGGTCTTAACGGAGAGGTACTCAATCACAGCTAGGAAAATTTTGCTTTAATTCCTGCCATCTACACATCTTGCTGAATTACTTCCTTGAAATAAACCGTCCTCCTTTGATTATATCGATTCTTGCTCAATATTGACTTCCTTATTTTGATCTGTCTTCAGGATGGTGGAGACACGATCACATCACCCCGGCCCAGCAGACACTAGTGAGAGGTCAGCTACCTCTCGTCTGGTGCAGCAGGATGCTGGGACCGTAGCACCTTTCATCCCTGTTCAGGCAGGGACAACTGCAAGCCTTTGGGGGTACACCTCAACCAGTTCGTAGGACGAACCCAGTCATTCCTGAGATGTTTCAACTGCAGCATCAGCAGCCACCTGCAGGATTGGTTGACGCTGCATACCTTTTTTTCTTTATGGAGAGGATCTTAGAATCCCACCAGCAGCAGCAGCAGTGCCAGACTGCCGACTTTCGACATAGATGAGGCCCACCAGCTGGTCAAGATGATAGTGGAGATGGTTACCATACAGCCACATGAAGGACAGACACATCAGTGCCATCAGAAGACGCCGAACATCCAGGAGTTTCAGAAGATGCGTCCGATGTTTAAGGAGTAGTTCTTTCCAAACACATCAGTGCCATCAAAGATACCAGCCTGATTTCAAATCGAGGCTGCGGGCAGCCAGATGCAGTACTTGGCCCGCATATGGTACCAGACAGACCCTAGAGTGGGAACCGAGGGATAAACTTGGGCAGCCTTCAAGAAGCTGTTTAAGGAGCAGTTCTTTCTAGACATTGCACTTGGAGGCATAGGGGCACAGTTTGAGAACTTGGTTCAGGGGAACCAGACAGTCGGAGAATATGCTAGAGAGTTCTGCCGGCTGAGCAGATTCATTGAGGACCTGAGCGAGAAGACGAAGGCAAGGAAGTTCCGTAGAGGTTTGATCAGAGAGGTCCGATCATTGACCAAGAGTGACAGGGGTGCTTCTTTCGCTGAGATCTTAGCAGCAGCTATGGCAGCAGAGGATAATCTAGGCTTTAAACGGAAGAGGGGTCGAGATGCTCATGTTGCCAGTAGCAGTGGAGGTCGGTCCAAGAGGCCTCACGTACAGATTCAGCAGACACATGCACCAATGAGAGTACAGCAGGCACAGCATCAGCCTAGAGGATAGGACCGCAGGGTGCAGACTTGTGCCTACTGCAGGAAGGCATGGCATGTTTAGGAGTCTTGTAGGAGGAGGCTGAAGATTTGTCTATTTTGTGGGTCTAATGTTCACAAGATGATAGATTATCTAGCTGCACCTCCTTATGAGGGAGCTAGGCCACCTGTGGTGTAGCACCATATCCAGCACCAGAGGGGTGGAGCTTTTGTGCTGGCGGTCGAGGAGACCGATGCTGCAGGTGATGGATTAGCAGGTTTGTCCTTCTTGTTCTTCTTCCCCATATTCATGTGTGATTTCTATTAGTACATGTCAGGATATTCTTGTGATATGCTAGATAGCGTAGTTACCCTGTTCAAGGCTATAGAATCATGACCAGTAGGACTATGATTACATGTTATCTATTGACCTTGATTGTTGGAGGTTTGACCTAGAAGGGGTACGATCATCTTAATTTTGAGGACAAAATTCTTCTAAGGAGGGTTGACTTGTAACACCCACTTTTCAGAAATGAGGATAATTTTGAACTTTTGTAATCATAATTATTTATTAATGATATTTAAACCATGTTATGATTTTTTGTGATTGTTAATCAATTTAAAAACTATTTAAATCGTTGACTTGTGATTTTGATGTTTTGCTAGTGTAACCCTAGAGACTGCATGACGTGGAGACTAACTATGACCAAGGAGGCCTAACCATGTGGTTAGGATGACTAATTACAACTTTTTAGCCTAAGGGTATTTTGGTCATTTTTGACTTATTAATGAAAATAAATTTTGATTAATTAATATTATGCTAATTGAATTGTTAGAGACTAACCTAGAAGTTAACCTAATCTAGATATTAGTCATGAGCCTAGATATTATATTAGAAGCATCCATCATGACAAGGTTAGTAATATCTAGATATTATTGTAGTAGGATATTTCCCTTAAGATGTTTGTAGAAAGAAAGCCCTAGGACTAAATTGGACCAATAAATGGACTTGAATTTATGTGGAGAAGCCTTAGCCACCCATCTACATATAAACCTAACCCTAATTTCTATTGTGGCAGCCACAACATAGTATCCCCCTCCTATAAGTATCACATTCAATAGCCCTTGCCTCTTTTTAACACTGTTTACAAAAACAAAAAGTTGTTCTATTACAATCTTTTGAAAAAGAGTACAAGAGTACAATTTGAATTCTGGAGAAGTACAACTGTAGGAATCTGATCAGAAGACGATCACTTTATCCTTTGGACTATGTGAACTTGAAGACTAGAGCCTCTGGAGAATGTAACAGCAATTTTGTAAGAGTTCTTGATCTCTCTGTGTGATCCTTTAACAATGATTGGAAACTCTATTTATAGAGTTCAGGAAATAACTATTTTAGCAGTTATTCTGATGTGGAAGAGGCTAGATTGCGCCATATTGGGTTGCGCCAACCTCCTGTTGTGCAAACTTTCATTCAGTTATCAGTCGTGTACTAACTGTATTTAGATGCGTGGCATCATGTGATTGAGATGTGCGTGGTCGTGTACAGGATAGTAGAGACGTCTTGAGAGATTAGTGGCATGTGTGCCATGTCATCCTGTTTTGGAAATGAAAATTGTCTCAACTTTCTCGGGTTGCGTAAGCTTCAGTCAACAAGTTAAACTGTGCCTGATTGGACTGCGCCTAGACATGTGGCAGCTTTTGAGAAGAAGTCGTTCAGATTGTGCCTAGGCGCAACTAAAAAACTTGTTTGGATTGCGCCTAGGCACAACTCATCATATGTGCAGGACTGCTGTCAGTCCAATCTCCTCGAATGGCACAATTCGAAGGATTCGAAGAGATTTTTCTCGTTCACTGTGTTGTCAGTTGTCAGTACTGTCAGGTAATGATGGCCATTAAATGTCAGACGCCACGTAGATTTTGGCGCAATATGACTAGGCGCAGTCTGATATATGGTGCAACCTGATCAGTGTTGCAGTTTGATCTTTGAGGTTCATATCAGTGGCACAGCTTGATTTTTGGGGCACAACTTGATCACTGGATAGTAGATACATGGCACAACTTGATTTTTAGCTCTACAAACACCTACAAAGAACCCTCATTTTTTCTTCCCTAAATTCCTCCCCTTTATCCAAATTGATCCCAAATTGAGGCTACTCTCTTGCATAGAGATTCACAATAGTAGAGGCGACTAGTAGATACTTGCTAGCAAGGTTTGAGGACATTTAAACCATAGCAAATCGAGGAAGACATCAATTTTAGGCACTTTACATTGAGATTCCAACTCTCAATAGGTAAACCCCTTTAAACCCATTAAAACCCTATTTTTTTTCATAGATGCATACATCTAGGTACCATACCCCTGTAGACCATGTTTGGTAGGATCTTGTGTCTATTTAGTATGTGTATCGGACACGTATTGGTGTTTTTAAATAAGTGTTTGGTGAAATGCCACATAGGAATTTATTTTAGTAATTTTTAAAACTAATTACATGGGTTTGTAGCTAATTAGGTGTAGATTACATATTGTTATTACTGAGTCGATTTTAGAGTGTCTTTCGTATCCAAAATGGATACGGAAATGCTGCATGATACAGCGTGCGGCTTCCCTGCTGCTCGAGTGTCATAGCGGACACGACACGGCACTATCTACCATGAAACTTCATGGACACGTGGGGGCACTCAATGACATCATGTCCATGAAGTTTCATGTGTCCTCGATCAGTGTGTGCAAAGAAATCACGTGCGCACTAATTTTGCATGTCACTGTGCACCCGTGAAAACTTGCCCTGATATGTACTTTGTGCGTTGACACGTGAACACTTAGACACATATCAGGATATTAGACATGACCACCTAGACCTAGGATACCTATACACTTGACCACGAGACCTCTAGTGGCTTGTGTCGTGTCCTAGTGGACACGACATATCAGCATGAGGCTGTGCTGAGCACAGCCTCTGATTCATTGTTGTTGACTGTTTGGACACCTCGTGTCCCATTGTATGGACACGAGACAACTTATGTGACACAAATACATGTGCACAAAACATTACCACACACTAATTTGGCTTTTGTATGGATTTTCGAATACGAATTTAGGTTGTTTGTGTCGGGTTTTTAGAAACTCTGATACTGAGCATGTAAATTAGGTTTTCTGATTTTTATTAATTGTTTTAATGTGTGATATATATGTAAATATGAATGCAGATATGTATGTAGATGATAATGTAATGCATATGAACTGAAATGAGAAAACTGAGATTAGGTTTTGATGTATTGTTGTGATTTTCAATTGGTATTTCAACCTACATGAACCGTTTCATTGTTTTCATTTGCCCCTCACAGTTTGAGTTTAATTGGTATTTTGATTTCCTGAGATATTGAATGGGATTGATTCACATAGGATAACTGAGTTTGAAAACTGAGATTTGTTTTGTACTTAAAACTGAGAATACTTGGTATATGTAAACTGAGTTCATTGATAACGAAAACTGAGATTATGGTTTGTTGAAACCTAAGATTACACTCACCCTCACACTCTCTTTCTCTCTTTCTCTCTCTCTCTCTCTCTCTATATATATATATATATATATATATATATATATATATATAGTTTGTACATATATATATATATATATATATATATATTATATATAATCTATATATATATATATTATATATTTTTTTTTTATATATTTATATATAATATATATATATATATATATAATATATATATATATATATATATATATATATAAATATTTATATATTTTTTTGTACATATATATCTATATATATATATATTTAAAAAAAAAAAAATATATGTACAAAACAAATATATATAATATATATTATATAATATATATATATATATATATATATATAATATATAATATATATATTATATATATATATATATATATATATATATTATAGATAATATATATAATTATATATATATATTATTATTTTTTTTATATATATATATAATATATATATTTATATATATATATATATATTATATAGATATTATATTTTTTTTTATATATATATTTTTTTTTTTTTATATATATTAGTATATATATATATATATATATATATATATATTATCTATATATATATATATAATATATTTTATATAATATATCTATATTATATATTATATATATATCTATTATATCTATATATTATATATATATATAAGGATATATATTAAGGCAATATATATATTATATATTATATATATATATATATATATATATATATATAATATATATGTTTTACATATATGCCTTATATATTACTTGATGTGTTTGGGTTTTCCTTTTATAATATGTATAAAACTGAAAATTGGTTTAACATGTTAAACTGAAAACTGAGATTTTATTACACAATCACTCACTCATAGTCCCTCTCCCCTTCATTTTTACCTTTTCCAGTGTATGCAAAGTAAGCATGTATGATATATAATGTAGGTAATCCACGTATGTATGCATCTAGGATATGTATGTATATAGATATGTATGTATGAATGAATGGATGCATGCATGAATGTATCAATACAAGGTATGCATGATATGTATGTAAGATAGTATGTATACATGTATGTAATATATATTTGTATCTATATTGTATATAGGCCTAAAGTATAGTTGACCCTATAGTTGACCAATAGGCTATTTGAACTTGTGGACTTTAGTTGACTAGCCCTTTGACCTAGAATGACTTGGTATTGAACCTAATAGGCTAATTTGACCAAAGTTTGACCAAATAGTTCAAATTGACTAGAGTTGACCAAAAGTCAATATTGAGTCAATATGTGACCAATTGACCTAGCTTGACTAGAGTTTGACTTAGTTGACCAACCCTAAAGTTGACCAATAGTTGACCATTGACCAAATTGACCCTTGATAGCCTAAGTTTGACCAGTTGACCAAGATAGCCTTGTCGTTGACCTAGTTGACTAGATGTTGACTTGGGTTGACCCAGGGTTGACTAAGTTTTACTTTGCCCTAGATTGGCTTAGAAATTATGTAGATTGCATCGTAAACATCATTTACCTTATTTTAAACACATTATATCCTGTACTTCTCTAAATAGGATATTGTGACTCTGGTTCAGACATCTACTATACATCAGTCATTCAGGGTATCAGACGAGTACATTCTCTGATAGTTCTTTTATTACTTGTCAATTACTGTACTTCAGTTCTAGTAGTTCTATTTGACTCTCTGTTACAAACACGATTTGATATTGCTGGATCCATTACATGCGACACTCATTTATTCATGTCTGGCCTCTATTTTTGGAACCACTACTGGCACCACCTACTGGAATCACCCTCGAATCACCTACTGGAATCACCTCTTTTGAAATTATACTGGAAATATAGCCATCCTACACTTGGGCGAGTGTACGATGTACCGTATTACCTACAGACGTTTACATGTCGATCTCGGTATTTTAAAACACACTGTTAGTATATAGTCTGGACTCACCCTGAAATCATTGATCACTGACATGACTCATCTTATATTGGACTCATCTTGTACTGGATTCATTTGGTATTAGATTTATATTGTCTGGTCTCACATTGGAATTTACACTTGACTTACATTATACTGTCTGGACTTATATCATGTTACTCTAGTTCAGCTAGATCTTATTTTACAGTCTTTCTTGCCATGTTCTTTTCTTGTTTTGTTACCTTACTTCTCTTGTACTTTAATTGTTCTCTATATCATTACCTGTATAAAACTGCCATGTTCATCAATATAACTGTCTATAACTGCTTTATAGTTCTTTATCATTTGTAATTTCTAGATGAGTTGTGCTCGTTCCAATCCTGACTGGATACGTTGACAAAATATTACAGATGCTTGCCCCGAGGATACTTTCCCTACTTACTATGGATCAGGAGATGGTTTAGCTACCTTTGGCCCCAACACTCAGGAGTGATTAGGAGACTAGCTAGTAGACTTGATTTAGATTCATGTTTAGAACTTGAATTGTAATACCTTGAGATATTGAGTTTTTATTTGAGTTTGTTTGAGATATTAACATTTAGTAGCTTATATTTGTTATTTTTGTTTAGTCTTTAGTTATAAACTTCTGTGTTATCTTATCGTGCTTAGACTGTGATTGATATTTTATTATATCTATACTTGTCCTCCGTTCGGAGTTGAGATTTGACATGTACACTATATAATTGCGTGAGTTGTTGATTAAATAGTAACCTAGAACAGCGTTCTACCGCCGATACTGCGGCGTAGGCTGGACGTACCCACTTCTCGTGCCCTAACACTTGGTGTGGGTCGTGACAATTTCCTTTTTAAACTTTCCTCTGACTGCTTGACTTGCATCTTGCTTGATCTCATCCTAACATGAATCTTATTTTCTTGTGTTTGATGGTGGTTAGAAAGGTGAGTAGCTTTAGTATATGCCCCATATGTTTGTTACTTTACTAAAGAAATTATCTTGATCATCAATGATGTATTAGAACGATTATTTAAGTTATGACGATAGTAAAATATTTTGTGGGATGATTAACGCTAATAAGTGATTTGAGGAGTTATAGTCATGTGTAAAAGATTAGTATATTTCAAGTTTGGTCGTAGTCGTATTGCCAAAATCTCGATTATTTAGTAGAAATTCTTTTATCATATGGTAGATGATCAAGAAGACGTACCTATGAGATCGAGAGTGATTTTTGAAAAATGATCATGACTTATTTGACTTAATAGAGATTTTATTTATTTTATATTTTTATATTTTGAGGATGTCGATTTAATATGAAGATAAAATAATCTTGGGCATACGATTTAAAATTTTGTATAAGGGATTAAAGTTATTTGGATTGAGAATTGATTTAGATTTTTTAGGAGTTGATTCATCGATTAAAAGTTTGAAGTTAGAAATTAATTTAAAATTTGAAGATGGTGACATTTTAAAGGTTTAAATTGGGGATGAAATATGATTTGAATAAATATTATCTATTTACATTTTGAAGATATCACTACTAATTTGACTTGGGATTTAATTTCGTACTTATTTTTGAGGAATATTATGGTTGATTGAATATAGATTTTGATTGATAGATTGAATTGAATTTAAATTTCAATTGGAGGTTGTATTTAGATTAACCTATGAATATTTAAAATTTTAAGGAATTTGGTGAGCGCAACTGAAGGAAGTAGTATGTATGAGTGATTTCTAGAGTAAATGGACGCTTTTATACCATCAGACCGACAGAACCTAAGATTTACAAATCTTTTTAAAGTGTGTACTCATTCCTTTTCCGCATTCATTCTCAACCTTGATATCGCACAGGCCAAAGTAACCCTAAGAAATTTATTTGGGTTATTTTATCCCATCTTTTGAGTTCAAAATACTTGACTTCTACCACTTTGTAATCACTTATTTCTAAAATCGTGCTTTAGTTTTTACTTCGAGATACGGTTTTCGTATTTAGTATTTTCTTCCGTCTACATATTGTATTCCTTAGATCGTGCGATATTTCCAATTTTGAGGACGAAATTCTTTTAAGTTGGGTAGGATATAAAACCCCCTAAATTTTTCCAAGTATTTATTATTATTATTTATTTATTATTTTATAAGAACAAAAATATGTACTTGTGTTTATTTACTAAAATCTATCTATGGATTTTGTATCCCATATTTACTAAAATTTCCAAATCTTATTATATTTATTTAGGTAAAGTGTATTTAAACCCTCATTAGATGTGCCAAAAATGCAATTAAAGACTCATAGTTTTAATAGAATCCTCATATTTTCATTTTTACTCAAATTGCCCCCTTGCCGTTAACATGAGTTAAAATACGTCTAAAAAGATGATTTTACCCCTCCCCCACTCTCTCTCCCACCTCCACCCCTCTCTCCGGTGGTGAGGGCGGGTCGAGGCGGCTGGCCGACGGAGAGAGGAGGGGGGGATTGGGGGGCTGACTGCGGAGGGAGGAGTAGGGAGGCGGGTCGGGGAGCTGGCCAGCGGAGGGGGGTTGGCCGGCGGAGGGAAAGGGAGGGGGGCTGGTAGGGAAGGGGGAGGGTAGTTTAAGTAGTTTTTAAAAAAAAACATCATTAACGACCATTTCTAACGGCTAATAGACGATAGGGGCCTTTTTGCTCACGCGGACAATCTAAGGAGGTGAAAACTGCTTAAGTTTTCTAAAAGGTCTTATTTTACTAACAAGGCAAATCTAAGGAGGGTTTAAATGCACTTTACCCATATTTATTTTTTTCTAAAGATGTCGTGTTGGAAAACAAAATTTATTTGCATTTTTGTAATAGAAAATTAGTAGTCTACTTTAACAATAAAAAGATTTCTAAATTTTTTTTTCAAATAAACATTTGGATATAAGCTAATAAGATTTAAATTATTTGATAAGGATGAATATTATTTTAAACTATTACTTGTGATTCATTAATTGGATTAAGATTAGATTGCTTTAGTTTTAAATTATTTGATTTAAAAATTAGATTGATTTAAATTTTATTTGATTTAAATGAATGTGAGATTTATCTATTGGGGTATAATGAAGTCCTAATCCTTATCTAAAGATTCTCCACCCTATTTATAGGGGTGTCTTGCCATTGTTTTCCTCCATAAATTTTTTTTTCAAAACTATTATCACCAAGTTTGTGTCGTGCACCGTGTCTGTGTCCACCACTCTCTCCATGTCAGCCTGTGTTGGCCTTGGGTCCCACTCCGAGTGTCTTTTCGCTATTTTATGCTGTCATACATATACAAATTTCCCCCATCTCCGTAACTGATATACCCGGACACGGTTCTACCCATGAACTTCCAAGTCACACATGTAACACCCCAGTCCCAAAATACGTAGGACCAGGATACGTAAACATGCTAGCTACGTATCAAGTGGATTCTAGCCCTACTCAAAATGTATAAGCTGTCTAGAGGTCCCGTATAATTATAACTAGCAAGTCTAACTATATCTCAATCCACAGATAATAATCTCATATGGGAACCAAATGCATTAATACTGATCAAACAGTAATACACTGATGCCACTTGAATATAAATAGAAGAATATGTTGGCACACTGATTTTGATATATTAACTATAATTAACCTTTGTATTGTTTTAGACCTATTACTCTATAGGGACAAACAAATTCAGTCAAAGATAGAAGGAAAGGCGACTCCAACATCTATAAGAATAAACAAGTCTTTCAGAGCAAGAAAAAAAGATGATTCCAGACACTTACAACAGACCTTATAAGCACTCAAGAAGACTATGACAAGCAAAAGAATTCCAGATCTAAAGCTCCTCTGTCTCTCTAAGTGTCTGTACATGTACGCACTTTAGTAATGATGACAAACTAAAATGGTATATAATATGAATTAGTTTCTGTGAAGAGACGGATAATCCGCCGGATCTCTGTGGAAATCCGATCAGAAACAACAAGTATTTATGGTAAAGTTCGGATAATCTGTCGGAGTTCCGCAGTAATCCGTAGGATAATTCGAACTTGAAACAGCAAGTATTTATGGTAAAGTTCGAATAATCCGCCAGATTTTTGCATAAATCCGTCGAATAATTCGAACGTAAAATAACAAGTAATTCTAGTGAAGTTCGGATAATCCGCCGGACTTCCGCAGTAATCGGACGGATAATAAGGGATGCCTTGCTAGCCTTATTCGAATTCAAATCCAACGGCATCTGACAGTCGCATTAAATGCATCCAATGGCTCTTTTTTCTAGCTATTACTGTTGGCCGGATAATCCGAAGGATTTTCGCAAAAAATTATTGGATAATCCGGTCGGCTGCTGAATGCCTTTTATGACTTTAGATTTGTATAAATAGGCATGTATAAATAGGCATCCTCTCTTAATAAAAACCAATTTTTTTAGCCTTAAATTTTTCATCAACCAAAGAGCTCTAACATTACACTACAAGCTTTAATTTGTCATACATTCAAAAGTGCTAGAGTATTCAAGAGTTGTAATCTTAGATCTTCAAAATATTTAAGGAGATCAAAATATTTATTTATCTCAAAGTTGAACTTGACGAGCCTTCGGAGGAAAACTCGTGTGTATGAAGTTGACGAGCCTTCAGAGAAAATTGTATGTAAGAAGTTGACGAGCTCTTCGGATCCAAACTCGTGTTGTAACTATTTAACTCAAATAGTGGATTAAAGCAGGAGAGAGTTCCGGGACTGGAATGCCCCTTGGGAGGATAACATGATACGTTGAGTGTTTGATTCTCTCTTCCTTTATTAGCTTTTAAATTGCGTATTATTGTTGATAATCATTTTATTACCCTAGCATATGTAAATGATAACAATTGACAAGGAAGAACATGGTAAGTCTCATAAGGTGTGGCACGAACCGCCGTGGGTAAGTCCCAACGTATTTCACATTATGCTTGTCATATTTTTGTTTGAAATTCATTAGGATGGTTAGAAACATTCATACACGAAGTCATATAAACTCTTCAACCAAATGAGAGCTTGGAACTTAAATAGCCACACACCAGTAAAAAGTATAATGTACTAATGCTCGCTCTCCATGCAGGTACCCCGAACCACGAAGGGCGTGCCACTTAAAGCTTAATTCAACCGTTTCCGTTCGATCGATATCTGGAGCCATATCTGCCCAGCCGGTTCGCTCGCCAGTTTGGCTATAACCAGCTAATGTTACGGAATCCTAGTAACAGTCTGGGGTTTATCGGGAGTTTGCTGGATGGAGCCCGGGGCTGGCAATATTACAATGCCGGGTGCACTGGTGTTCAGTTTACTACGCCCGTTCGCAACCCTCGGCCACAGATCCTGTATTCGGCAGCTAAGCTGTATTGCACCATGAATACTGTGTCTCCTGGTTATAATAGGGAGACTAGTTTCATATATATATATATATATATATATATATATATATATATATATATATATATATATATATATATATACATATATATATATATATATATATATATATATATATACCTAATAAATCTCTTTATAATTTAAATAAAATCTACATCTTATCTACCTATATATTATATTAAATATATCTTTATATAACCTATTGACAATAAAATTGACAACTAGTAATATTATTAAATATCAATAATTATGACTATTTAATCATAATAAAAAATAACCTTAATAATAAAACAATATTAAAATATTAAATGGTAGTCTAGGTGGGCTCACCCTTATCTGGGTCCAGAAAAATTGTACAAATGTTACAAAATATTATTTAATAATAAAATACCAATAATTGTACAAATAGTTAAATAATTAGAAATTTTATATTAGATTCTAAAATACTTTAGAAAATATTTGTACATACATAAAATATGTTCACATGGCCACCTTGGTCCCATCACATGCCTACCTGGGCTTAAATTTGGGTCGGGTCCAGTTCGGGCTGATTGGACAAACCAGGTCATCTAAAAATCAATATATAAAAAAATATTTAATTAAAATAATTTAAATGAGTCAATTCACAACTTGGTCTGGTTTTCCTAGTTCGGACATCATTATGGCTAGGCTTCCCCCGGCATGGCTAGTATACTAGTCAAGGCACACTGCTACATCTTCCGTACCAAAATTCATTGTAGTCTTGTGCCCCAAAATTTAACAATGGCTAAGATCATTTCTAAGAAAATCATAATTTGAAAATTTCGGTACGATAAATAAAAATAACTATTATATATTTTATTTTGAAACTATAAAAATAGAAAAAATGTTTTTCTAAAAATATGTACGCTCGCACATAATCGCACTTGTCGAGCAAATTCGAAAAATAAAATTTCGTGCACGACGTTCAATACGACTATGCGACGTACAATACAAAATTTTAAATCAGTACCAAATTTAATAATAATAAAAAATATAGTAGAAATTTAGGGGTTTTATATCCTACCCAATTTAAAAGAATTTCGTCCTCGAAATTAAGAATAAGTAGGGGGTGAGAAAACACAAGGGGGTATTAATGGGAATAAACAATGACAATGTTTCCACAAAATCATGTCGTAGGAAATCGTGATCTAAATCATAGAATTTAACACGGTATGGTTACGAGGGTCGCAAGTTAAGGCACGAGTAGAAGATTAAGGGTTTTAAAGTTTAAATCAAGAGTATCATGCAATAGAGAATGATATGGTATCAAGAGAAAATAAGTTAGAGATATAGTATATATGGGTTCTTGAGAGTAGGTTGAGGCACGAATAAGAGATCGATTAGGTTCATGCCTAATTTAAGTTATTTGGAAGGTTCATGATAGCGAATATAGGGCCAAGAAAAGGATGAGTATTTTAAGATGAAGATATAGCAACATTGAGTGGTAATGGTCGTAATTGGTAGGATAGCTGGAGGAAATTCAAGTACAAGTACCTTCGTCCTTCTAAAATCGGTGAAGGCGAAAGCGATATAAGGAGTTCAAAAGATGATATTATCGAATACAAATACGTGGCTCAAAGACGACCGAAAATTTTTTCAAAGGAATTGTCAAGGCAGTCGTGGATGAGATTCTAGAGAGCAAGCTTAACTATATCTCTACCCACGTATAACGATAAATAAAAACGAACCAAAGTGCACTCGGTTGATCAGACCATCATGCACCGGTTCTGACTAGACAATATGTTAGTGAGCGCGCGCTCAATAGCATGTGTCTTGAAAAAGTTTGATAACGGTTAAACTTGCAAAACTAGGCTATAGTAGCAACATTTAGTCAAGACGGTAAATATAGGCACGTGAGATTATTGTTGAAAGGGACTAGAATTAGTTCGAACTTCTTAAGAATCTAAGTCTTGTTATTCCTATACCATCATTCTACAGTTTTATTGACCAAGGCTTGGTTGACCAAATGGGTTAAATTTTTCTAGTCTCTATGGTCTAGATAATACTATTTGTATTCCCTTAATGGTCAAGGATGTGTGGGGTATTCTACCCAACTTAAAGAATTAAGCTAAGGGTGTTTGAGACATCTAACTAGTAGGGTCAATCTCTAGCAAGCACAAAGGGAAGATAAGAATAATGATAGGAGGAATCAAGCAAGATGCAATCGATGAGTCGGTCGAATATGGAATCGAAGAAAAGGTCAAGTATGTGGATGAGATCCTAGACTTCTAATCCTATTCGCAGGCTTGTTTGGTACGGTAAAGTAACCAAACAATTTATCTTGACCTGTATGGGCCACCACAAAAATATGTAACGCTCCAATCCCAAAATATGTAGGACTAGGAACGTAGACATGCCAGCTGTATACATACGAAGTATACTCCAATATATGGAAACCTCGTATGAATACATAAGCTGTAAAATGCAGTCAACCAAGAGTAATCTAATCTCATCCACGAAATATAAGAATAAAAGATGTCATATAATGATAATGAATTGTCATTGATACATATAGTTGGGCGGAGACAAATCTACTACCAACTATGAAAAGAAATACAAGATATACAAAAGAATAATTTTTGGCTAGCGAAGCGAAGACGATCTAAGCGCAATCATCCTCGAAGAAATAGCAATGGTCACAGCTAGAGTTAGAGCACCTGTGAGAGACAAGAACACACACCTGGAGAGATAACCAGGTCCTCAGAGGGACATAACAAGACACATAATATTATGCCATATAAACTGAATAAATATTGCTCAAATAAATAAGTCAATTGAATTATAACATGGTCCAATATGCACCTACTGAACGAGCGTACCATCCCCCCAACCAAACAAGGACAGGAGATGGTAAACTAATTCACGGTGACGTATCTTTCCATGCTAAGAATCCTATATGATATCCGGACCCCAACAAGGTTCAATACCTTCTCATCGAAGTAGTAAGTCACACCTACAACCAAACAAGGACAAGATGTGACGAACTAATTCGCGACAAGTTATTATTCCAAGCTACGGTCAGATACAAGTACTCAAACCAAGAGTACTCGTACCTAACTGATAAGGTAGCCTAACCGTTCTAAGTGAATGCAGTTTAAGAACAGTTCATGATTGCATGACTACCCGGTCAAGTCAATAAAATACCAATACAGTACCTCAGTAGCGAGTCACAACACCATATACTATTCCTCAGTATCGAGCGAGTCTATAGCATATAGTCTACCTATCGTTCCTCAGTAGCGAGCGAGTCTACGATATATAGGATGGTAGTCAACTTCCAATCATGTTCTTCCCGCCCAATGCTAACTCTATAACCGCTAAGTTAAACTAGCATACAACCTCTATTAGCGGTTATTTCTATCGCACGGCTTGTACATAATGGTGGCCAGCCAATCATGCACTTTCGTGTTCTACATACGTCACACAACTTCGTGGTACAACGTGTCAAGGCCATGAATGCAACACACAAAGGTGGTCCCTTAAATCTAGGTTTAATGTGTAAGAAAAATAATACATAGCAGAATATAAATGAACAGTAAGTTCTAACAGGTTATGCCATATATCACAGTTTATTTTGCATAAAGAAAATAAATAATGCATGAAATATGAGCTAACATAAATAAACAGCAAATGGCAAGGTGTCTTGCATGAGGGTGGTGCGAGATGAAGCAAAATCCAACAGTCAGAATCATCAACACGAAAGTCAAAATCTGCAAGGAGCTCCGGATGCTGAAACAAACATCACGAACGAGTTTGGAATAAAAGATATGCCTAGGAAACGCCTGTCCAAAAGTTAAATTCTGGAACAGGGGCAAATTCGTAATTTCGGGTCAAAACGATGTCCACCGTTGGTCCCATTTTGCACCAAAACACGCGCCAGAACCTACGGTCTCTAAAGTCGTCAAAGTACATGTCTACGGGTCCGGTTTGAGGAGACGAACTCAATGGTATGTCCAGTTTTGGATTCCGATGAGCCGTGCACAAATTTGCCCGTTAGAGCGGGTCGCGGGACCGCCAAAAAGGCGTTCCGATTCGACCTTCTCAGAATCGGACCAAACATGGCATACATGACCAAAAAAATGATACGATCCTGATGGCGTAAGTTTAGTCCTCAATACGACGAACGTGCACGAAGTTATGGACTAGTTTGCAAAGTGTCAATACGGGGGTATCTCGACGGATACGCACTGATTTCGTCGCGCACAACGCAACGAAATCGAGTTTCGTCAGTTCCCACACGTCAGCAACACCTATACGCACCTTTCGATGCATATAGTGCGTGACCACATCGCCCGGTTTATCAGGGCGCACACCGTATCAGTTGGATTTTCTAAAATTTTAGTTTTAGAAACAGATTTTTCCTAAAGTTTGAAAAGGTTTTAACAACGATTTAATTAGTTCAAAAATAAACTAAAAGTGGGGCCTCCATCTGGTATATGTTGTTATCATATCTGTTCAAATAGATTCTCAAGGATGACGAGGAATCGGCAAAATTTTGCCTTCCAAGAAGGGGGTTTGAATCGAGTTTCTTGTCGAATTTAGGACAGGTTTTTGGTCGACTTGGCGTCGTGTTTCAGGTCGATTCAGATAGGGTATAATCAAATTCCTTTGAAGAGGATTAAAGAGGGTCAATGGGCTTTATCTAGGAATTTTTAGATCAAAAAGTTATCAAGTAGAATCGAAAAAAACTTCGAGGAAAGTTGAATACCTGGCGGAGTTTTGAAACAGGGTATCTCTATTTCAGGATTGGTTTCGACGTACTTGGCAATGCTTCGATGCACGCACTGTGGTCGTAGGCGGCCTGGGATGTGCGCCTGGGGCCAGGGGAGGTCGACGAAGCCTCAGAGTTGGTCCTGAGGAATTTTCGTAGGTTTTTAAATCTCTAAGAATTTCGAGCACAGGCCATATAAGGTTTCTATACGCGAGGCTCCCGCTGTATTTCGATCGAAATCATACAAATTTTAACCAAAAATTTGATGAGAAACAATCTTATCTACTAGAGGTTAGGTTAGGATTTGAATTCGAGTTGAAGATTTAGATAGGTTTCAAATCCTATCGATCTCCTCTTGTTCGCGGAAAAATAGCTGAAGGGGTCGGGTTATTGTTGGTACTGTTCCTTTAAAGGAACAGTACAGGGTCTTAATAATATAGATATATATAATATATAAAATATATATATATATATATATATATATATATCTTATATATATATATTATATTATATTTCTATATAGATACCCAATAAAATCTCTTTATTGGGTATATATTATATTAAATATATATATAGATATATATATATATATATTATATATATATTAAATATATATATATATTAATTATATATATATATATTATATATATCTATATATATATAATAATAGATATATATATATATATTTATATATATATATATATAATATATATATATACCAATAAATCCTTTATAATTTAAATATATCTATCATCATCTTATCTACCTAATATTATATTAAAATATCTTTATATAACCCATTGACAATAAAATTGACAACTAGTAATATTATTAAATATCAATAATTATGACTATTTAATCATAAAAAAAAAAAACCTTAATAAAAAAATATAAAATAATAAATGGTAGTCTAGGTGGGCTCACCCTTATCTGGGTCCAGAAAATTGTACAAATGTTGCAAATATTTAAATAATATACCATAATTGTACAAATAGTTAAATAATTAGAAATTTTACATGAGATTCTAAAATACTTTAGAAAATATTTGTACATACATAAAATATGTTCACATGGCCACCTTGGTCCCATCACATGCCTACTTGGGCTTAAATTTGGTCAGGTCCATTTCGGGCTGAATTGGACAAACCAGGTCATCTAAAAATTAATATATAAAATAATATTTAATTAAAATAATTTAAATGAGTCAATTCATAACTTGGTCTGGTTTTCCTAGTTCGGACATCATTATGGCTAGGCTTCCCCCGGCATGGCTAGTACACTAGTCAAGGCACACTGCTACATCTTCCGTGCCAAAATTTATGGTAGCCTTGTGCCCCAAAATTTAACAATGGCTAAGGTCATTTCTAAGAAAATCATAATTTAAAAATTTCGGTACGATAAATAAAAATAACTATTATAATTTTATTTGAAACTATAAAAATAGAAAAAATGTTTTTCTAAAAATATGTATGCTCGCACATAATCGCACTTGTCGAGCAAATTCGAAAAATAAAATTTCGTGCACGACGTGCAATACGACTACGCGACGTACAATACAAAATTTTAATCAGTACCAAATTTAATAATAATAAAAATATAGTAAAATTTAGGGGTTTTACACCTTGGTACATGCTGAGTTCGAGAGGATGTCTCAGAGGCTGCAGTTGCGAAAGTTGATTTCCAGATTTTTTTTTGGACACTTTCACTGCCAAGTCTTCAGAGTAAACTCTCAAATAGAGATAAAAGCATCTGCTGCTGAGGAGAAGGAAAAGAAAGTTACTGAACAGAATCTGCCCGTCTTCAAGAAGAGTTGAGACTTGTTCAGCTTGTACTGGAAGATGAGGCCACACAACATCAAGCTACAGTTCAGCAACTTGACGCCCTGACCCAGAAAAGAAATGAGTATGTCACAACTCATCAAGCTGAAATCTCCCGTAGACTAGTAACCTTGCCGACTTTGATGATATGTCTGGTATGGAGGAAGGTAGAAGGCGGTGATAGATTCTCGAGAGGAGTGACTTCAAACTTTAAAGCAGCAGATGGCTAATTTGATGAATCCACTAGCTGAATAGGAAGACTTTTTGTATCTTCAATTTTGTAACATGTAATTTTGTAATACCTTTAAATTTTGATCAATAAAAGACATTTTCTTTGTGGCTCTATTATTTATTGCATATCTCATTCGGATATAAATAATAGCGATAGAAAATATATTCAGAGGTCCGGAACATGATATTTCTTGATTTAGAAAATAATTATATTTATTATATCTGCTCAGAGGTAATGTGGACATGGCAGAATATAATTTGTTGAATACCATTATTTCAGTAGACAACTTAATCAAAGATGACAAGTTGCTGATATGATTGAACGGATGAATTGTCAAAATGCATAAACGAAATGAATCGTTGGAATAAACGGATGAACCGTCAGAGGAATTAGATGAACGGGTGAACCGTCGGATGACTGTAATGAACAGGTGAACCATCAGATGATTTGAATGAACGGGCGAACCGTCGAATAGATGAGATAAACAGACGAACCGTCGGATGAATGAGATGAACGGGTGAACCGTCGGATGGATGTAATGAACGGGCGAACCGTCGGATGAATGAGATGAACGGGTGAATCGTCGGATGGATGTAATGAACGGGCGAACCGTCGGATGAATGAAATGAACAGGTGAACCGTCGGATGAATGAGATGAATGGGTGAACCGTCGGATGAATGAGATGAACGGGTGAACCGTCGGATGAAATATGATGAACGGGGGAACCGTCAGATGAATGTGATGAACGGATGAACCGTCGGATGAAATGTGATGAACGGAGGAACCGTCAGATGAATGTGATGAACGGGTGAACCGTCGGATGAATGTGTCGTTTCATTGTTCCACGAATCTCTGTCTATAAATAGAACAGAAAATTAGATGGAATGATCACTTTCACTTTTCAACATAAAGATGTCGTCTGGAGATGCATCCAAGAAGACTGAGATCACCCCGAAGGTTGAAGCGAGTACTGAAGAACGTCCTATCGAATCGACTCAGCTAAAGCAGACGGAGGCGAGCGAAGGTTCGTCTACACCCAAACCGCCAAAGGACATCTTGGACTTCCTTCTTGAACCAGGGATGACAGAGGAAGAAGAGGCCATGAGGATGGCTGCTTGCAAATTCCTGGTGGGTTCGAGCAAGGATGTTCTCGGCTCTTTTACTGACTTTATTTTTGAAAAGGACGACAGTGGTCCTCGTCCTGTCTTTAAGAAGGACGATAGTGATTCTCGTCCATGATATCTTGTAACACCATTTATGATGAAATAAAATAAAATTTTATTTATGAACTGTTTTGCTATATTTACAAGAAATTCCTTTTACAATCATACATAGTATTTTTTAAGGAGTTTGCCATTGATAGGCATCATAGCAACTCGACCGTCCAGCTCTGAGAGTTGATAGGCTCCATTTGAAAAGACTTTGCTCACGATATATGGACCTTCGCACTTTGCATCGAACTTGCCTTTGCTCATATGAGTCATAGTCATGGGACGTCTAACTGTTAGAACGAGCTCTCCTTTCTGAAAGGCTCTGACCTTAACTTTGCGATTGAAGGTCTTCGAGATGCGGGCTTGGTATAACTCAATATGCTGTTGAGCCAATAACCTTTTCTCGTCGAGCGCTTCTAATTCTTGGAGTCGAAGAAGGTCGTTGTTCTCTGTAGTAAGCTTGTTGGCAATGGCAATTCTTAAAGACAGAATTTGAAGTTCCAGGGGTAGAACTGCTTCACAGCCGTACACCAAAGAGAAGGGTGTACAGCTTGTAGTGTTACGGATCGTAGTACGGTAGGACCATAGACTTTCTCCAAGCTTTTCACTCCAGTTTCGTTTGTTAGTAGACACAAACTTCTTGAAAAGATTAATGATAGTTTTGTTAAAACTTCAGCTAAGCCATTAGCAGCAGGATTGTAGGCTGTCGAAGCGACATTGTCAATTCGGTGATCATCGCAGAATCTTGTAAACTTCTGGCTGATAAACTGAGGTCCATTGTCATGAATGATCCTTCGAGGTACACCAAATCTATAAATAACATAGTATTTGACGAAGTTGATGACGCTGCTGGTTTTGACTTCAACCAGAGGTATAGCTTCGGCCCACTTGGAGAAGTAATCGGTTATGGCGAGTATAAATCGATGTCCCTTAGAAGAAGGAGGATTGATGGGACCAATAATATCCATACCCCAAGCTTCGAAAGGCCAGGAAGCAGTAGTCGAATGAAGGAATTCTGATGGTTGATGAATGAAATCTGTATGGATTTGACAAGCTCGATATTTTCTTGCATATTCGATGGCATCGGATACCATAGAGGGCCAGTAGTAACCCATGCATCGGATACGATCCTGTAGCTTAGGACCAGGTTGATGTGCTCCGCAGACACCGTCGTGAGCTTCACGCAATACTTACTTCGCTTCATCACCAGCAAGACAATGCAAGAGTAGGCCGTCATAAGTCCGCCGGTAAAGAGTTTTGATGGTCTGATTGTAGTAGAATCGCAGAGACCGTCGACGAATACTCGTAGCTTCCTTGGGATCTTCAGGAAGTATATCATGAACTACGAAGTCAATGAAGGAAGCTCTCCAATCTTCACTGATAACATTCGCTTCAGTAAGTTTAATGAACTCAATATTACGATTGTTTTTTATGTAGAACAATTCCCGATTAGAGACAACCACCACCTGCTGTCTTTTAATAGGGATGGCTAAGACTGCTGCAAGATTAGCCAAAGCATCTGCTTCAGTATTGCAAGTTCGACGGATATATTCGATGAAGAAGGCTTTGAATGATGTAGCCATGTTGATTGCCGCTTCATAGTAAGGCACTAGATCTTGATGGCGAACTTCATAGGTTCCTCTAACCTGGTTAACAACCAGCTTGGAGTCACCATAAACTTCAAGATATTCGACGTCCAGTTGTTTAGCTAACTGAAGACCAATGCGTAGAGCATTATATTCTGCTATGTTGTTGGAGCAAGGTTCATCTAAGGAGTAGGCTCTTTGAATAGTTGACTCGTCTGGAGAAACAAGGACAACTCCAACTCCTGCGACAATGGCACAATTGGGTCCAATCTTGGATGCACCGTCAAAGAATAGAAGCCAAGTAGGAAATTCTTCGGAGATTATATTTGATTCCAATGTCTCGTCTGGAATTTCATCATAAAGTTTGGATATCTCTGGTACAGGATGAGCTGCTAAGAAATTCGCCAGTTCTTGACCTTTAACAGACTTTTGTGGAACATATCCATGTCATATTGGGCTAGCAGAATGGCCCATGTAGCCAGCTGAGAATTGAGTGTGCTAGGCTTCTTCATCAGTACCCGAAGAGGATTAACTCGGGATATGACATGAATAGTTTGGCCAATGATGTAATACCGAGTCTTTTGAACAGCGAACATAAGAGCTAGGCATTCTTTTTCGACCGGGCTATAACGGTGTTCGGCACCAGTCATAGTATGACTGAGATAATAGATGGCCTGTTCATGACCTTCTTTGTTATTTTGGGCAAGTAAAGCACTCAATGAATGATCCATAGCACGGACATACATTAAGAATGGTATGCTTGAGATCAGTGGCACCAAGACTGGTGGGTTCATAAGATATCATTTTATGTCGTCAAATGCTCGTTGACATTCTTCAGTCCAAATGAAAGATACACCCTTCTTCATTAGCTGAGTAAATGGTCTGCAACGTCCAGACAGATTTGAAATGAGTCGCCTGATGTACGCAAGTCGACCTTGGAATCCTCGTAGCTCTTTTAGGTTACGTGGAGGACGCATCTCTTGAATGGCTTTGATCTTCTCGGGATCCACGTGTATACCTTTAGAGGTAATGACGAAGCCGAGAAATTTACCACTAGAGACACCTAAGAATGACTTGGTAGGATTCATTTTGAGTTGATTTTGGCGCATTAGATTGAAGATAGTTCTCAAGTCTTAGATGTGATCTTCTTTTAGACGACTCTTGACAGCAATATCGTCTACATAGCATTCGACAGTCTTGCGTAGATGATCTCGAAAGATGGTACTCATAGCTCGTTGGTAAGTTGCACCAGCGTTCTTGAGACCAAATGGCATCACAGTATAGCAGTAGACTCCGCGAGGGGTGCGGAAAGAAGTGTGTTTTTCATCTTCAGGATTCATTCGAATCTGATTGTATCCGGAGAATCCATCCATGAAAGATATTCGCTCGAACCCACAGGTGATGTCGATCATGACATCTGTGATAGGGAAAGGAAACTCGTCTTTTGGACAAGCTTCATTAAGATCCCGAAAGTCGATGCAAACTCGAACTTTGCCAGTTTTCTTTAAGACTGGGACAACGTTGGCTACCCAATCTGGATGTTGTTCTTTTCGAATAAAGCCACAAGCTATGAGCTTTTTGACTTCATCATAAAGAGCGTCCATCATTTCTGACTTAAATCGCCTTTGTTGTTGTTTGACTGGCTTTGTATTAGGTAAGATATGCAATTTGTGAGTAGCAACTTTGGGATCTAAACCTGGCATGTCTTCATAATTCCACGCGAAGACATCAATGTATTCTCAAATAAGAAGAATTAATTCTTGCTTATCCGCCTCTAAATGATTCTTGTTGATGAATATTGGACGAGGTGACCCGCTTTCTCCTACGTCAATTTGGAGCAATTGATCTTCGGTAGGAGGTTCTCGTTGTTCGAATCAGAGTTCCCATTGGGTATCCATTTGTTGAGCCCAAGGATCTGTTTCAGGACTTTCTTCGATATCTTCGTCATAACCTTCTGGAAGTTCGATGGAGACCATGTTAGAAGATACGATCAGCCGATGAATTTGACCAATACTGGTATCAGAATCCTATGATCTGGAATCAGAAGAGTTAGAGCGCTCCTCACTATCGGATTCGGAGACTGCTGGAGATAATACCGGAGGTAAAGCATATCCGAGACCTCTATTTGTCCTACTATAGTACATCTCTAATTTTCCTTCCGGAACAACTGTACGGATAGGATTTCGTCTACCCTTACCGTAGTTGAGGACATTCTTGAAGTCATAACCCATCTTTCGGATGATATCTTTTGATTGTTGACTATAACGACGGAGTTGGAGACGTCCCATATCGTTATTTTTGCTATCATCCGTATAGCTGAATTTTTGTTATGGTCCTTTACTAAAAAGTATCGGATTCTCACTTCTTTTTCGAGAAGGGACAACAAAGTATGAATCATCTGGGTGTTCGAGTAAGACCTCTGCTTGAAGAGACTGTACAACTCCTATTGTAAATGACTGAAAGCTATTTAACATATCCAAATAGCACTTAGCATGATAAATGACATCAATATACTGGAAAGGAGATGCTTTTTCATTGATTTGTACATTTGTATTTACAACAGGACCTTTAGCCTTAGCAGGCTTGGTCAGATTGATTACAAGAGGGGGAGAAGAAGAACATGGAGGAAGATTGGACTTGTTACGACCGAGGTCGATAACAAGCGGCTCAGAAGAGGTGAGCTCCCTTTTATCCTTGTTATGAGATAAATCAATAACAAGTGGCTCAGAAGAGGTGAGCTGCCTTTTATCCTTGTTACGACGTAGGTCGATAACAAGTGGCTCAGAAGAGGTGAGCTCCCTTTGCTTTTGACCACCATCAGTTGGTTGCTTCTGGGCTGGCAAGTGAACAGCCAGTGGTTTGGAGGATTGAGGACGAAAAACACGCCCTTTGACAGGTATGAAGAGAGTGTCATTGGGCACTGCTTCTTGTTCTTCTTCAGTGTCCAGAGCCAGTACTACCTTCATGAATTCATCCTTGTACATGCGAGCATCATTACAATATGCTTTGACACCTTTGAAAGGATAGAGATCCGCAACCGCCTTTTGAAACTCTCCATTGTCATCAACATATTTGAAATATTGATGGAGAGTTGAAGGAACAATGTTATGTTCGTGAAGGAATAGTCTTCCCAAAAGAGCATTGTAAGAACAACTATGGTTGTCTATGATGTAGAAGGTCACCTTTGTGCGGAGATTGCCTATTTGGATTTTTAGGCGAATCTTGCCCAGAGGTTCACTTCTTCCTTGGTTGAACCCCAAGATGGTGGTGATTGTGCCAGAAAGACTATGTACTGGGATCTTCAGTGCATCTAGCATTGTCTTTGGCATGATGCTGAGTGCTGACCCTGGATCTATCAGAATACGATCGACTTTCATCGAGTCAACATATCCTGTATAGTATAGAGGACGGTCATGCCTATTACCTTTCATTAGCATATCATCCTGTGTGAAGGTAATGTTTGGAATTAACTCCAGCACACTGTGACAATGGAGGCAAGAGACAGGCTCTGCTTTCGGCTTCTTCAGAAGGGTTAGACAGGTTTCTGCCTGCATGAGAGCTTCACTCAAAGTTTCTCGAGTCTCTTTGGAGAGGCACAAGAGCTCGAAGATTGACAGCCTGGCCAGTGTATTGGCTAGTTGGGCCAAAATATCAAAGTTGTATGGCTTCTCAAGTCCAGAAGGAGATGACTTCTTCAAAGGTTTGTCGAAACGGACTTGTTGTTTGCCTTTGTCGGCTGCTGTCGGCTTAGGGAGAATGGATTCTACAACCGGTGAAGACATAGCAGGGATGCCCTCAGTAGAGACAGGTTGTACTGGAGCAGACTCAGAAGAAGAAGCAGGATTTTCTTTGGTCTCAGGAAGTTTCCGTAGGTAAGCTTTCCCTGATCTTGTGCCTAGCAGGATTTTCTCGTCAACTATGGGGTCAAAAGACACCATATTGCAGATCTTTGTTTTACCCTTGGAGCGGTCTTTTAGCTTAGAAGGAGCCTTGAAGTCACAAACAAGATCCGGGTGGATCCACATAATCTTGCCATTATCAAGGGATAAGGGGACGAGACCTTTACTCCATGGAGGAGGAAGATTCTCGATCTCAAGAGTGGCCTTGGGGATAGGGATGACACCATGTTGTACCATCTGTGGAGGAAAGTTACCGAACTGTACTGAGACCATATTCGCGGTAACAGTCTTCTCATCTTGTTGAAGAGTGACAACACCAGCATTGACTAACTCCTGAATTTTACCTTTGAGCACGTAACATGCTTGAGTGGGATGACCAATGAACCTGTAATAAACACAGTATTTGGGATGATCAGTCTTACCGACCTCGTCAGGCTTCTTCGGGTCTGGGAGTTGGAGCTTATTGCTTTTGATCAAGCAATCAAATACGCTCACGGTATCATTCTTGTCAAAGGAGTACTCTACTTTTGGACGAGGTTCCCTTGGTGGAGGGGCAGAAGGAGTAGAAGCAGACATAGGTGGAGCTACGTTGATAGCCAGAGATTTTTTGTTCTTCAGATTGATGTTCAGAGTCTCTTTACTCTTGCGATTATTCTGGCGATTACCGCTACTGGCTGTCGAATGTTCATCCCGGTCGGGGTTAGACATGTGTACCCCTAGCTGCTTGAACTTATCAGCACTAACTTCAGCTGCTTTAGCATTGACAATAAAGGATGGCCAGTCTTGGAATTGAGTTGACCCCATCCATATGCTGATGATAGGCAAAAGATTAGCCTTGCAGGTATCAATAGTGACAGCGGTCGGAGTTCCAGGAGGCATCTTTAATGCTTCTCGGCGGAATCTTTTAATGAAACTCTCAGCGGTTTTATTGTGTCTTTGTTTGATCTTGTTAAGGTCCGACATAGTCATATCGTTGATTCCTTCGTAGAATCGCTCCAAGAAGATTTGTTTCAAACCAGAGAAAGAGGTGATACAACCATCGGGCAAGCTCCTGTACCAATCGTATGCAACACCGGCTAAACAGCCGACGAACATCCTGGTAAGAAGAGCGTCATTTGGCTGAAGTTAAACAATCATTACCTTAAAGTGGTTAATGAACTGACTGGAAGAAGTACTGCCATCAAACAGCGAAATTGTAGGGATTTTGTACTTTGGAGGAAATGGGACTTCCTTCCATTCAACTGGATAGGGTTGTTTGATCCCCAATCTCTGTAAGTTGTCCTTCTCTTTGATGGCCTCAAATTGAGTGTGCAAGAGTTTGACAGCTTCATTAGCATCCTCCGAAGATGAAGAAGGAGCAGGCTGAATCAGAGTGTTAGGGCATGAATAGCGTGGTAAGTACTACCCCCAGCACCTGACTGACTGGGTGTGGGTTGAATTTGTACAAGGGGTACTTGAGGAGATACTACCCCCAGACCTGCATTGACAGGCACCGACGATGCTATGATCTCAGGATTTGCAGCAGTTACAGTCGGTAGTACTGTATGTTGGGCCACGATGATAGAATGCATACTTGCAACCATTTCAGCGATGGTCTTCATCTTGTCTTCTAGTGCAACTATTCGTTGTTCTTGACTTGCTGAACTGGAAGCATCTGGGTCTTCATTGACAACATAAGCTGTCACTTCTCTAGGTATAGTAGAAGACACCGTCTGTTCAGAACTTTCACTGTATGCATCATAGTCAGAGAAAGAATCATCTCCTGAGTGAGAAAGAGGGAGATGACCAGAAGGATCTTGGAGAAGATTCCTTTGACCGATTGTGTCTCGGCTTCGGGATCTGGTATGTCGAAATACTCCTTCAGAAGATTCTTGGAGTAAATCTAAATACTGCTGGTTGGGCTTGCGAGGCTTGTCGTGCTTGGAGCACTTTTTACCCCAGTATCTCGAGAAGCCATGTTGACGGAAGCATACAGTACTTTGTCTTCATCTTCTGACATTGGTTCAGAAGTTACAAAATTCAAACGATTGAAGACAGATCGTTTTGTTCTCTGACAACAGTACTTGATGACAACCTTGTGATTACAATGGTGTCCAAGTGGCTGAACTGGAGGTGTTAAGATGTTGTCCCGCTTTTGTTTGAGGTGCTCTCGGAGATCAGAAACAATGACGGGACGAGATAAAGTCTGAGGAATATGTTCTTTGACCACATTTGGAACATGGTTCCGGTTCTTCAGATGTTTTGTCCCGTGAGTATATAGAGAAGTACTCACCTCATTATCATAGGTGTCAGGATTTTTCATCTTGGAAGTTTGCCTCTGATGCAGGTTTATCTTTGGCATTTTCTGCATGCGTTTCGTCGAAGTTGGTCTAATGAGATAAGTCCTTAGATCAGCAAATTCACCCCCAGGGGTTTCTGTCTGAGATACCAGTAATTTTCCCTGTTTTGAGCAGAATATCCTGAGAGTTGAGAAATCTTGGAATTCTGCTACCGGAGTAGGCAGAATACCTCTTTGATCAGTACATTTCCCTTTGGTAGGAAAGGAAGAATTCTTATTAGAGAGAGTTCTTGTACTGATTGATGCCGAGGTACATTCAGATTGATCTTCTAGGGTAAAAACTGGAGAAGACTGAGAAAAGACCAAAGGACCTTTTCCCTTGTTTTGTGAAGAAGGGTTAGCTAAAGAGTGTTTCCCTCTGTTGTCTTCCAAGTCGTAGAACGAAAAAGTTTGAGAAAAGACCAACGGGCCTTTTCCTTTGTTCTGAGGAGGAGGAGGAATAGTCAACAGACTACCCCCAGTGGATTGCGCTGGAGCAACAGGGTGCTTGGAAAGAGGAGCAGAGTTTTTTCTCTTGCTGTGAGAAGAAGGGAGATTAGCCAAAAGGCTACCCCTCTTAGACTGCGCTGGAACAGCTTGCGCATGGGTTGAAGTGGCAGTAGGCGCATTGGCTGGTTGCGCGTGAGAAGCTTTGACAGATGGCTTTTTGGCCACAAACACTGTAGTTTGCGCAGCAGGAGTCTTGATTTCAAAGTGCTTGAGTTGTACTCCGGTTGGTGGAGTGCTGGACTGCGCAGGAAGAGTTGCAGCCAACTGTGCCAGGGGAATAGGAGTCTTGCACTTTCCCAGAGCAGCATAGGAAGTGGTTTGTGCATTGGCAAGAGGAGCAGTATAGTGTGCATGGACAGTAGAGGCAGTAGACTGCACAACAGTTTTGGGAGCAGAGACAGCAGACTACGCAGAGGATTGCGCAGCGGATTGTGCAGAGGACTTTGGAGTCTACACTGAACAGACTTTGCTCTTGGCAGAAGTTGCAGTACGACGAGTAGTCCCGGAGTTGATCATCGCCTCGTAGGCCGTCTGGTTGACCTTTACAACCAGGATCTTCTGCGTCTTTCCGATGGACGCAACGTCACATTGAGTTGTCACTTCCTCGTCGGAGGAGAAAGTCATCCCCAAAAGAGTCGCCATTTTGTTTGCAAAAACAAAAATGTTCTTTATTTCATAAACTTTGTAAGAAGATTATAATTGAATTCTGTGAAAGTACAACTGTAGGAATCTGATCTGAAGACGATCGCTTTATCCCTTGGACGATGTGAACTTTGAAGACGGTAGCCTTTGAAGAATGCAGCAACACTTTGGCAAGAACTCCTGATCTCTGGTGATGATCTTGAATGATCTGATCTTCATAATGAAGGACTTGAAACTCTATTTATAGAGTTTTGGAAAATAACTAATTAGTAGTTATTTCTGGATTGCGCAGACTGGATTGCCCAGACATTGGACTGCGCAAGCAGCAAACTGCGCTGGCAGTTACTCAATTGTGGCTCCACTGTATTAGACGCGTGGCATTATTTGATTGAAATGCGTATGGTCATTTACAGACGATTGCCACGTGGTGAGCAATTGATGGCATGTAGGCCACGTGTAAATTGTTAGTTATCTTGATGGATTGCGCCGTCTGAACTGTGTTAGTTTCAGACTGCGCCGGGATCGAACTGTGCTGAAGAGGATCTGGTAGACTACACTGGGAGTTAACAGCTGGACCGCGCTAGACAGCTGTCATGGCGGCATGGCACAAAAAACGAATAGTTTCCTCGTTCTTCTGGTTGTTAGTTGTCAAAAGATCTGATTTTGCGTCAGGTAATGATGACGTTGCCACGTCAGCTAGCGCGCTCGGATGAGTGCGCAGTTCAGCTTGCGCAGTTGAGTTGTTGCGCAGTCTATCTCCTGCGCAGTTGATTTGAAGGATACTTCATTTGATTTTCATTACTTTTTTGATGGGTGCAACTTAATTTTTAGGACCTACAGCCGCAGGCCATCTATGCGGCTCAACATACATTCTATTATAAATAGTAGGGTGCCACACCCCTACAAAAGGCTGGTAACCTTCAAGAAGGCAATTTCTTCAAGATCTAAAGACTGCGTCAGATAGTCTACGGAGTAAGGCAGAGTTGATAGCACTTTTCCGAGCCTCCACCGTCACCCCTCATAATCAAAACTAAACAATTATACTAAGATTGTTTCCTAGGATTTCTTTCTCGACTTTTCTTTGTACAAGCGAGTTTGCAATCAATTTCAGTGCTCTGTAATACATGTCTTTGATTTTTTATGGCAAATACCTAGTCCTATGTATTTTGGTATTGGGTGTTACATATCTTTGTGGTGTTCCATATAGGTCCTAAAACTATTGTTTCAGTTACTTACTGTACCGAACAATCCTACATTTAGGACTATAGTTTAGGATCTCATCTACATGCTTGATCACCCTCATTGATTTCTATAACATCTACTTTTCAGAAATGAGGGTAATTTTGAACTTTTATAATCATAATTATTTATTAATGGTATTTAAAACATGTTATGACTTTTGGTGATTGTTAATCAATTTAAAACTATTTAAATCATTGACTTATGATTTTGATGTTTTGCTAGTGTAACACTAGAGACCGCATGACCTGGAGACTAACTATGACCAAGCAGGCCTAACCATGTGATTAGGGTGACTAATTATAACTTTTTAGCCTAAGGATATTTTGGTCATTTTTGACTTATTAATGAAAATAAATTTTGATTAATTAATATTGTACTAATTGAATTGTTAGAGACTAACCTAGAAGTTACCCTAATCTAGATATTAGTCATGAGCCTAGATATTATATTAGAATCATCCATCATGACTGTTGGCCCAATGATTGTATCATGTTTTGGAATATGGTTAATATGTTAAGTTTAACACTTCATTATCACTAATCTTCATACTATCGCTATAGCATTTCTACTTACACTTATACCTTTGGTGATATGTGCCTATTGGTTTACATATTAGTAATATGAGCTTATCTATCTTAAATTTAATCGGGTTGCCAAAATCAAAACTATGTTTTTGATTGTGGTCATTCAATTAAGTTTAATTATTATGATATCACTAACATTTATGCTATCACCTTAGCACTTATACTTAAACTCAACATTGTCCTAATGTGCATTAAACTCATCATACTTGCTACTATGTATATTGCTTTCTTCATCTAACATGTACATGCAGAAAAATAATAAGCAAGATCAATGTGGACATATGTAATGAAGAAATCATGGTGGACCAAAGACGGCGGATCCCACAAGATTTCTCTGAACCACCCGACGACATCTCCGGAGCCCCCGAAAGGTATTCAGTTTTCACAAACTGGATATCTTTGGACAGCTGCCGTCAAGGGAGAAAGCCAACATCTATCAAGGAAAGAAGCCATGCCATGCCATCATCATTTCAAGACTCTGAAGAAGCCTGCACCTGCTACATTATTTCTGGAGTCTGTAATGAGTCTTAGGAATAATTGTAAACACAAGAAATGGATAGTAAAATCGAAAGCTAGGGTAGAAATTGGCCCAGGATCATTTTCGGATGAAAACCGGCATACCGACAGTATACCGGTCCATACCGACGGTATACCGATTTTGTTCACAGAAAGTTTCTGTCAACAAAATTGGCATACCGACGGCATACCGGTTCATACCGACGGTATATCGGTTTAGTAACGTTGAAATTCCAACGGTCGAAAATCCAAGCAATTAATGATCCCAACGGCTATATTTCAAGCCGTTGCATTCCAGACCGGTATACCGACGGTATGCCGGTTCCTACCGACGGTATGCCAGTTCGCGGACTGAAAAGTTGCCTTGAGCTCTTTTCAATGCTTTGGTTGTAAATAGCCTTGAACCCCTTCATTCAAGGTTGATGCTTTGAGCCTAAAAATTTCTAAACCACCAAAGCCTATCCACGAACAACTCTACAAAGCTTTCATTTGCCATCCACGAATTGTATTAGAGTTATTGAGTTGAAAAGTAAGATCTTCATCTTATTGTATAAGGAGATCAAAACCTATTGTGAAAGGTTGAAGTTGGAGAGTCTTCGTATCCAAACTCTCGGTTGAAGTTGGAGAGTCTTCGTATCCAAACTATCGGTTGAAGTCGGAGAGGCCTTCGGATTAAAGCTCTCGTGTAAGAAGTTGACAAGTTCTTTGGAACCAAACTCGTGTGTAACTATTTACTCAAATAGTAGATTAAAGCCGGAGAGAGTTCCGGGACTGGAGTGCCGCTTGGGAGGATACCAGGATATATCGTGTGTCGGTATTGTTATTGCTTCTTCTCTTGCACTTATATTTTTAAATTGCCCATTAGCTTGTGCTAAGTGCTTGATTAGTTAGCTTGACCCTATTCACCCCCCCTCAAGGGTTCCTACACATGACAAGGTTACTAATATCTAGATATTATTTTAGTAGGATATTTCCCTTAAGATATTTGCAGAAAGAAAGTCTTAGGAGTAAATTGGACCAATGAATGGACTTGAATTTATGTGGAGAAGCCTTAGCCACCCATCTACATCTAAACCTAACCCTAATTTCTATTGCGGCAGCCACAACATAGTATCCCCCTCCTATAAGTATCACATTTAATAGCCCTTGCCCCTTTTTAACACCTACAAAGAACCCTAATTTGTTCTTCCCTAAATTCCTCCCCCTTTATCCAAATTGATCCCAAATTGAGGCTACTCTCTTGCATAGAGATTCACAACAGTAGAGGAGGCTGGTGGATACTTGCTAGCAAGGTTTGAGGATATTTGAACCATAGCAAATCGAGGAAGACATCAATTCTAGGCTCTTTACATTGAGATTCCAACTCTCAATAGGTAAACCCCTTTAAACCCATTAAAATCCAAATTTTTCTTCATAGATGCATACATCTAGGTACCATACCCCTGTAGACCAAGTTTGGTAGGATCTCGTGTCCATTTAGTATGCGTATCGGACACATACCAGTATTTTTAAATAAGTATTTGGTAAAATGCCACATAAGAATTTATTTTAGTAATTTTCAAAACTAATTACAAGGGTTTGTAGCTAATTAGGTGTAGATTATATATCATTATGACTGAGTCAATTTTAGAGTGTTTTTTGTGTCCAAAATGGACACAAGGGTGCTGCACAACACAGCGTGTGGCTCCGATGCTGCTCGAGTGTCCTAGTGGACACGACACGGCACCATCTGCCATGAAACTTCATAGACATATGGGGGTACCCACTGACATCATGTCCATGAAGTTTCATGTGTCCTCGATCAGTGTGCGTAAAAAAATCCCGTGCGCACTGATTTTGCATGTCACTGTGCACACGTGAAAATGTGCCGTGATACGCACTTCGTGCATGGACACGTGGACACTTGGACACATAACAGGGTATTAGACATGACCACCTAGACCTAGGCTACCTATACACTTGACCACGAGACCTCTAGTTGATTGTATCGTGTCCTAGTGGACACGATATGTCAGCACGAGGCTGTGCTTAGCACAGCCTCTGATTCTTTGTTGTTGACTGTTTGGACACCTCGTGTCCTATTGTATTGAAATGAGACAACTTATGTGACACAAATACATGTGCATGAAACATTACCACACACTAATTTGGCTTTTGTATGGATTTTTGAATATGAATTTAGGTTGTTTGTGTCGGGTTTTCAGAAACTTGGATACTGAGCATGTAACTTAGGTTTTCTGATTTTTATTAAATCTTTTAGTGTGTGTATATATATATATATATGTAAATATGAATGCAGATATGTATGTAGATGATAATGTAATGCATATGAACTGAAATGAGAAAACTGAGATTAGGTTTTGATGTATTGATGTGGTTTTCAATTAGTACAACCTATATAAATATTTCACTGTTTTCGTTTGACCCTAACAGTTTTGAGTTTAATTAGGATTTTGATTTCTTGAGATATTGAATGGGATTGATTCACATAGGATAACTGAGTTTGAAAACTGAGATTTGTTTTGTACTTAAAACTGAGAATAACTTGGTATGTGTAAACTGAGTTCATTGATAACGAAAACTGAGATTATGGTTTCGTTGAAACCTGAGATTACACTCATCCTCATACTCTCTTTCTCTCTCTCTCTCTCTCTCTCTCACTCATCCTCATACTCTCTTTTTCTCTCTCTCTCTCTCTCTCTCTCTCTCTCTCTCTATCTATCTATCTATCTATATATATATATATATATATATATATATATATATATATATATATATATATATATACTACAAGAAAAAACTACTTTTACAACGTTACAAAAACATCGTAAAAGATCTTTTACAATGTTTAATAGAAGGTTGTTATATCCAGGGTTGTAAAAGGGGGGACATCTTCCACAATGTTTGTTTGAACATTGTAAAAATATTGTAGATATTCTTACCACAATAATTTATAAACATTGATAAAATTTATAAAATCTAGCAAAAAAGTTTCCACGACATTTAGCCAGTATTATAAAAGTATTTTTTAAAACATATTACAAGTGTTGTAAATATAATTTCAACAACGTACTCAAACTGTGGTAAGAACTATATATACCACATTCAGTAAACATTGTACATAGATATTCTACAACAGTGAAAAAACATTGTAAAAAAGTTTATACAACTTTTAACAAATGTTGTATCTTTAATTTAATCATGTTTGCCAAACATTGTAATATGTATTTATATGTTTTAATTATAACATCAAAAATGATTTAAAAGTATTGTAAATAAATTTTACGTTGTTTAGAAAAGTTTTTATAATGTTTGCTTACAACAGTTTTGAAACGTTGTTGTTTATGTTTCCATTTTAAAAAAAATAAAATTTATAGATAAAAATATTGATTTCAATTATAATAAAAATACAAATATAAATACAAATACAAATTCAAGTTCAAATTCAAATTCAAATACAAATATTTTAAAAATAAAATTTTGAACCACAAACTTGCATTCAACTATCAGTTAAACCATAAGCAACGTATCATGTTTAATAACATTTCAACCATTCCATATAACATTCTAAGAGGTAAACCAGTATTGAATCATATCATTTCATCATATAATATTTGAGTAACAAGTTAGTAAAGCACATAATTTCTACAAGAAGTAATATACACTTTAATAACCAGTATTTGAATCATTTACCACAGACCATCCAATATTTCAAATTTATTTATTTGACAGGCTCTCTTGAGGAAGTTTATATGTTGCTAGAGGGAGCAAGACAAGGCTCTTTTGAGGAAGTGAGAATATGTAGCCAGACCTCATATTGAGAAAAAATTCCACTAATTCTGAAAAAGTAAGGAAAGAGAGAAGTAAGTCACTTCATTTGTTGGGCACAAAACAAAGAGTATATGCAACACAAAATCTTAATCAGGTATTTATATTTGAAGCTTGTATATATGGAAGTTCTTAAAGAAGTTAATGAAGATGAATTTTCTTAGTACCTGAATTCCAACATGTATTTGAGGTTAAGTCAAGAGTTCCAGTATTGAGACCCTGGACTACGAGATATAAGTACAAAGATAAATAAGTAGGTTTTTGAAATAAAAATGCAAGTTTGGATATTTAATTTCAGATGAAAAGAGAAGTTTGTATGCTTCCTATTTTAAGGTAGAAAAAGTAAATAAGCTGGTCACAAGCGAACATTCTCCAAGCTACATTTATAAGATAAAGCAGGAAAACTCAGAAAAAAAATCATGGAGCTGAAACACACTAATATATATAAACAAGTAATACATAAGTAAGAGAATCACATACTAATCTACTTCTAAGTTTTTATTATTTTGGCATTCCTCCTAGAAACCGCCTAAGTTGTCGAAACCGTCAATATTTATGCTCATAAAAATGGTCAGAAACATCTTCAGAGTTGTTCCAAAGTAACAAATTTTGTTCCACTTAAGCATCCGATGAAGCCTATCCTGAGTATTCATGTTCTATCTTGAGTATTCATGTTCTATAACAAGTGGCCTATCCTGAGTATTCATGTTCTATCCTGAGTATTTATGTTCTCTACGCTCCTAAGGAAAAAAAAGAATGGAAAGCCAGACTAGTAAGTCAAAAAACTGCACCAAAAACAAGTTGTCGACAATCTAAGCTTAGGGTGTGTTATGTATGTGAGGACTTGATCATCTTCGTTCCAAGCTAAGACTCGGTTTCAGCCTGAGCAATGGTTGGTTATCCATTGCCTTGGCTAAGTCCGCAGGATAATCCTTTGAAGAGTCTTTCACTTGATATAGTGCCTTAGCATTGATGCTGGCAATGAAAAATAGAAATATAATGAGATTAATGAACGACATTTACCCAACTAGAGTAACCTACTGACTAGAGTAACCTTATCGATCATTTCTCTTCTCAAGGAACCGATGGAGAGATGCTTTCCTCACCATGGGAAGATCTGTTATCAAATAAACACAGCAAAAATTAGTACTTAGAAGGCATATGTAGACACAACAAAAATTAGTCCTTGCTGCATCCTCCTGCTTGCGCACATCGCCCTCAAGCAAGATTAATGTATTATCCAAGTATTAGGCTAACCAGATACAAATTAGAGAATTATAATAGGATGCATCATACCTGAAAAATCTATATATACCAAATGTAACCAGCTACAAATTATAGAATTATAACGAGAATGATCTTTCCAGTCTTAAAATCTGTAGATATCAAATGTTTGAAAACAACAAACTCACATGCAAAAGATGATGGGACATTCATACCTGGACTCTTAATCTTTTGCTCTTTATGGGAGACAGATGACACTTATTGAGTGCCTGAGGAAAATACAACCTAGAGTTTCAACAGTTCGTGCAAATGATGAAGAGGTCTGTGAGCTCGAACTGGGAGAGGGCAGTTCACCTTCCAGTTCGAACAAAAGTTGAAGTACTAACACGTCTACAACAATCCTGATCTGCTTCGCTGAATTTTACCATGTCCAATTATGTAAACAACTAATCAGATGCTCTCAAATTATGTTTTCCAACATATAACAAATTTGTCTACCAATTTGTCTACATACATACATATATACACATATAGAGAGAGAGAGAGACACTTAGGAATCTTAATGTAGCTACTACAAAGTTGTTTCTCCTCCAAAACCAATGGCATACTACAGCACTATGATACACTTTTCTATGTTTCAAACCATATGTTGCTTCTCTTCTCTCCTAGTTCTGCAGCTATTTTTCAGCTCAATAATCAAAATTCTGGTTTCTCACCATTTCAATAGACCCTACAACCCTTAAGAGACTTTTACTACTATAGATTTACAGAAAATTCCAATCAACCCTCTTGGAAGGCAATCCATTAACTGCCATTTATGTGGCTCTGCCACCTAGTACATGAAAATGAAGACAATTACTTGCAACTTACATACTCTCAAATCAGCAATCACAATGTTCAACCAAAAGGTCAACTCTAACTAGCCCTTTGACTCCTTTCATAATTTTTACCTAAGGAAACTGTCTTATTTCCTGGACATTTTACAAAACAACATTGCAAAGGGGCTAGTAGAAAAATCCAAACTTTCTAATGATACATAGGAGCCCATTGAGAGTACAAGGTTAATAAAATAGTTGCAAGTTTAATACATGATATGGTGCTACAAGTTTGGAATCTACTGATTTTCTTCTAAGACTGACATTTAAAAACTATTTAGTCAAAAGATGAAACGTTAAGGCAACAAATAATCAGAACATATTATTTATTAATATAAAAAGGGTTAAGTGAATCATTAAGATAAATGATAAAAGTCCCTAATAATGGGAGAAAGAAAGTAGTAAAAACGAAAGGTCTTAAAAACATAAATGGATATACTATAAAAGATAGTATTAAAAATCTACTCAAACAAGGAAGCTCATGATCCTTATAGTTAATAAGTGGCACATGCCTCTTAGAGTGAACCAAGAAGATGTAGCATCACCTCTGTAAATGTGTAATCGCTGAAAGTTATCATACCTAACTAGTAATAAGGTTTAGCTTCAAATTCAATTCCCAGAGGTACAGAAGTGACAATATAGAGATGGGGGTGGTTGGGGAAGGACCTAAAGAATGTTGATTCTGCCTCTGTTGCAACAGCCTTGGCCAAATATGACTTTCCAGTTCCAGGTGGGCTATACAAAAGAAACGCCAAAAATGGTCTTCGCTTGCCTACACGAAACCAAAAACAATGAGGAAATACCTGAGCAGCCAGTAAATTTACTTGTCAAATATTTGAACAAAAACATAAAGGTGCAATCATGAAGTTCGTACATTTGATAGAAGTTCACTTCGGAGGAAGGATAACATAACATTCAAAAGTGTAAATCTAAATGCTGGTTTTCACATATATATTTTTCACTTGTTTCTGAATTACCAGAACCCAGAACTACAACAATCGAGATGTTGCTTATCAGAACATATGGCGCCTTCCTTCTTTAACTTTCCCATAAAAGTCAAGCCGGTTTACTTCCAATTCAGATACGACTAATATGCAAAAGGTAGCAAAGTTTTCCATCTTGAACAAGTCAACAAGATAAATTTCATTCTAACACGGATAATTTGAAATAAGCTGACATGACTAAAAGGAAGCAAAAGAAGGGAACAAACACTAGCTATGCATTCAGAAAGCCTGGTACATCCATAAAGGGTGGCACATCCCTCCACCTCTTCTCCTTCGTTATCTATAATCTACCATCAAACCCCAACCAAAGTTTGTTTTACATGAACTTGCTGTCATCTCTCCTCAAGTTGGTGGTCATAAGGTCCATGTCACTGTTACTAGCAACAGAATCATAGACTGATAGACACCATAGTCCTTAAAGACCTTCATCATGAAGCCGCATCAAGGCCTACCAAATCAAGTTCATATCCACCATATGCCAAAATATCCCCTCCAAAGCTCAACATCCTATTTGACCAGATTGGCAGAATACCACAGCACCGACATGCAAAGGTCGCACCCCCCCTAATGTTCAGCAATGTGATAACAAATAACAACTTGGCAGTCACAATAGACTACTTAAACGTATAGAATGCTCCTGTCAAATTTCCATGCTTGAGCTCTCTGAGTGTAAGATGGACATTTCTAGATCTATTCATGTAGTAAAATATTCTGTATATGGCAGTCTCCGTCGGTCACACGATTAGGATACCCGTCAGACAACAATAATTGAGGTTAAAGCTTTGGGATAAGTTGAACTTAGACGCACAAAACACTAAAATACAAAAGCAAATTTTCATGCCCTTTAATAAAGATTTTTTTTATAGGAAGACTAAAAAATCATCAAGAAATCCTCTAACGAGGACTCAAATATCTTTGTTAGCAGTATTGATAAAAGAATTGATCAAAGTTATCAGATAAATCAAAAGGCCTCACAAACACGTCTTAAAGCCTCAGATTCAAGCATCTCTCTTTCACCAGTCCTAAAAAAATTAGCCAGTACAACAGATACAAGCACAGGCGATTGATTAGCTTCAGGGTTAGTTGCAGGAGAGACATAAGGAGTAGGAACATGAGTAGTCAGGACCTGAATCTTCTGTAGGGAGAAAAACAGACATGAAGTTATCCAAGATCAAAATGCTCTATTAAATGTTTGAAAATAACAAAAAAAATAACAAATAAGTACCGACTTCTATGTTCATGTGGCAAAATATGTTTTGCTAACAACTTATTCATCTTGAACATGTCAGTAGAATATGTCTCAAAGACCAGACGCAGTTCATCATTGCATATTATCTCCCTCTTGTTAGCAGGATATTGGAGATTATTTTTTCTAATGTGAGACTATTAGCTGCTTCACAATCTGAAGTAAAAAAAGGGCATATAACGAGAGCAAATATATGATATGTTTGCTTCACCAGCAACATGATATTATAGTTCCATTAAAAATGAGAAGTACTAAGGGAGGACACCACGAGAATGCCGGAGATACAAGTAGGACCTGGTAATAGGCAAATATCGTACTTAAAACATCAAAATACAAGTGCAATCAACTTGTTTAATGTAGATACTTTCTTTGAGAACATTCAATACAATATAGTATAGAAAAAATTCAAGAAATAAAGCCAATATTGTCAAGAATTACAAGAAAATATGTGTGTAATGATACTCATGTATAGAGCTTAACAAATGTACTTGAGCATAAATATAAATAAGAAATTTGTGCTTCTTTGCTTAACAAAGGAGATTTAACCCTTGGTGACTATAGGTGTATGTATAAATGGGTTATAGTAAGTGGAAGTTAGAACTCTTGGTAGACAACAAAACTGTATATGGTAAATATGTAAATGGTTTGTATCCTTTGAAAATTTGTAATTATATCTAAACCAGGTGTTTGGATTCATGATTTACAAAGCAATATGCTCCTGCTAGGCCTCCCCAGGAATTTTTAGTTAATCCTCCATCAGTAGTGATATTGATATAATAATGAGATGTTTAGTTCAACAAAATTTGTATGCTAAATCTTCTTCTTTATTTTCTCCTCTCAATTATTCTAGATTGGATTAACTAGACAAGTAACCAGTGCATTAATCCAATTGAACCAGACGCTAATTACGTATAATTTCAGGTGGCTACCTAATTGTGATAAGCTGGATACAAAGTTCAATCACTCATGTTTCAATTAATCAGTAATCGTTCTTGGATCGAGCAGATATTGGAATTACTTAACTAACATTACTCTTCCTCACTTCTCCTATTTTTCTCTCTTATTTCTCGAATAGTTATTCTCCTCTTTGCGTATATATATACACATATATACCTTAAGTGTAACTTGTACATAGACCATAAGCATATATTCTATAGCTTTAAATGTTGCTTGTGACGACCCTTGGACAAAGACATGTAGTTATTCATATCAATGATGCAATCTCAGCGAACCAGAGAGCATATCAGTAAACTCTCCCCTCTTCCACACAAGCATTCTCCTAAATTGATAGTTGTCTTGAAGGAAAATGGTGCTCCAAGAGCCTATTGTTAACCCAATCTCATGAAATATGCTTCCAAGGTATCGATTGAAGTATCGATGCATCTTCAAACCACCAATCACATGTATATACAAATACAAGCATCTTGACCTTTACCCATGCCACTTAAATTTATCGTTGTCAGATCAAGCACATAGATATCATCAGTAGAGTGTCAGGCATGGCCTATGACACCATAGCAAATTGCATTACACATCATTATGGTTTGTAAAACGACCAACATATACTATCTTATCGCCTGGAATACAACCATAGTTCCAACAGTTGCGACAACATAGGCAGCCCTAGGCAATGGTGGATTCTTAGCCAGATGTATCATGCCAGAGAGAACTCGTATTATTGTATTCTGGTAAACTAATTATGATTCCAAACATAAATTCAGTATGAGTTTTCTCATTCCCACGACATTGAAGACTTCACTAAAAGCACAAGAAGGATAGAAAGTGGAAAAGGCTAGTGAAGCATGGACACCCCAAAAATCATTGTTGTTCCAGTGTCATGTCGAACACAACAAATACAACTAATAATACTACGATACGCCAAAATCAATGCCGTGTCCTGGTACACATAACATGGTTGTTGTTCCAGTGTCCTACCACAAAGCATACTGTAATGAGGGTAAGATGCTACTTTTACTCCTCTCCCCTGTTCTAATCACACTGATAACAAAAATCACCATAAAAGCACCAACTTTTCAAAATTTTATCACGTCCTGTGTCATTTTGTTGGTGACCATGCATAACATACTTCGTATAATCTCGATCAACCTCTAAATTCCAAAAAAACTAAGTAGAATCGAGCAAATGCTGGTGAAGGGAGATAGTAGCTTTACTCTACACTCTCCAACCCCGTTTTCGATCGCGTCGCCCCTAACTATGATTACCAAAAACAATACAGAAGAATTCGACAAAAATGGGGAGATATAGGTCGTACCTGAACCACTTCTTGCTCTCATCATCATAAGAATGCACCAAATTGGCTCACTGCCGCTAGCCCTAGAATGCCAATAAACAAATAAAACTTACTTCTTTTTTGTCAAATGAAGAAGAAGAAGAGATGAGAGTTACTGATTCCAGATGTGCCGCCCTCGATGGCAATAGCTCTGTCCAAGAGGATGAGGCGGTGACTGCGGGTCTTGGTGGCGGCCACTGCGTTAAGCATGTGACCGCAACGCGGGCCCGGGGAGTCTACGACGTTGTCCCAGCTTGCACCAATCGACCGATAGTTCAGCACCAGGATGAGCCAGGGCTTCGACCCTATATTCTCTCACTATCTATACGAGACCCGGTGCGCCGCCACAAAGAATTTTGGAGGAGGAGGGAGAGAGACTTTTCGTAGATTATGGAGGAGGACAGAGGAGTTTTCGTAGAGATGGTGAAGGGAAAATTTTGCGGCGCGCGGTTTAATTAGGTTTTTCAGGGAAAAGGGAAATTTTTTGTATGCTAATATATTCTCTCTTTAAACAATTTTTAGGGGCTCTTTTGACAGACAAAAAAATTATGCTGTAAATATACTACTATGGCAAAACAAATATGATGTTAGACAACGGTTATAGTCCGTCAAAAATGAAACGACATCTTTAATCCGTCGTTGTTGGACAACTCTAAGTGTCCCAAATCGTCCATTTTGGTGTAAAGAAGGAGAATCGTTGACCTAGATAACCAAGGAGGAGAGGAGGAGAGCAGCCCTTTGACACCGAGAAGGAGAGGAGGAGAACGACAGTAAACCGATGGAAGGAGAGGAGAAATTTTAAAGAGGGTGGGGAAAAATATTTTAGAGTGGGCGGGGGCTTTCGTTCCTTCTATTAGTTAGGAGTAGAAAAAGTTTAGAAGGGGAAAAATATTTTAGAAGGGGAGAAAATATTTAGAGAGAAAAAAGTGGCGCACAACAGAAAAAATTATACCTACTTTCTATTTCTGCTGACCAAGTCCAACAAATATTTATACTTATTAAATTATTATTATTTTATTAAATTTATTTAGTATAAAAATATTTTATTATTAGTGACGGAAAAAAGGAGTACCAAATATATATCTCAAAGCAACTAAAATATTTAGTGCATTTTTATTTAATGATCAAAAATTATAAATAATTTCTCATAAATTTGGAATCACTATAAACCCTAAATAAAGTAAAGAAATGAAGGCATGAGTAACCTCTAATCGAGACAGAGAACAGAAAAAGAAGAAAACGTGAGAGAGAATACAGACTAGTTGTATTCGGTTTCTAGATTCGGGTTCGGATTAGAATTAATACATACATGATCGTTCTCTATATTAAATACGGCTTAGAATGGTTAAAAATGTATTTTTCAAATAGTATATGTATTTCACTTATTAATACATAAAAATGTAAAAAATAACTATTGTATATATTTTCTTCTTATGTAGTTGTTGAAAAAAATTTTAAAATAACATGAAAATATAATAATATGTTCAACATTAAAATTATTTTTAAACTAACTGCATCGTATTATCTAATTAAACACGTAACAAAGATTCAAAAAATATATTTATAATAAATCATAATTAGAACATATTTAAATTATATTTAGAATATTATAATACAAATTAAATCTTTATCTATTTTATAAAATAATATCATAGATTATTTTATACGTGCAATGTACCTAAACTAGATTAGTGTGAGTCTTTTTTTATATTTAGGTAAGTTATTATTTTGCAAGACGAAAAGAGATCATATCTGACAAAATTACAGTATGATCTTTTTTCTACCTTTCAGCTCTTACTGGAGTTTATACAGAATATCACATGAAGAACAATGATAGCCTTTACTAACATAATGTATGTGTACTCATATGTTTTAGTTGCTTCAAAGCCAACTATCATCAATAGGTTTTAATTGTATCAGAGGGAAAGATGCTGGATTTGCAACTGTCATTTGTTGAAATTACAAGAGGTAGCTACCAATATCGAACTTTAAATTTTGAGTCATGAGACAAACTCTAATACCATGTTTGGTATGCGGTATTTTTTTATTCCCGGGAAAATTTAGGGTGGAAATCTATTACCATGTTTGTTTGGACTATGAAAAATTTATTCCCGGGGTTAAAAATACTCGGGTAAATAGTTTACCCATAAAACATGGGAATCCTATCCCTTAAGAATAGGTGGGTATTTTTCTTTTGCCCGGGCCAAAAAAATTTGTTTGAACGTTTTTTCGACCTTTTTTGATCATTTTTTCGTTTTTTGCCCCTTTTCTGCCCTTTTTGTTGTTTTTGTCGTTTTTGTCGCTTTTTGGTCATTTTTGTCAGTTTTTATCAAAAAAATTGCTTTTTGTAATTTTTAGTCCTTTTGACGTTTTTTTGATATCTTTGGTCGTTTTTTTCTCTTTTTGTCACTATTTCGTTGCTTTTTACCGGTTTTTGTCGTTTTTGGCTTTTTTTTGTCGTTTTTAGTAGTTTTCTGTTTCTTTTTTGTTATTTTTTTCTTTTTTTTGGTCGTTTGTTATCTTTTTTTTGGTTATCTTTTGTCGTTTTTATCCTTTTTCTCTTTTACCGATTTTTGTCCTTTTTGTCATTTTTGTTGTTTTTTGTCTTTTTTGTCGTTTTTTATTGTATTGATCATTTTTTGTATATTTTTATTGATTTTGTCACTTTTTTGTCTTTTTAAGTCGTTTTTGTCATTTTTTGTCGTTTTGTTGCTTTTTGTCATTTTTGTCTCTCTTTTTTTGTTTGTCGTTTTTTCGTCTCATTTTATCTTCTTTTGTCGTTTTTTACTAGTCTTTTGTCGTTTTTTGTTGTCTTTTGTCATTTTTGTTGTTATTTTTTGACATTTTTGTCATTTTTTTGTTGTTTTTTGTCATTTTTTGTTTTTTTGTCATTTTTGTCGTTTTTTGTAAAATAATTGTCATTTTTATCGTTTTTTGTTTTCTTTTGTTCTTTTTGTGGTTTTTTTCATTTTTCTATATTTTTTTGTTTTTGTTATTTTTTGGTCTTTTATCGTTTTTGTTGTTTTCTGTCATTTTTGTCGCTTTCGTTATTTTTTTTGTCTTTTTATCATTTTTTTTGGTTCTTTTTTTATTTTTGTCGTTTTAGTCCTTTTTTGGCCTTTTTGTCTTTTTCTTTTTTTATATTTTGGTCGGGTTTTTTTCGTTTTTAATCGTTTTTTTTTTCTTTTTTTCCCCTTTCCTTTTTTGATGTTTTTTGTTTTTTTTTTTCTTCATTTTTTTTTTTTCATTTTTAAGTTTTTTTTATCATTTTTTTTTGGGAATTTTTATATAGTCACCAAACCCAAATATGGGAATGTAATTTTCCAGAAAATTTAATTCCTTGGAATTTGATTCCCGGGAATATAGAATTCCCGGCTATATAGTGTTCCGCATACCAAACGCCCCCTAAAAGTTGTGCCCTCAAGGCTTAATGCTCATACAAATTTTTTTTATGGACAACAATAAATAATATTATCAACACAAATTTTAAGAAAAAATAATAAACAAATATAATATCCAAAATAATATATTTTATAATGAAATACTAATAAAATTGAAGATATTCCAAGCAAAAAAATTGATGTTCTAAACAATAAATAACTAATGATGTTTCAAATAATTCTTATGAAAATAATAAAAAAATAAAAATTGTAACTTGTTTCTATTGTTCAATTAAATCCAACAGGACAGCGAGAGAGAGAGTGAGAGTGAGAGGATGTTGACAACGACGGAAGGAAAAAAAAGGGGATTGGAAGTGACTAAAGGGTATAAGAAGATTTGTAGCATCATAATGTTAGATCAGCAACAGAAGGGGAGATGATTTAATTTTGACAACACTAATTTTTTCTTCATTCTGACTAACTGATTTGTCTTTTGATAATATAATATATGACATTTAGATATTCTAAAATTTTGGGCCTGAGGCACCCGCTCCGGCTACGGTAACTACCATATTTCAAAATTTTGAGTTATTTTCAAACAAATTTCTAAACAAATTCATAATATTATTTAGTTGATGCACTTATAAGATCATAAAGGGAACCCAAAAAGTAAATTGAGCAAACTGATAGAACTGAAATCTCCAATCCTTGTATACACTTTATGGGGAGTAGGATATTTGTATAGTAAGTTATACATATGCCAATATCAAAACATAATTCTTGAACCAACATGAGAAAATCAAGATTGGGACCAACAAGAATAATATGAAAACATTAAACAATTATCAAAGTTAATTGAACAAAAAAGACTAACAATAAAGGGTGTAAAAGCAAAGTAAGTTGTAAAATATGTAAATAAAAAAAACTTATTTATCTCGATGATTACGCTTTAAAAGTTCTAATATTTGTTAGATATTTTTAATAATTCATTAATTGAATATATGACACCCTAAGCTAAAGCAACATTTTAAATAGTAAACTAGAGGTAGAGGAGAGCTGATTTTTACAAAAAGAATATTATAACAAGCAAGAAGCGGGGGAAGGGATTGATGCAAGAGGTATATATATTAGGTCTGTCTTTCGAAGCTGTGGAAGGGATGGTTCAATATATGACAGATCCATTTAACCATTAACTGCTACCAAGTGAGGTATTGACCTAATAAGACCAACTTTTCGAATAATATTATCCTAGAAATATTTTAAAGATGTATTTACAACGTTGTCTATATATTGTAAAAATACGTATTTTACAATATTTTATAAAAGTTGTTAAATAAAACCCTTTTATAATTAATGTTTCATAAACATTGCAAAATGATATTATATATACAACGTTTACATAACGTGGTAAAATAAAATTAATTTTACAACATCAAACAAACATTGTGCAATATAAACAATGTACAACTATTGTTAAACGTTGTTGAACATGACATTTTTACAATATTTTAAATACATTGTTAAAATTAGTAACTTTGGCAACAATAAATAACCGTTGTCAAAATTAATAAATGTTACAATGTTAATAAAACGTTGTTAAAAATAATAATACACAACTTTTGTGAATGACCATTGTAGAAGCCTTAACGTTTTGAATGTAAAACGTTGTTTGCACATGTATTTTACAACGCTTTTACAATAAAGGTTGTAGAAGACCCCCATTTTTTACAACATTTTTAGGAAGTGTTGTAGATGGAACGTTGTAAAAGGGAATTTTTCTTGTAGTGATATATGTTAATATATATATATATATATATATATATATATATATATATATATATATATATATATATTTTATATATATATATATATATATATATATATATATATATATATATATATATATATATATATATATTTTTTTTTATATATATATATATATATATATATATATAATATATATATATATATATATATATATTACTTGATGTGTTGGGTTTTACTTTTGTAATATGTATAAATTGAAAATTGGTTTAACATGTTAAACTGAAAACTGAGATTTTATTTCACAATCACTCACTCACAGTCCCCTCTCTCCTTCATTTTTACCTTTCCCAGTGTATACAAAGTAAGCATGTATGATATGTAATATAGGTAATCCATGTATGTATGCATCTAGGATATGTATGTATATAGATATGTATGTATGAATGAATGGATGCAATGCATGAATGTATCAATACAAGGTATGCATGATATGTATGTAAGATAAGTATGTATACATGTATGTAATTATATATTTGTATCTATATTGTATATAGGCCTAGAGTATAATTGACCCTATAGTTGACCAATAGGCGATTTGAACTTGTGGACTTTAGTTGACTAGCCCTTTGACCTAGAATGACTTGGTATTGAACCTAATAGGCTAATTTGACCAAAGTTTGACCAAATAGTTCAAATTGACTAGAGTTGACCAAAAGTCAACATTGAGTCAATATGTGACCAATTGACCTAGCTTGACCAGAGTTTGACTTAGTTGACCAACCCTAAAGTTGACCAATAGTTGACCATTGACCAAACTGACCCTTGATAGCCTAAGTTTGACCAGTTGACCAAGATAGCCTTGTTGTTGACCAAGTTGACTAGATGTTGACTTGGGTTGACCCAGGGTTGACCAAGTTTGACTTGACCTAGATTGGCTTAGAAATCATGTAGATTGTATCGTAAACTTCATTTACCTTATTTTAAACACATTATAACCTGTACTGCTCTAGATAAGACATTGTGACTCCGGTTCAGACATCTGATATACATCAGCCATTCAGGGTATCAGACGAGTACATTCTCTGATAGTTCTTTCATTTAATTGTCAATTACTGTACTTCAGTCCTAGTAGTTTTATTTGATTCTCTATTACAAATATGATTTGATATTGCTGGATCCATTACAGACGATACTCATTTATTCATGTTTGGCCTCTATTTTTGGAACCACTACTGGCACCACCTACTGGAATCACCCTCGAATCACTTACTGGTATTATTCATGTGCTGGCTGGACTCATACTTGCTTTAGTGTCGGATTATGGATTCATTTGTACTTATGGGCGAGGAAATATTAGAGTAGACATGTGAACATTCCCAAATACTGGAACCACCTCGCTTGGAATTATACTGGAAAGATAGCCATCATACACTTGACTGAGTGTGCGATGTGCCATATTACCTATAGTCGTTTACATATCGATCTCGATATTTAAAACACACTGTTAGTATATAGTCTGGACTCACCTTGGAATCATTATTCACTGACGGGACTCATCTTATACTGGACTCATCTTATACTGGATTCATCTGGTATTAGATTTATATTGTCTGGACTCATATTGGGATTTACACTTGACTTATATTGTACTGGTTAGCCCAATGATTATATCATGTTTTTGAATATGGCTAATCAATTAAGTTTAACATAATGACATCACTAATATTCATATAATCACTATCATGTTGCTACTTAAACTTAGCATTGTCCTAATGTTTTGTATCAGTCATATTATTTTGTTTGCCTAACATGTATTTGTAGACATGTTGTAAGCATGATCAAACATAATCAAACCAGGACATGCAATGGAGAATTATTGATGGGCCAAAGATGGCGTTATACAAGAATATTTCTCTGACCTGCCTAAACGGCCTATCCGAGGCCTCGCATCAGGGGTTCCACTGCCCGGTCAATGGACAGGGGTCGAGGGGGCAGCACCCCCCGTCAGGGGTTCGGGGGCGAAGCCCCCGAAAGGTATTCATATTTCCAGATCTGTTTATCTTTGGACGACTACCGTCAAGTGATAAAGACGTCTTCAAGTCTGCTCAAATATTTGAAGAAAGGCGTCATCAAAGGGCTCTTAGTTTTCCTATTTTATCAATGTAATTTTTATATTTATTGTGTCTAGAAATACGATGTACACTGCATCATACTGGCAAATAGGCTACCCAAGAAACATTTTCAAAATATCCTTTTATTTTGAAAACAAGCCCATTTACAAAAGCCTAAACTATTTCCTAACTGTTTGACTTTTCAAAAAGTCCAAAAACTAGTTTGCAAAAACCCTAACAGAACCCTAACAGAACTCGTCCCGAATTTGGTCAGAGTTTGGTTAGTGAACGTTGCTTTTTGAACTTGGTCTTTCCATAGTTACGAATCCCAACGAGATTTTCTCATAGAGTTCTGTCCGAATTCTGTCAGAATTCTGCCTTTGGAAAAACAATAAATAAAGAACGATTTTGATCATTTCAATTCAGTCATACACCAATTCACTTTCATATCTCTTCTCTATAAGCCTACTACTTCTTCCAAAGTATTCTGAGCTATTCATTTTCAAATCCTAAGCCAGTTACAATCCTCTAGTCGATTTGCCAGTACGGTACGGTCTATAAGTTTCAGAGTAATTGTAATCAGAGGCTTGATTGAAGAAAGACTCTTCACAATTGAAGTTGGTCGAGTACTTCGGATCAAATCTCGTGTTGTATAATTTGCAAGAACTTCGGATGAAAACTTATGGTGATTTTTCATAGTGGATTCAACTGGAAGCTAAAGTTCTTCCGACTGGACTAGTCCTCACAGGAGAAAAACCAGTATACATCTTTGTGTTTGCGTTTGCTCTCTACTCTCTACTTTTTATTTACATATCTGTAATATATATATTATGTGATCTTGTTACTAACATTTTTAAATAGTTAATTTTTGCTGCCTACTCTATTCACCCCCTCTAGAGTATTACGCTTTACAACTCGTTCCTATAATCGGTCCTACAATTGGTATCAGAGCCAGTACTACAACTAGAGATAATATATTCTGATCCCAATTGTTCCTACAATTGGTATCAGAGCCAGTGCTACAACTAGAGAGCGGGTGCTTGGTATATAGATATTGCTGCTCATACCAATTGCTCCTATAATTGGTATCAAAGCCAGTACTGCAACTAGAGATAATATATTCTGATCCTAATTGTTCCTACAATTGGTATCAGAGCGGGTTATATAGGTAAAGCGAGGTAACATTGCTATTATATTCTTATTTATTACAGTTGTTACATAGATCACAGTATCACATATGGTAAGTATGTACTTCATAACTGAAGAGCAATCCTCAAATAGACTCCCACTTTTTGATGGAACAAACTATATGTCACCCCCATTTCCTGTATTTCGTATTTGTACTCGTAATTTGATTTTGGCACGTATTTTATTTTCTCGACTTACGGATTTTGGTTTCTCGTAAATGGGTTTGGACCACGGCTTGGTTTTATTTTATGGAGTTGGTTTAGTTGGTTTGGTTCATATGAGTGGAACACTTTAACCTACACTCTACCATCAACACAACACAACCACCCTCATTATATCTCCACCAAACTTTCTCTCTCCTCTTTACTCGCCATTAATTTTCTTCTTCTTCTTCCTTCTTCCACACAACTCCCCAACCCATAGGCAAGTGCACCTTGCCATCAAATGAGCACCACTTTTTATTTGTCCATTAAATAGATTAGGCCATGGAGAACAACTTTAGAACTTGACATTTTATGATTTGGAGCTTTAATTCTTCTAGATCTAGGTTTTAACCATTTTCGAAAATCCTTGGTTTTGATCTATTAGACTTTGATTTTTGCTTGTTTTGATGCTTCCATGTGGAAGAGAATTCGATTTTACTCAAGTTAGAACTTTGAAAATCTAGATTTGGTTTTGATTTGGCAAAAATATGAAGAATTGAAGTTCTTGGTGTTCTTGGACCTGCTCTCGGCCAGGAAGAACATCCCTCTGCCTTGCGCTCTTTAGCGCATGGCCGATTACGCAACCCCCCGGACTGTGCTCTTTAGCGCAGGGCCGATTGCGCATGACCTCAGCCAGTGCTTTGCGCTGCGCTGGATTGCGCTGGCGCAAGCCATCCATGCGCAAGCCAGCCATGCGCAAAGTAACCCCTGCGAAAACCACCCATGCGCAGTTGACTCCTGCGCAGTCTATTCCTGTGCAATCTACCCATGCGCAGTTCACTTCTGCGCAGTCTGTTCAAGCGCAATCTGCCCCTGTGCCCTGTGCCCCTGCGCACTTGGCACCCTGCGCAACTGACACCTGCGCAATCCAACTCCCTCACCCCTTGCGCAATCTATTAGCTTTTAGAGTTTTGGTTATTTCTTTAAGCTTGGCTCTTCTATAGCCCTATATATATTGGTATTTTATTAGATATTTTACGTCCATTTTATATCCTAACGCCTTTTGTCATGAACTTGATTTTACTTATTACGTTTGGATTGACTATTGTACTTGGCATGGTATGACAAGGAACTAGCATAACACGACAGTGACCCGTAGTGGTGCACTCCTGACATGACCAACCTGATATGACAGTGACCCGTAGTGGTGCACTCCTGACAGTACCCTGACATGAATTATCTTGATAACTTGATAGTGGCCCGTCGCGGCGCACTCCTGACTTGACTTGACTTGTAACTTGTAACTTGACTCCTATAATCAACTTGACACCGTGGGTGTTCCTGCTTGCTTGCTTGTACAATCCACTTGTCTTGTCTTCCATCATGTCTACGACGTGACTTCCTGGGTACCACGGCCAGGGACTCGCGCTAAATTGGATTAGGCTAATTATTAGATCAAACTAGAACATGGAGAATTCCCAGTCACAGGCAATCTCGTTATCTGGGCACTTTAATGGACTTGTAGCTTGCCGACGAGTAGAGCACATTTCCAGCACACTGTCATGTGTTACACCCTCTAAGTCACCTAAGGGTACATTTGTCTCCCGGACAGTGTACCCACCTATAACTCTCAACCCGCGGAAGGATAACTGGATAGTCTACAGGGCTTGGGACTGGGAGTTTCTCACTTACATCTTGTTAGTAATTAGGCTTGTGATAACCCTAGTTAGTTAAAGTAGTAAGCCGTAGTACTTGCCTGGCCGATTGTGAATGAATGGTGTCCAGCTCTGTCTAAGTCTTGTCTAGCCCCTGCACCTGGAACTCTTGATCTTGATTGCTTTACTTATTTCTAACGATAAATGGGTAGAGACAGTGAGCTATTCAGGCGAAAGGGTACAATCCCGGTCCTTGTTTGGTTTAAGGATTGTAACCTGGCTCCCGGAATGGTTCCACGTCTCTAGTCGTTTATCGTCCTGTGTACTTTACTACTTGTACTTCTTTTATTCTTTATGTTCTGATATGCTGGCTTTTGTTCTTATTTGTGGCCTCCTTTGTGGCACTTGCTCTTTCTGGGGTTTGACCCAGCTGGTTTTGTGTGGCCAGATTTCGGAGCAGCTCCCGAGGATCTACCAAGCTTCCAGCCCAATGGTGAACACTAGACGGAACCCGGGCTACGAGTGGGTTTTCCCTTTTTGTTTCACCCCCTTATATATAAATTTATTCTTTTGAGGCGTTTAGCCGACGAGCACCTGTTAGCTCGATGCACATTTACTTACTGTCTGCCTACGGGCTGTAAACATGATTAACAAATCCTAGGGTTGATCATGTATGACTGAACTCTTGCTAGTCCTATCATTTTGTACGACTAGCTTCATGATCATCCAATATGTAATATTTGGGACGCCTTATATATATATATTTGATGCTCTAATATCTTGTAACTCTGTTAATTGCTTGAGATTGAGACAATAGGCTTGACCTTAAGAGACTGCCGGCTTGTAGTAAACCCTCATATCTAGACAGCCGTGACCGTATAGTTGAGATATATTCTATTTCAATATACGTAGCTGGCTATGTCTGTCCCCGCTCTCTAGTATTCTGGTTCTGGGGCGTGACATGGTTTAAGTGGTGGCCCTTGCAGGTCTTGGCATTCAAGAAATGTGAGGGTTTACCGAATAGATGTCTCAATCAATATTTCGTCCTTGATCTCTGCTCGTATTTTCAAATCCCTGAGATTCTTGACCTGGTCACACGCTTGTATCATTGATCTGTCCTGGTCCTTCCTTACTGTTCCCTATGTCATCTTCTTCAGCGGCATTACTCCCGGACCTGCCAACCAGCCAGAGGAAGCTCGACAAGCACCCCAGCGCCAGGAAGATCAAGCTCAGCACTCTGGAGTAGCCTCCCGAATTATGTTTCCCGGAGGCTCAGAACCTCCAGTTCAGGCAGCTCCGCCCGTTCAACCAGCTAGACAGGATGAGGGACCTTTGGTAGGGCTTATCAGAGAACTGCTTGCATCCCAAGATCGTCGAGGCGACGCCTTGCACCAGGAAGTTCATGATGCACTAAACCGAGGAGGTCCCCAAGGGAATCAGGCGGCCAACAGTTTCAAGCGCTTGAACCCTCCCTTCTTTGACGGCGGTGAAGATGCGATTGCCGCAGACGCTTGGCTTCAGGATACCGAGGTGGTTCTAGAAGCAGCTAGGACACCTGAGAATGAGAAGGTGGCGGTGGTACGCCTACAGTTGTTAGACTTGGCTCGCAATTGGTGGGCAGCTCAGGCCATGGGGTTAGCGGCACCAGTCACTTGGGCGACGTTCAGAGAGAGGTTCCAGACAAAGTACTTCGATGCGGTGGCACGGTACGACTTGCAGACCAGATTCACCAACTTGAAGCAAGGAGGCAGGACGGTCGATGGCTATGCGACCGAGTTTTCTAGGCTGAGTAGGTTCGCCCCCACCTTGGTGGCAACCGAATTCGATAGGGCTCAACGATTCCAGCAAGGGCTGCACTTAGAGATATTATTGGCTGTGGAGCAGTTCGAGCACCAGACGTTCGATGCAGTGTTGAAGGCAGCAAGGAGGCATGAGTATACCTCCCGGAGAATTGTGGACAGGACCGGAGGCAGGAAGCGGTCCCACAACCAGATGCACCAATCTTCAGCTCCAGCCCCGGCAGCTAGGGGTATAACCATTGGGACTCCGAGGCAGGCGGCCTCAGTAACGTCGGTTCAGCATTCGACCCCGATGTACCCGCAGCAGCTGAAGCAGAAGCAGTCTTCCGTGGTGGGATGTTCTCATTGCGGGAAGCCGGGCCATGTAGTGGCAGAGTGTCGTAGGGCACAGGGATTGTGCCTGGCTTATGGAGGAGCAGACCACCAGATAGGGACCTGCCGAATAGGGGAGGTCCATAATCATCCAACCTTTCTAGTTCTTCGGTGAGAGGACCAGCCCCAGTTCCAGTCCAGCAGCAGCAGCAGCAGTACCCGAGGCCATTGTTGCCTCAGGCCCAGGCCTTTCAGCAGCAGAACCAGCAGCAGATCACCCAGGCTCCAGCACAGAACCGACAGAGGCGTTTCCAGCAGAGAGGACCCGCAGCTAGAGGTCAGGCTATGATGATGACCTTGGAAGAAGAAGTTGTACCAGGTGAGGTAGTGGCAGGTACTATTCTCGTCAACACCTTTCCAGCATCTGTATTATTTGATTCTGGTACATCGCATTCATTCATGTCTGTGCGATTTGCGACACGGATAGGGTTGGAGCCCGAGTCATTATCAGTGAGGCTCAATATACTTACTGGTAGTGGTCTTGTGGGAGTAGATCGAGTGTTTTCCTCGTGTTGGATCGTAGTTAGCGGTAGAGAGTTTCCCGCTAGGCTCATAGAGTTCCCTATGGCAGACTATGATGTAGTCCTAGGCATGGATTGGTTGAGGAACCATTATGCTAGGATAGACTGCCATGTTGGCAGAGTTGTCTTTAGTATTCCCGGAGAGCCAGAGTTTTCATTTTCCAGAGGCGCCGTAGAGCCATCTCCTCCAGTATTGCGGATGGCAGTAGCAGCAGTACAGTTCCCCGGATAGTTGAAGAGTTTCCAGATGTCTTCCCAGAGGAACTTCCAATGATGCCACCAGAGCGGGAGATCGAGTTCACCATCGACTTAATTCCCGGAACAGCACCAGTATCAGAGCGAGTCTACAGAATGACGCCTTCAGAGTTGGAGATTTTGTACAAGATGATTGAAGAACTCAGGACCAAGGGATTCATTCGTGCAAGTGAATCGCCTTGGGGAGCCCCGATGCTTCTTATAAAAAAGAAGGATGGTACGTCTAGGCTATGTGTTGATTATCGTACCTTGAACTCAGTAACAATCAAGAACAGATACCCTCTTCCGAGGATAGATGACTTGTTTGATCAACTCAAAGGGGCTTCAGTTTTCTCGAAGATAGACTTGCGGTCAGGATACCACCAGATCAGAGTCAGAGTGCAGGATATCCCGAAGACAGCGTTCAGATCTAGGTACGGGCATTGGGAGTTTCTAGTTATGCCCTTTGGAGCGACCAATGCACCGGCAGTGTTCATGGACCTCATGAACCGTATTTTCATGCCTTACTTGGATCAGTTTGTGATAGTGTTCCTTGATGATATCCTGGTCTATAGCAAAAGTGAAGCAAAGCACGAGCAGCATCTCAGAATTGTCCTCCAGATTCTCAGAGAGCACCAGTTGTACGCCAAGTTCAGTAAATGCGAGTTCTGGCTCGATCGCATTTCGTACTTGGGTCACATCATTACCAGAGGAGGAGTGGAAGTGGATCCCCAGAAGATTATGGCTATCGAGGCATGGCCAGTACCCAGCTCAGTAGCAGAAGTTCGCAGCTTTCTTGGATTGGCCGGCTACTACCGGCGGTTCGTCTCTGATTTTGCAAGGATTTCAGCGCCGATGACCCAGTTGACCCGCAAGGATGTGCCGTTCGTTTGGACAGCAGAATGTCAGGAATCATTTGAGAAGTTGAAGCGAGGTTTGATAACGGCTCCCATTCTCACCCTTCCAGATGGGACCGGAGGATTCACAGTTTATTACGACGCTTCAGGCAGAGGATTGGGATGTGTTTTGATGCAGCATGGGAAGGTAATCGCTTATGCGTCACGTCAACTCCGTGATCATGAGAAGAATTACCCGACCCACGACTTGGAGCTAGCAGCAGTAGTGTTTGCACTTAAGTTGTGGAGGCACTACTTGTACGGAGACAGAGTGGAGATATTTACTGATCATAAGAGCCTGAAGTATGTTTTCACCCAGAAGGATCTTAATATGCGGCAGAGAAGATGGCTCGAGCTACTGGTGGACTACGATGTAGATTTGTAGTATCATCCAGGGAAGGCCAACGTTGTAGCAGATGCGTTGAGCCGGAGAGCCGGAGTTTATTTCCTGACGGCGCAACCAGAGTTATTGTCAGATCTTCAGAAGATGGGAATTGAAGTGGTTCTTCCTTCCAATGTGGCCTTGATGGCCAGCCTACAGATTCAGTCCACCATAGTTGAGAGGATCCGGACAGCACAGTTAACCGATTCCAAGATTCAGCGGCTCAGGGCAGAGTGTGAAGCAGGAAGAAGGCCAGAGTTACGTATTCATGAGGATGGTACACTTCGATATGGCACGCGTCTTTTTTGTACCCAGTGGAGATATCAGACAGGAAGTCATGGCAGAGGCTCACAGTTCGTAGTATTCCATTCACCCAGGCGGCACGAAGATGTACCGAGATATTCGTCAACACTTTTGGTAGAATGGTATGAAGAGGGAGATAGCCCGGTATGTCTCTCGATGTTTGGTTTGCCAACAAGTCAAGGCTGAACATCAGAGGCCAGCTGGACTTCTTCAACCTTTACCGATCCCTGAATGGAAATGGGAGCACCTTACCATGGATTTCGTGACTGGGTTACCCAAATCTCCGGCAGGCAGAGATGCTATTTGGGTCATTGTAGACAGGCTTACCAAGGTGGCACACTTTCTTCCATTTAAAGTTAGACAGTCGACGGCACAGCTAGCAGAGATGTATCTCAGGCAGATCGTTCGACTTCACGGAGTGCCAGTCAGCATAGTATCAGACAGGGATACGAGATTCACATCGCACTTCTGGCACAGTCTTCATCAAAGTTTGGGGACTCGTCTCAAGTTCAGCTCAGCGTATCATCCGCAGACAGATGGGCAGTCAGAGCGTACTATACAAACTCTTGAAGATATGTTGCGGTCATGTACCCTTGACTTCGGTGGTTCGTGGGAGGATCACCTGCACCTGGTGGAATTCTCATACAACAATAGTTTCCAGGCCAATATCCAGATGGCACCCTTCGAGGCCCTGTATGGCAGGAAGTGCAGATCCCCGTTAGCATGGGACGATGTCGGAGAGAGGCAGATGCTCGGTCCAGAACTGATTTCTCAGACGGTTGAAGTGGTCAGGAAAGTCAGAGATCATCTCCGAGTTGCTCAGGATCGCCAGTGCCATTGGGCCGATGCTCATCGGCGTCCCTTAGAATTTGCCGTCGGCGACCATGTATTCCTTAGGATCTCGCCTACCCGCGACGTCATTCGTTTTGGCGTGCGGGGAAAGCTTAGTCCTAGGTATATAGGGCCGTTCGATATTCTAGAGCGAGTAGGCGATGTGTCCTATCGTCTCGCTCTTCCGCCGTCGCTAAGTGAGGTACATAATGTATTACATGTATCCCAATTAAGACGGTACATCCCGGACCCGAGCCATATCTTAGATCATTCAGAATTGGTTGTTGGTACCAACCTTTCGTATGAGGAGAGGCCCGTGTCTATATTGGACCGGAGAGAAAAGACGCTCAAGAACAAGACTATTAACTTAGTCCGTGTTGCTTGGGGTCATCACTCTCTAGGTGAGTCAACGTGGGAGCGTGAGGACGACATCCGATCGCGATATCCCTACCTGTTTGACTCGTGAGGTATAATATCTTTCTTATGCCTTACGCTTTCCCTTTCCTTGCTTGCATTGTATGATTGTATGATTGAACTGCTTAGTGTAGCTTGTCTGTGCTTAGTATAGCTTGTCGTGACAATCTCTAGCTCCTTGATTAAATTCTGAGGACGGAATTCTTTGAAGGTGGGTAGAGTTGTCACCCCCATTTCCTGTATTTCGTATTTGTACTCGTAATTTGATTTTGGCACGTATTTTATATTTTCGACTTGCGGATTTTGGTTTCTCGTAAATGGGTTTGGACCATGGCTTGGTTTTATTTTGTGGAGTTGGTTTAGTTGGTTTGGTTCATATGAGTGGAACACTTTAACCTACACTCTACCATCAACACAACACAACCACCCTCATTATATCTCCACCAAACTTTCTCTCTCCTCTTTACTCTCCATTAATTTTCTTCTTCTTCTTCCTTCTTCCACACAACTCCCCAACCCATAGGCAAGTGTACCTTGCCATCAAATGAGCACCACTTTTTATTTGTCCATTAACTAGATTAGGCCATGGAGAACAACTTTAGAACTTGACATTTTGTGATTTGGAGCTTTAATTCTTCTAGATCTAGGTTTTAACCATTTTCGAAAATCTTTGGTTTTGATCTATTAGACTTTGATTTTTGCTTGTTTTGATGCTTCCATGTGGAAGAGAATTCGATTTTACTCAAGTTAGAACTTTGAAAATCTAGATTTGGTTTTGATTTGGCAAAAATATGAAGAATTGAAGTTCTTGGTGTTCTTGGACCTGCTCTCGGCCAGGAAGAACATCCCTCTGCCTTGCGCTCTTTAGCGCATGGCCGATTGCGCACCCCCCCGGCCTGTGCTCTTTAGCGCAGGGCCGATTGCGCATGACCTCAGCCAGTGCTTTGCGCTGCGCTGGATTGCGCTGGCGCAAGCCATCCATGCGCAAGCCAGCCATGCGCAAAGTAACCCCTGCGCAATCCACCCATGCGCAGTTGACTCCTGCGTAGTCTGTTCCTGCGCAATCCACCCATGCGCAGTTCACTTCTGCGCAGTCTGTTCATGCGCAATCTGCCCCTGTGCCCTGTGCCCCTGCGCACTTGGCACCCTGCGCAACTGACACCTGCGCAATCCAACTCCCTCACCCCTTGCGCAATCCATTGGCTTTTGGAGTTTTGGTTATTTCTTTAAGCTTGGCTCTTCTATAGCCCAATATATATTGGTATTTTATTAGATATTTTACGTCCATTTTATATCCTAACGCCTTTTGTCATGAACTTGATTTTACTTATTACGTTTGGATTGACTATTGTACTTGGCATGGTATGACAAGGAACTAGCATAACACGACAGTGACCCATAGTGGTGCACTCCTGACATGACCAACCTGACATGACAGTGACCCGTAGTGGTGCACTCCTGACAGTACCCTGACATAAATTATCTTGATAACTTGATAGTGGCCCGTGGCGGCGCACTCCTGACTTGACTTGACTTGTAACTTGTAACTTGACTCCTATAATCAACTTGACACCGTGGGTGTTCCTGCTTGCTTGCTTGTACAATCCACTTGTCTTGTCTTACATCATGTCTAGGACGTGACTTCCTGGGTACCACGGCCAGGGACTCGTGCTAAATTGGATTAGGCTAATTATTAGATCAAACTAGAACATGGAGAATTTCCAGTCACAGGCAATCTCGTTATCTGGGCACTTTAATGGACTTGTAGCTTGCCGACGAGTAGAGCACATTTCCAGCACACTGTCATGTGTTGCACCCTCTAAGTCACCTAAGGGTACATTTGTCTCCCGGGCAGTGTACCCACCAATAACTCTCAACCCGCGGAAGGATAACTGGATAGTCTACAGGGCTTGGGACTGGGAGTTTCTCACTTGCATCTTGTTAGTAATTAGGCTTGTGATAACCCTAGTTAGTTAAAGTAGTAAGCCGTAGTACTTGCCTGGCCGATTGTGAATAAATGGTGTCCAGCTCTGTCTAAGTCTTGTCTAGCCCCTGCACCTGGAACTCTTGATCTTGATTGCTTTACTTATTTCTAACGATAAATGGGTAGAGACAGTAAGCTATTCAGGCGAAAGGGTACAATCCCGGTCCTTGTTTGGTTTAAGGATTGTAACCTGGCTCCCGGAATGGTTCCACGTCTCTAGTCGTTTATCGTCCTGTGTACTTTACTACTTGTACTTCTTTTATTCTTTATGTTCTGATATGCTGGCTTTTGTTCTTATTTGTGGCCTCCTTTGTGGCACTTGCTCTTTCTGGGGTTTGACCCAGCTGGTTTTGTGTGGCCAGATTTCGGAGCAGCTCCCGAGGATCTACCAAGCTTCCAGCCCAATGGTGAACACTAGACGGAACCCGGGCTACGAGTGGGTTTTCCCTTTTTGTTTCACCCACTTATATGTAAATTTATTCCTTTGAGGCGTTTAGCCGACGAGCACCTGTTAGCTCGATGCACATTTACTTACTGTCTGCCTACGGGCTGTAAACATGATTAACAAATCCTAGGGTTGATCATATATGACTGAACTCTTGCTAGTCCTATCATTTTGTACGACTAGCTTCATGATCATCCAATATATAATATTTGGGACGCTTTATATATATATATATATATATTTGATGCTCTAATATCTTGTAACTCTGTTAATTGCTTGAGATTGAGACAATAGGCTTGACCTTAAGAGACTGCCGGCTTGTAGTAAACCCTCATATCTAGACAGCCGTGACCGTATAGTTGAGATGTATTCTATTTCAATATACGTAGCTGGCTATGTCTGCCCCCGCTCTCCAGTATTCTGGTTCTGGGGCGTGACACTATAGCTATTGGAAGACACGGATGAGCTTCTACCTGAAGTCTCTAGATTTTGACTTATGGTCAATTGTTGTCAATGGCTACAAAAAGCCTACTATCACTTCTATTCTCATATCCTTTATAATCAATAAGCCTTATTATAGTTACACGGAGGAAGAAAAGAAGTTAGCTAGCTTTGATGCAAAAGCTATGCATATATTTTATTGTGCTGTAGACACAAATGTATTTAATCTTATTAATACTTGCCCAACATCTCATAAAATTTGGAAAGTTCTTGAAGCTACTTATGAGTGCAGGTATGAAAGCAAAGCTAGCAACTCCAAAGAGAAGGATAGTCTTCTTAATGATGCAAATATATACATGACAAAATTAGGATTTAAGGTACAACACAATCCATTATACGAAAAAGAGCTTGTATGTGACAATTGCAAGAAGATAGATCACATCCTAGAAGATTATACTACTGCTGAAAAGGAGAGTCACTACGAACAATCAAATAAAAGAAGATCATCGTCTTACAAGTACGCTAGCACGAACATATGGTGTGAAAGCGAAGCAAGAGATTCTAAAGAAGAAGAAGAAGAAGAAGAAGAGAGACCTCATAAAGCTGCAAATTTATACTTAATGGTATTATCTAACAAGGTACAGAATAATTCCCTTCTTGAAGAGAATGAATTTTCTTATGATGAGTTATTTGATGCTTTCGGTGATCTATTAGAAGAACACAAGAAAGTATTAGATAAGTATAAGCAAGCTAGAAAGGATATTCTATCCTATAAGCGTGAGAATGAGAAGCTTACTTGCTTACTGAATGATGCTAGAAATAGTTCTCCTTCTGATAATTCTACTGATCTTTCCACACTGAAGTTTAGATTGCATGAGGCACTTCATTGCATTGAGAAAAGCACTCAAGAAAATGCTAAACTTAAGGAGGAATTAGAATCATAAAATAAGAAGTATTCTATTGCTTCATGTAGAATTGATACTCTTACTGCTAAGTATGATGAGATCTGTGCTAACTCTAAAAAGTTAGAGATTAGACTGGGAAAGCAGGTAGTACAACCTATGACTCAGTCTAACACAAGACACTTAGCACATCACAAAGTCACACACGTCAGATCTTTTACAAAGGAAGCAAGCAAAGCTAAAGCTTCACGCATTCATGCTTTCTATTACAAGTATCCACGCATTCACCTAATATTGCAGGTGAAGCCTCTCATATCAAATAGAACCATGGAATATGTTGGTGATTGCAAAGCTACAAAGGTCATCTTCCATGCAATTACACCAAAAGAAGTATGGTAATTAGAACCACTTCAGTAACATGCTTCCTAAATAGTTTTTAATATCTAGCATGTTCTTACTGATGTCTTGCTATTAGCTTTCATTGATACCTTTTAATTATCTATTATTTTAAATAAATGTGAGACATAATCCTAGCTTGACTAGCTGTTTAGCTTAAATGATTAGTTCACACTATATAGTATATTATTTTCTACTAGTGTGACACATTTATCTATGTATGCTCTTTACTTTTAATCTTTATTCTTGAAGCATGCATAGGGGTTTAATTTTGTTTTGGTGAATATGTTTTGACTCTTCGTCTTTAATATTTTTAATGGTCACTTCTTACCGATTTGTCTTTAACATGTCATATTTACTTTAATCAGTATTTTGAGAGTATGTATGTTTAGCACAAGTCTCTTGTTTACTTGAAAAGTATATACATATAATTTTAATTTTGTGCTTGCATAATATATTCACTATTGATTCGCAAATTTCATTTTGATTAACTTCTTATGAATCAATTACATCTTTGTCTAATAAAGTTTATTTATGTATATTTTTGATCTTGTGATATTTTTTTATGCTTATTAAGGATACTTAATTCATTTTTATTCATATATTGCTCACATGTTTCTTATATTTTTGTATAAATATCTTTATGGGGATATATGAGTCAAGTTCAAGTTCTATATTGTTTTAAAAAGTAGTTTTTAAACTTGTGCTTATCTCATATTTAAGCTATTGATTTCTTTGAACAAATTTATGTTCTTCTCTTATTAGCTTCTTCCTCAAAGCCTCTTTTAATTATATTTTTCTTGGCTTTTTGGTTGACATTTTGGATACATGATATTTTAAATATCTTGATCTTGATAAACCATTCCTTGGGTATTTACTTTTAGGAATTCTGGATTTCGACGATGTTCGATGATACTGCATATATTCCTTTGAATTTAAGTTCTTAAGAGTAGAAATTATTTTGGAAACAAGCCGAAAGGGTCCTTCTGTCATACAGGTGTAAATAGCCTGAAGCGACACGGTGTACTAGTCTTCGGACTACCGCTAGCTGAGAACCGGCCCCTACAGCTAACCCGAAGTGATCAATACTTTATAGACTTAAGATTTATTAAGGTCTAAATGCAACTATTATCTAGTTCTGGATCCAAGGTACTGAACCCAGTCCCTTAGGTTCCAAAATACGTCAGCGTATCTAGGTCCTACGTTTTGATTAACAAATATTTTATATTTTATTGTTATCCAATAATTTTGTAGCACATATAGATAAATGTAATTCATACATCTTATACCGTATGCTACATTGTTCTAAGATTTTTTTAAAGTCCATAGAATATAATTTTTTTTATATTGCACTAATTCTTCATAAATTCTTGGTTATTAAAGAAGAGATTTATTTTGGGTACAAGCCTACAAAGGGTCTGTCTGTCACCATGACTACGGTCGAAGCGAAGCGATACTTAAGTGTTCCCCGGTGAACCTCCGTTAGCTGGGACAGTACCCCTACAGCTAATCCAAGATTGATCAACGCTTTATAAACTAAAGATTTATTAATATCTAGTAGCAATTGTTATCTGATGGATTTTGGATTTTAGATTTGATGGATAATATTATTTTATGATTTAATTTTAATAAAGGTAACATATATTGATCTTCATAGGTTAATGTTTATCATCTTTTGATATATTTATTTTTCTGTCACTCTATTCTATATTCAGACTTGATGATCTTGTGACTACTCTTTTAAATATTATGATCTTGTGATTTCATCATTAACTTGTGTAATATTCAATAATTTTGAGCTTTATATTATTATCTTCTTATTTAAGTTACTTACTGTCTACAACAGTAACTCTTTGTAGGGGAGAAGTCATGCAAATTGAATCCCTCTCTCAAAGCGTTTCTTTTCTTTAAGCCTCCGGTTATCAGATGGACACCATAGAACGGCTTTAAACGGAAAGAAATAAACTTTGATAAGAAGACCTAATATTTTTAAATTAGTTTTTCTACTTCTGAAAATATGTCTCTGAAATTTTTAATTTTTGTCAATATTATTATTTTTGGATATAGCCATGTAAAGGTGGAGCAATTAATTGTTTCAAGACAATTAACCCCTTGACATTCCATCTATCTAGAATACACTTTTCTTTGGACATTTATCTAGTTATGTTTATTTGTTCAAATGGGTTTATTTATGATTTATGGATTCTTTTATTAAAATTGTTTCCGTGATTCGAATCGCCAGCTTTCGGTCTGATGACTAAATGGACGCATTCAAACATTTATTAAGACAATTTTTCTTAATAAATTCTACATTTTTGAAAAGTTTTTTTTTGATTTTTTTGATTTATTGAATCTGTCGCGTACTCAAATGTTTTTATTAAAGACATATTTCAAAAATTATTTACTTACATAAAATAATTTGTGTTATATTTTTTATTGAAGACATATTTTTTTCATCTTTAAGCATTTATTTATTGGATATTTCTTTTTCTTGCCTAAAGATGATATTTGTTTTGAGTTTGGAATTTTATATGCATTTGATCAAAGGGAAGAAAGATCCATATCTTGGATATTCCTTAGATTTTGTTATTATTTATTTTATCTATTTTTGCATATAAATTATTTTGAACTATATACGCATATTTTAAGGGAGAGCAAATTAATTGTTTCAATTATTTTATGCCCTTAATATGTGGTATACCTAGTTCACCATGGAGTTATATTGTCTTATTTAAATATCTTGTTGAGTTGGTCATGATATTTGATTTGTATTGCATTTATAAGAGAATATATGATTTATTATTTATTTTTAATTCTCTTATTTTTGAGTTTCTAAAAGTTATCTTGCCAAAATTAATTTAATTTATTGATAATCCTTTTGAGTTTAAACTGATTTGGCATTTCTTATTGAGATTTTTCTCAAGGTTCATGATTATCTATATTTAGACTGATCATACTTTGCGAGGGAGCATTCAAGTCGACTAAATTTTTCTTTCTCAAGTATTTTGCCTTCATTGCCTTCATGTTTATCTAATGGATATACATATATCATGCTATGGTAATTGAACTCAAATGCATGAACTTTGGTATAGATTTTGCATAGATTCTAGTTTATTTTGATTTCTTTTTCAATGATTACACTCTTTATGGAATTGATTCACTAATTTGTATGGGCAAATTATGAATCATATTTTTTTGTGATCATTGTTAAAAGTCTCATTATATTTTTGATTTTTTTATATATACTAGATCTGCGAATTTCTATTCCTCGTGATTTATGTATGACCAATGATTGATTCCTACTATATTGATATATTTTTTTTGGTCTATTTCAAAACACAATATGAGGAACAAAATATGTTGTGAAATTATTTTTTTTGGATTTCTAGTTGGTAAATTATGTATTGCTTATTTTCAATGATCTTTGTTTAAGTTCAACCAACTATTTTTGACAAGTTTTTCTACTTTAGTTATGCAATTTTCTGAACTTGTCGTTACACTGTTCTCCTAATCCTTGATCATGATTATGTTTTTGCCTTCCTCCTTTACTTATGCTTGAGTTCATTTTAGCTCTAATTACGCGGGAGCTTCTTTTTTATCATGTCAAAGGGGGAGAAATAAGTTTATGTAGTTAGCACACAATATTCTAGTATTATATGTTTATTAGTGATACATGCATATATTGTATATATATTAAACTTAAAAGATTTTCCATAATCAAAAAAGGGGAGATTGTTAGTCCAATAATTATATCATGTTTTTGAATATGGCTAATCAATTAAGTTTAACATAATAACAACACTAATATTCATATAATCACTATCATGTTGCTACTTAAACTTAGCATTGTCCTAATGTTTTGTAACAGTCATATTATTTTGTTTGCCTAACATGTATTTGCAGACATGCTGTAAGCATGATCAAACATGATCAAACCAGGATATGCAATGGAGAATTATTGATAGGCCAAAGATTGCGTTATAAAAGAATATTTCTCTGAACCGCCTAAACGACCTATCTGGGGCCTCGCATAAAGGGTTTCGCTGCCCGGTCAGCGGACAGGGGTCGAGGGGGCAGCGCCCTCCGTCAGGGGTTCGGGGGCGAAGCCCCCGAAAGGTATTCAGATTTCCAGATCTGTTTATCTTTGGACGACTGCCGTCAAGTGAAAAAGATGTCTTCATGTCTGCTCAAATATTTGAAGAAAGGCGTCATCAAAGGGCTCTTGGTTTTCCTATTTTATCAATATAATTTTTTATATTTATTGAGTCTAGAAATACGATGTACATTGCATCGTACTGGCAAATAGGCTACCCAAGAAATATTTTCAAATTACCCTTTCATTTTGAAAACAAGCCCATTTACAAAAGCCCAAACTATTTTCTAACTGTTTGACTTTTCAAAAAGCCCAAAAACTAATTTACAAAAAACCTAACAGAACCCTAGCAGAACTCAGCTCGAATTCGGCCAGAGTTCGGTTAGTGAACGTTGCTTTTTGAACTTGGTCTTCCCACAGTTACAGATCCCAATGAGATTTTCTCATAGAGTTCTGCCCGAATTCTGTCCGAATTCTATCAGAATTCTGCCTTTGGAAAAACTATAAATGGAGAAGGATTTCGATCATTTCAATTCACTCATACACCAATTCACTTTCATATCTCTTCTCTATAATCCTACTACTTCTTCCAAAGTATTCTAAGCTATTCATTTTCAAATCCCAAGCCAGTTACAATCCTCTAGTCGATTTGCCGGTGCGGTACGGTCTAGAAGTTTTAGAGTGATTGTAATCAGAGGCTTGATTGAAGAAAGAATCTTCACAATTGAAGTTGGTCGAGCACTTTGGATCAAAGCTCGCGTTGTAGAAGTTACAAGAACTTCGGATAAAAACTTGTGGTGATTTTCCATAGTGGATTCAACTGGAAGCTAGAGTTCTTCCGACTGGACTAGTCCTCACAAGAGGGAAACCAGTATACATCCTTGTGTTTGTGTTTGTTCTCTACTCTCTACTATTCATTTACATATATGTGATATATATATTATGTGAACTTGTTACTAACATTTTTAAATAGTTAATTTTTGCTGTCTACTCTATTCACCGCCCTCTAGAGTATTACGCTTTATAATTCGTTCCTATAATCGGTCCTATAGTACTGTCTGGACTTATATCATGTTACTCTAGTTCAGGTAGATTTTGTTTTACAGTCTTCCTTGCCATGTTCTTCTCTTATTTTGTTACCTTACTTCTCTTATACTTTAACTGTTCTCTACATCACTACCTGTATAAAACTGCCATGTTAATCAATATAACTGTCTATAACTGCTTTATAGTTCTTTGTCATTTACTTGAGATTTTTAGATGAGTTGTGCTCGTACCAATCCTGACTGGATACGTTGACAAATTATTACAAATGCTTGCTTCGAGGACACTTCCCTACTTATAACGGACCAGGAGATGGTTTAGATACCTTTGGTCCCGACACTCAGGAATGATCAGGAGACTAACTATTAGACTTGCTTTAGATTCATGTTCAGAACTTAAATTGTAATAACTTGAGATATTGAGTTTGTATTTGTGTTTGTTTGAGATATTAATATTTAGTATATATTTGTTGTTGTCGTTTAGCCTTTAGTTATAAACTTATGTGTTATCTTATTGTGCTTGACTGTGATTGAGATTTCATTATATCTATACTTGTCCTCCGTTTAGAGTTAAGATTTGACAAGTATACTATATAATTGTGTGAGTTATTGATTAGATAGTAACCTAGAACAGCATTCTACCGTCGACACTGCGGCGTAGGCTGGATGTACCCACTTCTCGTGCCCCTACAATGGGTGCGGGTCTTGACACATTTTTAGTTGTTGCCCACGCTGGTCGAGAGTCGCCTTAGTACGATATCGTAGTAGTATGGCGACTTAGTTGTACTGCTGCGAGCCTGCAATAGGAATTAGAAAATAGGTTTTAACGGAGAGGTACTCAATCACAGCTAGAAAAATTTTGCTTTAATTCCTGTCATCTACACATCTTGCTGAATTACTTCCTTGAAATAAACTGTCCTCCTTTGATTATATCGATTCTTGCTCAATATTGACTCCCTTATTTTGATCTGTCTTCAGGATGGTAGAGACACGATCACATCGCCCCGGCCCAGCAGACACTAGTGAGAGGTCAGCTACCTCTCGTCTGGTGCAGCAGGATGCCGGGACCGTAGCACCTTTTATCCCTATTCAGGCAGGGACAACTGCAGCCTTTGGGGGTACACCTCAACCTATTCGTAGGACGACCCCAGTCATTCCTGAGATGTTTCAACTGCAGCATCAGCAGCCACCTGCAGGATTGGTTGACGCTGCATACCTTTTTTCCTTCATAAAGAGGATCATGGAATCCCACCAGCAGCAGCAGCAGTACCAGACTGCCGACTTTCGATATAGATGAGGCCCACCAGCTGGTCAAGATGACAGTGGAGATGGTTACCATACAGTCACATGAAGGACAGACACATCAGTGCCATCAGAAGACGCCGAACATCCAGGAGTTTTAGAAGATGCGTCCGATGTTTAAGGAGTTGTTCTTTCCAGACACATCAGTGCCATCAGAGATACCAGCCCGATTTCAAATCGAGGCTGGAGGCAGCCAGATGCAGTACTTGGCCCGCATATTGTACCAGACAGACCCTAGAGTGGAAACCGAGGGACAAACTTGGGCAGCCTTCAAGAAGCTGTTTAAGGAGCAGTTCTTTTCAGACCTAGCACTTGGAGGCGTAGGGCACAGTTTGAGAGCTTGGTTCAGGGGAACCAGACAGTCGGGGAATATGCTAGAGCGTTCTGCCGGCTGAGCAGATTCATTGAGGACCTGAGCGAGAAGACGAAGGCAAGGAAGTTCCGTAGAGGTTTGATCAGAGAGGTCGGATCATTGACCAAGAGTGACAGGGGTGCTTCTTTCGCTGAGATCTTAGCAGCAGCTATGGCAGCAGAGGATAATCAAGGGTTGAAACAGAAGAGGGGTCGAGATGCTCATGTTGCCAGTAGCAGTGGAGGTCGGTCCAAGAGGCCTCACGTACAGATTCAGCAGACACATGCACTAATGAGAGTACAGTAGGCACAGTATCAGCCTAGAGGATAGGACCGCAGGGTGCAGACTTGTGCCTACTACAAGAAGGCATGGCATGTTTAGGAGTCTTGTAGGAGGAGGCTGAAGGTTTGTCTATTTTATGGGTCTAATGTTCACAAGATGATAGATTATCTAGCTGCACCTCCTTATGAGGGAGCTAGGCCACCTGTGGTGCAGCACCATATCCAGCACCAGAGGGGTGGAGCTTTTGTACTGGCGGTCGAGGAGACCGATATTGCTGCAGGTGATGGGTTAGCAGGTTTGTCCTTCTTGTTCTTCTTCCCCATATTCATGTGTGATTTCCATTAGTACATGTCAGGATATTCTTGTGATATGCTAGATAGCGTAGTTACCCTGTTCAAGGCTATGGAATCATGACCAGTAGGACTATGATTACATGTTTTCTATTGACCTTGATTGTTGGAGGTTTGACCCTGAAGGGGTACGATCATCTTAATTTTGAGGACAAAATTCTTCTAAGGAGGGTTGACTTGTAACACCCACTTTTCAGAAATGAGGGTAATTTTGAACTTTTGTAATCATAATTATTTATTAATGATATTTAAACCATGTTATGATTTTTTGTGATTGTTAATCAATTTAAAAACTATTTAAATCGTTGACTTGTGATTTTGATGTTTTGCTAGTGTAACCCTAGAGACTGCATGACCTGGAGACTAACTATGACCAAGGAGGCCTAACCAAGTGGTTAGGATGACTAATTACAACTTTTTAGCCTAAGGGTATTTTGGTCATTTTTGACTTATTAATGAAAATAAATTTTGATTAATTAATATTATGCTAATTGAATTGTTAGAGACTAACCTAGAAGTTAACCTAATCTAGATATTAGTCATGAGCCTAGATATTATATTAGAAGCATCCATCATGACAAGGTTAGTAATATCTAGATATTATTGTAGTAGGATATTTCCCTTAAGATGTTTGTAGAAAGAAAGCCCTAGGACTAAATTGGACAAATAAATGGACTTGAATTTATGTGGAGAAGCCTTAGCCACCCATCTACATATAAACCTAACCCTAATTTCTATTGTGGTAGCCACAACATAGTATCCCCCTCCTATAAGTATCACATTCAATAGCCCTTGCCTCTTTTTAACACTGTTTGCAAAAACAAAAAGTTGTTCTATTACAAACTTTTGAAAAAGAGTACAAGAGTACAATTTGAATTCTGGAGAAGTACAACTGTAGGAATCTGATCAGAAGACGATCACTTTATCCCTTGGACTATGTGAACTTGAAGAATAGAGCCTCTGGAGAATGTAACAGCAATTTTGCAAGAGTTCTTGATCTCTCTGTGTGATCCTTTAACAATGATTGGAAACTCTATTTATAGAGTTCAGGAAATAACTATTTTAGCAGTTATTCTGATGTAGAAGAGGCTAGATTGTGCCATATTGGGTTGCGCCAACCTCCTGTTGTACAAACTTTCATTTAGTTATCAGTCGTGTACTAACTGTATTTAGATGCGTGGCATCATGTGATTGAGATGTGCGTGGTCGTGTACAGGATAGTAGATACGTCTTGAGAGATTAGTGGCATGCGCACCACGTCATCCTGTTTTGGAAATGAAAATTGCCTCAACTTTCTCGGGTTGCGCGAGCTTCAGTCAACAAGTTAAACTGTGCCTGATTGGACTGCACCTAGACATGTGGCAGCTTTTGAGAAGAAGTCGTTCAGATTGCGCCTAGGCACAACTAAGAAACTTGTTTGGATTGCGCCTAGGCACAACTCATCAGATGTGCAGGACAGCTGTCAGTCCAATCTCCTTGAACGGCACAATTCGAAGGATTCGAAGAGATTTTTCTCGTTCACTGTGTTGTCAGTTGTCAGTACTGTCAGGTAATGATGGGCATTAAATGTCAGACGCCACGTAGATTTTGGCGCAATATGACTGGGCGCAGTCTGATATATGGTGCAACCTGATCAGTGTTGCAGTTTGATCTCTGAGGTTCATATCAGTGGCACAGCTTGATTTTTGGGGCGCAACTTGATCACTGGATAGTAGATACATGACGTAACTTGATTTTTAGCTCTACAAACACCTACAAAGAACCCTAATTTTTTCTTCCCTAAATTCCTCTCCTTTATCCAAATTGATCCCAAATTGAGGCTACTCTCTTGCATAGAGATTCACAATAGTAGAGGCGACTAGTAGATACTTGCTAGCAAGGTTTGAGGACATTTGAACCATAGCAAATCGAGGAAGACATCAATTTTAGGCACTTTACATTGAGATTCCAACTCTCAATAGGTAAACCCCTTTAAACCAATTAAAACCCTAATTTTTTTTATAGATGCATACATCTAGGTACCATACCCCTGTAGACCATGTTTGGTAGGATCTTGTGTCTATTAGTATGTGTATCGGACACGTATTGGTGTTTTTAAATAAGTGTTTGGTGAAATGCCACATAAGAATTTATTTTAGTAATTTTTAAAACTAATTACATGGGTTTGTAGCTAATTAGGTGTAGATTACATATCATTATTACTGAGTCGATTTTAGAGTGTCTTTCGTGTCCAAAATGGATACGGGAATGCTGCATGACACAGCGTGCGGCTTCCCTGCTGCTCGAGTGTCATAGCGGACACGACACGGTACCATCTGCCATGAAACTTCATGGACACATGGGGGCACTCAATGACATCATGTCCATGAAGTTTCATGTGTCCTCGATCAGTGTGCGCGAAGAAATAACGTACGCACTAATTTTGCATGTCAATGTGCACACGTGAAAACGTGCCCTGATACGCACTTCTTGCGTGGACACGTGAACACTTAGACACATATCAAGATATTAGACATGACCACCTAGACCTAGGCTACCTATACACTTGACCACGAGACCTCTAGTGGCTTGTGTCGTGTCCTAGTGGACACGATATGTCAGCACGAGGCTGTGCTGAGCACAGCCTCTGATTCATTGCTGTTGACTGTTTGGACACCTCGTGTCCTATTGTATGGACATGAGACAACTTATGTGACAAATACATGTGCACAAAACATTACCACACACTAATTTGGCTTTTGTATGGATTTTCGAATACGAATTTAGGTTGTTTGTGTCGTCGGGTTTTTAGAAACTCTGATACTGAGCATGTAAATTAGGTTTTTCTGATTTTTATTAATGTTTTAATGTGTGATATATGTAAATATGAATACAGATATGTATGTAGATGATAATGTAATGCATATGAACTGAAATGAGAAAACTGAGATTAGGTTTTGATGTATTGTTGTGATTTTCAATTGGTATTTCAACCTACATGAACCGTTTCATTGTTTTCATTTGCCCCTCACAGTTTTGAGTTTAATTGGTATTTTGATTTCCTGAGATATTGAATGGGATTGATTCACATAGGATAACTGAGTTTGAAAACTGAGATTTGTTTTGTACTTAAAACTGAGAATAACTTGGTATATGTAAACTGATTCATTGATAACGAAAACTGAGATTATGGTTTGTTGAAACCTAAGATTACACTCACCCTCACACTCTCTTTCTCTCTTCTCTCTCTCTCTCTCTCTCTATATATATAATATATATAGATATATATATATATATAG
>JANAVB010033017.1:9205629-9215629 GCA_029216955.1 Iris pallida
CCTAGGGTTGATCATATGACTGAACTCTTGCTAGTCCTATCATTTGTACGACTAGCTTCATGATCATCCAATATATAATTTGGGACGCTTTATATATATATATATATATTTGATGCTCTAATATCTTGTAACTCTGTTAATTGCTTGAGATTGAGACAATAGGCTTGACCTTAAGAGACTGCCGGCTTGTAGTAAACCCTCATATCTAGACAGCCGTGACCGTATAGTTGAGATGTATTCTATTTCAATATACGTAGCTGGCTATGTCTGCCCCCGCTCTCCAGTATTCTGGTTCTGGGGCGTGACACTATAGCTATTGGAAGACACGGATGAGCTTCTACCTGAAGTCTCTAGATTTTGACTTATGGTCAATTGTTGTCAATGGCTACAAAAAGCCTACTATCACTTCTATTCTCATATCCTTTATAATCAATAAGCCTTATTATAGTTACACGGAGGAAGAAAAGAAGTTAGCTAGCTTTGATGCAAAAGCTATGCATATATTTTATTGTGCTGTAGACACAAATGTATTTAATCTTTAATACTTGCCCAACATCTCATAAAATTTGGAAAGTTCTTGAAGCTACTTATGAGTGCAGGTATGAAAGCAAAGCTAGCAACTCCAAAGAGAAGGATAGTCTTCTTAATGATGCAAATATATACATGACAAAATTAGGATTTAAGGTACAACACAATCCATTATACGAAAAAGAGCTTGTATGTGACAATTGCAAGAAGATAGATCACATCCTAGAAGATTATACTACTGCTGAAAAGGAGAGTCACTACGAACAATCAAATAAAAGAAGATCATCGTCTTACAAGTACGCTAGCACGAACATATGGTGTGAAAGCGAAGCAAGAGATTCTAAAGAAGAAGAAGAAGAAGAAGAAGAGAGACCTCATAAAGCTGCAAATTTATACTTAATGGTATTATCTAACAAGGTACAGAATAATTCCCTTCTTGAAGAGAATGAATTTTCTTATGATGAGTTATTTGATGCTTTCGGTGATCTATTAGAAGAACACAAGAAAGTATTAGATAAGTATAAGCAAGCTAGAAAGGATATTCTATCCTATAAGCGTGAGAATGAGAAGCTTACTTGCTTACTGAATGATGCTAGAAATAGTTCTCCTTCTGATAATTCTACTGATCTTTCCACACTGAAGTTTAGATTGCATGAGGCACTTCATTGCATTGAGAAAAGCACTCAAGAAAATGCTAAACTTAAGGAGGAATTAGAATCATAAAATAAGAAGTATTCTATTGCTTCATGTAGAATTGATACTCTTACTGCTAAGTATGATGAGATCTGTGCTAACTCTAAAAAGTTAGAGATTAGACTGGGAAAGCAGGTAGTACAACCTATGACTCAGTCTAACACAAGACACTTAGCACATCACAAGTCACACACGTCAGATCTTTTACAAAGGAAGCAAGCAAAGCTAAAGCTTCACGCATTCATGCTTTCTATTACAAGTATCCACGCATTCACCTAATATTGCAGGTGAAGCCTCTCATATCAAATAGAACCATGGAATATGTTGGTGATTGCAAAGCTACAAAGGTCATCTTCCATGCAATTACACCAAAAGAAGTATGGTAATTAGAACCACTTCAGTAACATGCTTCCTAAATAGTTTTTAATATCTAGCATGTTCTTACTGATGTCTTGATTAGCTTTCATTGATACCTTTTAATTATCTATTATTTTAAATAAATGTGAGACATAATCCTAGCTTGACTAGCTGTTTAGCTTAAATGATTAGTTCACACTATATAGTATATTATTTTCTACTAGTGTGACACATTTATCTATGTATGCTCTTTACTTTTAATCTTTATTCTTGAAGCATGCATAGGGGTTTAATTTTGTTTTGGTGAATATGTTTTGACTCTTCGTCTTTAATATTTTTAATGGTCACTTCTTACCGATTTGTCTTTAACATGTCATATTACTTTAATCAGTATTTTGAGAGTATGTATGTTTAGCACAAGTCTCTTGTTTACTTGAAAAGTATATACATATAATTTTAATTTTGTGCTTGCAATATATTCACTATTGATTCGCAAATTTATTTTGATTAACTTCTTATGAATCAATTACATCTTTGTCTAATAAAGTTTATTTATGTATATTTTTGATCTTGTGATATTTTTTTATGCTTATTAAGGATACTTAATTCATTTTTATTCATATATTGCTCACATGTTTCTTATATTTTTGTATAAATATCTTTATGGGGATATATGAGTAAGTTCAAGTTCTATATTTTTAAAAAGTAGTTTTTAAACTTGTGCTTATCTCATATTTAAGCTATTGATTTCTTTGAACAAATTTATGTTCTTCTCTTATTAGCTTCTTCCTCAAAGCCTCTTTTAATTATATTTTCTTGGCTTTTTGGTTGACATTTTGGATACATGATATTTTAAATATCTTGATCTTGATAAACCATTCCTTGGGTATTTACTTTTAGGAATTCTGGATTTCGACGATGTTCGATGATACTGCATATATTCCTTTGAATTTAAGTTCTTAAGAGTAGAAATTATTTTGGAAACAAGCCGAAAGGGTCCTTCTGTCATACAGGTGTAAATAGCCTGAAGCGACACGGTGTACTAGTCTTCGGACTACCGCTAGCTGAGAACCGGCCCCTACAGCTAACCCGAAGTGATCAATACTTTATAGACTTAAGATTTATTAAGGTCTAAATGCAACTATTATCTAGTTCTGGATCCAAGGTACTGAACCCAGTCCCTTAGGTTCCAAAATACGTCAGCGTATCTAGGTCCTACGTTTTGATTACAAATATTTTATATTTTATTGTTATCAATAATTTTGTAGCACATATAGATAAATGTAATTCATACATCTTATACCGTATGCTACATTGTTCTAAGATTTTTTTAAGTCCATAGAATATAATTTTTTTTATATTGCACTAATTCTTCATAAATCTGGTTATTAAAGAAGAGATTTATTTTGGGTACAAGCCTACAAAGGGTCTGTCTGTCACCACGACTACGGTCGAAGCGAAGCGATACTTAAGTGTTCCCCGGTGAACCTCCGTTAGCTGGGACAGTACCCCTACAGCTAATCCAAGATTGATCAACGCTTTATAAACTAAAGATTTATTAATATCTAGTGCAATTGTTATCTGATGGATTTTGGATTTTAGATTTGATGGATAATATTATTTTATGATTTAATTTTATAAAGGTAACATATATTGATCTTCATAGGTTAATGTTTATCATCTTTTGATATATTTATTTTTCTGTCACTCTATTCTATATTCAGACTTGATGATCTTGTGACTACTCTTTTAAATATTATGATCTTGTGATTTCGTCATTAACTTGTGTAATATTCAATAATTTTGAGCTTTATATTATTATCTTCTTATTTAAGTTACTTACTGTCTACAACAGTAACTCTTTGTAGGGGAGAAGTCATGCAAATTGAATCCCTCTCTCAAAGCGTTTCTTTTCTTTAAGCCTCCGGTTATCAGATGGACACCATAGAACGGCTTTAAAACGGAAAGAAATAAACTTTGATAAGAAGACCTAATATTTTTAATTAGTTTTTCTACTTCTGAAAATATGTCTCTGAAATTTTTAATTTTTGTCAATATTATTATTTTGGATATAGCCATGTAAAGGTGGAGCATTAATTGTTTCAAGACAATTAACCCCTTGACATTCCATATCTAGAATACACTTTTCTTTGGACATTTATCTAGTTATGTTATTTGTTCAAATGGGTTTATTTATGATTTATGGATTCTTTTATTAAAATTGTTTCCGTGATTCGAATCGCCAGCTTTCAGTCTGAGGACTAAATGGACGCATTCAAACATTTATTAAGACAATTTTTCTTAATAAATTCACATTTTTGAAAAGTTTTTTTTTGATTTTTTTGATTTATTGAATCTGTCGCGTACTCAAATGTTTTTATTAAAGACATATTTCAAAAATTATTTACTTACATAAATAATTTGTGTTATTTTTTATTGAAGACATATTTTTTTCATCTTTAAGCATTTATTTATTGGATATTTCTTTTTCTTGCCTAAAGATGATATTTGTTTTGAGTTTGGAATTTTATATGCATTTGATCAAAGGGAAGAAAGATCCATATCTTGGATATTCCTTAGATTTTGTTATTATTTTTTATCTATTTTTGCATATAAATTATTTTTGAACTATATACGCATATTTTAAGGGAGAGCAAATTAATTGTTTCAATTATTTTATGCCCTTAATATGTGGTTACCTAGTTCACCATGGAGTTATATTGTCTTATTTAAATATCTTGTTGAGTTGGTCATGATATTTGATTTGTATTGCATTTATAAGAGAATATATGATTTTATTATTTATTTTAATTCTCTTATTTTGAGTTTCTAAAAGTTATCTTGCCAAAATTAATTTAATTTATTGATAATCCTTTTGAGTTTAAACTGATTTGGCATTTCTTATTGAGATTTTTCTCAAGTTCATGATTATCTATATTTAGACTGATCATACTTTGCGAGGGAGCATTCAAGTCGACTGAATTTTCTTTCTCAAGTATTTTGCCTTCATTGCCTTCATGTTTATCTAATGGATATACATATATCATGCTATGGTAATTGAACTCAAATGCATGAACTTTGGTATAGATTTTGCATAGATTCTAGTTTATTTTGATTTCTTTTTCAATGATTACACTCTTTATGGAATTGATTCACTAATTTGTATGGGCAAATTATGAATCATATTTTTTTGTGATCATTGTTAAAAGTCTCATTATATTTTTGATTTTTTATATATACTAGATCTGCGAATTTCTATTCCTCGTGATTTATGTATGACCAATGATTGATTCCTACTATATTGATATATTTTTTTGGTCTATTTCAAAACACAATATGAGGAACAAAATATGTTGTGAAATTTTTTTGGATTTCTAGTTGGTAAATTATGTATTGCTTTTTTCAATGATCTTTGTTTAAGTTCAACCAACTATTTTTGACAAGTTTTTCTACTTTAGTTATGCAATTTTCTGAACTTGTCGTTACACTGTTCTCCTAATCCTTGATCATGATTATGTTTTTGCCTTCCTCCTTTACTTATGCTTGAGTTCATTTTAGCTCTAATTACGGGAGCTTTTTTTTATCATGTCAAAGGGGGAGAAATAAGTTTATGTAGTTAGCACACAATATTCTAGTATTATATGTTTATTAGTGATACATGCATATATTGTATATATAAACTTAAAAGATTTTCCATAATCAAAAAGGGGAGATTGTTAGTCCAATAATTATATCATGTTTTTGAATATGGCTAATCAATTAAGTTTAACATAATAACACACTAATATTCATATAATCACTATCATGTTGCTACTTAAACTTAGCATTGTCCTAATTTTGTACAGTCATATTATTTGTTTGCCTAACATGTATTTGCAGACATGCTGTAAGCATGATCAAACATGATCAAACCAGGATATGCAATGGAGAATTATTGATAGGCCAAAGATGCGTTATAAAAGAATATTTCTCTGAACCGCCTAAACGACCTATCTGGGCCTCGCATAAGGGTTTCGCTGCCCGGTCAGCGGACAGGGGTCGAGGGGGCAGCGCCCCCGTCAGGGGTTCGGGGGCGAAGCCCCGAAAGGTATTCAGATTTCCAGATCTGTTTATCTTTGGACGACTGCCGTCAAGTGAAAAAGATGTCTTCATGTCTGCTCAAATATTTGAAGAAAGGCGTCATCAAAGGGCTCTTGGTTTTCCTATTTTATCAATATAATTTTTTATTTATTGAGTCTAGAAATACGATGTACATTGCATCGTACTGGCAAATAGGCTACCCAAGAAAATTTTCAAATTACCCTTTCATTTTGAAAACAAGCCCATTTACAAAAGCCCAAACTATTTCTAACTGTTTGACTTTTCAAAAAGCCCAAAAACTAATTTGCAAAAAACCTAACAGAACCCTAGCAGAACTCGGCTCGAATTCGGCCAGAGTTCGGTTAGTGAACGTTGCTTTTTGAACTTGGTCTTCCCACAGTTACGGATCCCAATGAGATTTTCTCATAGAGTTCTGCCCGAATTCTGTCCGAATTCTATCAGAATTCTGCCTTTGGAAAAACTATAAATGGAGAAGGATTTCGATCATTTCAATTCACTCATACACCAATTCACTTTCATATCTCTTCTCTATAATCCTACTACTTCTTCCAAAGTATTCTAAGCTATTCATTTTCAAATCCCAAGCCAGTTACAATCCTCTAGTCGATTTGCCGGTGCGGTACGGTCTAGAAGTTTTAGAGTGATTGTAATCAGAGGCTTGATTGAAGAAAGAATCTTCACAATTGAAGTTGGTCGAGCACTTCGGATCAAAGCTCGCGTTGTAGAAGTTACAAGAACTTCGGATGAAAACTTGTGGTGATTTTCCATAGTGGATTCAACTGGAAGCTAGAGTTCTTCCGACTGGACTAGTCCTCACAAGAGGGAAACCAGTATACATCCTTGTGTTTGTGTTTGTCTCTACTCTCTACTTCATTTACATATGTGATATATATATTATGTGATCTTGTTACTAACATTTTTAAATAGTTAATTTTGCGTCTACTCTATTCACCGCCCTCTAGAGTATTACGCTTTATAATTCGTTCCATAATCGGTCCTATAGTACTGTCTGGACTTATATCATGTTACTCTAGTTCAGGTAGATTTTGTTTTACAGTCTTCCTTGCCATGTTCTCTTATTTTGTTACCTTACTTCTCTTATACTTTAACTGTTCTCTACATCACTACCTGTATAAAACTGCCATGTTAATCAATATAACTGTCTATAACTGCTTTATAGTTCTTTGTCATTTACTTGAGATTTTTAGATGAGTTGTGCTCGTACCAATCCTGACTGGATACGTTGACAAATTATTACAAATGCTTGCTCGAGGACACTTCCCTACTTACAACGGACCAGGAGATGGTTTAGATACCTTTGGTCCCGACACTCAGGAATGATCAGGAGACTAACTATTAGACTTGCTTTAGATTCATGTTCAGAACTTGAATTGTAATAACTTGAGATATTGAGTTTGTATTTGTGTTTGTTTGAGATATTAATATTTAGTATATAGTTGTTGTTGTCGTTTAGCCTTTAGTTATAAACTTATGTGTTATCTTATTGTGCTTGACTGTGATTGAGATTTCATTATATCTATACTTGTCCTCCGTTTAGAGTTAAGATTTGACAAGTATACTATATAATTGTGTGAGTTTTGATTAGATAGTAACCTAGAACAGCATTCTACCGTCGACACTGCGGCGTAGGATGGATGTACCCACTTCTGTGCCCCTACAATGGGTGCGGGTCTTGACACTTTTTAGTTGTTGCCCACGCAGGTCGAGAGTCGCCTTAGTACGATATCGTAGTAGTATGGCGACTTAGTTGTACTGCTGCGAGCCTGCAATAGGAATTAGAAAATAGGTTTTAACGGAGAGGTACTCAATCACAGCTAGAAAAATTTTGCTTTAATTCCTGCCATCTACACATCTTGCTGAATTACTTCCTTGAAATAAACTGTCCTCCTTTGATTATATCGATTCTTGCTCAATATTGACTTCCTTATTTTGATCTGTCTTCAGGATGGTAGAGACACGATCACATCGCCCCGGCCCAGCAGACACTAGTGAGAGGTCAGCTACCTCTCGTCTGGTGCAGCAGGATGCGGGACCGTAGCACCTTTATCCCTGTTCAGGCAGGGACAACTGCAGCCTTTGGGGGTACACCTCAACCTATTCGTAGGACGACCCCAGTCATTCCTGAGATGTTTCAACTGCAGCATCAGCAGCCACCTGCAGGATTGGTTGACGCTGCATACCTTTTTTCCTTCATGGAGAGGATCTGGAATCCCACCAGCAGCAGCAGCAGTACCAGACTGCCGACTTTCGATATAGATGAGGCCCACAGCTGGTCAAGATGACAGTGGAGATGGTTACCATACAGCCACATGAAGGACAGACACATCAGTGCCATCAGAAGACGCCGAACATCCAGGAGTTTAGAAGATGCGTCCGATGTTTAAGGAGTTGTTCTTTCCACACATCAGTGCCATCAGAGATACCAGCCCGATTTCAAATCGAGGCTGGGGCAGCCAGATGCAGTACTTGGCCCGCATATGTACCAGACAGACCCTAGAGTGGAAACCGAGGGACAAACTTGGGCAGCCTTCAAGAAGCTGTTTAAGGAGCAGTTCTTTTCAGACTAGCACTTGGAGGCATAGGGCACAGTTTGAGAGCTTGGTTCAGGGGAACCAGACAGTCGGGGAATATGCTAGAGAGTTCTGCCGGCTGAGCAGATTCATTGAGGACCTGAGCGAGAAGACGAAGGCAAGGAAGTTCCGTAGAGGTTTGATCAGAGAGGTCGATCATTGACCAAGAGTGACAGGGGTGCTTCTTTCGCTGAGATCTTAGAGCAGCTATGGCAGCAGAGGATAATCTAGGGTTGAAACGAAGAGGGGTCGAGATGCTCATGTTGCCAGTAGCAGTGGAGGTCGGTCCAAGAGGCCTCACGTACAGATTCAGCAGACACTGCACAATGAGAGTACAGTAGGCACAGTATCAGCCTAGAGGATAGGACCGCAGGGTGCAGACTTGTGCCTACTGCAGAAGGCATGGCATGTTTAGGAGTCTTGTAGGAGGAGGCTGAAGGTTTGTCTATTTTGTGGGTCTAATGTTCACAAGATGATAGATTATCTAGCTGCACCTCCTTATGAGGGAGCTAGGCCACCTGTGGTGCAGCACCATATCCAGCACCAGAGGGGTGGAGCTTTTGTACTGGCGGTCGAGGAGACCGATGCTGCAGGTGATGGGTTAGCAGGTTTGTCCTTCTTGTTCTTCTTCCCATATTCATGTGTGATTTCCATTAGTACATGTCAGGATATTCTTGTGATATGCTAGATAGCGTAGTTACCCTGTTCAAGGCTATGGAATCATGACCAGTAGGACTATGATTACATGTTTCTATTGACCTTGATTGTTGGAGGTTTGACCTAGAAGGGGTACGATCATCTTAATTTTGAGGACAAAATTCTTCTAAGGAGGGTTGACTTGTAACACCCACTTTTCAGAAATGAGGGTAATTTTGAACTTTTGTAATCATAATTATTTATTAATGATATTTAAACCATGTTATGATTTTTTGTGATTGTTAATCAATTTAAAAACTATTTAAATCGTTGACTTGTGATTTTGATGTTTTGCTAGTGTAACCCTAGAGACTGCATGACCTGGAGACTAACTATGACCAAGGAGGCCTAACCATGGTTAGGATGACTAATTACAACTTTTTAGCCTAAGGGTATTTTGGTCATTTTTGACTTATTAATGAAAATAAATTTTGATTAATTAATATGCTAATTGAATTGTTAGAGACTAACCTAGAAGTTAACCTAATCTAGATATTAGTCATGAGCCTAGATATTATATTAGAAGCATCCATCATGACAAGGTTAGTAATATCTAGATATTATTGTAGTAGGATATTTCCCTTAAGATGTTTGTAGAAAGAAAGCCCTAGGACTAAATTGGACAATAAATGGACTTGAATTTATGTGGAGAAGCCTTAGCCACCCATCTACATATAAACCTAACCCTAATTTCTATTGTGGTAGCCACAACATAGTATCCCCCTCCTATAAGTATCACATTCAATAGCCCTTGCCTCTTTTTAACACTGTTTGCAAAAACAAAAAGTTGTTCTATTACAAACTTTTGAAAAAGAGTACAAGAGTACAATTTGAATTCTGGAGAAGTACAACTGTAGGAATCTGATCAGAAGACGATCACTTTATCCTTGGACTATGTGAACTTGAAGACTAGAGCCTCTGGAGAATGTAACAGCAATTTTGTAAGAGTTCTTGATCTCTCTGTGTGATCCTTTAACAATGATTGGAAACTCTATTTATAGAGTTCAGGAAATAACTATTTTAGCAGTTATTCT
>JANAVB010033017.1:9220629-9400613 GCA_029216955.1 Iris pallida
GATTATGGATTCATTTGTACTTATGGGCGGGGAAATATTGGAGTAGACATGTGAACATTCCCAAATACTGGAAATACCTCTTTTGAAATTATGCTAGAAATATAGCCATCCTACACTTGGGCGAGTGTACGATGTACCGTATTACCTACAGCTGTTTATATGTCGATCTCGATATTTTAAAACACACTGTTAGTATATAGTCTGGACTCACCCTGAAATCATTGATTACTGACATGACTCATCTTATATTGGACTCATCTTGTACTGGATTCATCTGGTATTAGATTTATATTGTCTGGTCTCACATTGGGATTTACACTTGACTTACATTATACTGTCTGGACTTATATCATGTTACTCTAGTTCAGCTAGATCTTATTTTACAGTCTTCTTTGCCATGTTCTTTTCTTGTTTTGTTACCTTACTTCTCTTGTACTTTAACTGTTCTCTATATCATTACCTGTATAAAACTGCCATGTTCATCAATATAACTGTCTATAACTGCTTTATAGTTCTTTGTCATTTGTAATTTCTAGATGAGTTGTGCTTGTTCCAATTCTGACTGGATACGTTGACAAAATATTACAGATGCTTGCCCCGAGGACACTTGCCCTACTTACTATGGATCAGGAGATGGTTTAGCTACCTTTGGCCCCAACACTCAGGAGTGATTAGGAGACTAGCTAGTAGACTTGATTTAGATTCATGTTTAGAACTTGAATTATAATACCTTGAGATATTGAGTTTTTATTTGAGTTTGTTTGAGATATTAACATTTAGTAGCTTATATTTGTTATTTTTGCTTAGTCTTTAGTTATAAACTTCTGTGTTATCTTATCGTGCTTAGACTGTGATTGATATTTTATTATATCTATACTTGTCCTCCGTTCAGAGTTGAGATTTGACATGTACACTATATAATTGCGTGAGTTGTTGATTAAATAGTAACCTAGAACAGCGTTCTACCGCCGACACTGCGGCGTAGACTGGACGTACCCACTTCTTGTGCCCTAACACTTGGTGTGGGTCGTGACAATTTCCTTTTTAAACTTTCCTCTGACTGCTTGACTTGCATCTTGCTTGATCTCATCCTAACATCAATCTTATTTTCTTGTGTTTGATGGTGGTTAGAAAGGTGAGTAGCTTTACTATATGCCCCATATGTTTGTTACTTTACTAAAGAAATTATCTTGATCATCAATGATGTTGTCAACCCCATTTCCTGTATTTCGTATTTGTACTCGTAATTTGATTTTGGCACGTATTTTATTTTCTCGACTTGTGGACTCGGTTTCTCGTAAATGGGTTTTGGACCATGGCTTGGTTTTATTTTGTGGAGTTGGTTTGGTTTGGTTTTGTTCATCATGAGTGGAACACCTTAGCCTATTCTCCACCTCCATTCCATCACAACCACCCTCAATAAACCTACCAACTTTTTCTCTCTCCTCCATAACTCCATTAATTTCTTACAACTTCTTCTTCTTCCTTCTTCCACACAACACCACACCATAGGCAAGTGCACCTTGCCATCAAATAAGCACCACTTTTTATTTGTCCATTAACTAGATTAGGCCATGGGGAACAACTTTAGAACTTGACATTTTATGATTTGGAGCTTTCATTCTTCTAGATCTAGGTTTTAACCATTTTCGAAAATCCTTGGTTTTGATCTATTAAACTTCGATTTTTGCATGTTTTGATGCTTCCATGTGGAACAGAATTCGATTTTACTCAAGTTAGAACTTTGAAACTCTAGATTTGGTTTTGATTTGGCTAAGTTATGAAGATTTGAAGTTTTTGGTGTTCTTGAGGAGTTCATCTCAGCCTTGGTGAAGGCTCTCGGCCAGTGCTCTTTAGCACTTGACCGTTTGCGCACCCCGGCCTGTGCTCTTTAGCGCATGGTCGATTGCGCATAGGCTCAGCCAGTGCTTTACGCTGCGCTGGATTGCGCTGGCACAAGCTAGCCATGCGCAAACCAGCCATGCGTAAGGTAACCCCTGCGCACTCGACCATTGCGCAGTCCATACTCTGCGCAGTCTACCCTTGCGCAATCCTCCCTTGCGCAATCCAATTGATGCGCAAGGCATCTCCTGTGCCCCTTTAACCCTGTACCCCTTGACCCCCTGCGCAGTCTACCCTAGCAACTCTTGCGCAACTCTTCCATGCGCAGTACATACCCAGCGCAACCCAACCCCTGACCCCTGCACAATCTACTTGTCTATGATGAATTGTTTATTTCTTTAAGCTTGGCTCTTCTATAGTCCTATATATATTGGTATTTATTTAGATATTTTACGCCCATTTTATATCCTTACGCCTTTTGTCATGAACAGATTTTACTTAATATGTTTGGAATGCCTATTGTACATGGCTTGGTACGGCAAAGAACTAGCATAACACGACAGTGACCCGTAGTGGTGCACTCTTGACATGACCAACCTGACATGATAGTGGCCCGTCGTGGTGCGCTCCTGACAAGTACCCTGACATGATTTATCTTGATAACTTGATAGTGGCTCGTGGCGGCGCACTCCTGACTTGACTTGTAACTTGTAACTTGACTCGTATAATCAACTTGACACCGTAGGTGCTCCTACTTGCTTGCTTGTGCAATCCACTTGTCTTGTCTTGCATCATGTCTAGGACGTGACTTCCTGGGTACCACGGCCAGGGACTCGCGCTAAATTAGATTAGGCTAATTATTAGATCAAACTAGAACATGGAGAATTCCCAGTCACAGGCAATTTCGTTATCTCGGCACTTTAATGGACTTGTAGCTTGCCGACGAGTAGAGCACATTTCCTGCACACTGTCATGTGCTGCACCCTCTAAGTCACCTAAGGGTACATTTGTCTCCCGGGCAATGTACCCACCTATAACTCTCAACCCGCGGAAGGATAACTGGATAGTCTGCAGGGCTTGGGACTGGAAATTCTCACTTGCATCTTGTTAGTAATTAGGCTTGTGATAACCCTAGTTAGTTAAAGTAGTAAGTCGTAGTACTTGCTTGGCCGATTGTGAATGAATGGTGTCCAGCTCTGTCTAAGTCTTGTCTAGCCCCTGTACCTGGAACTCTTGATCATGATTGTTTTACTTATCTCTAACGATAAATGGGTAGAGACAGTGAGCTATTCAGGCGAAGGGGTACAATCCCGGTCCTTGTTTGGTTTAAGGATTGTAACCTGGCTCCCGGAATGGTTCCACGTCCCTAGTCGTTTATCGCTCTGTGTACTTTTATTACTTGTACTTTCCTTTTATTCTTTATGTTCCGATATGCTGGCTTTTGTTCTTATTTGTGGCCTCCTTGTGGCACTTGCTCTTTCTGGGGTTTGACCCAGCTGGTTTTGTATGGCCAGATTTCGGAGCAGCTTCCGAGGATCTACTAAGCTTTCAGTCCAATGGTGAACACTAGACGGAACCCGGGCTACGAGTGGGTTTTTCCTTTTTGTTTCACCCACTTATATGTAAATTTATTCTTTTGAGGCGTTTAGCCGACGAGCACCTGTTAGCTCGATGCACAATTACTTACTGTCTGCCTACGGGCTGTAAACATGATTTACAAATCCTAGGGTTGATCATGTATGACCGAACTCTTGCTAGTCCTATCATTTTGTACGACTAGCTTCATGATCATCCGATATGTAATATTTGGGACGCCTTATATATATATTTGATGCTCTAACATCTTGTAACTCTGTTAATTGCTTGAGATTGAGACAATAGGCTTGACCTTAAGAGACTGCTGGCTTGTAGTAAACCCTCATATCTAGACAGCCGTGACCATATAGTTGAGATGTATTCTGTTTCAATATACGTAGCTGGCTATGTACGCCCCCGCTTTCCAGTATTCTGGTTCTGGGGCGTGATATGGTTTAAGTGGTGGCCCATGCAGGTCTTGGCATTCAAAAAATGTGAGGGTTTACCGAATAGATGTCTCAATCAATATCCGCCATTGATCTCTGCTCGTATCTTCAAATCCCCGAGAATCTCGACCTGATCACATTGCTTGTATCATTGATCCGTCCTGGTCCTTTCCTTATTGTTCCCTATGTCGTCTTCTTCAGCGGCATTGCTCGCGGACCTGCCAACCAGCCAGAGGAAGCTCGGCAAGCACCCCAGCGCCAGGAAGATCAAGCTCAGCACTCTGGAGTAGCCTTCCGAGTTATGCTTCCGGAGGCTCGGAACCTCCAGTTCAGGCAGCTCCGCCCGTTCAACCAGCTAGACAGGATGAGGGACCTTTGGTAGGGCTTATCAGAGAACTGCTTACATCCCAAGATCGTCGAGGTGACGCCTTGCACCAGGAAGTTCATGATGCACTAAACAGAGGAGGTCCCCAAGGGAATCAGGCGGCCAACAGTTTCAAGCGCTTGAACCCTCCCTTCTTTGACGGCAGTGAAGATACGATTGCCGCGGACGCTTTGCTTCAGGATACCGAGGTGGTTCTAGAAGCAGCTAAGACACCTGAGAATGAGAAAGTGGCGGTGGTACGGCTACAGTTACTGGACTTGGCTCGCGATTGGTGGGCAGCTCAGGCCATGGGGTTAGCGGCACCAGTTACTTGGGCGACGTTCAGAGAGAGATTCCGAACAAAGTACTTTGATGCGGTGGCACGGTACGACTTGTAGACCAGATTCACCAACTTGAAGCAAGGAGGCAGGACGGTCGATGGCTATGCGACCGAGTTTTCTAGGCTGAGTAGGTTCGTCCCCACCTTGGTGGTAACCGAGTTCGATAGGGCTCAGCGGTTCCAGTAAGGGCTGCATTTAGAGATATTATTGGCTGTCGAGCAGTTCGAGCACCAGACGTTCAATGCAGTGTTGAAGGCAGCAAGGAGGCATGAGTATACCTCCCGGAGAATTGTGGACAGGACCGGAGGCAGGAAGCGGTCCTACAACCAGATGCACCAATCTTCAGCTCCAGCCCCGACAGCTAGGGGTATAACCATTGGAACTCCGAGGCGGGTGGCTTCAGTGACGTCGGTTCAGCATTCGACCCCGACGTACCCGCAGCAGCAGAAGCAGAAGTAGTCTTCCGCGGTGGGATGTTCTCATTGCGGGAAGCCGGGCCATGTAGTGGCAGAGTGTCATAGGGCATAGGGGTTGTGCCTGGATTGTGGAGGAGCAGACCACCAGATAGGGACCTGCCCGAATAGGGGAGGTCCATCATCATCCAACCTTTCTAGTTCTTTGGTGAGAGGACCAACCCCAGTTCCAGTCCAGCAGCAGCAGCAACAGCAGTACCCGAGGCCATTGGCGCCCCAGGCCCAGGCCTTCCAGCAGCAGTTCACCCAGGCTCCAGCACAGAACCGACAGAGGGGTTTCCAGCAGAGGGGACCCACAGCTAGAGGTCAGGCTATGATGATGACCATGGAAGAAGAAGTTGCACCAGGTAAGGTAGTGGCAGGTACTATTCTCGTCAACACCTTTCCAGCATCTGTATTATTTGATTCTGGTGCATCGCATGCATTCATGTCTGCACGATTCGCGACACGGATAGGATTGGAGCCCGAGTCATTATCAGTGAGGCTCAATATACTTACTGGTAATGGTCTTGTGGGAGTAGATCGAGTGTTTTCCTTGTGTCGGATCGTAGTTAGCGGTAGAGAATTCCCCGCTAGGCTCATAGAGTTCCCTATGGCAGACTATGATGTAGTCCTAGGCATGGATTGGTTGAGGAACCATTATGCTAGGATAGACTGCCATGTTGGCAGAGTTGTCTTTAGTATTCCCGGAGAGCCAGAGTTTTCATTTTCCAGAGGCACAGTAGAGCCATCTCCTCCAGTATTACGGATGGCAGTAGCAGCAGTGCAGTTGCCCCGGATAGTTGAAGAGTTTCCAGATGTCTTCCCAGAGGAACTTCCAGGGATGCCGCCAGAGCGGAAGATTGAGTTCACCATCGACTCGATTCCCGGGACAGCACCAGTATCAGAGCGAGTCTACAGAATGGCGCCTTCAGAGTTGGAGATTTTGTACAAGATGATTGAAGAACTTAGAACCAAGGGATTCATTCGTGCTAGTGGATCGCCTTGGGGAGCCCCGATGCTTCTTGTGAAAAAGAAGGATGGTACGTCCAGGTTATGTGTTGATTACCGTACCTTGAACTCAGTGACAATCAAGAACAGATACCCTCTTCCAAGGATAGATGACTTGTTTGATCAACTCAAAGGGGCTTCAGTTTTCTCCAAGATAGACTTGCGGTCAGGATACCACCAGATCAGAGTCAGAGAGCAGGACATCCCGAAGACGGCATTCAGATCGAGGTACGGGCATTGGGAGTTTCTAGTTATGCCCATTGGAGCGACCAATGCGCCGGCAGTGTTCATGGACCTCATGAACCGTATTTTTATGCCTTACTTGGATCAGTTTGTAATAGTATTCCTTGATGACATCCTGGTCTACAGCAAGAGTGAAGCAGAGCACGAGCAGCATCTCAGAGTTGTCCTCCAGATTCTCAGAGAGCACCAGTTGTACGCCAAGTTCAGTAAATACGAGTTCTGGCTCGATCGTATTTCTTACTTGGGTCACATCATTACCAGAGGAGGAGTGAAAGTGGATCCCTAGAAGATTGTGGCTATCGAGTCATGGCCAGTACCTAGCTCAGTGGCAGAGGTTTGCAGCTTCCTTGGATTGGCCGGCTACTACCAGCGGTTCGTCTCAGATTTTGCAAGGATTTCAGCGTCGATGACCCAGTTGACCCGCAAGGATGTGCCGTTCGTTTGGACAGCAGAATGTCAGGAATCATTTGAGAAGTTGAAGCGAGATTTGATAACGGCTCCCATTCTCACACTTCCAGATGGGACCGGAGGATTCACAGTTTATTGCGATGCTTCAGACAGAGGATTGGGATGTGTTTTGATGCAGCATGGGAAGGTAATTGCTTATGCTTCATGTCAACTCCGTGATCATGAGAAGAATTACTCGACCCACGACTTGGAGCTAGCAGCAGTAGTGTTTGCACTTAAGTTGTGGAGGCACTACTTGTACGGAGACAGTGGAGATATTTACTGATCATAAGAGCCTGAAGTATGTTTTCACCCAGAAGGACCTTAATATGCGGTAGAGAAGATGGCTCGAGCTACTTATGGACTATGATGTGGACTTGTAGTATCACCCAGGGAAGGCCAACGTGGTAGCAGATGCGTTGAGCAGGAGAGCCGGAGTCTACCTTCTAACAGCGCAACCAGAGCTATTGGCAGATCTTCAGAAGATGGGAATTGAAGTGATTCTTCCTTCCAATGTGGCCTTGATGGCCAGCCTACAGATTCAGTCCACCATAGTTGAGAGGATCCGGACAGCACAGTTAACATATTCCAAGATTCAGCGGTTCAGAGCAGAGTGCGAGACAGGACACAGGCCAGAGCTATGCATCCATGAAGATGGTACACTTTGACACGGCACGCGTCTTTGTGTACCCAGTGGAGATATCAGACAGGAAGTCATGGCAGAGGCTCACAGTTCGCAGTATTCCATCCACCCAGGCAGCACGAAGATATACCGAGATATTCGTCAACACTTTTGGTGGAATGGTATGAAGAGGGAGATAGCCTGGTATGTCTCTCGATGTTTGGTTTGCCAACAGGTCAAGGTTGAATATCAGAGGCCAGCTGGACTTCTTTAACCCTTGCCGATCCCAGAATGGAAATGGGAACACATAACCATGGATTTCGTGACTGGATTACCCAGATCTCCGGCCGGCAGAGATGCTATTTGGGTCATTGTGGACAGGCTTACCAAGGTGGCACACTTTCTTCCATTCAGAGTTGGACAGTCGACGGCGCAGCTAGCAGAAATGTATCTCAGGCAGATCGTCCGACTTCACGGAATGCCAGTCAGCATAGTATCAGACAGGGATACGAGATTCACATCGCACTTCTGGCGCAGTCTTCATCAAAGTTAGGGACTCGTCTCAAGTTCAGCTCAGCGTATCATCCGCAGACAGATGGGCAGTCAGAGCGTACTATACAAACTCTTGAAGATATGTTGCGGTCGTGTACCCTTGACTTCGGTGGTTCGTGGGAGGATCACCTGCACCTGGTGGAATTCTCGTACAATAATAGTTTCAGGCCAGTATCTAGATGGCACCCTTCGAGGCTCTGTATGGTAGGAAGTGCAGATCCCCGTTAGCATGGGACGATGTCGGAGAGAGGCAGATGCTCGGTCCAGAATTGATTTCTCAGACGATTGAAGTGGTCAGGAGAGTCAGAGATCACCTCCGAGTTGCTCAGGATCGCCAGCGCCATTGGGCCGATGCTCATCGGCGTCCCTTAGAATTTGCCGTCGGCGACCATGTATTCCTTAGGATCTCGCCTACCCGCGGCGTCATTCATTTTGGTGTGCGAGGAAAGCTTAGTCCTAGGTATATAGGGCCGTTCGATATTCTAGAGCGAGTAGGCGATGTGTCCTATCGTCTCGCTCTTCCGCCGTCACTAAGTGAGGTACATGATGTATTCCATGTATCCCAATTAAGACGGTACATCCCGGACCCGAGCCATATCCTAGATCATTCGGAATTGGTTGTTGGTACCAACCTTTCGTATGAGGAGAGGCCCGTGTCTATATTGGATCGGAGAGAAAAGACGCTCAAGAACAAGACTATTAACTTAGTCCGTGTTACTTGGGGTCATCACTCTCTAGGTAAGTCAACGTGGGAGCATAAGGACGACATTCGATCGCGATATCCCTACCTGTTTGACTCGTGAGGTATAATGTCTTTCTTATGCCTTACGCTTTCCCTTCCTTGCTTGTATTGTATGATTGTATGATTGAACTGCTTAGTGTAGCTTGCCTGTGCTTAGTATAGCTTGTCGTGGCAATCTCTAGCTCCTTGATTAAATTCCGAGGATGGAATTCTTTGAAGGTAGGTAGAGTTGTCAACCCCATTTCCTGTATTTCGTATTTGTACTCGTAATTTGATTTTGGCATGTATTTTATTTTCTCGACTTGTGGACTTCGGTTTCTCGTAAATGGGTTTTGGACCATGGCTTGGTTTTATTTTGTGGAGTTGGTTTGGTTTGGTTTGGTTCATCATGAATGGAACACCTTAGCCTATTCTCCACCTTCATTCCATCACAACCACCCTCATTAAAACCCACCAACTTTTTCTCTCTCCTCCATAACTCTATTAATTTCTTACAACTTTTTCTTCTTCCTTCTTCCACACAACACCACACCATAGGCAAGTGCACCTTGCCATCAAATAAGCACCACTTTTATTTGTCCATTAACTAGATTAGGCCATGGAGAACAACTTTAGAACTTGACATTTTGTGATTTAGAGCTTTCATTCTTCTAGATCTAGGTTTTAACCATTTTTGAAAATCCTTAGTTTTGATCTATTAAACTTCGATTTTTGCATGTTTTGATGCTTCCATGTGGAAGAGAATTCGATTTTACTCAAGTTAGAACTTTGAAACTCTAGATTTGGTTTTGATTTGGCTAAGTTATGAAGATTTGAAGTTTTTGGTGTTCTTGAGGAGTTCATCTCAGCCTTGGTGAAGGCTCTCGGCCAGTGCTCTTTAGCACTTGACCGTTTGCACACCCCGGCCAGTGCTCTTTAGCGCTTGACCGTTTGCACACCCCGGCCTGTACAAACGGTTTTAACCATTTTCGAAAATCCTTAGTTTTGATCTATTAAACTTCGATTTTTATATGTTTTGATGCTTCAATATGGAAGAGAATTCGATTTTACTCAAGTTAGAACTTTGAAACTCTAGATTTGGTTTTGATTTGGCTAAGTTATGAAGATTTGAAGTTTTTGGTGTTCTTGAGGAGTTCATCTCAGCCTTGGTGAAGGCTCTCGGCCAGTGCTCTTTAGCACTTGACCGTTTGCACACCCCGGCCTGTGCTCTTTAGCGCATGGCCGATTGCGCATTGGCTCAGCCAGTGCTTTGCGCTGTGCTGGATTACGCTGGCACAAGCTAGCCATGCACAAACCAGCCATGCGTAAGATAACCCCTGCGCACTCGACCATTGCGCAGTCTACCCTGGCGCAATCCTCCCTTGCACAATCCAATTGATGCGCAAGGCATCCCCTGTGCCCCTTTAACCCTGTACCCCTTGACCCCCTGCACAGTCTACCCTTGCGCAAGGTAACCCTTGCGCAAGGCAACTCTTGCGCAGCTCTTCCATGCGCAGTACATACCCTGCGCAGCCCAACCCCTGACCCCCCTGCACAACCTACTTGTCTATGATGAATTGTTTATTTCTTTAAGCTTGGCTCTTCTATAGTCCTATATATATTGGTATTTATTTAGATATTTTACGCCCATTCTATATCCTTACGCCGTTTGTCATGAACTGATTTTACTTAATATGTTTGGAATGACTATTGTACATGGCTTGGTATGGCAAAGAACTAGCATAACACGACAGTGACCCGTAGTGGTGCACTCCTGACATGACCAACCTGACATGATAGTGGCCCGTCGTGGTGCGCTCCTGACAAGTACCCTGACATGATTTATCTTGATAACTTGATAGTGGCCCGTGGCGGCGCACTCCTGACTTGACTTGTAACTTGTAACTTGACTCGTATAATCAACTTGACACCGTGGGTGCTCCTGCTTGCTTGCTTGTGCAATCCACTTGTCTTGTCTTGCATCATGTCTAGGACGTGACTTCCTGGGTACCACGGCCAGGGACTCGCGCTAAATTGGATTAGGCTAATTATTAGATCAAACTAGAACATAGAGAATTCCCAGTCACAGGCAATCTTGTTATCTGGGCGCTTTAATGGACTTGTAGCTTGCCGACGAGTAGAGCACATTTTCTGCACACTGTCATGTGTTGCACCCTCTAAGTCACCTAAGGGTACATTTGTCTCCCGGGCAATGTACCCACCTATAACTCTCAACCCGCGGAAGGATAACTGGATAGTCTGCAGGGCTTGGGACTGGAAATTCTCACTTGCATCTTGTTAGTAATTAGGCTTGTGATAACCCTAGTTAGTTAAAGTAGTAAGCCGTAGTACTTGCTTGGCCGATTGTGAATGAATGGTGTCCAGCTCTGTCTAAGTCTTGTCTAGCCCCTGTACCTGGAACTCTTGATCATGATTGTTTTACTTATCTCTAACGATAAATGGGTAGAGACAGTGAGCTATTCAGGCGAAGGGGTACAATCCCGGTCCTTGTTTGGTTTAAGGATTTTAACCTGGCTCCCGGAATGGTTCCACATCCCTAGTCGTTTATCGCTCTGTGTACTTTTATTACTTGTACTTTCCTTTTATTCTTTATGTTCTGATATGCTGGCTTTTGTTCTTATTTGTGGCCTCCTTGTGGCACTTGCTCTTTCTGGGGTTGACCCAGCTGGTTTTGTGTGGCCAGATTTCGGAGCAGCTCCCGAGGATCTACCAAGCTTCCAGCCCAATGGTGAACACTAGACGGAACCCGGGCTACGAGTGGGTTTTCCCTTTTTGTTTCACCCACTTATATGTAAATTTATTCTTTTGAGGCGTTTAGCCGACGAGCACCTGTTAGCTCGATGCACAATTACTTACTGTCTACCTACGGGCTGTAAACATGATTAACAAATCCTAGGGTTGATCATGTATGACCGAACTCTTGCTAGTCCTATCATTTTGTACGACTAGCTTCATGATCATCCGATATGTAATATTTGGGACGCCTTATATATATATTTGATGCTCTAACATCTTGTAACTCTGTTAATTGCTTGAGATTGAGACAATAGGCTTGACCTTAAGAGACTGCTGGCTTGTAGTAAACCCTCATATCTAGACAGCCGTGACCGTATAGTTGAGATGTATTCCGTTTCAATATACGTAGCTGGCTATGTACGCCCCCGCTCTCCAGTATTCTGGTTCTGGGGCGTGACAGATGTATTAGAACGATTATTTAAGTTATGACGATAGTAAAATATTTTACGGGATGATTAATGCTAATGAGTGTTTTGAGGAGTTATAGTCATGTGTAAAAGATTAGTATATTTCAAGTTTGGTAGTAGTCGTATTGCCAAAATCTCGATTATTTAGTAGAAATTCTTTTATCATATGGTAGATGATCAAGAAGACGTACCTATGAGATCGAGAGTAATTTTTGAAAAATAATCATGACTTATTTGACTTAATAGAGATTTTATTTATTTTATATTTTTATATTTTGAGGATGTCGATTTAATATGAAGATAAAATAATCTTGGGGATACGATTTAAAATTTTGTATAAGGAATTAAAGTTATTTGGATTGAGAATTGATTTAGATTTTTTAGGAGTTAATTCATTGATTAAAAGTTTGAAGTTAGAAATTAATTTAAAATTTGAAGATGGTGACATTTTAAAGGTTTAAATTGGGGATGAAATATGATTTGAATAAATATTGTCTATTTACATTTTGAAGATATCACTACTAATTTGACTTGGGATTTAATTTCGTACTTCTTTTTGAGGAATATTATGGTTGATTGAATATAGATTTTGATTGATAGATTGAATTGGATTTAAATTTCAATTGGAGGTTGTATTTAGATTAACCTATGAATATTTAAAATTTTAAGGAATTTGGTGAGCGCAACTGAAGGAAGTAGTAAGTATGAGTGATTTCTAGAGTAAATGGACACTTTTATACCATCAGACCGACAGAACCTAAGATTTACAAATCTTTTTAAAGTGTGTACTCATTCATTTTCCGCATTCATTCTCAACCTTGATATCGCACAGGCCAAAGTAACCCTAAGAAATTTATTTGGGTTATTTTATCCCATCTTTTGAGTTCAAAATACTTGACTTCTACCACTTTGTAATCACTTATTTCTAAAATCGTGCTTTAGTTTTTACTTCGAGATACGGTTTTTCGTATTTAGTATTTTCTTCCGTCTACATATTGTATTCCCTAGATCGTGCGATATTTCCAATTTTGAGGACGAAATTCTTTTAAGTTGGGTAGGATATAAAACCCCCTAAATTTTTCCAAGTATTTATTATTATTATTTATTTATTATTTTATAAGAACAAAAATATGTACTTGTGTTTATTTACTAAAATCTATCTATGGATTTTGTATCCCATATTTACTAAAATTTCCAAATCTTATTATATTTATTTAGGTAAAGTGTATTTAAACCCTCATTAGATGTGCCAAAAATGCAATTAAAGACTCATAGTTTTAATAGAACCCTTATATTTTCATTTTTACTCAAATTGCCCCTTGCCGTTAACATGAGTTAAAATACGTCTAAAAAGATGATTTTACCCCTCCCCCACTCTCTCTCCCACCTCCACCCCTCTCTCCGGTGGTGAGGGCGGGTCGAGGCGGCTGGCCGACGAGAGAGGAGGGGGGATTGGGGGGCTGACTGCGGAGGGAGGATTAGGGAGGCGGGTCGGGGAGCTGGCCAGCGGAGGGGGGGTTGGCCGGCGGAGGGAAAGGGAGGGGGGCTGGTAGGAAAGGGGGAGGGTAGTTTAAGTAGTTTTTAAAAAAAAACATCATTAACGACCATTTCTAACGGCTAATAGACGATAGGGGCCTTTTTGCTCACGCGGACAATCTAAGGAGGTGAAAACTGCTTAAGTTTTCTAAAAGGTCTTATTTTACTAACAAGGCAAATCTAAGGAGGGTTTAAATGCACTTTACCCATATTTATTTTTTTTCTAAAGATGTCGTGTTGGAAAACAAAATTTATTTGCATTTTTGTAATAGAAAATTAGTAGTCTACTTTAAGAATAAAATGATTTCTAAATTTTTTTTCAAATAAACATTTGGATTTAAGCTAATAAGATTTAAATTATTTGATAAGGATGAATATTATTTTAAACTATTACTTGTGATTCATTAATTGGATTAAGATTAGATTGCTTTAGTTTAAATTATTTGATTTAAAAATTAGATTGATTTAAATTTTATTTGATTTAAATGAATGTGAGATTTATCTATTGGGGTATAATGAATTCCTAATCCTTATCTAAAGATTCTCCACCCTATTTATAGGGGTGTCTTGCCATTGTTTTCCTCCATAAATGTTTTTTTTCAAAACTATTATCACCAAGTTTGTGTCGTGCACCGCGTCTGTGTCCACCACTCTCTCCATGTCAGCCTGTGTTGGCCTTGGGTCCCACTCCGGGTGTCTTTTCGCTATTTTATGCTGTCATACATATACAAATTTCCTCCATCTCTGTATCTGATATACCCGGATACGGTTCTGCCCATGAACTTCCAAGTCACACATGTAACACCCCAGTCCCAAAATATGTAGGACCAGGATACGTAAACATGCTAGCTACGTATCAAGTGGATTCTAGCCCTACTCGAAACGTATAAGCTGTCTAGAGGTCCCGTATAATTATAACTAGCAAGTCTAACTATATCTCAATCCACAGATAATAATCTCATATGGGAACCAAATGCATTAATACTGATCAAACAGTAATACACTGATGCCACTTGAATATAAATAGAAGAATATGTTGGCACACTGATTTTGATATATTAACTATAATTAACCTTTGTATTGTTTTAGACCTATTACTCTACAGGGACAAACAAATTCAGTCAAAGATAGAAGGAAAGGCGACTCCAACATCTATAAGAATAAACAAGTCTTTCAGAGCAAGAAAAAAAGATGACTCCAGACACTTACAACAACAGACCTTATAAGCACTCAAGAAGACTATGACAAGCAAAAGAATTCTAGATCTAAAGCTCCTCTGTCTCTCTAAGTGTCTGTACATGTACGCACTTTAGTAATGATGACAAACTAAAATGGTATATAATATGAATTAGTTTCTGTGAAGAGACGGACAATCCGCCGGATCTCTGTGGAAATCCGATCAGAAACAACAAGTATTTATGGTAAAGTTCGGATAATCTGTCGGAGTTCCGCAGTAATCCGTAGGATAATTCAAACTTGAAACATCAAGTATTTATGGTGAAGTTCGAATAATCCGCCAGATTTCTGCATAAATCCGTCGAATAATCCGAACGTAAAATAACAAGTAATTCTAGTGAAGTTCGGATAATCCGCCGGACTTCCGCAGTAATCCGACGGATAATCAGGGATGCCTTGCTAGCCTTATTCGAATTCAAATCCAACGGCATCTGACAGTCGCATTAAATGCATCCAATGGCTCTTTTTTCTAGCCGTTACTGTTGGCCCAATAATCCGAAGGATTTTCGCAAAAAAATGTTGGATAATCCGGTCGGCTGCTGAATGCCTTTTATGACTTTAGATTTGTATAAATAGGCATCCTCTCTTCATAAAGACCAATTTTTTTAGCCTTAAATTTCTCATCAACCAAAGAGCTCCAACATTATACTACAAGCTTCAATTTGTCATACATTCAAAAGTGCTAGAGTATTCAAGAGTTGTAATCTTAGATCTTCAAAGTATTTAAGGAGATCAAAATATTTATTTCTCTCAAAGTTGAACTTGACGAGCCTTCGGAGGAAAACTCGTGTGTATGAAGTTGACGAGCCTTCAGAGAAAAACTTGTATGTAAGAAGTTGACGAGCTCTTCGGATCCAAACTCGTGTTGTAACTATTTAACTCAAATAGTGGATTAAAGCAGGAGAGAGTTCCGGGACTGGAATGCCCCTTGGGAGATAACATGATACGTTGAGTGTTTGATTCTCTCTTCCTTTATTAGCTTTTAAATTGCATATTATTGTTGATAATCATTTTATTACCCTATTCATCCCCTCTCTAGTGTTCTACAGTTGGTATCAGAGCCTAGTCTCTTGATTTAGATTTACATCCTTAGAGTGATTTATGGCCACTAACCCTAGTACCAACTCATTCCACAATGAGGGACACTCCACAAGTAGACCTCCTCTATTTGATGGAACTAACTGTAACTATTGGAAAATTAGGTTGGGCATTTACTTGAAATCCCTAGATTTTGATCTATGGATTGCGTTGTAAATGGCATCCCTACTTCCATATAAGGAAATAGTTTTAGAAACTCTTGGAGAGAAACTTTTCAAAACGACTAGAAGGTCACAAGTCGGGATGCAAAGGCTATGAACGTACTCTATTGTGCTCTTGATTGCAATGAATTCATTAGAATCTCTACTTGCAAAACTTCCAACGAAATATAAAAAAATTTGGAAGTCACACACATGGGAACATCACAAGTAAATGAATCAAAGATTAGTAGACACACTCAAGAGTATAATTCTTTCGAAATGAGACATGATGAGTCTATTACTCTTATGTTTACTGGATTCTTTGATATCATTAATCCTCTTTCTTCTCTTGGTAAGGTTTATCCCACTCACGAAAAGATTCGAAAGATTCTTAGAGGATTAACCAAGGAATGGAACCCCAAAGCTACCTCCATCATCGAAGGGAACGACCTAACAACGATGAACTTGATTCACTCGTGGAAAAGTTGATGACGAACGAGCTGGACATGAAGGACCAAGAGGAAGCCTCCATACAAGAAAAGGAGAAAAAGAAAATGAAGGAAAAAAAAATTCTCTTGCTCTCAAGGCCATAAAGTTTGCATCAAAAGGTGACTCCGATGATGACGATTCAGATGACGAAGAAATTGCTCTCACTGCCAAGCACTTTCGAAACTTCCTTAAATTCAACAAAGCAAATCGTTCAAGGAGGGACACGGATGAAGAACCTTCTTGCTACAACTGCAAGAAGATAGGACACATCAAAAGGGATTATCTAATGGTAAGAAGAGAATTTGACAAGTATGTGAGGCTAAACAAAGGAAGCACATCCTCAAGGAAGTACGCCAACACTACCATCTGGTAGGAAAGTGATGCTAGTGACTCGGACAACGACAAAGAAAGCAATCACAATGCAAATGTTTGTCTTATGGAAACAAAATCAAATCAGGTATTCGATGACTTTTCTATGAATGCTCTCTCTTACACTGAATTAGAAAATGCCATTCTTAAACTACATGATGAACACAAGGTTATAAGAAGTAAGCACATAAAATCTTTCAAAGAGATTGACACACTCAAGCAAGAAATAGAAAGACTTTCTAATATCATCTTTGATATAAAAGGGAAGTCTCCTGCTTCTCAACAGATGAGATTGAGTCTCTTCGACTAAAGCTCCAAGAAGCCCAAGACGTTATCATGAAAAAGGACGTTGAATATCAATCCCTCAAGGAAGGATATAAGATGGCTAAGAACAAAACACTTATTGTTAACCAATGTCACTACCATATTTCTAGTTTGAGGGTATTTTTGTCATTTTTCGGGTTATTTGAATTTATTAGAATTTATGGGAATTTTTAGGATTTATTTTAGAATTGTTTGAATAAAGGTTGACTAGGTTGACTTTGACTAGCTTTGACTTGGTAGGCTAATCTAGGAGCTAATCCTAGTTGAGTTTGGACTTGGTTAGGTCATGTAACCCTAGTTAGACTAGAGTTGACCTATGGTTTAGTTATTTGACTCAAGTTAGGATATTAAGTCATAAGCCATGACTTATGGTTGAACCAATGATTATTAACTTGGCACAAAGGAGCCCAAAGCCCAACCCATTAGCCATGTGAACCTAACCTAGCCCAACCCATAGTTGGTCGGCCACTTAACCTAGTCCTAGGGATCCCCCTATATTCTCCTAGAAATTAGGGCTAGCCTCTTTAGGAAGAACAAGCTTTAGAAAAGGTATTAGTCCATCTTCTTTAATTCATATAAAATCCTATTTATTTCCTTTTTCCCTCAAAATAATTTCAGTAGGTTCTAAATATAGTGTTCTTGCTGTTGTGGAGTGTTATTCTCATATTTATATCAATTTAGGAAGTTTGCTAGCAAGAGGAAACCCCCATTTGAGGCTTTTCTTGCATTTGGTCACCTATAGGTAAATCTATATAAACTTCATTAAATTCTGAATTTCTTTGCATGGAGACCTAGATCTAGGTGTCCCCTAGCTAACCCTAGATTTTCGTGTCATTTTGGACCCATTTCGTGTCTGAATCGGACACGTATCCGACCTAGGCTTAGGTGTTTGATGAAATGCCCCAATGGGCATTTCGATTTAGTTTTGGAAAAGTAAATGAATAGGAAATTATTATTTGATGTTGCTTACGTATTTCTTTTGGACTGGGAGTGAAATGGTGTCGTGTCGTGTCGATTTGACACGTGCACATGTGGGTGCACGCGCGCGCGCAGGCAGTGCACTTGTCCTGCTACTCGGAGGATTTTTCAGTTCGAACATGGCACTAGGACACGAGACATTGGACACACACTGTGGGGCAATGACTGAAACCACGTGTGTCAAGTCTCACGTGTCCCCGCGTCGTGTCGAGTGAGCAAGAACTCGTGCACTGGGTTTTCACTGACAGTTCAGTGGGTTTTATTGGGCTCTGATACGCAGTTATAACTCGGACACGGGGACACTTTGACTCAGTGCAGAAACCTAGACATGAAGGCCCATACTAGGCGTATCCCTGTGCAGGAGCACGATTGATTTGCACTGTGTCGAGTGCATGACACGCGTGCACTCGTGCACGAGACAGTGTGCAGAACAGTGCCTGTGTGCACTGTAGGTGTTTGTTTTGTGTTTGGACACGATTGTGTCATAATGGGGATATGTGTTGGGCACTGGGACACACTTACATATTATATTTTAATTACCAGCCATTAAACCTACATTTTTGAAATGATTTAAACCATTATTTCCCTATTCCCTAAAAACCTGATACACATGTATTTTCTGTATTTTTCCAGATTTTGAGAAATGAATTTGAATTGGTTAATTAGCCATTTGTTTGATGTTGATTATTGGGGTTAAGTCTCTGAATTGATCTTTCTACATGTTTTCTACCTATGGGATGAATTTGGGTGTATTTCATGGAATATTGGGTGTGAATTAGGGTCTTTAAGTAGTGGACTGAACTGGGTACTTGGTATGCATGAATTGATTTCTTTCTTCCTTTTCAGTCCAGAATTGGACTGCTCACAGATACTCCCTTACACACAGCACACACATGTCTCTCTCTCTCTCACACATCACTCACTGCACACTCACACCCACATTGTTCCTCTCATTTACACACACACACCTAGCTAAGTCCCCTGTCACTCACTCACTTGACAGTACACACACACACCCTCACTTAATACACACACACACAGTCATCTGCACACATTGTTTTGCACACACAATTCACACACATCTCACACACAAGCACTCTCTCTCACACACTGTTTTCCTCACAGATTAGACACACACTCATGCCTTCCCTCTCTCTATATGCATATGCATAATGTATATATATCAATTTAAGTAGTGTATCTATATATAGTAATGTATATATGGTATTGAGTCTATATATATATATATATATAATATATATATATATATATATATATATATATATTATTGTATTAGCCTATATATATATATATATATATATATATATATATATATATATATATATATATATATGTATGTGATGTTTTCTAATAAATTGTACTATAACCTATATGTAATGTACATATATAGGTAATGTGTAGGAATACAATATAATATGTATGTACATATATCCTTGTCATGCATACATTAGGTAGCCTATAGCCTATAGCTATGGCTCATTGCCTAAGGGTATGTGTGAATGCCAACTAACACGTGTAGTTGGTTTGGATAGCCTTGTAGTGTTGTGTACTAGCTAGTGTAGGTTGAGTAACCTAGTATAGACTAATGTAGACTAGTAGGCTAGTTTGACCTAATTTAGACTTGTTTGACCTAGTTTGACCATAGTTGACCTAGATTTGACTTCTTGGTTGACCAAAGTTGACCAAGAGTTGATATTGGCCTAGATTGACCTAGATTCATTTAGAATGCATTGAGTTGCATCTTGTTATCATTTTAGACTTGTTGTGACTTGTAAAGTTCTGATTAGGAGCCAGACACCTCTCGTCGGACAGTATATTTCATCCGGACACTCAGATACAGGCAAGTACTTCTCTGATCATTTCATATCCTGCTTAGAATTATTTTTGTGCATTAAATTACTTTACTTGATACTGTCACGTTGATCACACGGATTAGTACTATATGGATCCCTTCTTGAGATGTTATCCCTTCAGGGAGCATCGGGTACTACATGTTCTGTGTTTTTACTTACATGGCGTATCACTATGCTTCATTGGTTCTTTGATCACTTGTGACATATACTCTTATGATCATAGTATTTTCCTTGAATCCTTATCCCATTTATTGGGTTTTCCAGAATCCCCATTTATGGGACATCCATGTATCACCCTTTGGGGGGCTTTGCATGGAATCATAACATAACCTGGTTGGATCCTTGTGTATTGATTGGGGGTACGGGGGAGTAGAAGTAGACATGTGAATAATATCCAAGTAGTGTAGCATCAGAATCATTCCATAGTGTAGCATCAGATTCATCCTATGCCATTTACATGTCTATATTGTACTCTGACGCACTAGCTACTGTTAATCTCTATTTATAGCAGATATTTCTATTACAGATCTCTCTCTGTTTACATACTGCATTTCCTTCAGTATCTATATCTTACTTTACTGCATGATTATATTTTCTAACCTGCTATGAACTGTTGAGATGTATTGTACTCGCTCCTGTCCTGACTGGAACTGTTAAAATATTACAGAGGACGAGGAGGAGGCCTGTGTGGATACCTTCTACGGGCAGCCCTAGACGACACTTGCGAGCTGGACTCTCAAGAGGACCCAGCTCTAGCTGAGGACATTACCCATATTGCCTAGACCAGCTTAGTTAGGCCTTATCTTATTTATGTTGTCTTGAGACTGTTTAGCTAGACCTTATTCCTGTCTGGGGAATTCTGAGTTGTATATATTCTTCATATTCAATATCTGAGATTTGTACTCTGGATATTTGCTGATATGTTATCTCAGACTATTTTATCATCTGTATTTCCTTGAGTTCTATATCATATCGTGCTTCTTCTTCCTTAGTTGTGATTGAGTTTACTTTTATCATGTCACCCCCATTCGGGAAGTATAAACTGCTTAGTATATTATTGCTAGATATTGTGACCTAGGATAGCGTTCTACCGCCGATACTGCGGCGTAGGCTGGACGTACCCACGTCTCGTGCCCTTACTCTAGGGTGCGGGTCGTGACACGTTTTTAGTGGTGGCCCATGCAGGTTTAGGCTAGAAGTTAGTGGTATTCGAACTAGAGTATCACTACAGCCTGCAGTAGGATATAGGACAATCACATTAGAAAAAATTCTTTTTATTGCCATCTAAATCCATATTGTCAGCTGATCCTTTGAATTTTAATTGTCCGCCTTTGTTATATCGCTTCTTTCTCAGAAATTGATACTCTTGTTTGGTCTATCTTCAGGATGGTAGAGACTCGGTCGCAGCGTACTATTCATGGGGATGCTATAGAGGGATCTTCTACCTCTCAGCCAGTTCAGCAGAGACAGGAGACTGCAGCTCCTGCCACCTCTGCTCATATTGAGACTCCAGCAGCAGCAGCAGTAGGGGGTATACCTCCACCGGCTCGGAGGCAGGACCAAGTCATCGCAGAGGAGCCCTTCCAATAGCCGTCGCCTACAGGATACGTGGATGCGGCACAGAAGTTCGCATATTTCCAGCAGTTCATAGACCGGCAGCAGGCTCGACAGGACAGGGGCATGGATTTGGCCCTCACGACAGTCGCAGCTCGACCAGTGGATCAGCAGCCGAGGATACCGGGGATAGAGCAGTTCCAGAAGATGAGCCCCAGAGACTTCCTGGGACAGAGGGGAATCTATATCTGATGAGTGGATCGAGCATATAGAGAGATCTTCCGCCTGGCCCGGATACCAGCAGATCTCCAGATTGAGGCTGCAGCTAGCCGGATGCGAGATCTTGCACGCACCTGGTATCAGTCAGACCCCAGGGTGGGGGTACCAGGGCAGACTTGGGTGAGTTCAAGGCTTCTTCAAGAAGAAGTTCTTTCCAGATTCAGCGCTCAGAGCCTTAGAGTCGCAGTTCGAGAGCCTATCCAGAGGAGCCTTTCAGTGGAGGAGTACGCCGGGGAATTCGGCCACCTCGGCAGGTTAGTAGAGGGCTTGAGCGAGACAACAAAGGCCCAGAGGTTCCGGAAGGGTCTGGTCAAGGAGGTCAAGTCCTTGACCAAGGGCAACAGGGATGCCACATTTGAGGAGATCTTGACGGAAGCCTTATTGGATGATCTTGAGCTTAGGCTCAAGAGGGGGCGAAACCCAGTTGGGGACAGCAGCAGGGGAGGCCAGGCCAAGAGGCCTCACTTTCATCAGCAGCAGCCGAGACAGTTCCAGCCGCAGCCGATCCAGCAGAGGCCAGTTCACCAGCAGCAGCAGCCAAGACAGTACCAGCAGGGCCAGAGACAGGTGATCACTTGTGCTTACTGCAAGAAGCCCGAGAATGTCGCCAATGAGTGCCGGAAGAGGCTGGGCCAGTGCCTGGTGTGTGGCTCAGCAGACCACCAGATGAGGGAGTGCCGCATGGCACTACACCAAAATGGGCATTTAGGAACACTTTTTATGTACCTAATATTTTTAGGAACACTTGAACACCGTTCCTAAAAGTGGCGTTGCAGTTATCGGAACATTATAAAGCGTTCCTAAATATAGTATGGAACGGTTAATAGACGTTCCTAAATTAGATTTTGAAACACATATATTGTGTTCCTAAAATATTTTGGAACCACTGTCAAACGTTCTAAAATTATATTTTGATACACATATAATGCATTTCAAAAGTAGTTTTTGGAACATTTTTGAATCGTTTCTAATTGTCAATTTGAAACATTTTATGTTCGTTCCTAATTTAATTTGCAACAATTTTTGCAAAGTTCATGTGGCTAGTTTTGAAACGCTTTCTTAATGTTCATATGCATTTTTTTAATTTCAATTTCATAACCAATTTTTGTTTGAAACACAAGATCTGATGATTCATAAAATTACCATTAAACAATAAATGGTACAAGATTTTCTATACATTCACCGAATCAACTCCAAAGATGTCCACTAAATTAACCAAAGTTGTCAACTTAATACAAAACAACTAATATCATATCCCAAAAGTTAATCATTAGAAAATGACATCAAAAGTATACAAAAAGTAAAAGTTACAAATATTATATAATGTCGCTCGACCACAAGATAATCTGTTTACAAATTTTAGTTCTCTGAAAGATGATCCCAAAGGTTATCCTCCAACCAAATGATGGAGATTTGAACGACGACAACTAGCAGCACCTGCATGCATATTATGAAACAAGCTTAAGTTAAAATTAGAAAATTTAAGAATAAGAATTGGAATTAACTAAAATCTACTATGTTCAAAAAATTTCTAATAGAGAAGTGGGATACGAAAAATAAGAGATTAGAATTAACCAAAATCTACTATGTTTAACCCGTTGAGATACCTTGTTCTCCAATACTTCTATATACTCCAGAGAAACAAAAATACACCAGATCACAAAGCTGCAATCTCAACCAATCCAAGAGGTTTACCAGGCATAGCTGAAAAAATGTGGAAACGGAGCAAAATACAAAACAAGGTTGACTCACCGACTGCCAGCCTTGTCATGTTTCCCTAGTTGTTGGAGCATATCAATTTCAATCATAGCTACCTCCCTATACTTCTCTATGCCACGAACAATCTTGATAGCTACCATTTCTTTATTTTTCCTATCCCAGCATTCCAATACCTGACCAAAGGTATCTGGTACATATGTTAGAAAAATCTACATGCGATTGGAAATACATTTTTTAATACCGCAAAGTAAAATATCAAGTTACTCTGAAACATTAACAAAAGACCAAACAACAGAGGAAATAGATGACCATACACCTCAATAAGACATACTAGTGAACAAAAGATTTCACAATATAGAAGAGGCTGAGACTAACCTTCACCCATTTTGCTGTAAATTTTATCTGCAAGAAAAACACCAAAAAAGTATATAAGTGCCTATACCCAAAGAAACAATGTTGCCTCAATGGTGACAATACCAAAATTACTACTAAATATTTTTTATAAGTCAAAAGTTGAAAAATCTCCCGCAGGAGAAAAAAAGGTTTGTCAAAAATTGGTTGCATCTCAATTTAAGCATAGTTATCTCAGAGGAGACCAGACATCAACACAAATAAGGCCTTGGGTCATTACGTCACTAGTCTGACTGTTGGATCAACAGTCATACCGGATATATAACTAAAATAATGTGTGTGCGAAGACAAAGACTTGGCAAAATAAATGATGAAAATAAAATGGGTCCGAAAACAGAGGCACTTTTGTTTCGAAAACAACATTAGTAAAAATTAGTTCAGAAAAAATTCGAGTGCAAAAATATTTAATATAAGTAAATAAACATGCAAAAAAAATTTTACCAATACACAACACAACCAAAAATTTAAGACCCATCTGGCTACCAGTTCTCTAAAAGCCGGCTGAGTCATCAAATTTGACTAGGTCAACTTTTGACCGTATCAAGAAAATAATAGTTCAATTTTGAATCAGACAGAACTAGTCACCGACCGGGTCACAGGTTTTTCGATCTGACTGGCAGTCCGGTCCGATTATGATAACTATGTTCAACCCGTTGAGATACCATGTTCTCCAATACTTATATATACTCTGAAGAAACAAAAATACACCAGCTCACAAAGCTGTAAGCTCGACCAATCCAAGAGGTTTACCAGGCATAGCTAAAAAATGTGGAAACAGAGCAAAATACAAAACAAGCTTGACTCACCGACTGCCAGGCTTGTCATGTTTCCCTAGTTAATGGAGCATATCAATTTCAAACATAACTGCCTCCCTATACTTCTCTATGTCACAAACAATCTTGATAGCTACCATTTCTTTCTTTTCCCTATCCCAGCATTCCAATACCTGACCAAAGGTGCCTGGTACATATGGTAGAAAAATCTACATGAGATTGGAAATACGTTTTTAATACCACAAATTAAAATATCAAGTTACTCTGAAACATTAACAAAAGACAAAACAACAGAGGAAACAGATGACCTTACACCTCAATAAGACATACTAGTGAACAAAAGATTTAACAATATAGAAAAGGTTGAGACTAACCTTCACCTATTTTCCTGTAAATTTTATCTGCAAGAAAAACACAAAAAACATAAAAAGTATACAAGTGCCAATACCAAAAGAAACAAAGTTGCCTCAAAATGGTGACGATACCAAAAAGGAATTACTACTATATATTTTTTTTAAGTCAAAACCCTGGAGCAAAAAATGGTTTGTCAAAAATTGGTTGCATCTCAACTAGATTTTGACCGGATCAAGAAAAAAATGGTTCAATCTTTGAATCAGACAGAACTAGTCACCGACTGGGTCACAGGTTTTTCAATCTGACTGCGAGTCCGGTCCGATTCTGATAACTATGTTTCTAAGAACTATAGAAGTCCAAAGTGCAAAAAATCCACAATATATTATTAATGTTAAACTATCCAAGGAAAGAACGAGGAAACCATTTTTATAACCCTACTCTGTTAGAGGAAAACCATATTTTACTAATATTGATATAGAAGTGTAACAATCTTCATATTGGATACTTGAACCATCAAGACAATTATGATAATTATAGAATTCAGAAGTTACAGGAAACCCAAACAAAACATTATAATAAAAATAACTAGCAATAAGTCTGCTTCAAGACAGATTGGACGGGGGTTGGGTGTTGTTTGGGGTGGGGGGTTGGGGGATGGGGGGTGGGGGGGTGGGCATGACCACTTCCAAGGAAAATGACCAACTAAAAGACATACAGAAATGACATGTATTTTGATCTTGACCTGAGAAAAAAGAGAATATACCGAGCAAAGCTCTGCAAGTATGCAACCGACACTCCATATGTCACAGGGATAACTCCAACCCAATCCTGTTATTGAGATTAACATCTTATCACCTTAAAGGTTCAACAAACAAGCATCAAGTAACAAGAAAATTCAGATATCAACAAAAGTCTACAAAAGTACAAAGTCTATGGATATCTGACTGCATATATATTTAGTATCAGATCCTAGACTTCATATACTGCATATGAGTATTAGAGCCTGTATAACAAAGTTCAAGTTTACTACTACTTCACATTGACATTAAGACAAGGTCAAATTAATAAAGGTGTATACACATGGCGTATTAAAGCCCGTGTCAGAGTAATCTAAATTTTTTTCTTCACTGACAAACTGGAGTTGTTGTAAACACTGATACATGTCGACTGCATATATATTTAGTATCATAGCCTGGACTTCATATATAGCATATATGAGTATTAAAGCTTGTGTTAGAGCTATCAAGTGTCAAAAAGAGATTAGTATGAAAGCATAATCTCGTGCTAAACATTTATGTATTCAGAGTAAAAGAAAATTATTTGTTACTTAAAATGGTAAAAGAAACACTCTGCATAATCAAGTGTCAATGTGTAGAATTAAAGTTTAATGAGTTACACGGGAAATGAGATTGTAGTCTTACAATTTACCATGAAAGATAAAAGGATGACAATGGCATTTTGCTAAAAACAATTGGTCTGCTCAATCATATCTAACATGACCAAGGGAAATAATAAATAGAGAGTTTAAGAATAGCAAAGAAAATGACCAAGGAGAAGGATGCTTGTGCCCAACTCAAATGAAAAGATGAAAAATGAACTGCTCTAGACATTCAAAAGGTGATGACAAGATGGACTATGTCAATCAAATACTAACAAAAATTACCATGCCAATTGAATTATGGGTATTTTCAAGTTACCTCAAAGGAGTTACAGTTAGAAACATGTCAAAGTTCTTAATAATCATGCTCAGATTGATTCGAACAATACTACGAGGGGAGACGAATACGATGGATCGGTATTGATAATTTTATATTTTCTTGATGAGAGACAATGATAAAAAATGAAAATTGACAACAAAGGTAAACTGCCAACTAAAGAACCAAGAATAGATTTCTTTTTCATACATTAGAATTGATGTAACATCTAACATTGTGAATTATATAAAACAATAGTTATATTAAAAAAAGTCTCAATCCTCAATAATTCCTCATGAGAAACGGGAAGGTAGAAAATTCACTAGGAAAGGAATGATGTTAATTTCACCTAGTTGGAAACAAAATCTTCTATGAAGGGAAAGGGACATGGTCAACCATTTTCCTGACTTCCTCTTAAGTAATTGTAGTTTTACTCTATCTAAATCTTTAGGAACTTTGGATCAGTAATCTTACGGAATGACTTCATCAGGCCTTGTCCTGACTGTATAATTCCTCTATTATAATATTATGAGAGAATCGACAAAACCCATATCAAGAATGAGGTAACATAAAATCATGTAGATATGCCTATTGTGTGTTCACTAAAGAGATCATATTGTGTTTGATTATCCAATTAGTTTATTCCGATATCAATCCAAGTATACTTTGGATCAGTAACCTCGCGAGATGACTCCACCAGGCCATCGATGCACCAGTTCATCGACCCTGATCATGTTCCCCTATTTTGCCATTAAGAGAGAAGATTCAACCAATCCCATTAGATAATATCGAGACAATGATATAAGCTCCTCCTACTTCACTAAACTCATCTAAGCAAGGTCAGTGATATAGAATTATAAGAAAGAACACAAATTCACTCATTTATTGGTCTGCCAGAAAAAGTAATGAGTGCTGACATAATAACTCATGAATTGGCCATTATGAGTGCAACTATATAATTTTTTCAACCAAGATGCAATCTATGTTACCAACACATGTGAGTGCCTTAACAAGAAAATTATGTGCTAATTTGGATTGTAACTACATTTTCTCATTTGTTCAAACGTCAATTCGGAATGAAATCATTTGACTTGCATCTTGCATTATGTACCAATAGTAGAAACATAATAGTAAATAAAAAACTAATACTATGCCTTTGTGGTTCTCACTCACCCTAGAATGTATGTGATCTTTCTAAGAAACTTTGTAATGTAAATATTTAAGGGACAAAGTAGGAGGGGAAAATGGGTCGTCATTCAAACTTTTGACCATCATCTTCATTTGCAAGGATAAAAGTGAGATAACAAAGAGCAGACCAACAAATTCAGTCAGCAAGAGATGATGCATAACTTCAGTCGTATCTTCAGATGTACATATAATCAAAACAATGGTTGAGGAATTCATAAGAAATATATTAATCAATTTGATCGGTAAAAAAAAAATTCTAAACTAGTGGTCAAATTTCTGCTTTTTGATGGAACAACAAAATTTCCTTAGGAACTTGAAAAAATTAGGGTTTCGTACTCGAATAGATATAAAAACATAATACTTATTTTGTTTCTCGAGGGAAACGAAAGAGGAGGGCTTACTTTCGCCGCGTCATCTTCTTCTTTGGTACTTTCGCGCAGGCGTCAACATTGTCGAAGCTCTATCGTAGCTTATTTTTTCTTTCTTCTCATGATTGAGGAGGATGGGGAAGAGATGGATTGCCGAATTGGGGCTAGAGTGGTGAAATTAGGGTTTAGGAATAATTGTGGGTAGTTGTGGAAACGTGTACGAGGGGAGAGAGAATTTATGAATCTAAGAGAAAAAAATGAAGCGTTTGTCATCTTGGACGCTTTTCTCAAATATCACGTGAGATGCATGTTCAATTTGGAAATATTTGTAACTATATAAAGCGTACCTAAATAAATTATTTTTTTTGAAAATTAAAACAACACATATTAGGAACACTTTCATAATTTGGAACACCTTCATACCGTTCCAGCATCCAGGTACGTAACATAAGCGTTACAAAATGAAAAATATCTAGTGTTTCTAATTTGTCATTTTGGTGTAGTGTGGGACGAGTAGCTCAGGGGCAGCATTCAGAGCTCCAGCAGGCCAGCAGAAGGGACCAGCCCTGTCGACACAGCAGCAGAGGTTCGTCCAGCACCAACAGCAGGCCAGGGGAGGCCAGCAGGGGCGAGCTTTTGCCATGGCAGCTGGAGATGCAGAAGTGATAGGAGAGCTGATTGCAGGTTCGATCCTTCTCGACTCCAGTCCAGCTTTTGCATTATTCGATTACGGTGCTTCACATAGCTTCATATCAGTATCTTTTGCGATTAGACACGGTATCATAGCTGAATCGTTGCCTAGGACTTACAAGATCACGACCGGGGGTGGCATTATCCTCGTGAGTGATGTTTGTAAGGGTCGGAGTGTAGTTTTGGGAGGCCGTGAGTGAGTTGGAGGTGAGCCTGCTCGTAATGCTATTGCCGAACTACGATATAGTACTAGGCATGGACTGGTTGAGCAGGCACCACGCCTGCATTGATTGTAGAGGGGGTAGAGTTCTCTTCAGAGCGCCAGGGGAGCCAGAGTTTGAGTACTCCAGACGTCAGGCAGAGCAGAGCAGTAGAGTTTTCTGTGGAGTCTCGGATGAGGAGTAGGCGATTCCACACCCCTTGATAGCAGATTATATGGATGTTTTCCTAGAGGAGTTGTCGGGATTGCCACCAGACAGAGACATAAAGTTCTCGATAGACTTGGTTCCAGGAGCGGAACCCATTTCTCAGCATATCTATCGAGTGAACAACAGTGAGCTGGTGGAGCTGAAGAAGCAAGTGGATGAGCTGCAGGACAAGGGCTTCATCCGCTCGAGTTCATCGCCATGGGGTACACCATTGTTGTTTATACCGAAGAAGGATGGGTCAGTACGGATGTGTATTGACTATAGGGCACTTAACAACCTCACGATCAAGAACAAATATCCACTGCCGCGGATCGACGATCTATTTGACCAGTTGAGCGAAGCTCGGGTATTTTCCAAGATTGATCTGAGGTCGGGATATCATCAGGTAAAGGTGAAGATGGAGGATATTCCCAAGACCGGTTTCAGGACGCGGTACGAGCAGTTTGAGTTTTTGGTTATGCCGTTTGGGCTAACCAATGCACCAGCAGTGTTTATGAACCTTATGAACAAGGTGTTCCACCAGTATCTGGATCAGTTTGTGGTGGTGTTCATTGACGACATCTTATTATATTCCAAGACGAAGGAGGAGCATGAGGAGCATTTGAGGATAGTGTTGGAGACTCTCAGGAAGGAGCAGCTTTACGGGAAGCTCTCCAAGTGTGAGTTCTTCTTGGATCGGGTGGACTTCTTGGGCATGTGGTGACTGGAGATGGTATCTCAGTTGACCCCAAGAAGATTGTAGCAGTTGAGGCATGGGCAGCGCCGACTTCAGTTGTAGAGATCAGAAGTTTCCTGGGGCTGGCAGGATATTATCGGAGATTTATACAGGATTTCTCCCGGGTTGCAGAACCGTTGACTCGGTTGACCCGGAAGGATGCTGAGTTCGTTTGGTCAAAGGAGTGTCAGACAGCTTTTGATGAGTTAAAGAAGCGGCTTACGACAGCTCCGATTCTGACATTGCCTTCAGGATCAGGTGGATTCACTATTTATAGTGACGCTTCAGGGAAGGGGCTGGGTTGTGTCTTACAGCAGCATGAGAAGGTGATTGCCTATGCTTCCAGGCAGTTACGTCTCCATGAGTAGAACTACCCTACCCACGACCTGGAGCTGGCAGTAGTGATATTTGCTCTGAAGTTGTGGAAGCATTATCTGTATGGAGAGAGGGTGGAGATTTTTACAGATCACAAAAGCTTAAAGTATGTGTTCACTCGGAAGGAGTTGAATATGAGGCAGCGCAGATGGCTAGAGTTGATAAAGGACTTTGACATCCTACTTCTGTATCACCCAGGGAAGGCTAACGTGATTGTCGATGCCTTGAGTAGGTATCCGACAGCCATGTGTTTGACCATGGATCGGCATTTGCTTGCAGACTTGGAGAGCCTTGTGATTGAGGTGATCGTACCCGGAGTACAGATGTAGATGTGGGGCATGCAGATACAGTCGAGCTTGGTGGAGAGGATCAAGGCAACTCAGTTTGAGGACGTTGCTCTGCGGTGTCTCCGAGAGCAGGTCCGAGCAGGATTGGTGGACGACAAGTTTTCTCTTGCAGAGGATGGTGCCTTGAGGCACGGTTCCAGGTTATGTGTGCCCAGCGAAGAGCTCAGGGAGCAGGTTTTGCAGGAGGCCCACAGATCTTAATACTCTATACACCCTGGTGCCAACAAGATGTACCGAGATCTGAGGGAACATATTTGGTGGTCCGAGATGAAGCGGGAGGTGGCTCGCTTCGTGGCTAGGTGCTTGGTCTGTCAGCAGGTCAAGGCAGAGGCCCGGTGGATTATTGCAGCCGCTGTCCATTCCCGAGTAGAAATGGGTGCATATTACTATGGATTTCGTATCAGGATTGATGCCTACACTTGGAGAAAAAAATGTGATTTGGGTCATCGTTGATAGGTTGACCAAATCGGCCCACTTCTTGCCATTCAAGGTAGGTACGTCTACAGAGAGGCTGGCGAAGATGTATATGCGGCAGATAGTCAGGATTCACGGGGTTTCGGTCAGCATCATCTCAGATCGGGATAGTCGCTTTACTTTCTATATCTGGAGGAGTCTGCAGATTAGCTTGGGCACTCAGCTCAAGTTTAGTATTGCATACCACCCCCAGATGGACGGACAGTCAGAGAGGACTATTCAGACACTTGAGGATATGTTGCGAATGTGCGTCCTAGACTTTCGAGGTTCTTGGGAGGATCATCTACATTTGGTAGAGTTTGCTTACAACAAAAGTTTCCAGGCCAGCATTGAGATGTCACCTTTCGAGGCTCTGTACGGACGTAGGTGTCGTACACCCTTATCTTGGGATGATGTTGGTGAGCGAGCTTTACTGGGGCCAGAGATGATTATTGATACAGCCGAGAAGGTGAAGGTCATCAGGGATAGACTTCGCGTGGCGCAGGCAGACATCGGCACTGGGCCGATAGCCACCGGAGGCCCTTGGAGTTTGAGGTACAGATTAGAGTAGATTAGATTTAGGTTTGTTTGTTTGTGATTTTGATCATATTGTTTATCATAATTAATTGAGACCTTGCTTGTGATTAGGTTGGAGATCAGGTTTTCTTGAGGATATCTCCGACTCATGGTACGATACATTTTGGTGGAGGTAGGAAGCTTAGCCCAAGCTTCATCGGCCCTTTCGTTATCAGCAGGAGAGTCGATGATGTGGCATACAAGCTAGACTTGCCATCTGCACTTATGGAAGTCCACAACGTATTCCATGTATCACAGTTGAGACGGTACGTGGCTGATCCTAGCTATGTGCTCGATCATTCAGAGATTGAGGTTGGGCCTTCTCTCAGCTATCCAGAGCAGCCAGTGGAGAAACTGGATGGACGGAAGAAGGTTCTGAGGAACCAGGTGATACCTTTGGTACGCGTCGTATGGAGGCATCATTCTCCAGGAGAGTCTACCTGGGAGCGGGAGGATGAGATGCACGAGCGGTACCCCTATCTTTTTGGACCATGAGGTATACTTTTCTATCCTTCTCAGCAGTTAGTTTCGCCTTTAATTTCGAGGACGAAATTCTTTTAAGAAGGGTAGATTTGTCACTACCACAATTCTAGTTTGAAGGTATTTTTGTCATTTTTTGGGTTATTTGAATTTATTAGAATTTATTTGAATTTATGGGAATTTTTAGGATTTATTTTCGAATTGTTTGAATGAAGGTTGACTAGGTTGACTTAGACTAACTTTGACTTGGTAGGCTAACCTAGGAGCTAACCCTAGTTGAGTTTGGACTTGGTTAGGTCATGCAACCCTAGTTAGACTAGAGTTAACCTATGGTTTAGTTTTTTGACTCAAGTTAGGATATTAAGTCATAAGCCATGACTTATGGTTGAACCAATGATTATTAACTTGGCACAAAGGAGCCCAAAGCCCAACCCATTAGCCATGTGAACCTAACCTAGCCCAACCTATAGTTGGCCGGCCACTTAACCTAGTCCTAGGGATCCCCCCTATAAGTATTCTCCTAGAAATTAGGGCTAGCCTCTTTAGGAAGAACAAGCTTTAGAAAGAGGTATTATTCCATCTTCTTTAATTCAAATAAAATCCTAATTATTTCCTTTTTCCCTCAAACTAATTTCAATAGGTTCTAAATACAGTGTTCTTGCTGTTGTGGAGTGTTATTCACAGATTTATATCAATTTGGGAAGTTTGCTAGCAAGAGAAAACCCCCCATTTGAGGCTTTTCTTGTATTTGGTCACCTATAGGTAAATCTATATAAACTTTATTAAATTATGAATTTCTTTGCATAGAGACCTAGATCTAGGTGTCCCCTAGCTAACCCTAGATTTTGTGTCATTTTGGACCCATTTCGTGTCCGTATCAGACACGTATCCGACCTAGGCTTAGGTGTTTGATGAAATGCCCCAATGGGCATTTCGATTTAGTTTTGGAAAAGTAAATGAATAGGAAATTACTATTTGATGTTGCTTACGTATTTTTTTGGACTGGGAGTGAAATGGTGTCGTGTCGTATCAGATTTGACACGTGCACACGCGGGTGCACGTGTGCGCACGGATAGTGCGCGTGTCCTGCTACTCAGGGGCTTTTTCACTTCGGACACGGCACTAGGACACGAGACATTGGACACACACTGTGGGGCAATGACTGACACCACGTGTGTCAAGTCTCACGTGTCCCCGAGTCGTGTCGAGTGAGCACGAACTCGTGCACTGGGTTTTCACTGACAGTTCAGTGGGTTTTATTGGGCTCTGATACGCAGTTATAACTCGGACACGGGGACACTTTGACTCAGTGCAGACACCTAGACATGAAGGCCCATACTAGGTGTATCCCTGTGCACGAGCACGAGGATTGATTTGTACTGTGTCGAGTGCACGACACGCGTGTACTCGTGCACGAGACAGTGTGCAGAACAGTGCCTGTGTGCACTGTAGGTGTTTGTTTTGTGTTTGGACACGATTGTGTCATAATGGTGGACACGTGTTGGACACTGGGACACACTTACATATTATATTTAATTGCCAACCATTAAACGTACATTTTTGAAATGATTTAAACCATTATTTCCCTATTCCCTAAAAACCTGATACACATGTATTTTCTATGTTTTTCTAGATTTTGAGAAATGAATTTGAATTGGTTAGTTAGCTATTTGTTTGATGTTGATTATTGGGGTTTAAGTCTTTGAATTGATCTTTCTACATGTTTTCTACCTATAGGATGAATTTGGGTGTATTTCATGGAATATTGGGTGTGAATTAGGGTCTTTAAGTAGTGGACTAAACTGGGTAATTGGTATGCATGAATTGATTTCTTTCCTTTCCTTTTCAGTCCAGAATTGGACTGCTCACAGATACTCCCTAACACACAGCACACACATGTCTCTCTCCCTCTATCACATCACTCACTGCACACCCACACCCACATTGTTCCTCTCATTTACACACACACACAAAACTAGCTAAGTCCCCTATCACTCACTCACTTGACAGTACACACAGACACCCTCACTCAATAACACACACACACACAGTCATCTACACACATTGTTTTGCACACACAGTTCACACACATCTCACACACACAAGCACTCTCTCTCACACACTGTTTCCTCACAGTTTAGACACACACTCATGCCTTCCCTCTCTCTCTATATGCATATGCATAATGTATATTATGTGTATATATCAATTTAAGTAGTGTATCTATATATAGTAATATATATATAGTGTATTGAGCCTATATATATATATATATATATATATATATATATATATATATATATAAATATATATATATATGTATGTGATGTTTCCTAATAAATTGTACTATAACCTATATGTAATGTACATATATAGGTAATGTGTAAGAATGCAATATAAATATGTATGTATATATATCCTTGTGATGCATACATTAGGTGGCCTATGGCCTATTGCTATGGCTCATTGCCTAAGGGTATGTGTGAATGCCAACTAACATATGTAGTTGGTTTGGATAGCCTTGTAGTGTTGTGTACTAGCTAGTGTAGGTTGAGTGACCTAGTATAGACTAATGTAGACTAGTATAGGCTAGTTTGACCTAATTTAGACTTGTTTGACCTAGTTTGATCATAGTTGACCTAGATTTGACTTCTTGGTTGACCAAGGTTGACCAAGAGTTGACTTTGGCCTAGATTGACCTAGATTCATTTAGAATGCATTGAATTGAATCTTGTTATCATTTTAGACTTGTTGTGACTTGTGCTGTTCTGATTAGGAGCCAGACACCTCTCTTCGGACAGTACATTTCATCCGGACACTCAGATACAGACGAGTACATTCTCTGATCATTTCATATCCTGCTTAGAATTATTTTCCTGCATTAAATTACTTTACTTGATACTATCACGTTGGTCATACGGATTAGTACTATATGGATCCCTTCTTGAGATGTTATCCCTTCAGGAAGAATCGGGTACTACATGTTCTGTGCGTTTCACTTACATGGCGTATCACTATGCTTCATTGGTTCTTTGATCACTTGTGACATATACTCTTATGATCACAGAGTTTTCCTTGAATCCTTATCCCATTTATTGGGTTTCCCAGAATTCCTATTTATGGGACATCCATGTATCACCCTTTGGGGGCCTTTGCATGGAATCATAACATAACCTGGTTGGATCCTTGTGTATTGATTGGAGGTACGGGGGAGTAGAAGTAGACATGTGAATAATATCCAAGTAGTGTAGCATCAGAATCATTCCATAGTGTAGCATCAGAATCATCCTATGCCATTTACATGTCTATATTGTACTCTGACGCACTAGCCACTGTTAGTCTCTATTTATAGTAGATATTTCTATTACAGCTCTCTTTCTGTTTACATACTGCATTTCCTTCAGTATCTATTGTCACGACCCGCACCCTAGAGTAAGGGCACGAGACGTGGGTACGTCCAGCCTACGCCGCAGTGTCGACGGTAGTACGCTGTCCTAGGTCACAACATCTAACAGTTGAAGGTAAAATAGTTATACTCCCCGAACGGGGGTGACATAACAGAAATATAGCTCAATCACAGCTAAGGTAGAAGAGGTAAGATGGGATGATAATAAAAGATAATATCCAGGAAAGAAACATCACAGAGATACAATTCCAAAATTCTAAGTGTCTATAAATAAGTACATATCTCAGAATATCTCAAAATCTAATACAGTGATCCAGAAAAGTAAGACAATCCTAAACTAATGGAGTGTCGTCTACTGCTAATGGATCCTGCTGCTGGTCCAAGTCCATGCACTCATGCAGTGTGGCACCGTAGTAAGTAGGGCAGAATGCCTCAGCCTCGTCCTCTGTAATATTTTTAACAGGTCCAGTCAGGACGGGAACGAGCACATATCTCTCAAACAATTCATAGCAGGTTAGGAAAATAAATCAGGCAATAGAGTAAAATACAGGAAGTGCTGAATTGAAGTACAAGTAAACAGAAGATATTTGTAACTGAAAGTAATACATGATAGTAGAGACTGTAAGTGAATACGTGATTTAGAGTACAATATGGTTATGTAAACGGCTTAGGGAACATGAATACAAATAAGGAGGCACATGAATACAGCTACTGGGGATAGTGTTCACATAACCAATTCTACTCACCCCGCCCAAATCAATACATAAGGATCTGTTCAAGTTATGTTATAAGCACATGAATACAGCTAAGATATGTGAACTCATGTAATGAGTAGTACATGAGGCACATGATAAGCACATGGAAGCACATGAGAACATGTAATAACATAAACTAGTACGAGTACAAGGAGTACCTGATGCACATAATAAAGTATATGAACATGAAATACCCGATGCACCCGTAGAGGGATAACATCTCAGAAAAGGATCCATATAGTACTAATCCGTGAAGATACGTGTCAGCATAATGTAGAGTAATCTAGAGCAAGAATATAGTCCAGACAGGTATAAAAAGATCAGAGAATGTACTCGCCTGCTAACTGAATGTCCGAAATAAAAGTACTGTCCGAGGAGTGGTGTCTGGCTCCTATTTAGAACAGTACAAGTCACAACAAGTCCATAATAGAAATGAAATACACTACAATGTGTTTTACATGAATCTAGGTCAATCTAGACCAAAGTCAACTCTTGGTCAACTCTGGTCAACCCTAGAAGTCAAACTAGGTCAACCAAGTCTAACTAGTCTAATCTAGGTCTAGCAAGTCTACTCTAGGTTTACTAAGGCTAAACAGTCTGTCTAGATTCCAACTAGGCATACCATGCCTAACCATGCCTTAGTCACATAACCACAAGACATGACTATGTCTAATAGTCTATTAAGAAAACACCTATCCTATAGTCACTATACCATATCACCCATGCCCTTTATCATGACATATAATACATATATCATTTATATCACCATACACCATATATATCTAATATATATATACAAACTTATATACTCATATATAGGAAACTTATATACATATATATTACCATGCATTTATATATACATAGGAAGGGGGTGAAAGAGGGGAAAAAACACATGAGTAAACAATGTGTGAGTGTAGAGTGCATTGTGTGTGTAAGAGGGTGAGACATGTGAGTGACTGTTCAAAAATTGAGAACAGTGGCAGTGTCCCAATCCTGGAAAAATCAGTGAGGAACAACCAAGACTCAAAGCCAAACTCAGATTTACAAATGAAACAGTGAGCAATACCACATCTCAGATTAATGTTGAAAACTGGGAACATAATCTCAGTTTTAGAAGAATCACAACATTGAAATCAATGTAAATATAAATTCAGTGAACAAATGGAAATTAGTTTCAATTATTCTCAGGTTTCTACATAACAGTGAAACTCAGATTTCAATTTAAAGCCTCAACACAGTTAAAAGTTAGCACATCAAAGTCTAAGTTCTATTAAAGGAAAACAAGTTTATAGAAACTGAACAAAAGAACAGTGCTAACCATGAACATAGGTTTACACATAATTCATGAATCAAAATTCAGTTTTCAGTTGATAGGAAAACATCCCAGGTTTTTAAGGGAAGAACAAAATTTAATTAGAATGAAGAATCATGAAAACAGTTCAAGATTAACTTAACCAACCTCATTAAATTCTCCTTTCAAAACAACAACCCATATCAGTTTAAAAAATGAAAGCATTGTAATCAAATACAAAGGGAAAAACTCAGGTTTGAAGTTCATTTTAGTTCAAAAAGGAAGAAACAGTGTACACATTGAATTCACAGAATATGACAGTTAAAGAGGAAAGAAAACTGGGAATCAATTCTCAGTTCAATACAGAACTCAAAATTAATTACCACAGGCCATACAACTAGCTAAGGAAGTAATCCCAGGTTGTAGCCTCATTCCCAGTTCAACTAATGTAGCCTCCCTTCCCGAAAATTTTTGGAATATTTTTTTATTATTCTTATTTGATTTAAATGGTGACTTTTATATTTTATAAATATTTATTTAGTAAATTATTACGGTAGATGCCTTTTAGCCATAGTGGAGTTTTGGAGTACAAGACGACTACGAATCATGGCACGGGTAGTGCAGTAGCATGTTTTGACTAGTGTTTAGCCATAGTAGGGGAGTGCCAAGCCATCGGTGTGTCCTAACTAGGAAAACCAGGCCAAGCTATAGCATGACCATTATAAATAGTTTAATTTATTTATTATTGATATTATGTGACGTTGAGTGACCTGGTCGTACCGAACTAGTCAAGCCGGACTCGAACTGAGCCCAAACCCATGTATCATACAGTACATCCAAAGACAGTCGTGTTGATGTATTTTGGTATGATCGTGTCGTATTCTATTTTAGTGATATATTGAATATTTCTAAGTTTTCTTATTTAAATATTATAAATATCATTATTAGTTTATATTCGATGATATTTGCCCTTATACATTTTGGAACTAGTAGACTGTACAAAATGGTATATCCACTATTATTGGTTGTTGAATTTTTCTATTATTATTATCATTATTATCATTATTATATTATTGAGGTTATTAGTAAATAATACTATTTTATTATTATTTTGTTATATGTGTGTGGATATATATATGTAAAATGTATTTGTGTGTATATATATATGTGTATATGTATATACATAGATACTGTATACGTGTAGGTATATATAAATATATATAATATGAATATGTGTGTATATATAAACATGTATAATTGTATATAGATATTTATATATATATATATATATATATATATATATATATATATATATATATAGATATATATTAAATGTGTATATACCGGTATATTATATATGTGTGTGTATATATATATATATATATATATATATATATATATATATATATATATATATATATATATATATATACGTATATGTGTGTAAATATGTATATATGTATATATGCATGGAAGTATATAAATACATGTGTAAGTATATATATATAAATATATATATATATGTAAAGTAGTATAGAAAGTAATAGAAAAAGAAAACTAGAAATAAAACCAAAAGCCCACAAACCGAGCCCCTAACCCTGAAGCCCAGGCCCAAGGAGTCCATTAGCACCTGAGCTCAGCAGCAGAGAGCCCAGGCCGAGCGGAAGGTCACGAACCCGAGCACCTAGTTATCCCTTGCACGAATGCTTAAGGAGAGATCGAGAGAGATGATAGGAAAACTCGAAAACCCTAATCCACGTGACACCACGCCACCACCACCTATTCTGGCGCCTAGAGGTCTTGACCGCGGCGCCACCCTGCACGTCCCGCCGTGCACCGTCGGCCGTTGGCCGTCGGCCGGCAACAACTTGACAGCGCGCGCGCTGGTAACAGAAGACAGCAGCAGTTGCGACCAAGCAACTTCACAGCTGTTTTCCATAAATAAATTTTTTTATTTATTGTGTATCTGGAAAAATTACAACTATAGGAATCTGATCTAGAAGACGATCACTTTATCCCTTGAACTATGCGAAGAAGAAAAGCTCTTAAAATTTTGACAGTAGATAACTATGTATCTGTACCATGAATGAGAAAAAGAACTCTATTTATAGAGTCAAAAATAATAACTGAAAAGATAACTGTCTTCACAGCCTGTGCTTAGTTGAAAATTATACAGGATTTAACATACGCAAGATTGTGAGCAGTTACTGGACGTAGCCTGTAACTGTTGGACACATGGCAATCATGCATGAGTCGTGTGCAAGTTACAGGACACGCAGGCGAGAGATCAGTGGCATGGCTGCCACGTACTCCAATTGATGAAATCCACTCAGACTTGTTGAAGACGAAATCCATGCAGACTCGGGGTAGAAAGCTTCAAAATCCATGCATACTTGGGGCAGGAAGCTTCAGAATCCACGCAGACTTGGTGAAGAAAACTTCAGAATCCACGCAGACTTGAGGAAGAAAACTTCAGAATCCACACAGATTTGAGGGAAAGCTCAAAATACATGCAGACTTGAGATAGGACTGCCAGCTGTCTTGATTCAGCGTGCCTCAACTGACACAAAATCTCTGACAGTGATTGCTTTTGTCAGTCGCATTAAATGACAAGAAGCTCTTTTGGTACGCCAACTTGACGAAGGTTGAGTCTTGCTGAAGAAGATTTCGAAAATCACGCAATAGACGGCTGTGATCTCTCGAATTATGTGCATACGTGGCATACGAAGAGACAGTCTTCGACTGTTGTGCTGTCAGTCATAATTACTCTCTGACAAATGATGAGCTGTCTCCTCAGCGTGATTTGTAAATATTGTCCTGATCAACTGAGCATGACTTTTGACTCTGTCCTGATCAACTCAGCGTGACTGTCATTTTTGATGCCTACAAAACCCCCTTCAAAGTTTTCGAAAAATGATAAATTATTTCGAAATACTTTGAAAACGAGATGATAAAATGAATTCAGTCACGCTGAGATGACTTCAAATTTTTCGGAAGTCGAAAAGACTTCAAAGTTCTTTGAAAACATCCAAAAGAACTTATTAAATGTCATAATGACTTTTCGTTCTTCGAGACTGATTGCATCCAATTTATGGTGGAATATGAACCACCGGCGAGCTCTGTTATATAAACAGGAAGAAGATTCATTTTTAATCTTCATTTTACGTCAACATGACACCAAAAGAAGAAGCCGAAGAAGAAGCACGCAAATTGGGTTTTTGTTCCCATGGTGATCCCACGTTTGAGGGTAAGGAACCGGAGCCCCTAGTCTTCGAGTTCAAAGACGCTCCCATGCATTTAGCCAAGAATTTTCTGAGCTATTTTGGTCTGGATGGCTCGTCTTCTTCTGACGGACGCAGCCTTGCAGAGCAGCGTGAAATGTTGAAGGCTCTGTTACACCGCATGGGGGTTAAGAACGTAGAAGAACTGGGCACTAAGCTCAGTCGCTCTGCTAAATAGAGCGTATCTTTTATGCTTTTGTCTTCTTTTGAAAATGTTGCACTTCTTCTTTTGTCCTTTGTAAGGCCATCAGTGCCTGTCTTGAAGAATGTAGTACAACTTTTGTGTTTGAACAACGTACATTAATGAAGAATGTTAATTAGCACTCTTTGACTGTTTTCAATGTTGCGCTGTCTTCCAAAGCACACGTGTCATTCATTCCATGGTTTATGAGCGCTATTTACGCGGATCTTTTCCAAGAATAAGCTTGTACTTTGTCCTTTAAATAGATAGCTGAGTATCAAAGATACTCATCTCTCATTCTTCTTCTTTTTCTCTGAGAATGAAATTTTTGGAAGATTTTATTCTCAAACAGGAAAGCAATGCTTTCTAATGTTCGATTTCTGCACACTGTATCAAACATGAGTTTGCCAATTCTTTGCACCAATCTTGAAGGTAAGTCCAGTATAGTACGTGTACTATTTTGTTGCTGTTGAAAATGGGCTTTTTGTTTCTGACTGAACAATGCACGCTTGACTAGCCATGTGCGTGCCAAATGACATTTCTGTTGATTAATCTCCTCTTCCTTGATGCTTTCTGCAGGAATTCGACTGAAAACTTTCTTTAGAATTGGCATTGGTGATGTGGATGCTGTGGAGAATATTCTACTGACACCAACATCAGGGAGCTCATACGCTTTTGACGCGTACATCAGACAACTCAGAACTCTCCGTGGGATAGAAGGGTCTTCCTCAGATGGTAGGAAGAGCCTTTATACACGAGAGTTGGATGGTGGAGTCAACTCTACCCCAAAAAATCGGGTAGTAGAGTTCCTTTCAAGGCAGAACTAGGAATTGTATCCCAATATGGAATACATTCCTATCTTCCTTGAGAGGTTACCCCCAATCCACCAATTGTATTGGCAGCACCACGACTTCGGGCTGCCATACTCTGTGGTTCTCCTCTCGTCTGAGAGAGAAGACCAGAGTTTGATTCCTGCTGATCTGGTCGTGACTGGGACTCATACAGTCAGGAACTGCCACCAACAACGAACCTGACGGAGAAGGTCCGACGGAGAAGATCCAAAGAAGAAGATAGATCTCTTTTTAGGTTATTGTTGTGGTGTGGAATGAAATCCAAGATTGTAATAGATTTCTATTATGATTTGTAAGAAAGTCTAAGAAAATATAATAGACTTTTTATGGTGAAATGAGAATGGAAATGATAATTCTTCTATGCTCAATAATTTGTATTTGTGGATGAATTGTGGACATGATAGATAATAAAATCTTCTTTTCTGTTTTAGAGTATATGATATTATCAGAGGTATTATGGACGTGATAATATGTATGAACTCAAAAGAAAATAGATTGATTTCTATACAGAGGTCAAAAATGACAAATGACAAATGAGTAGATAGATTCGAAATTGATTCAGAGGTTATGAAAACATGATAAATAACGAATCCCCACATAAATTGATAGAAGATCATGAACGGACGAACGTAATAAATGAACGGATGAACCGTCAAGTATTAATGAATGTGTGAATCGTCGGATGAATGTGAGAAATGAACGGATGAACCGTCAAGCATTAATGAATATGTGAATCGTCGGATCGTCGGATGAATGTGACGCTTCACTATTTGAGGAACTTCTGCCTATAAATATAGCAGAAATCTGACAAGAACGAACACTTCTACTTTCAAACATAAAAAATGTCGTCTGAAGAAGCATCCAAGAAAGCTGAAATTGCCATGAGGATTCAGAAAGGCACTGAAGAACGCCCTGCTGATCCAATTCAATTGAAGAAGGCGGTAGCAGGCGAAGGTTTATCTGTACCCAAGCCACCAAGGGATATTCTGGACTTCCTGCTCGAACCAGGGAAGACTGAAGAAGAAGAAGCCATGAGAATGGCTGCTTGTAAGTTCCTCGTGGGTTCCAGCAAAGAGGTTCTCAGTTCTTTTGCTGATCGCGTCTTCGAGAAGGACGGCAGTGGCCCACGTCCAAATGTAGATAAGGATGATAGTGATCTTCTTTAATATCATGTATCATCATTCATGATAAAAATAAATAAAAATTTTATTTCTAAACATGAAACTGTCTGATGATTACAAGCATTTACATTTATACATAGTACTTCTTAAGGAATTTGCCATTAATAGGCATCAAAACTTTTCGACCATCCAATTCTGAGAGTTGATAAGCTCCATTTGAGAAAACTTTGCTCACAATATAGGGTCCTTCCCACTTTGTGTCAAATTTGCCCTTGCTCATATGAGTCATAGTCATAGGACGTCTGACTGTTAGAACAAGTTCTCCTTTTTGATATGATCGAACTCTGACTTTCTTATTAAAAGCTCTTGAGATTCTAGCTTGATAGAATTCAATATTCTGTTGAGCAGATAATCGCTTTTTATCCAGAGCTTCTAATTCTTGAAGTCGAAGACGATCATTATTTTCTGCAGTGAGTTCATTAGCGATTGCTATCCTTAAAGAAGGAATTTGAATCTCTAATGGAAGAACAGCTTCGCAACCATACACCAGAGAGAAGGGTGTACATTTAGTAGCATTACTAACTGTAGTGCGATAAGCCAACAAACATTCACCGAGCTTCTCACTCCAATTACGTTTGTTAGTAGAGACAAACTTCTTTAGGAGTTTGATGATGGTCTTGTTGAAAGCTTCTGCTAATCCGTTAGCTGCCGGATTATATGCGGTAGAAGCCACATTGTTGATCCGTTGATCGTCACAGAATCGAGTAAACTTCTGACTAACGAACTGTGGTCCGTTATCATGAATAATACGTCGAGGAACACCAAATCTGTAGATGACGTGGTACTTAATAAAGCTGATGACATTGGACGTCTTAACTTCAGACAAAGGAATGGCTTCGGCCCATTTGGAGAAGTAATCGGTTATTGCGAGAATAAACCGATGACCCTTGGATGACGGCGGATTGATCGGGCCGATAATGTCCATGCCCCAAGCTTCGAAGGGCCATGATGCTGTCGTCGGATGTAGAAATTCCGAAGGTTGATGAATAAAATCTGCATGGATTTGACAACCTTTACACTTCTTTGCATATTCGATGGCGTCTGATACCATAGTGGGCCAATAATAACCTATATGTCGAATACGGTCTTGAAGTTTTGGTCCAGGCTGATGTGCTCCACAAATTCCATCATGTGCTTCGCGAATAATTTGTTGAGCCTCGTCACCGACAACACATCGAAGAAGTAAACCATCATAAGCTCGACGATATAAGGTCTTTGTTGTATGATTATAATAGAATCGGAGTGATCGTCGTCTGATAGATGTTGCCTCACTCGGATCATCCGGAAGAATATCATACAATACGAAATCTAAGAAAGGAAGTCTCCAATCCGTATCCATATTTTGATTCTCGGCTGAGTTACTGAAGATGAATTCTATACTAGAATCAGATGAAGATGATAAAGATTTACGACTAAATTCAAATCCTCTTGTTGTGTTGACATCATGAGATGTTGATTCTTCAATGTCAACTGGAAGTCCTAGGGTCAGGTAATTTTTAAGATAAAATAATTCTCGATTGCGAACAATAATCATTTGTTGTCGTCTAATCGGGATAGCCAATACCGCTGCAAGATTAGCTAGAGCATCAGCTTCTGTGTTACATGCTCGCCTAACATGTTCAATGAAGAATTCTTCAAACGAAGAAGCCATAGATATAGCTGATCTATGATAAGGAACCAGATCTTGATGGCAAACTTCATAAGTACCCCTTATCTGATTAACAATGAGTTTAGAGTCTCCGTACGCCTCCAAATGTTGAATATTTAGATGTTTAGCGAGTTGAAGACCAATGAGTAATGCATTGTACTCGGCTACGTTGTTTGAACACGGCTGATCAAGAGAATAAGCTCTTTGGATAACAAGACCTTCTGACGATACAAGAACGATTCCAACTCCAGCGACAATATCACCATTAGGACCTATCCTTGAAGCTCCGTCAAAGAATAGACGCCAAGTAGGATCTTCTTCAGCAATTTGGTTTGAATCTAGGACTTCATCTGGAATTTTGTCATAGAGTTTTGAATCTTCTGGAATTGAATGAGCAGCCAGAAAATCAGCTAAAGCTTGTCCTTTGACTGACTTCTGAGGAATATAATACATGTCATACTGAGCAGGTAGGATTCCCTAGTTAGCTAATCGAGAATTCAAAACACTTGGTTTCTTCATCATGATCCGTATAGGATTGATCCTGGAGATGACACGAATAGTCTGGCCAATGATATAATGTCGTGTCTTTTGAACAGCGAATACCAAGCTAGACATTCTTTTTCGACTGGTGAATATCGAGGTTCAGCTCCGGTCATAGTACGACTGAGATAGTAGATGGCTTGTTCATGACCATTTTGATTCTTTTGAGCGAGTAATGCACCCAATGAATGACTCATTGCTCGAGTATATAGGAGAAATGGAATTCCTGAAACGGAAGGTACCAATACTGGAGGGCTCATCAGATATTGTTTTATATCATCGAATGCTTTCTGACATTCATCATTCCAGACAAAAGAAACACCTTTCTTCATAAGTTTGTTGAATGGTCTGCAGCGTCCTGATAAATTAGAGATGAATCTCCTGATATAAGCGATCCTTCCTTGAAATCCTCGTAGCTCTTTTAAGGTGCGTGGAGGACGCATCTCTTGGATGGCTTTGATCTTCTCGGGATCCACGTGTATACCTTTAGAGGTTAATGACGAAGCCGAGAAATTTACTACTAGAGACGCCTAAGAAGGACTTAGTAGGGTTCATCTTTAATTGATGCTTACGTATTAGATCAAATATAGTCTTCAAATCTTGGATATGATCCTCCTTTTGTCGACTTTTGACTGCAATATCATCAACATAGCATTCGACTGTTTTCCGCAAATGTTCTCGGAATATAGTGCTCATAGCTCGTTGATAAGTTGCTCCTGCATTCTTGAGACCGAATGGCATAACTGTATAACAGTATGTACCGATCAGCATTCTGAAAGAAGTGTGCTTCTCGTCGTCTGGAAATATTTTAATCTGATTGTACCCAGAATACCCGTCCATGAATGACATCCGTTCAAATCCACAGGTATTATCAATCATGACATCAGTGATTGGTAGAGGGAATTCATTTTTAGGGCATGCCGCATTGAGATCGTGGAAGTCTATGCATACTCTGATCTTACCAGTCTTTTTAAGGACAAGAACTATGTTAGCCACCCAATCGGGATGTTGTTCCTCTCTAATAAACCCTGAGGTTATGAGTTTATTGACTTCAGCTTCAATTGCATCCATAATGTCTGGACGAAATCGTCGCTGTTGTTGTTTAACCGGTTTAGCATTCGGCAAGATATTGAGCTTGTGAGTTACAATTTGTGGATCAAGTCCTGGCATATCTTCATAACTCCAAGCGAAGACATCGATGTAGTCACGAATGAGTTTGATCATGTCTTGCTTATCAGTTTCAGAAAGACTTTCACTGATGAATATTGGTTTGGGAGATCCCTCTTCACCAACATCTATTTGAACAAGTTTGTCTTCAGTCGGAGGTTCTTTTTGCTTGAAACGGAACTCTAATCTTTGGGCCCATTGTTCTGATTCAGGTGAGATTTTAAACTCTTCTTCGTCTTCATCACTTTCTTCGGAATGGTCAATGGAAACCATGTTGGAAGACAGAATGTTGCAGTAGAAATCGCCGATACTCGTATCGAAATCCCAAGAGGTAGTACTAGAAGAATCAGATCTCTTATCTTCGTCAGACTCGGAATCTTCATGGATAATATTGATAAAAGGAGTAGGAGCTATATAGCCCAATCCGTATTTCGTCCTTCCATATTTCAGAGGAGGAAAACGAACAGGCATTTTTCTTCCTTTTCCACTATTGAGGCCAGTCCTGAAGTCATAGCCCATATTTTTGATGATGTCTTTAGATTGCTGACTATAACGACGTAGTTGTAATCTTCCAGTATCATCATTTTTGTCATCATCTTCTAAATCAGATGGACTTTGGGGCCCTTTATAGAAGAATATTGGAATGTCTCCTGGCTTTCTGCTGGGAACTAGAAAGTATGAAGATTGTACAGGTTCTAGAGATACATCTGTATGAACAGTCTGTACAACTCCTATGGTTATGTGTTCAAGTTATCTAACAAATGTAAATAACTATGAACATAATTGTACACATCAACGTACTACAAAGATGGAGACTTTTTATTAAATGTAAAAGCAGCAATATTTACATTGGGACAAGGCTGAGCCTTAGAGATTTTAGCCAAGTCAATGACTAAAGGGGGAGAAGAAGAACGAGAAGAAGTGTTATTTCGATTAAGATCGATAACAAATGGCTCAGAAGAGGTGAGCTCCTTTGAAGCTTGAGATGGAAGAATAATCCGCCCTCCAACTGGAATTAGCAGAGTATCCTGTTTCACATGTGGAGATACAGGAACTACAGTACGCCCACTGACAGGAATAATCATTGTGTCCTGAGCAGACGACTGAGGTAACGGAGAGATCCGTCCACTCACCGGAATGATGAAAGAACCTTCTCCAGAGAGTTTGGAAGATTGTTGCTGAGTAGTTCGACCTTTAACAGGAATTATTAAGGTCTCACTTTATGAATCCTCTTTCTCCATAGCTTGTATGACACTTGTATACTCTTCTTTGTACATTCGGGAATCATTGAAATAAGCTTCAACCCCATGGGAGGGATTTATATCAGCAACTTCTTTTTGTACTCTTCCATTGCTATTAATGTATTTAAAACACTGATGAAGAGTAGAAGGCACCACATTATTTTCATGAAGAAAGGGCCTCCCCAGAAGAAGATTATAGGATCCCACGATCTCGATCACATAGAAAGTGACTTTGGATCTGAAATCGCCTATTTGAAGCTTCAGATGAATCTTTCCCAAAGGCTCGCTTCGGCTTTGATTGAATCCCAGGATAGTAGTAACCGTCTTGGAGAGTTTGTGAAGAGGGATTTTTAGTTCATCCAATAAGCTCTTTGGCATTATGCTTATAGCAGACCCTGGATCAATAAGGATATGATCTATCTTCATCGTATCGATATAACCTGTGTAGTAGAGAGGTCGATCATGTCGATTATCCTCTAGTAGCATGTCGTCTTGTGTAAAGGTGATATTGGGATAATCTCCAATACACTGTTGCAATGTAAGCAAGTGGCAGGTTCCGTATCTGGCTTCTTCAATTGTGCAAGACAAGAATCAGCCTGTAGAAGTGCTTCACTTAACGTCTCCCGAGTCTCTTTGGAAAGACGTAGAAGTTCAAAGAGGGACATTCTAGCTGGAGTATTAGCAAGTTGAGCTAGAATGTCAAAATTATAAGGCTTCTGAAGTCCAAGAGGAGAGGACTTCTTGATTGGCTTATCAAACCGAGCCTGTTGTTTGCCATTCTCAAGAGCTGTAGGCTTGGAAGGAACAAGTTCAGTGGATGATTCTTCTTCAGGAGGAACATTAGGAGTATCTTTATCAGCTGGAGGGATATCAAGAGTATCCTCAGGATTCTTGGAATAATCCTTTAGATAAGGTTTTCCTGTTCGAGTAGCACCAGCAAGTGCTTCTTCTTTCTCTTTTGGCTCTATGTCAGAGGTAGACCCAAGAGATGTCATATGACATGACTTAATCTTTCCAGCCTTCTTGGGCTTTCGAGAAGTAGTCTTTTGAGGAAAAGGCGATTCGAAATCTGCCACTAGATCAGGATGAATCCACATGATTTCTCCTGTTTCCAAAGTGATTGGCACTAATCCTTCAGACTGCGGAGGAGGAATATTCACTATGTCAAGAGTTGCCTTGGGAATAGGAACAATCCCACTTTCAAGGAGTTGAGGAAAGAAATCTCTGAATTACATAGAGACGACATTGGAGGTGACAGTCTTCTCTTTCGGAGTAAGAGAGATAGCTCCAGACTTAATCATCTCTTGGATCTTTCCTTTCAGTACATAACATGTACGAATTGTGTGACCCAGCATTCTGTGATACGGACAGTATTTGGGATGATCTGTCTTACCAGCTTCATCAGGTTTCTTGATCTCAGGTAATTGTATTTTATTACCTTTCAGCAGACATTCAAAGATACCAAGGACATCGTCATCATCGAAAGAGTATTCTTCTTTGGGGCGAGGTGTTCTTGGTTGTTGAGTTGTAGAAGTTTGAACAGTTGATGCATCTTTGCTCTGAAGATTAACTTCAAGAGTTTCTTTTCCTTTGCGAGCATTGTTTTTATTGTTAGTACCTTGACCTATTTCTTTGGGAGTCATCTGCACTCCTAAACTTTGAAGGTTTCAGCACTAATTTCTGCAGCCTTGGCACTAACTATGAAAGAAGGCCAGTCTTGGAATTGGGTGGATCCTGTCCACATGCTGATGATTGGCAACAAGTTTGATTTGCATGTGTCGATGGTGACAGCATCAGGAGTTCCAAGAGGCATCTTCAGAGCTTCTCTTCGAAACCGTTCAATATAATCCTCTGTAGTTTCATTATTTTTCTGCTTGATTCTAATAAGAGCAGACATAGTCATGTCATTGAGCCCTTCATAGAACCGTTCAAGAAACATCTGTTTAAAACCGGAAATAAGGTAATGCTCCATCTGGGAGACTTATATACCATTCATAAGCCGTTCCCTTGAGACATCCAATAAACACCCGAGTAAGGAGGGCGTCGCTTGGTTGCAGCTGGTCAGTCATTACTTCAAAGTGATTAATAAACTGACTTGGAGAAGTGGTTCCATCATAGAATGAGATAGTGGGAGGCTTGTATTTAGGAGGATACAATACTTGCTTCCATTCTATCGGATAAGGTTGTTTGATGCCTAACCTTTGTAAACCATCTTTCTGTTTGAATGCTTCGAATTGAGTTTTGAGATTCCTCAATTCTTCATTAACAACTCCGGAAGATTGTGGAGTTGTAGCTTGTAGAGAATATTGGAAGGAGGAACATCATTATAAGCACTACCCCCAGCTCCAGAGAGACTAGGATTTGGTTGAGCTGATCCAGGAGTATTGGATTGTACTGCTAGAGGAACTTGTACTGGACTTATATCAGTGTCAGTTGGTATGACATCTGGTACAGTCCGTCGATTTTGCATCTGAGCTGTCATGAGTTCATACATCGACTTCATAGTATCAGCCATAGACTTCATTTGCTGTTCCAAAGAAGCAATCCTTTGATCTTGAGGAGTCACCGAAGAGGAAGGTTATTGTTCAATTCAGTATTCCCATCCACCATATATGTAGTGACTGTACGAGAGATTATTGATGAATTAGTAGATGTTGTATGCTCTGAATCACTGCTTCGTGCATCAAAGTCATTTATAGGAGAACTACCCCGAGTAGAAAGAGGTGGAAAGTTAGATTCTTCCAGAAATTCAGAATCATCTTCAGAGATCAAATTTCTTTGACTAGAAGCTAAGACTCTTGCTCTGGTGTTTCTATATACTCCATCTGGACTATCAGCTCTACCCCAGTATCCCGAAAGGTCATGTTGACAGAAGCAAACAAAGGCTCATCTTTATCAGGCATAGGTTCATACTGAATCCGATTGAAGACAGATTGTCATTTTGTTTGACATCTGTATTACATTGTGACTCTTGGCTGGAAGTCACATTCATGATCAATATGGTCATAAGCCATTGATCGACATCTACATTGAATTATGACTCTTGGATAGAAGTCACATTCAGCATGGTCCTTTGACACAGAATCACTTCTTCTCTTCTGTTGAAGATATTCTCGTAAATCTGTTTGTGAATATTGAGGAGTATATTTCTTGTTCTTGGGTGTTGATGGCTCTTGATTATATAGAGAATAATTAATATGAGCCATATAGTTTCTTGCATACTCTGCATCTGGATCTCTTATCCTTGTTTCCAACTGGTATGGTTTCTTAACACCAGAAGTGTTAAGTTTTGTTCTTAGATCAGTTGGAGGTAACACATTAGTTTTGGAAACATGGAGTTTTCCTTCCATTGATCTGGATATTTACAGAAAAGGAAAAGTTGAACCACCCCCCTTGATTAGGAGTTGGTAACAGACCTTTTCTAGACAAATTCTGTGCCCAATTCGAAGAAGTCATAGAAGAAGACATTAAGGAATGTTTCTTCTTAGACTCATTCAAGTTTTGAGACATAGAATGTCCAGAAGGAAGAGTAGTCAAAAGACCATCTTCTTTTCTTTGACTAACAAAATTGTCAGTCAAAGCTGTTTCTGAAGTAAAAACTACAGGAGCAGAAGAAACAACTAAAGAGTTATTCCTTTTCGAAGGGACTTTGTGTGGAAGACCACTCCCAGTTCTAGTAGAACTTGGCAAAGAATAAGAGATAGCTAAAGAGCTATTCTTCTTAGATGAAATACACGCTGAAACAGGCTTGGTTAAAGAACCAGTGTTGTTGGCGTGACTTTTGACTTTGGAAGTACACGGTGGAACAGACTTGGTTAAAGAACCAATGCTGTTAGCGTGACTTTTGACTTTGGAAGTACACGCTGGAACAGACTTGGCTAAGGAGCCAGCACTGTTAGCGTGATTGTTGATTTTAGAATTACACACTGGAACAGACTTGGCTAAGGAACCAGTGCTGTCAGCGTGACTTTTGGGTTTAAAATTGTACGCTGGAACAGATTTGGCTAAGGAGCCAGTACTGTCAGCGTGACTTTTAATTTTGGAGACACACACTGGAACAGATTTGGCTAAAGAGCCAGTACTGTCAGCGTGATCTTTGATTGCTGTCATCTTCGAGCGCACAAGAGTGTGCGTGCTTGCAGTAGAGTTCTTGCCAGTGTTAGAAGTAGACACTGTGGCATAGACTTCATCATTGGCTGCCAATTGATTCTTAAGGACATAGACAGAGTGTCCCTTCGACTTGGCAGTGATGATGGAGGCTGTAGTGGGCTTACCACTCTTAGCCCGCTGCATTTCTTCATAGGCGAGTTGATCGAATTGGATCGTCATCACCTTCTTCGTCGAGCCGATTGACGAAGTGTCGCATTGAGTTGTTGCCATCTCAGAAGAGGAGATGGTTTTCCCCAACAGAGTCGCCAATTTGTTTTCCATAAATAATTCCTTTATTTATTGTGTATCTGGGAAAATTACAACTGTAGGAATCTGATCTAGAAGACGATCACTTTATCCCTTGGACTATGCGAAGAAGAAAAGCTCTCAAAATTTTGACAGTAGATAACTATGTATCTGTACCATGAATGAGAAAAAGAACTCTATTTATAGAGTCACAAATAATAACTGAAAAGATAACTGTCTTCACAGCCTGTGCTTAGTTGAAAATCACGCAGGATTTAACATACTCAAGATTGTGAGCAGTTACTGGACGTGGCCTGTAACTTTTGGACACATGGCAATCATGCATGAGTCGTGTGCAAGTTACAGGACACGCAGGCGAGAGATCAGTGGCATGGCTGCCACGTACTCCAATTTGATAAAATCTACGCAGACTTGTTGAAGACGAAATCCACGCAGACTCGGGGTAGAAAGCTTCAAAATCCACGCAAACTTGGGGCAGGAAGCTTCAGAATCCACGCAGACTTGGTGAAGAAAACTTCAGAATCCACGCAGACTTGAGGAAGAAAACTTCAGAATCCACGCAGATTTGAGGGAAAGCTCAAAATACACGCAGACTTGAGATAGGACTGCCAGCTGTCTTGATTCAGCGTGCCTCAACTGACACAAAATCTCTGACAGTGATTGCTTTTGTCAGTCGTATTAAATGACAAGAAGCTCTTTTGGTACGCCAACTTGACGAAGGTTGAGTCTTGCTGAAGAAGATTTCGAAAATTACGCAATAGACGGCTGTGATCTCTCGAATTCTGTGCATACGTGGCATAAGAAGAGACATTCTTCGACTGTTGTGCTGTCAGTCATAATTACTCTCTGACAAATGATGAGCTGTCTCCTCAGCCTAATTTGTAAATATTGTCCTGATCAACAGAGCGTGACTTTTGACTCTGTCCTGATTAACTCAGCGTCACTGTCATTTTTGAGGCCTACAGCAGCGACTTCTCATCGCGCACCATGGATCGTTTAACGAACGAATCACTCAGGTGTGTACACAACCTATAGGCCTTCTATTCTCTTTAAATAGATTCTTTTTCATGCGCTAGATTTCTCGCAAAATCGACACAAAGTCGATCAAAACCTGTAGAAAACAGAGCACTAGTTCAGCCCAAACCCCCATGTTTGAGGATCGTTCCCGATCAATCCAGTCCAAAATTAGAAATTCTATTTGAAGAGACTTTAGACAATATGTAGGGCTTCGAATCTCTTTTTGCAGAATTTGAATTCATCGACTGAGCGTCGAGAAATCGAATCCCAAATTTTCCAAAAATCTGTTTTAAAAACATTGAAATTGTTCCACATGACGTGCGTCACGCCAATCGGGACGACGTGGTCACGAACCGAAAGCATCGAAAGCTGTGTAACGGTTTTGTGGTCGTGTGGGCTTTGATGGAATTCAAATTGGTCGCGTGTGCGCGACGAATTTGATACGTATCCGTCGAAATTTACCGTATCGTGCACATTGTAAATTTTCCAATTACTTTGTGCACGCTCGTCAGATCGAGACGAAACTTGCGCCAACAAAATCGTATCATTTTCTGGTCCTGCATGCCAAGTTTGGTCCAATTCTGAGACCATTGACAAAATCACCGTTTTGCGGGCCTCACGGTTCTACTCAACGGGCGATTTTGTGCACGGCCCGCCGGAATCCAACTCTGGACAAACGGTTGGGTTCGTATCGGAAAACCGGATCCGTAGACATGTAGTTTGACGACTTTAGAGACCATTAACTCTGGCACGCTTTTGGTGCAAAGCAGGTCCAACGACGGACATTATTTTTGCCCTAAATTACCGTTTTGCCTCTGTATCCAGAATTGGACTTAAGGACAGACAATCCTAGCTAATTTGAATATTCTGAGACTGTTGGCATTGTCTGTTTCAGCTTTCGAAGACAGTTGTGATGACTTGGACTTCGTGGTTTATCGGTTGACTATATATATTTGTCGGATCTGCGTGCAACCTCCAGGCAAGTATACCTTGCCTTCCTCTACAGTTTTACTTACATGCATTTTCTTTCGTTTTTCAGTCATTTGATTGTTTATGGACATGTGCTTTTCGTGTTATTTTCTGTGGAGTTGTTTTTAATGTTTATAGCCATGTTCATGTTTTGGCCTTGTGTTTCACATTTGGAGTTCTCGTCAGTACCTTGCTTGAGTCGTGTCATAGAACGAGTACATGTAAGTGAACTGCTAAATCCTTGGCATTGTTGTCTTTGGCACCAGAGAGTCCACACACGGGACGAGGGTGTTTTTCTTGATCTGTTTACATCCGTGAGTCCACACTAGGGACTAGGATGTCGATTATTGTACCAGAGAGTCCACGCTCGGGACGAGGGTATAGACTTGACTTGACTTGACTTGACTTGCACCAGAGAGTCCACACTCGGGATGAGGGTGTTTACATCAGAGAGTCCATACACGGGACGAGGATGTAGTATTTGCACCAGAGAGTCCACACTCGGGACGAGGGTGCCTTGCCGTGAACTAACCAGAGAGTCCACACTCGGGACGAGAGTTAGTACTGACCAGAGAGTCCATACTCGGGACGAGGGTTAGTATTGACCAGAGAGTCCATACTCGGGACGAGGGTTAGTACTGACCAGAGAGTCCACACTCGGGACGAGGGTTAGTGTTTAGTTCAAACCCGTGAGTCCACACTCGGGATGAGGGTTTGGTTTCTTCCATTGATCTCGTGATTATCGTTCATCCGGCAGTTCATTTACGCGTAGTTGTTTTAATGTTCGTATTTGTGTTCGTATTCGTATTCGTATTCGTAATCGTGTTCGTGTTTGTGTCCGTAGTCATTTGTCTTGTCCTTGTTCTTTCTTGTTTATTTCCTTGTGCATGATAAAACTGTTAGATAGGCATGTATATTATGTATCTTGCTATGTCCTCTGAGGACCTGATGATCTCTTCAGGTTTAGCGGTTGCATGGAGTTAGCTAGTAGTTCTGGAGGACAGACGTGATGATACATTACGGGATTCAGGTATTATTATTGAGTTTATTATCCGCTCGTGCTTTTCATTCCTTATCATGAGATATCATGTTCCTTGTTTCAGTTGTAGACACTTGTTATATTCCTTAGAGTCTTATCGGACATTTATGCTAGTGGGCTGCAGACTACGACCCATAGTGTTCATTCATGTTTCATATTCTTATTGTGGATTGAGATATAGATTGCATTGCCATGATTTGGCAGTAAACCATAGCCTTGACAGCGTTTACGTATTCGAGATGGGCTGGAGTCCGCTCGATGCGTAGCTGGGCTTGGACACGCTTCGTATCCGAAAAGCGGGTACGGGTCGTGACAAGTTTTTTTGGTGGCCCATGCAGGTCAGAGCATATCGTATCGATTACGTAACTGTACTGATACGAGCCTGCGATCTAGACTCGATCTTAGAAATCTCAATCCACTCTGCTTTGGAAATTCTCCTAGAAATTCTCTATGTCCTTGAAAACACCATATTTGCTCTCGATTACACTTTCTTGCTTCCTGTACCATTGATTCTCGTCCCTTCCGATTTCGGAGTGACGAATAATCGTGCTGTTTAGAATTCATTAGAAATCCTTAAATTATAGTATATATTGCTTGACTATTGAATATTGATTGTTTATAGATATGAGGATTATAGTTGACATATGCTTAGATATCTGCCGGTAGAATGGTTAGTAACTAGTTAGAAGACCATATGATTCTAGTGACCTTGTTTTGAGGAGTAGTGTGACCAAAGGTGGGTAGAAGTCCTCGAGATTTCGTAGTTACAAAATTGCTAGGGGAAGGTTGTAAACTATTTTGAGGAACTAAATTTGAGGAGATTAAGGTAATAGTAGACTTTGATATTTTAAGGAATAGTCATGAATTAAAATTTCGAGGACGAAATTATTTTTAAGGTGGGTAGATTTGTAGCCTCCCTTCCCGAAAATTTTCGGAATATTTTTTTATTATTCTTATTTGATTTAAATGGTGACTTTTAGATTTTATAAATATTTATTTAGTAAATTATTACGGTAGATGTCTTTTAGCCATAGTGGAGTTTTGGAGTACAAGACGACTAGGAATCATAGCACGGGTAGTGCAGTAGCGTGTTTTGACTAGTTTTTAGCCATAGAAGGGGAGTGCCAAGCCATCGGTGTGTCCTAACTAGGAAAACCAGGCCAAGCTATAGCATGACCATTATAAATAGTTTAATTTATTTATTATTGATATTATGTGACGTTGAGTGACCTGGTCGTACCGAACTAGTCAAGCCGGACCCGAACTGAGCCCAAACCCATGTAGTCATACAGTACATCCAAAGACAGTCGTGTTGATGTATTTCGGTATGATCGTGTCGTATTCCATTTTAGTGATATATTGAATATTTCTAAGTTTTCTTATTTAAATATTAAAAATATCGTTATTAGTTTATATTCGATGATATTTGCCCTTATACATTTTGGAACTAGTAGACTATACAAAATGGTATATCCACTATTATTGGTTGTTGAATTTTTCTATTATTATTATCATTATTATATTATTGAGGTTATTAGTAAATAATACAATTTTATTATTATTTTGTTATATGTGTGTGGATATATATATGTAAAATGTATTTGTGTGTATATATATATATATGTGTATATGTATATACATAGATACTGTATACGTGTAGGTATATATACATATATATAATATGAATATGTGTGTATATATAAACATGTATAATTGTATATAGATATTTATATATATATATATATATATATATATATATATATATATATATATATATATATATATATATATATATATATATATATATAGATATATATTAAATGTGTATATACCGGTATATTATATATGTGTATATATATATATATATATATATATATATATATATATATATATATATATAATATATATATATATATATATATATATATATATATATATATATATATATATATATATATATATATATATATATATATGTGTGTGTGTGTAAATATGTATATATGTATATATGCATGGAAGTATATAAATACATGTGTAAGTATATATATATAAATATATGTATATGTAAAGTAGTATAGAAAGTAATAGAAAAAGAAAAATAGAAATAAAACCAAAAGCCCACAAACCGAGCCCCTAACCCTGAAGCCCAGGCCCAAGGAGTCCATTAGCACCTGAGCTCAGCAGCTGAGAGCCCAGGCCGAGCGGAAGGCCACGAACCCGAGCACCTAGTTAACCCTTGCGCGAATGCTTAAGGAGAGATCGAGAGAGAGATGATAGGAAAACTCGAAAACCCTAATCCCCGTGACACCACGCCACCACTACCTATCCTGGCGCCTAGAGGTCTTGACCGCGGTGCCACCCTGCGCGCCCCGCCGTGCGCCGTCGGCCGTCGGCCGTCGGCCGGCAACAACTCGATAGCGCGCGCGCTGGTAACAGAAGACAGCAGCAGTTGCGACCAAGCAACTTTGCAGCGACTTCTCATCGCGCACCATGGATCGTTTAACGAACGAATTGCTCAGGTGTGTACACAACCTATAGGCCTTCTATTCTCTTTAAATAGATTCTTTTTTCATGCGCTAGATTTCTCGCAAAATCGACACAAAGTCGATCAAAAACCTGTAGAAAACAGAGCACTAGTTCAGCCCAAACCCCCATGTTTGAGGATCGTTCCCGATCAACCCAATCCAAAATTAGAAATTCTATTTGAAGAGACTTTTAGACAACATGTAGGGATTCGAATCTCTTTTTGCGGAATTTGAATTCATCGACTGAGCGTCGAGAAATCGAATCCCAAAGTTTTCCAAAAACCTGTTTTAAAAATATTGAAATTGTTCCACATAACGTGCGTCACGCCAATCGGGATGACGTGGTCGCGAATCGAAAGCATCGAAAGCTGTGTAACGGTTTTGTGGTCGTGTGGGCTTTGACGGAATTCAAATTGGTCGCGTGTGCGCGACGAATTTGATACGTATCCGTCGAAATTCACCGTATCGTGCACGTTGCAAATTTTCTAATTACTTTGTGCACGCTCGTCAGATCGAGACGAAACTTGCACCAACAGAACCATATCGTTTTTCTGGTCCTGCATGCCAAGTTTGGTCCAATTCTGAGACCGTTGACAAAATCACCGTTTTGCGGGCTCCACGGTTCCACTCAACGGGCGATTTTGTGCACGGCCCGCCGGAATCCAACTCTGGACATACGGTTGGGTTCGTATCGGAAAACCGGATCCGTAGACATGTAGTTTGACGACTTTAGAGATCATTGACTCTGGCACGCTTTTCGGTGTAAAGCAGGTCCGACGACGGACATTGTTTTTGCCCGAAATTACCGTTTTGCCCCTGTGTCCAGAATTGGACTTAAGGACAGACAATCCTAGCTAATTTGACTATTCTGAGATATTTGGCATTATCTGTTTCAGCTTTCGGAGACAGTTGTGATGACTTGGACTTCGTGGTTTATCGGTTGACTATATATATTTGTTGGATCTGCGTGCAACCTCCAGGCAAGTATACCTTGTCTTCCTCTACAGTTTTACTTACATGCATTTTCTTTCATTTTTCAGTCATTTGATTGTTTATGGACATGTGCTTTTCGTGTTATTTTTTGTGGAGTTGTTTTTATTGTTTATAGCCATGTTCATGTTTTGGCCTTGTGTTTCACATTTGGAGTTCTCGTCAGTACCTTGCTTGAGTCGTGTCATAGAACGAGTACGTGTAAGTGAACTGCTAAATCCTTGACATTGTTGTCCTTGGCACCAGAGAGTCCACACACGGGACGAGGGTGTTTTTCTTGATCTGTTTACATTCGTGAGTCCACACTAGGGACTAGGATGTCGATTATTGCACCAGAGAGTCCACGCTCGGGACGAGGGTGTAGACTTGACTTGACTCGACTTGCACCAGAGAGTCCACACTCGGGACGAGGGTATTTACATCAGAGAGTCCACACATGGGACGAGGATGTAGTATTTGCACCAGAGAGTCCACACTCGGGACGAGGGTGCCTTGCCGTGAACTAACCAGAGAGTCCACACTCGGGACGAGGGTTAGTACTGACCAGATAGTCCACACTCGGGACGAGGGTTAGTATTGACCAGAGAGTCCACACTCGGGACGAGGGTTAGTACTGACCAGAGAGTCCACACTCGGGACAAGGGTTAGTGTTTAGTTCAAACCCGTGAGTCCACACTCGGGATGAGGGTTTGGTTTCTTCCATTGATCCCGTGATTATCGTTCATCCGGCAGTTCATTTACGCGTAGTTGTTTTAATGTTCGTATTCGTGTTCGTATTCGTGTTCGTATTCGTGTTCGTATTCATGTTCGTGTTTGTGTTCGTAGTCATTTGTCTTGTCCTTGTTCTTTCTTGTTTATTTCCTTGCGCATGATAAAACTGTTAGATAGGCATGTATATTATGTATCTTGCTATGTCCTCTGAGGACCTGATGATCTCTTCAGGTTTAGCAGTTGCATGGAGTTAGCTAGTAGTTCTGGAGGACAGACGTGATGATACATTGCGGGATTCAGGTATTGTTATTGAGTTTATTATCCGCTCGTGCTTTTTATTCCTTATCATGAGATATCATGTTCCTTGTTTCAGTTGTAGACTCTTGTTATATTCCTTAGATTCTTATCGGACATTTATGCTAGTGGGCTGCAGACCACGACCCATAGTGTTCATTCATGTTTCGTATTCTTATTGTGGATTGAGATATAGATTGCATTGCCATGATTTGGCAGTAAACCATAGCCTTGACAGCGTTTACGTATTCGAGATGGGCTGGAGTACGCTCGATGCGTAGCTGGGCTTGGACACGCTTCGTATCCGAAAAACGGGTGCGGGTCGTGACAACTAAACCCCAAAAATCAGTTCATAATATACATCTCAGGTTTTGTTGACCCTAAACACAGTTTAGACACATCCATAACAGGTTTTAAAGAAGGACAGTATTGAAATCAATGTACAGGAAAACTCAGGTATAGAATTTTCAGTTTAAAATAAATCATGAATCATAATCAGTACAAAACATTCTAATTGGTTTAAACTATTCTCAGGTTATACAAACTGAACACAACCCAGTTCAACGATTTCGAAAATGAATCCAATAGCCAAAAACTCATACTCACAACTACAAGCCTATAATCGAAAGTAAAAGCTTAGCTATCAAGAAATGTAACATGTGGGAATCATCATTAGTTGAAAAACAACATAACAACAGGGAAATAGATGGGTTTTGAAAACTGGAATCTCACAGTGTCAAAGAGTATCAGGAATACTCAAAAAACCCCTGTTCGAAACCAATATTCTAAACAAAACCTAAACTAACATGGAAACTGAATCTAACACATAATATACATAATATTTAGGAACTATTTAACAATTAAAAATATTATATAAGCTATTTAATATCGAATAAACAGTGAACACAAAACTAGAACACTGAACTACACAGTGTATCACACGTGTAGGCACGAATCCGTGTCCGACACGACACGAGAGTTCCTGAAACCCTAGGGATCTCGTGTCAGTCATAGACACGACACACACGTTGAATTTCGAGGGTTGAAACCCTGTGTGCACAGAGAAAACGCGCACGAGTAGCAAGGGAAAATCCTGCCAGTGTGCACGCGCACGCGACCGCGTGTCCATGTGCTCGTGTCGGCTCAACCCGACACGAAAACGTGCTCAGTGTCCAAGAATAGCATAAGCGAGGTGAAAATGGATTTTCCTATTTAAACACAAATCACAAAATCGATCGAAATGCCCTTTGAGGCTTTTCGTCGAACACTTACCTATACACGTAGATACGTGTCCGATACGGACACGAAATGGGTCCAAATTCTAGGGTTAGCCTATCCTACTGTTAGGTTAGGGTTAGGACATCCTAGAAATGAATTTTAACAAATTTAAAAGGAATAGAAAGGATTATACCTATAGGTGAACAATGGGTTAAAATCCCCAAATGGAAAGAGTTTCACAAGCCACCAAACTCCCTCAAATTGTGTTCTTCCTGAAAATACTCATCAACAACAGCAAGAATACTAATATTAGGTCCTATTGCAATTTGTTTGGAGGAATTTGGAGTAAAAATGGAATTTTTAAGAATTTGCAAAGATGGAGACTCACCTCTTCCAAATGGCAATGATTTCCTAAAGAGGCAAGCCCTAATTTCAAGGTGCTATAAATAGGGGGACCTTAGTTGGCCGGCCAGAAATTTCTAGGGTTAGGGCTTGGTTCAAAGGGTGTGGGCCTATGGGCCATTAAGCCTTTAAGTCATAAAATGACTTGTGATTTCACAAGCCATCCTTAATCAATCTAGCTACTAATTTCACCAAATTAATTTCTAATGGTTTAATTAACACTAACTTAAGTCATCCTAGGTTTTCATATCCTAACCACTTAGTCATGACCTAGGTTAGCCACTAGGTTAGTCTCCAAAGTCAACATAAGTCAAGGTCACTAAAACACCAAAATCAATTATACTAAAATCACTTAAAAATCACATTAATTATAAATAATAATAATAATTCAAAATAAATTCTAAAATTTTGAAAATGACCAAAATACCCTCAAGCTAGAAAAGTGGTAGTGACAAATCTACCCCCCTTAAAATAATTTCGTCCTCGAAATTTAAAGGCAAAACTAACTGCTAAGAAGGATAGAAAAGTATACCTCAAGGTCCAAAAAGATAGGGGTACCGCTCGCGCATCTCATCCTCCCGCTCCCAGGTAGACTCTGCTGGAGAATGATGCCTCCATGCGACGCGTACCAAGGGTATCACCTGGTTCCTCAATACCTTCTCCCGGCGATCTAAAACCTCCACAGGCTGCTCTGGATAACTGAGAGTAGGTCCAACCTCTATCTCCGAGTGATCGAGCACATGGCTAGGGTCAGCCACGTACCGTCTCAACTGTGATACGTGAAATACGTTGTGAACTCCCACTAGTGCATGTGGCAAGTCTAGCCTGTATGCCACGTCACCGACAATCCCGCTGATAACGAAAGTGCCGATAAAGCGCGGGCTAAGCTTCCCACCTCCACCAAAACGTATCGTACCACGAGTCGGAGATATCCGCAGAAAAACCATGTCTCCAACCTAATCACAGGCAAGGTCTCAAGTTACTAAAAATCAAACACGATCAATCAAACAAAACAAAACAAAATAGAACCTAATTCTAATCCTATCTCTAAATCTGTACCTCAAACTCCAGCGGCCGCCGGTGGCTATCGGCCCAGTGCCGATGTCTGTCCTGCGCCACGCAAAGTCTGTCCCTGATGAGCTTCACCTTCTCTGCTGCGTCAACAAACATCTCTGGTCCCAGTAAAGCTCGCTCTCCAACATCATCCCAAGATAATGGTGTAGGACACCTACGCCCGTACAGAGCCTCAAACGGTGACATCTCAATGCTGGCCTGATAACTGTTGTTGTAAGCAAACTCCACCAAATATAGGTGATCCTCCCAGGAACCTCCAAAATCTAGGACGCACGTCTGCAGCATATCCTCAAGGGTCTGAATAGTCCTCTCTGACTGTCCGTCCGTCTGGGGGTGGTATGCGGTACTAAACTTGAGTTGAGTGCCCAAGCTAGTCTGTAGACTCCTCCAGAAATATAAAGTAAAGCGACTATCCCGATCTGAGACTATGCTGACGGTAACTCCGTGAATCCTGACTATCTGTCTCATATACAACTCTGCGAGCCTCTCTGTAGACGTACCCACCTTGAATGGCAAGAAGTGGGCCGATTTGGTCAACCTGTCAACGATGACCCAAATTGCGTCTTTCCCTCCTGGCGTATACGGCAACCCATACAAAATCTATGGTAATATGTTTCCACTTCCACTCTGGAATGGCCAATGGCTGCAATAATCCTCCGGGCCTCTGCCTCTCTGCCTTGACCTGCTGATAGACCAAGCATCTAGCTACGAAGTGGGACACCTCCCTCTTCATCCCGTACCACCAGATATGCTCTCGCAGATCTCTGTACATCTTGTTGGCACCAGGATGTATAGAGTACTGCGATCTGTGAGCCTCCTGCATAACCTGCTCTCTGAGCTCCCCGCTGGGCACACATAATCGGGAACCGTGCCTCAGGGAACCATCCTCTGCAAGTGAGAACTCAACATCCTCCACTCCTGCACTGATCTGCTCTCGGATACACCGTAGAGCCACATCATCGAACTGTGTCGCCTTGATCCTATCTATCAAGTTCGACTGTATCTGAAGGCCCCATAACTGCATCTACACCCCTGGCACAATCACCTCTATCCCAAGGCTCTCCAATTCTGCAAGCAGGTGTCGATCCATAGTCAAACACATGGCTGTCGGATACCTACTCAAGGCATCGGCAACTACGTTGGCCTTCCTCAGGTGATACTGAAGTGCGATGTCAAAGTCCTTTATCAACTCAAGCCACCTGTGCTGCCTCATGTTGAGCTCCTTCTGTGTAAACACATACTTCAAGCTCTTGCGATCTGTGAAAATCTCCACCCTCTCGCCATACAGATAGTGCTTCCACAACTTCAAAGCAAAAATCACCGCCGCCAGCTCCAGGTCATGGGTAGGATAGTTCTTCTTATGGGAACGTAATTGCCTGGAAGCATAGGCAATCACCTTCCCATGCTGCTGCAAGACGCAAGCCAGCCCCTTCCCTGAAGCATCACTATAAATAGTGAATCCACCTGATCCTGAAGGCAATGTCAGAATCGGAGGTGTCGTAAGCCGCTTCTTCAACTCATCAAAAGCTGCCTGACACTCCTCTGACCAAACAAACTCAGTATCCTTCCGGGTCAACCGTGTCAACGGCTCTGCAACCCGGGAGAAATCCTGCACAAATCTCCTATAATATCCTGCCAGCTCCAGGAAACTCCTGATCTCTGCCACTGAAGTCGGCGCTGTCCAAGCCTCAACTGCTATAATCTTCTTGTGGTCAACTGAGATACCATCTCCAATCGCCACATGCCCCAAGAAGTCCACCCGGTCCAAGAAAAACTCACACTTGGAGAGTTTCCCATAAAGCTGCTCCCTCCTGAGAGTCTCTAGCACTATCCGTAGATGCTCCTCGTGCTCCTCCTCTGTCTTGGAATATACCAAGATAACATCAATACACACAACCACGAACTTGTCCAAGTACTGGTGGAACACCTTGTTCATTAGATTCATAAATACTGCTGGTGCATTGGTTAGCCCAAACGGCATAACCAAAAACTCAAACTGCCCGTACCGCGTCCTGAAAGCGGTCTTGGGGATATCCTCCCTCTTCACCTTCACCTAGTGATAACCCGACCTCAAATCAATCTTGGAGAACACCCGAGCTCCGCTCAACTGATCAAACAGATCATCTATCCGCGGCAGTGGGTATCTATTCTTGATCGTCAGGTTGTTAAGTGCCCTGTAGTCGATACACATCCGTACCGACCCATCCTTTGTCACGACCCGCACCATAGAGTAAGGACACGAGAACGTAACAACACCCAGCCTACGCCGCAGTGTCGGCGGTAGAACGATATCCTAGGTCTCAATGCATCTAACAGTATAAGACTAAACAGTTTATACTCTCCGAATGGGGGTGACATAGCAGATACAGTCTCAATCACAACTAAGGTAGAGCAAGATAAAAGATAGATAAAACATGAAATTCAAAAGAGATACAGCAGATAGAAGTCTAAGTGTCTAAGATACAACTCAGAATATATCTCAAAACTCAAATACAGTAATCTATAAATACAACTCATGACGATTGAAAATAACTATAAGCAAAACCCTAGCTATCTACAGAACCTCTACTGTCTCCTCTAGGCTAGCTGGCAACCTCCAGGCTATCTATAAAATTTATCAACAGGTCCAGTCAGGACTGGAGCGAGCACAGTACATCTCAACAGATCATAGCATGTTAGAAAATATAATCATACAGTAAAGTACGATACAGGATCTGAAGGAAATACAGCATGTAAACAGAGAAAGAGAACTGTAATAGAAATATCTACTATAAGTAAAGAGCTAACAGTGGCTAGTGAGTCAGAGTACAATATAAACATGTGAATGGCATAGAAGATTCTAGGAACTATACTATTGAGTGATTCTGGGAACTACACTACTTGGATATTATTCACATGTCTACTTCTACTCTCCCGTACCCCCAATCAATACACAAAGATCCAACCAGGTTATGTTATGATTCCATGTAAAGGCCCACAAGGGGTGATACATGGATAGCCCATAAATGGATGATTCTGGGAATGCCCACAATGGGGTGATTCTGGGAATGCCCATAAATGGATGATTCTCGGAAGACTCTGTGATCATGAGAGTACATGTCATAAGTGATCGAAGAACCGTAATGCATAGTGATACACCATGTAAGTGAAACACACAGAACATGTAGTATACGATGCTCCCTCAGGGGATAATATCTCAAGAAAGGATCCATATAGTACTAATCCGTGTTACCAACGTGACAGCATCAAGTATAGTAATCTAAAGCAGGAAAATAATTCTAACAGGATATGAAATGATCAGAGAATGTACTCGCCTGATATCTGAATGTCCAAGGTAAAGATACTGTCCGAGGAGAGGTGTCTGGCTCCTAATTAGAACAGCACAAGTCACAACATGTCCAGAAGGGTAATATAAAGCACTACAATACATTCTACATGAATCTAGGTCAAACTAGGCCAAAGTCAACCCTTGGTCAACTCTGGTCAACTGTACTAGTCAAACTAGGTCCTAGGTCATGTCCTAATCCAGCAAGTCTTACTAGGCCTAACCAAGACTATCCTAGTAAGCACACATCAATACAAGGCTATACAAGCCAACATACACCCAACTCTATATAGCATGCAATTATTCAATACTCAAATAGGCAAGAATTCACATCGGATATACACTAGGTAATCTATTACTTTAAGCTATATATGTCTACACATATATATACATGCATATATTGGTATTCAATATTAGGTCTATAATCATGGCATTTCAAATGGTTATATAAACTTATATATTACAACACAATATGCTAACATATATATAATATACATACACAGCTAAGTTAACTATATTCATAAATACTTATTTAAGAGGCTATGTGTGTGTAGGTGAACATGGCAGAGGGGCAAGTGAGGGTTAAATGGGCATACATAGTGTATACATATCAAAGAGTGTCAAAGTGTAAGTGAACAAAGTGTCAAGTGTGATAGTGTCAACATAGTGTAAGGGGTACAGGAGGTAATATAGGATTTGTGTTAACATAGAACATTACATCTCATTAACTTGTATATTGCATACATTACATCTATTATTACATTACATTCATGCTTGCATTCATTCATCATTCATTTATTCTCTTGCACTACTATATGCACCATACATTACATACTATGGAACCTACATATTCATTACAAGACATACTTATACATGCTCACATTAGATAGGATACTTACATCTTATACATCATTATTTAACAATTTACTCATGCTTGCATTCTTTATTTAATTATATAATGTATATACATTAACATGGGTTAAAATCAAATAGAACATTATATTACACACAAGGGTACACAAAATGCATATGCCGAATAGTAACTCCTACTAATAATCAATACTATACCATCTCAGCATGAATTAAAATCTAGGATTAAAGTATGTTATAGATCTATGTGTTAGCTTTTCGAAACTTCAAACGGATCGCGTTTCCGTTTCCGGAAACTCCCGGAATCGCGAAAACACCGAGAACGCGTTTGTCTTTCGTACAGCTGACACTCAAATAATTCTCTAGAAAGTTACAGAAAGAATTAAGCATATTAATACATGTTTTTGGAAAGCTAACTTCAATATGCTTCTTTTAAAAAAAAAAACGGGAGATTAAACCGAGCTTAGAGCTAGAAGTTATGACATTTCTAAGTTAGGGCTGAAATTAAAAACGTGGATAAAAATTATGACGGATTTAGATAGTTTGAGCCAAAAGAATACATAATATATATCATAATTATCCACAACAATAATGACAATAATAATATGAGGAACCACACTCACAAACTTGATTATATAATCATCATGAACCATTTATTACATATATAAATATAGATACACTCTCATTACAATATATATATATATACATACACAAATCTATATATGTAACATGAACACATCTATAAGAGATACATGAATGAAATGTAAAGTACTCAAGAACACATCTCTACATATTCAAATATGAGATTTAATATGAATTAATTCATTTAATCAATATTTTAAATATAAAGTGTGTCCAAGTTTGGGGGTTTTCCCCATGAACACAAGACACAACAATAATACAATAGAAATCCCTAAAGGACACATAATGGACACAAGAGGACACAACAATGGGGGTCATTCCGATGGTTAAAACTTTCCTAAATACAAAATGGAGAAATAAAAAAGAAGAAAATATTACCTAAAGGAGAGAAAATCCAAGGAGAAAGGCTTCTTCCTTGGGAGAGCTTGAGAGCACTTGGGGAAGAAGACTTCTCAAAGAAGGAAAATGAGATGAGAGTCCTATTAGGGCAAGCCACAATGGTTATCCCTCCCCCCCTCATTGAATATTACAAGTTTGCCCCTCCCTTAGTTACAAGTGTTTAAAACAATTTTGGTTAGGGTTTGGGGGTAAAAGGGTCAAAATAAAAACTCTAAATGGTTAACCTAATAATTAGGATTATGACTAATCTTTCTAACATGACTAATTAAAATGTGGGCCATGGCTAACTAATGCATGGGTCCAACTAGAGTCTAAGTTACCCCGGGTCCCCGTTACAAGTCGGATTGAGATGAAATTCGAACCCGACTCAAATAATCCCAAAACAATATCATAAATAATAAAATAATATCAAAATAATTCAAAGAGGTCAAATGCAACATATCCTTAGGCCAGAAATGACATTAAAATATCATAATCACATGGTTAGGCTCTAGGTCAAACAGTCTATAGGGTTTCACTAGCAAAACGTCAAAACCACAAGTCATTGATTTAAATAATTTTAAAATAATTTAAAATCACCAAAAATTATATCATGAATTAAATATCATTATTAAAATAATTATAAACACGAAATTTCAAAATTATCCTCATTTGAAAAACTGGGTGCTACAACTCTACCCACCTTAGAAAAATTTGTCCTCGAAATTTAAGATCGAAAGCACTCCTTCTAGAGCCTCTAACCTACCCAATATCTAAGGTAACACTTCCTAACACTGGAATAATAAACGGACATCTAAATAATGCCAATCTAGGAATACCTCCAACACTGCTCTGCTGTACGGCGGTAATGGAACTTTAATAAAATATGGACTGGAACCTATATCCAAGGGACTGGACCTATTTTAAAGTGGTCTTAACTAAGGATGAAAAGGAACTGATCATAGGCTATAGGTATGCTCAAACTATTATCTTCCTATTAACCATCTATTAATACATTCTATTACCATAGAAACGATGCATTACTAAGACATATACGCCCCTATCTCTCATAACACATTTATACTCACCAAAAGACTAGTACATCTTATCAAGGCTGATACTATAATCTCTCATAAATCTCCTAAGCTACATGTTTATAGACACACATCCCCACATCACGGACTGACCTATATATATCTACAACTGATACTAATGGGGTGACGTCCCTATTTCCCAACAATCAAGGTCTAAATTTTTTTTATCTAAATCTTGCAATTTGAAGGAATAGTATACAATGTCAGGGCATACCGTAGCAGTTGGAAGTCTCACCTAGGTATACTAATCATTCTAGGTCAAAACAGTACTATGGTATCAACACACAAACAATCTAGGGTGTCCTAATTGGGAAGGTAAGGAAACAACAATCATCAAGGTTGTAGGGCTGTCTACCATCCTATATAAAAATTGGTCATTAACAAGCAACTAAGAAATTATTAAAAGGTTACTATTCCATAAAATGGCAAAAATTAAAAATTTAGGCACAACAAATCACAAATAGATTTTTGTCTTGACACGATCTAAGTTGATCAATTTTGGGATAAAACGAGATTTGGGCAAGAAGGGAAATCAATGAAATCAAAGTATGAGCACGAGCATCCAATGATGGAGGTTCAGGTCATGATTAAATTTAATTCGACTAAGTACGAATACGAGGTTCATAGGCGATGAAAAGATTTCAAGGAGAATTGTCAAGGCTGTCGCGAAGAAGACTCTAGGGTCAAGTTTAACTATGTCTCCATTCTCGTAGATTGATACATGAAAAAGCGAACCAAAGTGCAATAGGTTGATCAGACCATCATGTACCGGTTTTGATTAGACAATATGTTAGTGGGTGGCCACCCAATAAAATATGTCATGACCAAGCTCGAAAATAGATAAGCTTGCAAAACTAAGGCTAATTTAGCAGCACAAGATATAAGGGTGGTAATGATGAAAAGAATTACATAGTCCAAGTTTCTTAACCAACGGGTCAAGTAATCAGATAAGGTACAAGGTTAAGCATCTAAGGAAACAAGCAGAACACCATCATATGTCGGGTCGAAAGAATTGAGTCAAGGCTGGATTTCTAATTGAAATAAGAAGAAATTTAGTATAATGGTAGAGGTTATAGTTTAGCCAGTTGACCAGAAAATCATATCAAGAAAATAGAGTACAAGAAGACGGGTTTTAGTGGGACATGATATACCTACACGAAGGTGAGCTCGTCTAGGTCTTGCATATAAGATTTGTTGGAGGGTAACAGCTAGATTACATTCCGAATATCAAAGTCACGATAAGGAACGTCAAGGATCTCAATTAGAAAGTGGGAGTTCAAGAGGTGGTAATTAATGCACAAAAATAATGAAGATCGAGTTAGTCATCTGCTTCTGATACTCTTAAGTTCATCTGGTCATAACTTGTCAATCATATCTTTACCTCACCAGTCTCCATATAAAAATTTAACCTTTACTTAAATCCTTACCATGACTACCGTAGGCAATTCCCAATTTCCAAACATCACTCTTGAAGCACAGCCCTCACATTTAGGAATCAACATTAACCATTTATTTAAATTTCCAAGTTCTTTCACCTGATCTTAAATTTGACCCAAAACCTCTAAATCCCGTTTACGAATTCCTTGAACTTGTCCAAATTGTTCTCCTTGTATTATTTAATTTAAATCTCTAGGCCTTACAAAACTTATCTTCCACCATAAAATCAACTTCCGTATTTTCTTCGACATATACCCTTGAATATTATTCTCCTAAAAATATTTCACAACAATCTCTAAACTTCCATAACTTTATGTTCTCTCTATCCCTAGTCATTTCCTCGCAACATCTTGTTTAATATCCTTATTAAACATAATTAACTTCTCTTTTACATTACTAACCTTCTACATAGCCTCAGAGTAAAAGTTTTCCCCAGAATCAATAACCAAGATTTTCTAAGTTCTCAAATCTAGGTTGACCTCTGATATCCTCATTAGTTTTGAATACACCTATAAACTATCTCATAACCCCAAAATTTCTCTAAATGTAATTGTTTCCAGATTGGCAGTATACATCTCTTTATTCTATTTGAGACCTTTTCCACATTTCTATCTCAAGTTTCCATATGGAACACTCCATATTTGATTTCCTTTAGATCATCATAAAATAACCAGTTACGTCTTCTCTCAGCTACATAATTTATGTCACTTCCTTAGCCTTCCCCATGCAAAAGATACGAAGATTCAAGGGTTTCGAAGTACATCTGGTAGGGACGACAAGATATGGGTAATTAATGTAATGAGACAGAGTTTAAGATAAGAGGTAAATAAGAATGCAAGGGAATAATGGCGAGAAAGATTAATGAAGATATGTTTCTTCTCATCGGTTCAAACGAGAGGAACCCATCAAGCTTAAATTCAATAGCAAGGAATGAGGGTGAATCCAAACAAGAGGAAAAGGAATTCCAATTGAAGTTCAAAATAAGTTTCTCAGGGGTCGTCCCAGAAATCTCTCAAAGAATCCTAAGTGTAATTGAGTACCTTGGATTTGAAAATATTAATCTAAATACAAAATTAAATCAACAACTACAAAATTTTATCAAAATCATCAACTAATACCAGGATTCAAAGTTCTACAATGAATCCACAAAATCAAATTCAAATCAAGGAAAAAGGTGAATCAAAACAAGGAAAAGGAGTTTAAATCGGAATTCAAAATGAGATTCTCAAGGGTCATCCCAGGAATCTCTCAAGGAATCCTAACAGTGATTGAGTATCCTCTCATCCTAACACCTTAATTTATATATCCTATAGCAGGCTCGTAGTAGTACAACTAAGTCGTTGCGCTACTACGAAATCGTACTAATACGAATCTCGACCTGCATGGGCCACCACTAAAAACGTGTCCCGACCCGCACCCTAGAGTAAGGGCACGAGAACGTAACAACGCCCAGCCTACGCCGCAGTGTCGGTGGTAGAACGCAGTCCTAGGTCTCAATGCATCTAACAGTATAAGACTAAACAGTTTATACTCTCCAAATGGGGGTGACATAGCAGATACAGTCTCAATCACAACTAAGGTAGAGCAAGATAAAAGATAGGTAAAACATGAAATTCAAAAGAGATACAGCAGATAGAAGTCTAAGTGTCTAAGATACAACTCAGAATACATCTCAAAACTCAAACACAATAATCCATAAATACAACTCAAGACGACTAAAAATAACTATAAGCAAAACCCTAGCTATCTACACAACCTCTACTGTCTCCTCTAGGCTAGCTGGCAACCTCCAGGCTATCTGTAAAATTTATCAACAGGTCCAGTCAGGACTGAAGCGAGCACAGTACATCTCAACAGATCATAGCAGGTTAGAAAATATAATCATGCAGTAAAGTAAGATACAGGATCTGAAGAAAATACAGTATGTAAACAGAGAAAGAGAACTGTAATAGAAATATTTACTATAAGTAGAGAGCTAACAGTGGCTAGTGAGTCAGAGTACAATATAAACATGTGAATGGCATAGGAGATTCTGGGAACTATACTATGGAGTGATTCTGGAAACTACACTACTTGTATATTATTCACATGTCTACTTCTAATCCCCCGTACCCCCAATCAATACACAAGGATCCAACCAGGTTATGTTATGATTCCATGTAAAGGCCCACAAGGGGTGATACATGGATAGCCCATAAATGGGTAATTCTAGGAATGCCCACAATGGGGTAATTCTGGGAATGCCCATAAATAGGTGATTCTGGAAAGACTCTGTGATCATGAGAGTACATGTCACAAGTGATCGAAGAACCGTAAAGCATAGTGATACACCATGTAAGTGAAACACACAGAACATGTAGTATACGATGCTCCCTGAGGGAATAACATCTCAAGAAAGGATCCATATAGTACTAATCCGTGTTACCAACGTGACAGCATCAAGTATAGTAATCTTAAGCAGGAAAATAATTCTAACAGGATATGAAATGATCAGAGAATGTACTCGCCTGATATATGAATGTCCAAGGTAAAGATACTGTCCGAGGAGAGGTGTTTGGCTCCTAATTAGAACAGCACAAGTCACAACAAGTCCAGAAGGGTAATATAAAGCACTACAATACATTCTACATGAATCTAGGTCAAACTAGGCTAAAGTCAACCCTTGGTCAACTCTAGTCAACTGCACTAGTCAAACTAGGTCAAACTAGGTCATGTCCTAACCCAGCAAGTCTTACTAGGCCTAACTAAGACTATCCTAGCAAGCACACATCAATACAAGGCTATACAAGCCAACATACATCCAACTCTATATAGCATGCAATTATTCAATACTCAAATAGGCAAGAATTCACATTGGATATACACTAGGTAATCTATTACTTTAAGCTATATATGTCTACACATATATATACATGCATATATTGGTATTCAACATTAGGTCTATAATCATGGCATTTCAAATGGTTATATAAACTTATATATTACAACACAATATGCTAACATATATATAATATACATACATGGCTAAGTTAACTATATTCATAAATACTTATTTAAGAGGCTATGTGTGTGTAGGTGAACATGGCAAAGGGGCAAGTGAGGGTTAAATGGGAATACATAGTGTATACATATCAAAGAGTGTCAAAGTGTAAGTGAATAAAGTGTCAAGTGTGATAGTGTCAACATAGTGTAAGGGGTACATGAGGTAATATAGGATTTGTGTTAACATAGAACATTACATCTCATTAACTTCTATATTGCATACATTACATCTATTATTACATTACATTCATGCTTGCATTCATTCATCATTTATTTATTCTCTTGCACTACTATATGCACCATACATTACATACTATGGAACCTACATACTCATTACAAGCCATACTTATACATGCGTACATTAGATAGGATACTTACACCTCATACATCATTTATTTAACCATTTACTCATGCTTGCATTCTCTATTTAATTACAAAATGTATATACATTAACATGGATTAAAATCAAATAGAATATTATATTACACACAAGGGTGCACAAAATGCATATGCCGAATAGTAACTCCTACTAATAATCAATACTGTACCATCTCAGCATGAATTAAATTCTAGGATTAAAGTATGTTATAGATCTATGTGTTAGCTTTCCGAAACTTCAAACGGATCGCGTTTTCGTTTCCGAAAACTCCCGAAATCGCGAAAACACCGAGAACGCGTTTGTCTTTCGTACAGCTGACACTCAAATAATTCTCTAGAAAGTTACAGAAAGAATTAGTCCTATTAATACATGTTTTTGGAAAGCTAACTTCAATACGCTTCTTTTAAAAAAAATAGAAGATTAAACCGAGCTTTGAGCTAGAAGTTATGACATTTCTAAGTTATGGCGGAAATTAAAAACGTGGATAAAAATCATGACGGATTTAGATAGTTTGAGCCAAAAGAATACATAATATATATCATAATTATCTACAACAATAATGACAATAATAATATGAGGAACCACACTCACAAACATGATTATATAATCATCATGAACCATTTATTACATATATAAATATAGATACACTTTCATTACAATATATATATATACATACACAAATCTATATATGTAACATGAACACATCTATAAGAGATACATGAATGAAATGTAAAGTACTCAAGAACACATCTCTAAATATTCAAATATGAGATTTAATATGAATTAATTCATTTAATCAATATTTTAAATATAAAGTGTGTCCAAGTTTGGGGGTTTTCCCTATGAACACAAGACACAACAATAATACAATAGAAATCCCTAAAGGACACATAATGGACACAAGAGGACACAAAATAGGGACACAACAATGGAGGTCATTCCTATGGTTAAAACTTTCCTAAATGCAAAATGGAGAAATAAAAGAGAATGAAATATTACCTAAAGGAGAGAAAATCCAAGGAGAAAGGCTTCTTCCTTGGGAGAGCTTGAGAGCACTTGGGGAAGAAGACTTCTCAAAGAAAGGAAATGAGATGGGAGTCCTATTAGGGCCGGCCACAATGGTTATCCCCCCCCTCATTGAATATTACAAGTTTGCCCCTCCCTTAGTTACAAGTGTTTAAAACAATTTTGGTTAGGGTTTGGGGGTAAAAGGGTCAAAATAAAAACTCTAAATGGTTAACCTAATAATTAGGATTATGACTAATCTTTCTAACATGACTAATTAAAATGTGGGCCATGGCTAACTAATGCATGGGTCCAACTAGAGTCTAAGTTACCCCGGGTCCCCGTTACAAGTCGGATTGAGATAAAATTCGAACCCGACTCAAATAATCACAAAACAATATCATAAATAATAAAATAATATCAAAATAATTCAAAGAGGTCAAATGCAACATATTCATAGGCCAGAAATGACATTAAAATATCATAATCACATGGTTAGGCTCTAGGTCAAACAGTCTATAGGGTTTCACTAGCAAAACGTCAAAACCACAAGTCATTGATTTAAATAATTTTAAAATAATTTAAAATTACCAAAAATCATATCATGAATTAAATATCGTTATTAAAATAATTATAAACACGAAATTTTAAAATTACCCTCATTTGGAAAACTGGGTGCTACATCCTTCTTGGGTACGAAAAGTACCGGTGCACCCCAAGGTGAAGAACTCGAGCGAATGAAGCCCTTGTCCTGCAGCTCATCCACCTGCTTCTTGAGCTCCACCAACTCGCTGTTGTTCACTCGATAGACATGCTGGGAGATCGGTTCTGCGCCGGGAACCAAGTCTATCGAGAACTCTACATCTCTATCCGATGGAAGCCCAGGCAACTCCTCTGGAAACACGTCCATAAACTCTGCGATCAAGGGATACGGAGCCACCTGCTCCTCAACTGAAGCTCCACAAAAGACTCCGCCGTCCTGCTCTGCCTGTCTCCGGGTGTACTCAAACTCTGGCTCTCCTGGCGCCCCGAACAAAACTCTACCCCCACGGCAATCAATGCGGGCGTGGTGTTTACTCAGCCAGTCCATACCTAATACAATGTCGTAGTTCGGTAATGGCATGACTAGTAGACTCACCCCCAACTCTCGGCCTTCCAATATGACACTTCGCCCACTGCAAACATCACTCACGAGGATGACCCCACCCCCGGTCGTGATCTTGCAGGTCCTAGGCAATGGTTCAGAAACCAAATTGTGTCTAATAGCATACGATACTGACACAAAGCTGTGGGACGCCCCGAAATTAAAGAGTGCAAATGCTGGAAGGGAATCTAGGAGAATCGAACCTGCTATCAGCTCTTCGATGGCCTCGGCATCCTCAGCTGCCATGGCGAAAGCTTGCCCCTGCTGTCCACCTCGTGCCTGCTGCTGGTGCTGCTGGAATCTCTGCTGCTGGGTCTGCAGGGCTGGTCCCCTCTGCTGGTCTGCTGGAGCCTTGGCTCCACCTTTTTACTGTCCTCGCCCAAAATCCCTTGGGCAGTCCCTCAACTGGTGATCTCCCACACCACAAAGTAGGCATTTTCCTAGCTTCTTTCTGCACTCATGGATCATGTGTCCCGGTTTCTTGAAGAAGACACAAATGACTACCTGACGAGGTGCCTTCTGCCCTCACTGCTGCTGGTGCTGCTGCTGAAAGGGTGCACGACCCTGTTGCTGATACTACTGCTGAGCTGGCCTCTGCTGCTGCTGCTGCTGGAAATGAGGCCTCTTGGCCTGCCCCTGACTGCTGCTGCCACCCTGGAAGTCACGACCCCTCTTCTGCTTCAGCCCTAGGTCGTCGTCCGTCGCCATAGCCCCAGAAAATATCTCAGCATAAGTGGCGTTCTGGTCGCTCTTAGTCAGCGACCGAACCTCTCTAATCAAACCCCGGCGAAACTTCCTCGCCTTCGTCTTCTCAAACAAATCATCAATGAACCGGGCTAATCTGCAGAACTCCCCGGCATACTCAGCTACCGTCTGGTTCCCCTGAACCAGAGCCTCGAACTGTGCCTCGATACCTCCCAAGGCAACATCAGGAAAGAACTGCTCTTTAAACAGCTCCTTGAACTGGGCCCAAGTCTGGCCCTCAACTCCTACCCTGGGATCGACCTGATACCACGCACAGGCCAAATCCTGCATCTGGCTGCCCGTCGTCTCGATCTGGAGTCGAGCTGGTATCTCTGCTAGTCGGAAGATCTCCTCAATATGCTCTATCCAGTCGTTTGCAACATGGATACCCTCTGTGCCGAAGAACTCCCGAGGATGCATCTTCTGGAAGTCTTGAATGTCCTTCTCCCTTCGACGGGGCTGCTGCTGGGTCCCCTGAGCTGTAATCATCTCGACTGTAGTACGTACTAGCTGGTGTGCCTCATCGATCCCCTGCCTGAAATCTGCAGTCTGCCTCGTCTGCTGCTGCTGGTGGGACTCAAGAATCCTCTCCACGAAGGAGAAGAGATGTGCAGCATCTACCATCCCCGCAGGCGGAGGCTGCTGCGGTGGAAGGATCTCAGGAATCACTGGGCTCTGTCTTCTGACTAGTGGAGGTGCTCCTCCAAAAGTGGCAGAAACACCGACTCTTGAGGGCTGTACTGGCCCTGTGGTACCGGGAGCTGGCTGCTGGAAACGAGAGGTGGCAGACCTCTCTCCAGCCTCTCCCGTCACGGGGTGATGCGATCGCATCTCAACCATCTTGGAGACACAGATCAAACAAGAAACAATTACTGAGAATGAGTCAAAAAAAATCAAAGGAGGACAGTTTAAATTTCTAAGGAAGACAATAAGCAGCAAAATAGATATACGGAATCTGATAAGGAGTTTTTCCTAGTGTGATTGAGTACCTTCAAAAATATGCTAATTCCTACTGCAGGCTGCAACGATATTCTAGTTCGAATACCACTACATTTCCAACCTAGACCTGCATGGGCCACCACTAAAAACGTGTCACGACCCGCACCCTAGAGTAAGGGCACGAGACGTGGGTACGTCCAGCCTATGCCGCAGTGTCGGCGGTAGAACGCTGTCCTAGGTCACAACATCTAACAGTTGAAGGTAAAACAGTTATACTCCCCGAACGGGGGTGACATAACAGAAATATAGCTCAATCACAGCTAAGGTAGAACAGGTAAGATGGGATGATAATCAAAGATAATATCCAGGAAAGAAACATCACAGAGATACAATTCCAGAATTCTAAGTATCTATAAATAAGTACATATCTCAGAATAGCTCAAAATCTAATATAGTGATCCAGAAAAGTAAGACAATCCTAAACTAATGGAGTGTCGTCTACTGCTAATGGATCCTACTGCTGGTCCAAGTCCAGGCACTCATCTAGTGTGGCACCGTAGTAAGTAAGGCAGAACGCCTCAGCCTCGTCCTCTGTAATATTTTCAACAGGTCCAGTCTGGACGGGAACGAGCACATATCTCTCAAACAATTCATAGCAGGTTAGGAAAATAAATCAGGCAATAGAGTAAAATACAGGAAGTGCTGAATAGAAGTACAAGAAAACAAGAGATATTTGTAACTGAAAGTAATATATGATAGTAGAGACTGTAAGTGACTACGTGATTTAGAGTACAATATGGTTATGTAAACGACTTAGGGGCACATGAATACAAATAAGGAGGCACATGAATACAGCTACTGGGGAAAGTGTTCATATAACCAATTCTACTTACCCCGTCCCAATCAATACACAAGGATCTGTTCAAGTTATGTTATACGTACATGAATACAGCTAAGATACGTGAACTCATGTAATGAGTAGTACATGAGACACATGATAAGCACATGAAAGCACATGAGAACATGTAATAACATGAACTAGTACGAGTACAAGGAGTACCTGATGCACATGATAAAGTACATGAACATGAAATACCCGATGCACCCATAGAGGGATAACATCTCAAGAAAGGATCCATATAGTACTAATCCGTGAAAATACGTGTCAGCATCATGTAGAGTAATCTAGAGCAAGAATATAGTCCAGACAGGTATAAAAAGATCAGAGAATGTACTCGCCTGCTAACTGAATGTTCGAGATGAAAGTACTGTCCGAGGAGTGGCGTCTGGCTCCTATTTAGAACAGTACAAGTCACAACAAGTCCAGAATAGAAATAAAATACACTACAATGTGTTTTACATGAATCTAGGTCAATCTAGACCAAAGTTAACTCTTGGTCAACTCTGGTCAACCCTAGAAGTCAAACTAGGTCAACCAAGTCTAACTAGTCTAATCTAGGTCTAGCAAGTCTACTCTAGGTTTACTAAGGCTAAACAGTCTGTCTAGATTCCAACTAGACATACCATGCCTAACCATGCCTTAGTCACATAACCACAAGACATGACTATGTCTAATAGTCTATTAAGAATACACCTATCCTATAGTCACTATACCATATCACCCATGCCCTATATCATAACATATAATACATATATCATATATATCACCATACACCGTATATATCTAATATATATATACAAACTTATATACTTATATATAGGAAACTTATATAAATATATATCACCATGCATATATATATAAATAGGAAGGGGGTGAAAGGGGGAAAAACACAAGAGTAAACAATGTGTGAGTGTAGAGTGCATTGTGTATGTAAGAGGGTGAGACATGTGAGTGACTGTTCAGAAATTGAGAACAGTGTCAGTGTCCCAATCCTGGAAAAATCAGTAAGGAACAACCAAGACTCAAAGCCAAACTCAGATTTACAAATGAAACAGTGAGCAATACCACATCTCAGATTAATGTTGAAAATTGGGAACATAATCTCAGTTTTAGAAGAATCACAACATTGAAATCAATGTAAATGTAAATTCAGTGAACAAATGGAAATTAGTTTCAATTATTCTCAGGTTTCTACATAACAGTGAAACTCAGATTTCAATTTAAAGCCTCAACACAGTTAACAGTTAGCAATCAATGTCTAAGTTCTATTAAAGGAAAACAAGTTTATAGAAACTGAACAAAAGAACAGTGCTAACCATGAACTCAGGTTTACACATAATTCATGAATCAAAATTCAGTTTTCAGTTGATAGGAAAACATCCCAAGTTTTTAAGGAAAGAACAAAATTGAATTAGAATGAAGAATCAGGAAAACAGTTCAAGATAAACTAAACCAACCTCATTAAATTCCCCTTTCAAAACAACATCCCATATGAGTTTAAAAATGAAAGCATTGTAATCAAATACAAAGGGAAAAACTCAGGTTTGAAGTTCATTTCAGTTCAAAAAGGAAGAAATAGTGTACACATTGAATTCACAGAATATGACAGTTAAAGAGGAAAGAAAACTGGGAATCAATTCTCAGTTCAATACAGAACTCAAAATTGATTACCACAGGCCATACAACTAGCTAAGGAAGTAATCCCAGGTTGTAGCCTCATTCCCAGTTCAACTAAACCCCAAAAATCAGTTCATAATATACATCTCAGGTTTTGTTGAACCTAAACACAGTTTAGACACATCCATAACAGGTTTTAAAGAAGGACAGTATTGAAATCAATGTACAGGAAAACTCAGGTATAGAATTCTCAGTTTAAAATAAATCATGAATCATAATCAGTACAAAACATTCTAGATGGTTTAAACTATTCTCAGGTTAGACAAACTGAACACAACCCAGTTCAACGATTTCGAAAATGAATCCAATAGCCAAAAACTCATACTCACAACTACATGCCTATAATCGAAAGTAAAAGCTTAGCTATCAAGAAATGTAACATGTAGGAATCATCATTAGTTGAAAAACAATATAACAACAGGAAAATAGATGGGTTTTGAAAACTGGAATCTCACAGTGTCAAAGAGTATCAGGAATAATCAAAAAAACCCTGTTCGAAACCAATATTCTAAACAAAACCTAAACTAACATGAAAACTGAATCTAACACATACTATACATAATATTTAGGAACTATTTAACAATTAAAAATATTACATAAGCTATTTAATATCGAATAAATAGTGAACACAAAACTAGAACACTGAACTACACAGTCCATCACACGTGCAGGCACGAATTCGTGTCCGACACGACACGAGAGTTCCTGAAACCCTAGGGATCTCGTGTCAGTCATGGACATGACACACACGTCGAATTTTGAGGGTTGAAACCCTGTGTGCACAGAGAAAATGTACACGAGTAGCAGGAGAAAATCCTGTCAGTGTGCACGCGCGCGCGACAGCGTGTCCACGCGCGGCTCAACCCGACACAAAAATGTGCTCAGTGTCCAAGAATAGCATAAGTGAGATGAAAATGGATTTTCCTTTTCAAACACAAAATCGATCGAAATGCCCTTTGAGGTATTTCGTCGAACACTTACCTATACACGTGGATACGTGTCCGATACGGACACGAAATGGGTCCAAATTCTAGGGTTAGCCTATCCTACTATTAGGTTAGGGTTAGAACATCCTAGAAATGAATTTTAACAGAATTTAAAACCAATAGAAAGGATTATACCTATAGGTGAACAATGGGTTAAAATCCCCAAATGGAAAGAGTTTCACAAGCCACCAAACTCCTTCAAATTATGTTCTTCCTGAAAATACTCATCAACAACAGCAAGAATACTAATATTAGGTCCTATTGCAATTTGTTTGGAGGAATTTGGAGTAAAAATGGAATTTCTAAGAATTTACAAAGATGGAGACTCACCTCTTCCAAATGGCAATGATTTTCTAAAGAGACAAGCCCTAATTTCAAGGTGCTATAAATAGGGGGGGACCTTTGTTGGCCGGCCAAAAATTTCTAGGGTTAGGGCTTGGTTCAAAGGATGTGGGCCTATGGGCCATTAAGCCTTTAAGTCATAAAATGACTTGTGATTTCACAAGCCATCCTTAACCAATCTAGCTCCTAATTTCACCAAATTAATTTCTAATGGTTTAATTAACACTAACTTAAGTCAACCTAGGTTTTCATATCCTAACCACTTAGTCATGACCTAGGTTAGCCACTAGGTTAGTCTCCAAAGTCAACATAAGTCAAGGTCACTAAAACACCAAAATCAATTATACTAAAATAACTTAAAAATCACATTAATTATAAATAATAATAATAATAATTCAAAATAAATTCCAAAATTTTAAAAATGACCAAAATACCCTCAAGCTAGAAAAGTGGTAGTGACATCTATATCTTACTTTACTGCATGATTATATTTTCTAACCTGCTATGAACTGTTGAGATGTATTGTACTCGCTCCTGTCCTGACTGGACGTATTGAAAATATTACCGAGGACGAGGAGGAGGCCTGTGTGGATACCTTCTATGGGGCAGCCCTAGACGCCACTTGCGAGCTGGACTCTCAGGAGGACCCAGCTCTAGCTGAGGACATTATCCCTATTGCCTAGACCAACTTAGTTAGGCCTTATCTTATTTTTGTTGTCTTGAGACTGTTTAGCTAGACCTTTTTCCTGTCTGGGGAATTTTGAGTTGTATATATTCTTCATATTCAGTAGCTGAGATTTGTACTCTGGATATTTGCTGAGATGTTATCTTAGACTATTTTATTATCTTTATTTCCTTGAGTTCTATATCATATCGTGCTTCTTCTTCCTTAGTTGTGATTGAGTTTACTTTTATCATGTCACCCCCATTCGGGGAGTATAAACTGCTTAGTATATTATTGCTAGATGTTGTGACCTAGGACAGCGTTCTACTGTCGACACTGCGGCGTAGGCTGGACGTACCCACGTCTCGTGCCCTTACTCTACGGTGCGGGTCGTGACAACCAAAGGGAATATGCAACTTCTATCAAATATAATGATCTTCTTATAAAAAGCAAGAAACAAGTTGATAGAGATATGGCCTACACAAATATATGACGTCATAATTAAAGACACACCAACACACATCACAACACTAGCTACAAGAGTCGCACTCACATGAACACAATACATAGGCCCTATCCTAAAAAAATGCGCAAACAAAGATGACCCTTTGTAAAGAAAAACATAAACACTTCACATCATGTTTTCTGCTATCATCACCATTACACTTATGCTAGAACTCCTCTACTTACTAGAACTCTTCATACACATAACACTCACTAACTTTCCTCTAAACCTGTAACACCCATGGTGTACCACTATTATGGTTTACTTGGACACACATCTCATTACCGTCAAATGAGAAAGCATATTGACATGAGAATGTTTAAATGGGTTCCTAAAACTAACAGTCAAGGACCCAAACATTTTTGGGTACCAAAGTCTTTATCTTCAACTTATGTTGTAGGTGAACCCTCCATCGCATGCTAGAAGCAAGTGGATCCTTGATAGAGGTCGCTCACAGCACATGACCGGTGATGCTTCACTTTTTGCAACGCAATTGACAAAAAATGAAGGACACGTATCCTTCGGCAATAATTTAAAAGGGTACATCATTGGACATGGTAACATCGGCTCCCCTTTTATCCTTGTATTAAAAATATTTGTCTTGTTACAAACCTTAAGCACAACCTTCTTAGCATTAGCCATCTCACTGATAATGGCTATTGTGTTAACTTTCTTAAACGCAAGTGCTTCATCTATGATAGCACTAATTGGTCTAATATGTATAAAGGTATTAATTAGAGAAAATAACATTTATGTTCTTTATCTTATGACAGGTGCTTAGTAGTAAAGAATGATGAAACTTGGCTTTGGCACATGAGACTTGGACACGCCAACGTGGACACCATCTTCCGACTAGACACCAAGAAGTTGGTTAGAGGACTCCCAAGCATTTCGTTCAAGAAAGATATAATATATGAAGAATACGAGAAGAGTAAGTTAACAAAATCATCTTTCAAATCCATCAACTCAGTGAGTACTACTAGACCCCTCCAACTCATTCATACGGATCTATTCGGTCCTGGTAGAGTAGCTTCTTGGAGGTAAACTTTACACTTTTGTTTTAGTGGATGATTTTTTAAGCTTTACTTGGGTTATTTTTCTTGCAAATAAAAGTAATACTTTTCGTATATTTGTTGCCTTTTGTAAACATGTTCAAAATGAGAAAGGCAACATGATCAACAAAATTAAAAGTGATCATGGAGTGAATTTGACAATGCCGATTTTAAAAATATTTGTGTTAAAAATAGTTTTGGGCATGATTTTGCTTGCCCTAGAACTCCACAACAAAATGGTGTTGTGGAAAAAAGAACGGAACACTCGACGATATGGCAAGGGTCATGTTAAACCAATACAAGCGGCCAGTACTTCTGGGCAAAAGTCGTTAACACGGCATTTTATGTTATAAATAAAGTTTTGATTAGACCTATTTCTAAGAAAAATCCATATGAGCTTTGTTTTGACAAAATTTCTTCTATTGAATATTTTAAAGTTTTTGGATACAAATGCTTTATTTTGAACACGAAAGATAAACTAGGGAAATTTGAAGAAAAAACCTATGAAGTTATCTTCGTTATTTTATGCATAGCAAAGGATTTCATGTATTTAACAAAAGAATTCTTGTAGTCGAATAGTCAATCAATGTCTCTATTGACGAACTTAACACTTCCACATCTAGCTCCTTGAATGATGTTGATGATATCTCTTTTGGTATGAAAAACTCTTTTCTTAGAGATACTAGTGCTCCTTCATCTAGTATTGAACTTGAGACTACTCCACCCGAAGACACTCCAACAATAGAGCCTCCTTAAGGGGATCTCCCTAAGGAATTGAGATTTGTTCCCCATCATTCCAAGGAGCTTATCATTGATGACCCTTCCCCACGGGTTAGCACTAGATCCTCTACAAGAGATCATTGCACGAATGTGGCTTTTATTTCACAAATAGAGCCTAAAAATATTAATGATGCTTTTAATGATGAATTTTGGATAATTGCAATACAAGTAGAGCTTAATCAATTTGAGTAAAACAATGTTTAGGAACTTATCCCTAAGCCCCACAACTATCATATTATTGGGACAAAGTGGGTGTTTCGAAATAAACTTAATGAGGATGGAATTGTCACTCTTAACAAGGCCCGATAAGTTGCTCAAGGCTATAACCAAGAGGAAGGTATTGACAACGAAGAAACCTATGCTCCGGTTGCTCAATCTATCCGAATGCTTTTGCTTGTTTTAATAATTTTAAACTTTTTCAAATGGATGTCAAAAGTGTCTTTCTAAATGGTGTTATTAAATAAGAGGTGTATATCAAGCAACCTCCTGACTTTGATGATTTTCAATTTCCTGATCATGTTTTCAAACTACACAAAGCCCTATATGGCCTCAAGCAAGCTCCTCGTGCTTGGTATGAATGCTTTAGCTCATTTCTCATCTCTCACAACTTCTTCAAGGGCAAAGTTGACACCACACTTTTTATTAAAACTCACAATGGCACACTTCTATTAGTTCAACTATGTTAACGACATCATTTTTGGTTCTACTAGTGCATGGTTCTGCAGGTCTCCATAATCAACAGAGCATCCGTCGTCTTCGATGACAAAATCTGTTACAGCATTATCATCAAAAGCATAAGTAGCAGCTTCTGCAGCCTGTCTTTCCGCATATAGTTCACCTTGCGACGACCACAGGCCGTAATCACGTACGAAACCCTTACGGGTCAAATGATCTCTCACAGTCACCACTTCTTCGTAACGTCTATTGCGACAATTACCACATAGACAGTTGATTTTATTACCGTCCATGTACTGAGCTTTGCTCATGGCATACTTAAGAAACACTTACACGCCTACCTGAAAATTGTTACTCACACCTATTCTGCTCTTGTGTTGTCGTTTGTACATCTATGTACGGTCAACGAAGTAACGATCCATCACAGATTGGATGTGAAAATCTGCTTCGTAAGACAAAGTAAACAGAATTACAATTAAAAATATAAAGTTCAATACCGGCCCCCCTCTACTTCGTCGCTCTACTTTCCTTGTATCTCAAGAAGGCCCCTCTCTGACCGATACTCATAGAAATAGTCCGATACCGATACTCATAGAAATAGTCCGATACCGACACTCATATAAATAGTCCGATACCGATACTCATAGGATTAGGGTTTAGATACCGATACTCATAGAAATAGTCCGATATCGATACTCATATAATAGTCCGATACTGATCCGATACCGATACTCATAGAAATAGTCCAAGTAGGCTTGGGCTTGGACTTTAGACCAAGCCCATAAGGAGGAGTATAATTATAGTTTTAATTGGACTAAATAATAATAATAATAATAATAATAATAATAATTATTATTATTATTATTATTATTATTATTATGGGTTGATTAAGTTGGGCTGGGCCCTATTATGTTATATATATATATATATATATATATATATATATATATATATATATATATATATATATATATATATATATATATATATATATATATATATATATATATATATATATATATATATATATATATATATATATATATTATTTATTTATATAAAATATATATATATATATATATATATATATATATATATATATATATATTATTTATTTAAATTGGACCTTGGCCTATAAATTAGCTTCTAGTTACTATGGTTTAGCCAAATATTTATTAAAATAGAAATTTTGTTAAAAACTATTTTGGGTTTTAATTTATATATTATAAAATAACTTTAGATTTTCTTAAAAGTATATTTGGGCCTTAGACCAATATAAAAAATTTGGGTTACATAATAAGGATTTTTAAGGAAATATTAGGATAAGTTTTAATCGGGCTAGCAGTATCGGGCTTAAATGCTAATAGATATATATATATATATATATATATATATATATATATATATATATATATATATATATATATATATATATATATATATATAATGATTCTAATAAGTTTTAAATATATGATAAAAATTTATAAATAATAAATATTTTCTAAATAAAAATATATAGTTTTGAAGTATTATAAGTATTTTCCAAAAATAGTACATACTTATTTACAAACTTTTCTTCGATTACCACTTTGATCGTAACTAATCGTACATTTCTATTCCTTTACGAATTCAAACTTTTTCATATCAAACATGGATATTCGAACTAATCTGGACATTATTAGAATCGTTGCACCCTCAGGCAAGATACCTTGTCATTTATTGTTCATTTACCTTTAGCTCATCATATGAATTTATTTGTTTATTTATTTATTTTATGTAATATAAATTATTCTTCCAAACTGTATGTAGATGCAAATTACTGTTATATATGTTTTTTGTTACTTTAGTTTATTTTTATGCATTTGATCAAGAGTTAAGAGACCATCCTTTGTTTGTGCTGCATTCATTGACCTTGACACTTGTCACGCACGAAGTCGCGACTCGCATATAGATACAGACTTGCATACTGACTGATCATCGGTGCGTACATGCCGTGCATTAGGATATAACTGCTAATAGATTGTATAGAAGACTTAACAGTTATTAAGGATAAAAACTGTATTATGGAGACAACGCATGTTTGTGTGTCGTAGAGACGACGCATATATAGTATCATGGGGGAGAGGAGACAACTATTAGTGTAGGGGATACTATTTATTTTTACACACACTTTCGGTGCCGATAGTGACTCGAATGAGCACTACTTACTACCCATGGCCGATGGTGACTCGGATGAGCGCTACATACTGCTACTCCTTTTATTTGCATTGCTGATCATAAATCCCCTGTGTGGAACGTTGTCTTCAAAAGTTCATTGTTTCATATAGTATGGTTAGGTGAGCTTCATCTGTTTAGGCATATGTACTTTTCTGTTTGATTTATGTACTTATGCCTGATCATGACATGGACCAGTATTTTATCACGAAATAGTGGGCCACACCTTGTCCTTGTTTGCTTATAGGTGTGGTTCATTATTTCGATGATAGAATACTGAACCATGTTGTGATCCGTATTATTATGAAGTAGTTTATATTCAGTTATATGGCATATTTTTTTGTATCTTGTTACGTCCCTCTAAGGACCTGGTAATTTCTCGAGATATAGACGATCGACACTGAGGTATACGGATTTCAGACTCGACTCTGTCTTCTCTTCCTTTGTGGACTATGTGAGTTCTTCTAGACGATGGACTTATTTTATGGTTATTCTTTACTCATGTATTCCAATCTTTCGCTTGGTAGTGGATTTGTATCCACCCAACAATTTGTTCTTTGATATTTTTTATATTTGATTTAATGATATACTTATTCCTTTATCTTCTGTGGATGAGATTTAGAGCTATATACTACATTTACAGCTTACGTATATTTACTATATGGCTGGCATATTACGTTACCTAGTCCTACATATTTTAGGATTGGGGCGGTCACAACTAGCACCCAGTATTTGGGCATGAATTGTGCGCACACCCAGCCTACGTTGTAGTGTCGGCAGTAGAATGTTGTAACTAATATATGATGAACAACCACGCAGTATAATTACACTCCTCTTGGGAGACAACAACACAAAATAACACAACTCAGCTCTAGATGGAATAGAGCGAAATATATAAAGTCTCAAAATATGAAATGTATAAATCCCAAAAGATAAACAAAATCTCAGACTATATGTCTCAAAGTCAATGTCAATATCCACTACATGTCTTAATACTAACTAAAGATATCTAAGTATGCGCAGCGAGGTCAGATGCTGCGAACTCCTCCTGAAAGGCCAAGTCCGTCTCGGCCATGTCTCCCATGTAAGGACCATACTGGTCGGGGCACACGTCCTTATCACAATCACCTAAAATGTTTACCCAGTCAGGATGAAACGAGTACAATTGATTGAGTACAGTTCCAAGATATGATAATGACTATAAAATAAAGGTTAGCCATAAAATACATGATGATAAAATATAGTATAGCATGGTAATACAATGAACAATTGACAGGAAAATGTATTGAAATATATTAAGGGTGAAATGAGGAAACATAGCTATCTAAATGTGTTGAAGTACTCCTTTCGATGTTTGATCGGCTGGGGCACTACACCGCACTGTCTACTTGGGATTTGCATCCCCACTGACTAATAGAAATAAAATAAACACGGTATAAATAATCACGGTCTAATAGCAAGATAAAATAATCACGGTCTACTGGTCTGATCACACGTCTACTTGGTACTTCCCCTTCCCGACGTGACAGACAAGAAACATGGCAAAATATGAAAGGAATTACATGATGTGGCATTTGTGTGACGAGCATATTGAGAATAAAAAATTAATAACTAACAAAGAACTATAGTAATTAACAATATTGAAAACAAACAACAAATGTACTCGCCTGTCATCCTGGGCTGATAGCACTGATCAGAGTCCAAATCAAGGTCCAAGTAACCTATTAGTGAATTTATAACATCAGAAAAAGATTTGTAATCAATGATAAGTTATCTAAGTTTCTAAGTCAATTCCTAGACCAGTTTGGTTTTTTTAATAATAAACTAGTATTCTATGATACCCATATCCCTTCCTTGACACGATGTCATATATACCATATTGCTACTGCTCCTCTAGGATACCCATCCACATTTAGTCTATATCATTATTACTCCTGGTTACCACCTGGAAACACATCACTAAGTGTTTCAGAATCTTAAGTTTGCTATTTGCATTATACTCTATCCTCCAACCCACATATTAACTACTGAATTGAGTGCACAGGCCTTTAATGCTTGTGCCCAAATCTGGAACCCCTCTGACTTCAGAACTGATGCCAGGGTATCCTTGGTGTTCTCCCTGCAGTAGGTTACTCCTACTTACCACTCATTGATTTCTAAAAACTAGTTGTAATTTCTGGTACTCACTGGCCTATTATGAACACTAAATATTTCTCCTTTTCTCTGTGTAAGCTACATTCCTATTTAGAGCTTGCAGCTACTATTACAGTAATTCTTAATGAGTTAGTGTGCATCTGATACCTTCGAACAACTAGGACAACCCTATTTTCCATAAATAAATTCACTTTATTTATTTTGTATCTGAGAAAATTACAACTGTAGGAATCTAATCTAGAAGACGATTACTTTATCCCTTGGACGATGCGATGAAGAATACTCGAACTTTAAAGAACTTGGACAGCAACTGGGCAATCTCTCTGTTCTCTCTGAAATTGTCTGTGTCTGATGAAGATGAAGAAACTCTTTTTTATAGAGTTCAGAATAACTGTCCTTAAGCATACGCTCAGGTAGTTACTAGACGTGTGCATAACAGCAGGGACGCGTGGCTAATTCTGATGGAGACACATTAGCGTGCGGTTGAAAGTAGTGGAGCATGTTCAGGAGAGATTGATGGCCTGGATGCCACGTTGCATAACTTCTAGAGAAGTGGATAACTGGTACAGGACACGTGAGAACGCGTGTTGACTGTAATCCTGGATATGGTTGCTGTAATACGCTGCCTCGTTGAAGGAGAGTTATACGCTGACTTGGATGATGTAGAAACCAAAATAAAGCTGATACGCTTACTGGAGAAGAAAGGAGTCATACGCTCACTTGATGAGGAAGGAGTCGTATAGACTTCATACGCTCACTGAAGAAGGAAGGAGTCGTATAGACTTCATACGCTCACTGAAGAAGGAAGGAGTCGTATAGACTTCATACGCTCACTGAAGAAATGGCCACGTGGCCATCATCAATCTTCTCTGATATGCCATATCTTCAAATAACTGTCGAAAGATTTTCTCGAGCGTCGTGACTGCAGATATGACGGCTGACAGACTGTCAAAACTGACAGCATTAATGATCTGCTGAGCTGTCCTCGTAAAAGACAAAACCAACTTTTCGAATACATATACGACGGTTGCTCTTTTCATGACAACTATCTTTGCACGAAAAGACGAGACGTCAGATTCATTCTTCATTTAATATATGCTGTGCTGCCACTTTAAGAAGAAATAATAAAATATCCACTAAGCGTATGGCTATTGATAAGCATATGGCCTTGAGCGTATGACAGCGTGTCATAATTTTCCACATCCTACAAGACCCCCTTCAAAGTTTTCGAACTTTATGAGTTTCAAAAGTTCGAAATTACTTTGAATAAAAAAGTGGGAATGAGTCTTGACACGCTGGCATTAAGTTTGTTTATGCAAAAAATGAATTTTATCAAATGTCATGATGACTCTTCATTTTTCGAGACTGATTGAATCTGATTTATGGAGGAATATGAACCGCCAGCAAGCTTTGTTATATAAACTGAGAAAATTTAGTTTTTGACATTCATTTCTTGTAACCATGACTCCAAAGGAAGCGGCTGAAGAAGAAGCACGAAAATTAGGTTTCTATGCCCATGGTGACCCCACCTTTGGAGGCAAAGAACCGGAGCCCTTCGTCATCGAGTTCAAAGATGACCCCACGCAGTTAGCCAAGAATTTCTTGGGTTACTTCGGTCTGGACGGCTCCTCTACTTCTGATGGGCGGAGCCTCGCAGAGAAGCGTAAAATGCTCGCTGCTCTGTTGCACCGCATGGGGGTCCAAAGCGTAGAAGAGTTAGGCGTCAAACTTAGCCGCTCTGGAAAATAGAGCGTGACTTTGTTGCACCCCTTTCTTTCCCTCTCTTTTTTTGTTTTGTAAGGCCATCAGTGCCTTAATGAAATGAATATTCAAGAATTCTCTGTTTAGTATAATTTTGTGTTGAAAACTAACGTGCACCAATGAATAACTGTAGATTATGTTGTAGGTTACGCTGTCTTCCAATGTTTGTAAGTTACGCTGGATAGCGTACATCAATGAATAGCATGCACCAATAAATAGCTGTAGGTTACGCTATCTTCTAATGTTGTGGAAAGCACTCTTTGAATATTTCCAAGGCTATGCTGGTTTCCAAAGTACACGTGGCACTCATTGCATATTTTATGAGCGTTATTTGTGGATCCTTTCCAAGAATAGGCTTGCGCTCCATACTTTAAAATAGACAGAAGAGTTTCACAGAACTCATCCCCATCTTCTTTTTCTTCTTCTCTTCTCTGAAAATGAACGTGAGATTTCACTCTCGAATCGGAAAGCAAAAGCTTCTAAATGTTCGAATTCTGAGCAATATGTCAGACATCAGTTTGCCAATTCTTAGCGTCAAACTTGAAGGTAAGTCCGGCATAATACACGTACTGTTTTTTGGTGTTGAAAATAAGCTTTCTGTCTCTGAGCGTGCTTGACCAACCAGTACGTTTCATATGACATTTCTGTTGATTTAATTCTTTTCTTCATGCTGTTTTCCACAGAAACTTGGCTAAAGATTTTCTTCAGAACTGGCATTGGTGATGTGGATGCTGTAGAGAATGTCCTTCTGACACCAACATCAGGAGCTCATACGCTTTTGACGCGTACATCAGACAACTCAGAACTCTTCGTGGGATAGAAGGGTCTTCCTCGGATGGTAGGAAGAGCCTTATACACGAGAGTTGGATGGTGGAGTCGACTCTACTACCGAGAAATCGGGTAATAGAGTTCCTTTCAAGGCAGAACCAGGAATTGTATCCCAAGGTTTGGATATATTCCTGTCTTCCTTGAGAGGTTACCCCCATCCACCAGTTGTATTGGCAGCACCACGACTTCGGGCTGCCATACTCTGTGATTCTCCTCTCGTCTGAGAGAGAAGACCAGAGTTTGATTCCTGCTGATCTGGTCGTGACTGAGACCCAGATAAGTCAGGAATTGCCACCAACAACGAACCTGACGGAGAAGGTCCGACGGAGAAGATCCAAAGAAGAAGATAGATCTCTATTAGGTTATTGTTGTGGTGTAGAATGAAAATCCAAGATTGTAATAGATTTCCATTATGATTTGTAAGAAAGTCTAAGAAAATGTAATAGACTTTTTATGGTGAAATGAGAATGGAAATGATAATTCTTCTATGCTCAAAGATTTGTATTTGTGGATGAATCGTGGACATGATAGATAATGAAATCTTCTTTTCTGTTTTAGAGTATATAATATTATCAGAGGTATTATGGACGTAATAATATGTAGGAACTCAAAAGAAAATAGATTAATTTCTATGCAGAGGTCAAAAATAACAAATGAGCAAGTAGATTCGGAATTGATTCAGAGATTATGAAAACGTGATCAATAACGAATCCCCACTTAATAAATTGATAGAAGATTATGAACAGACGAACCGTTTAGGAAATGATGAACGGATGAACCGTCGAATGAATGTAATAAATGAACGGTTGAACCGTCAAGTATTAATGAATGTATGAATCGTCGAATGAATGTGAGAAATGAATAGATGAACTGAATCTCGGGAAAGAATACGTCCCTTCGATCTTTGTAACCATATGCCTATAAATAGAGCATATATTTGAGTAGAAGGATCATACATCATCCTCTTTTATCCACAATGTCTTCTGAAAAGAATACAAAGAAGACTGAAGTCGTCTCTGAAGTTACTGAAGGTGCTAAAGAGCATCTACCTCCGCAGAAGAAGGAAATGGGCGAAAGCTCATCTACTCCCAAGCCGCCGAAAGATATCCTGGACTTCCTGGTCGAACCAGGAGAAACCGAAGAAGAAGAAGCAATGAGGCTGGCTGCCTGTCAATTCTTGGTGCGGTCAGGAAAAGATGTATTAAATTCTTTTGCTGATTATGTATGTGGCCCTTGTCCCAAGTATGAGAGGGATGACAGTGATCTTCCATGATGATGTACTCTTTTTTTTGAAGAATTTGTCAAAATAAACTCTGTTTAAGGAAACTTTGTTTACGATGTATCCTTCCCACTTTACATCAATTTTGCCTTTATTCATTGATCTTTAGACTCAGAAATCAAAAAGACTAAATATTTGAGATAGAAAATTCAGAGGTAATATGGACATGATTTTTTTATTCAAGATCTTTATTAAAACCACTGGGGATCTAATAAAACAAAATATCAAATTCTCTGGGAAGATGATACATGGTGGAATATCAATTTCCTCTGGGGATAACGATATCGAAATAACTTTTGTAAAGAAGGATTTTATATTTGCTGGGGAATGATGAAAATATTATACATAATATTTCTTTAAGAATTTGCCATTGATAGGCATCATCATGACTTTCCCATCCATAGAGGCAAGCTGGTATGCTCCGTTAGAGAAGACTTTGTTCACTACGAATGGGCCTTCCCATTTCGTATCAAATTTGCCTTTGCTCATATGTGTCATGGTCATAGGACGTCTGACAGTAAGGACCAGTTCTCCCTTCTGATATGCTCTGATTTTGACTTTCCGGTTAAAAGCTTTGGAGATTCGGGCCTGATACAGCTCGATATTTTGTTGAGCATACAATCGTTTTTCATCTAGAGCTTCCAACTCTTGAAGTCGAAGACGATCATTGTTTTCTGTTGTCAGTTCATTGGAGATTGCAATTCTCAGAGAAGGAATCTGGATCTCAAGGGAAAGAACAGCTTCACACCCATATACTAAAGAGAAAGATGTACATCCAGTCGCATTGCGAACTGTGGTGCGGTAGGCCCATAAACATTCACCAAGCTTCTCGCTCCAGTTGCGTTTGTTGGAAGAAACGAACTTTTTCAAGAGTTTGATGATTGTTTTATTGAAAGCTTCTGCCAATCCATTGGCTGCTGGATTATATGCTGTAGAAGCTAAATTATTAATCCGATGATCGTCGCAGAATCGAGTAAATTTCTGACTGACGAACTGCGGTCCGTTATCATGGATAATACGTCGAGGAACACCAAATCGATAGATAACATGATGTTTGACGAAGTTGATAACACTAGAAGTTTTAACTTCAGATAACGGGATTGCTTCAGCCCATTTGGAAAAGTAATCGGTTATTGCTAAAATAAACCGATGTCCTCTTGATGATGGTGGGTTGATGGGACCAATGACGTCCATGCCCCAAGCTTCAAAGGGCCATGATACCGCTGTTGGATGTAAGAACTCTGACGGTTGATGAATAAAGTCTGCATGAATTTGACAGGCTTTACATTTCTGAGCATATTGAATAGCGTCAGCCACCATCGTGGGCCAATAATAACCCATACGTCGGATACGATCTTGAAGTTTAGGACCTGGTTGATGAGCTCCGCAAACACCATCATGTGCTTCACGAATTATCTGTTGTGTTTCTTCATCGGCAATGCATCGGAGGAGAAGACCGTCGTAAGACCGACGATATAATGTTTTTGTCGTATGATTATAATAGAATCTGAGAGATCGACGTCGAATAGACGCTGCTTCACTCGGATTATCAGGAAGTATATCATACAAAACAAAATCTATAAATGGGCGTCTCCAGTCTTCAATTATGGCTTCTGTTTTATTAGAAAAGACATATTCCATAGTAGAATCAGAGGAAGACGAGGGCATTTTGTCAAACTTTAATCCAGCATCAAGGTTGAGAGAATCTTTGTCTGGTTTGTGAGAAAAAGCCAAAGCCAAATTATTCTCAACACAGAATAGTTCTCTGTTATAAACCACTATCACTTGATAACGTCTGATTGGTATAGCTAATACAGCAGCAAGATTAGCTAAAGCATCAGCTTCTGCATTATAGGCTCATCGAACATGTTCAATAAAGAAGTCTTCAAAAGATGAGGCTATAGAGAGTGCTGCTCGATGATAAGGTATCAAATCCTGATGACGAACTTCATACGTTCCTCTGATCTGATTGACAATAAGCTTGGAGTCTCCATAAACTTCCAAATATTGAATATCTAGATGTTTAGCAAGTTGAAGACCAATGAGTAATGTATTGTATTCGGCTACATTGTTTGAACATGATTGATCTAGAGAATAAGCCCTCTGAATAGTTAGTCCTTCTGGGGATACAAGAACAATCCCAACTCCAGCGACAATATTGCCATTAGGACCTATTCTAGATGCTCCATCAAAGAATAGACGCCAGGTAGGAACTTCTTCAGAAATCAGATTTGAATCCAAGACTTCATCAGGAATCTCATCATATAATTTAGAATCTTCTGGAATTGCATGAGCAGCCAGAAAATCAGCAAGAGCCTGTCCTTTAACTGACTTCTGAGGAATATAATGCATATCGTATTGAGCTAACAAGATTCCCCAATTAGCTAGTCTGGAGTTGAGAATACCAGGTTTCTTCATCATAATCCTGATGGGATTCACTCTGGAAATGACATGAATCGTTTGACCGATAATATAATGTCGCGTTTTCTGAACAGCAAACATTAATGCTAAGCATTCTTTCTCGATTGGAGAATAACGCGGTTCAGCACCCGTCATTGTGCGACTGAGATAATAAATAGCCTGTTCATGGCCATCTTTATTTTTCTGGGCAAGTAATGCACCAAGAGAATGATCCATGGCTCGAACATATAGAAGAAATGGTATCCCCGATACGGGAGGTACCAAAACTGGAGGGTTCATGAGATACTGTTTAATATCGTCAAATGCTTTTTGACATTCTTCGTTCCAGACGAAAGATACACCTTTCTTCAGAAGTTTGTTGAATGGTCTGCAGCGTCCTGATAAGTTGGAAATGAATCTCCTGATATAAGCAATTCTTCCTTGAAATCCTCGTAGCTCTTTTAAGGTGCGTGGAGGACGCATCTCTTGAATGGCTTTGATCTTCTCGGGATCCACGTGTATACCTTTAGCGGTAATGACGAAGCCAAGAAATTTACCACTAGAGACGCCCAGGAAGGACTTAGTAGGGTTCATTTTAAGTTGATGCTGACGCATTAAATCAAAGACAGTCTTCAAATCTTGGATATGATCCTCCTTTCGCCGACTTTTGACCGCAATATCATCAACATAGCATTCGACTATTTTCCGGAGATGTTCGCGGAATATAGTGCTCATTGCTCGCTGATATGTTGCTCCTGCATTCTTGAGACCAAACGGCATCACTGTATAACAGTATGTACCGATCGGCATTCTGAAGGAAGTGTGTTTTTCATCATCTGGAAACATTTTGATCTGGTTGTATCCCGAATACCCATCCATAAATGACATTCGTTCGAAACCACATGTGTTGTCGATCATGACATCAGTAATTGGAAGAGAAAACTCGTCTTTAGGACAAGCCGCATTGAGATCGCAAAAGTCTATACAGACTCGGATCTTGCCAGTCTTTTTAAGGACAGGAACGATATTAGCCATCCATTCAGGATGTTGTTCCTCTCGAATAAATCTAGAAGCCATAAGCTTGTTGACTTCAGCTTCAATTGCATCCATAATGTCTGGACGAAATCGTCGCTGTTGTTGTTTGACCGGTTTAGCATTTGGCATGATATTGAGTTTGTGCATTGCAATCTTCGGATCTAGTCCTGGCATATCTTCGTAACTCCAGGCAAAGATATCGATATAATCACGAATAAGCTTGATCATGTCTTGCTTATCTGTTTCTGAAAGACTTTCACTGATGAATATTGGTTTAGGAGAACCTTCTTCACCAACATCAATTTGGATCAGTTTATCTTCGGTAGGAGGTTCTCTCTGCTCGAACCTGAATTCCCATTGATTATCTAATCTTTGAGCCCATTGTTCCGATTCGGGTGATATTTCAAAATCATCCTCATCTTCATCATTTTCCTGCGGGCCATCAACAGAGACCATATTGACGGACAAAATAGAACGATGAAGATCGCCAATACTCGTGTCAGAATCCCAAGATGGTAGTGATAGTGCTGGAAAGGCTATGTACAGGTATCTTCAGTGCGTCTAGCATAGCTTTTGGCATAATACTGAGAGCAGATCCTGGATCAATCAGGAGACGATCAACCTTCATAAAATCAATATATCCTGTATGATATAAAGGACGGTCATGTCGATTATCCTCTAGCAGCATATCGTCCTGCGTAAAGGTAATGTTTGGAATAAATTCCAATACATTATGGCAATGAGAAACAGGTTTTGTTTCTAATTTCTTGAGAAGAGTTAGACAGGTTTCTGCTTGCAGCAGTACTTCACTTAGAGTTTCTTGAGTCTCTTTAGAGAGGCGTAAGAGCTCGAAGATTGATAATTTAGCTGGGGTATTGGCTAGTTGAGCTAATATATCAAAATTATAAGGCTTTTCAAGTCCTGTAGGAGATGACTTCTTCAATGGTTTGTCGAAGCGGACTTGTTGTTTGCCTTTGTCAGCTGCTGTTGGTTTAGAAGGAACTGTCTCAACAGGAACATTTAAAGGCTCTTCAGTAGAGACTGGTGTTGAAGCTGTAACCGGAAGAACGTCAGAAGTTTCTTCAGGAATCTCAGCATAATCTTTCAGATATATTTTTCCTGACCGAGTTCCAGCATGAACTTCAACTTCAGATTCTGGTTCAAGGTCTATGGAAACCATGCTGTAATTCTTTATTTCGCTCTTGGTTCTTTTACGTTTGATGAGAGCTTCATTCCAGAAACCAAGGCCAACACGAGATTGATTGTCTCATGGTGATGGCCAAAGGTGCTCGGAGTCCCTTGCCTGAATTCAAACCAAGAGCAGTGGCTAGATCATAACCCATCTTTACCATCAATTCACGAGATTGTGAACTGTATAGATGAAAAGCAGGCTTGTACCTATCTTCAAATTGAGGTACAGATTTTATTTTCGTAGAGAGTGAATTTCCTGCTGAAATGAATGTAGAGGTTAGATAAAAATCGGGTGTGAAACTAGAAGTCACATTGCATGACTTAGTCTTTCTGAGCTTCTTTTTAGATGAGGAAGTCTTCCGAGGAGAAGAGGAAGACGTTTCAAACTCCGTCATTAAATCCGGGTGAATCCACATGATCTCTCCCTTCTTAGTTGTGACAGGAACAAGTCCGTCATTCTGTGCTGGTGGGATGTTTACAACTTCGAGAGTTGCTTTGGGGATAGGAACAATCCCACTTTCCACCATTAAGGGGGGAAAGTCACCGAACTGCATTGAAATTACATTTACTGTGACTGTTTTGTCTTTGGGTGTTAATGTCACAGCTCCTGATTTAATCATCTCTTGAATCTTCCCTTTTAATACATAGCAAGACCGGATTGTATGACCCAGCATTCTATGATATGGACAGTATTTTGGATGATCTATCTTATTGGCTTCATCAGGCTTTTTAATTTCTGGCAATTGAATCTTATTACCTTTGAGTAAGCATTCAAAGATACCCTGAACATCATCATCGTCGAAAGAATATTTTTCCTTCGGCCGAGGAGATCTCTGTTGTTCATTTGTTGGAGCTGGAGTAGATTGGGTAGTCTTTACCTCTTGACTACTGTTTTGGAGATTGACTTCAAGAGCTTCTTTCCCTTTGCGATTGTTGGGTCGAGTACTATTGCTAGCGCTCTGATTTGATTCCTTAGGAGCCATTTGTACCCCCAGACCCTTGAAGGTCTCAGCACTGACTTCAGCAGCCTTGGCACTGACAATGAAAAAAGGCCAATCTTGGAACTGAGTAGACCCTGTCCACATGCTGATAATTGGTAAGAGATTCGACTTACAAGTGTCGATGGTAACAGCATCGGGAGTTCCGAGAGGCATTTTGAGGGCTTCTCTTCTGAATCTTTCAATGAAGTCCTCGGTGGTTTCATTATTTTTCTGTTTAATTCTTATGAGGGCTGACATGGTCATGTCGTTGAGCCCTTCATAGAATCGTTCAAGAAATATTTGCTTGAAACCGGCAAATGAGGTAATGCACCCATCAGGGAGACTTCTATACCATTCATAAGCCGTTCCTTTGAGACATCCAATGAACACCCTAGTAAGGAGGGCGTCACTTGGTTGCAGTTGATCAGTCATTACTTCAAAATGATTAATGAACTAACTTGGGGAGGTTGTCCCATCGTAGAAAGAGATGGTCGGAGGTTTGTATTTTGGTGGATACGATACCTGCTTCCATTCTATCGGGTAAGGTTGCTTGATACCTAACCTTTGCAAATCATCCTTCTGTTTGAATGCCTCGAATTGTGTTCGGAGATTCTTTAACTCTTCAGAAACAATTCCAGAAGACTGGGGAGTTGTAACTTGTTGAGTGTAATTAGGAGGAGGGACTGCAGCATATGTACCACCCCCAGCTCCAGACTGACTTGGAGTGGGTTGTTCAGGAACATTAGATTGTACCCCCGGAATAGTAGAGGGTTCCGGGTTTGGAACAACAGGAGTATTTAATATAACTGGAGGAGCTGTCTGTTGGACTTGCTGAGTTTGATGCTGAGCTTGCATAAGAGTGTGCATAGCATTCAACGTATCTGCCATAGCTCGCAACTGTTGTTTTAAGGAAGAAATCCTTTGTTCGTGAGCTTCGGTGCTAGTTGAAGGTTCATGATCGTCCTCTGCCATGTAAGTGGTAATCATTCGAGGAATAAATGATGAAACAGTCTGTTCTGAATCATCACTGTGTGAATCAGTATCTTTTCTAGGGCTTTTTACGGGAGTCAATACTGGAAAATTGGACTCTCCAAGGAAGTCTTCTGTGATCTCCGGATTACCACTTGGATGAGAAGAAGAAGAGGCTCTGGTTAAGGCTCCGGTCCTGGATCGGGTGCCGAGATAAACACCATCTTCAGAGTCTGATATAGCATCAGACCGTATGCTACCCCCAATATTTCTGGAAGTCATGTTGACAGAAGCATAAAGAGGTTCATCTTCATCCAACATTGGTTCATATTGAATCCGTTCGAAAATAGATTGTCTTTTTGGTGAACAACAACATTGAATTACAACTCGAGGTTGGAAGTTGCAACCATGCTTTTCATGGCAAATATGAGCAATATCATAGCCTGATGGAGTGTCAATTCTCTGTTTATTTTGCAAATATTCCCGGAGATCTGTAGGAACAGATTGGGAAGTATTTGAAGATAGTTTCTGTGTAGAAACTTGTCTTTTATTCTTCTGTCTTCTTGGTTCTTGAGTGTATAAAGACTGATTAATTTGAGCCACATAGTTCTTGGCATATTCTGCATCAGGGTCTAATATACTTGTCTCAGTGGAACCGAACCGATTCTGATTAAGCTTATTACGAAGATCCGTAGGAGATTTGACTTTGATATCAGTCTTGGATACTTGTAATTTGCCTTTCTCAGACCGAGAAATTTTGAGAGAAGGAAGATGAGTATTATTCCGACTAGGAGTCGATAATAATCCATCTTTGGAGGAATTAGCCAAAAGGCGTTTTCCATTGTTTGATCTAGTAAGAGTACTAGTCAAATTAACTCCAGAGGTAAAGACCTTAGGAGTAGAGGAGTTAACTAAAGAGTCTTTCTCCTTGGTTGGCACAAGATGTGCAAGTTGAGGGGGAATCATTTGTATGTTCTGTGGAAGAGAACCCCCAGCCAGATTTTGAGAAACAGTCAAAGGACTATATCTGTTAGCATACGCTGACTTCAGTTTGGACTTCTGGTCATACGCTGCCTTTTTATTAGCATACGCTAGCTTTGGCTCAGCGTACGCTGCCTGATGTTGGCTTTTGTACGCTGCCTTTGCCGTACGCTGTCCTTTGAATCCCATACGCTCAGAGTCATTAATGGCTAAAGAGCCGACTGCTGTCGTAAGAATAGAGGAAGAAGGGACCTTGACATGTCCAGAGATGGTTTTCCTTGTACACGCTGACTTGGTTAAAGAACCAACTTTGTCAGTGTGACTAGGAGAAGCCACTGTTGCCGTGTTCCGAGAAGCCGAAGTGTGCTTCATGGAAGTTGAAGACGTGTTCTTGTCAGTATGAGAAGTGACAGAAGCGTCTCGGACTGCTGCAGAAGACTTAGGGACATAGACGGAGCGTCCCTTCTTCTTGGCAGCAAGAAGAGCGGAGGAAGCAGTGCGGCCCTTCTTCGTCTTAAGCAATTCTTCATAAGCCGATTGGTCGAATTTTACAACCATCGTCTTCTTCGTCAAGCCGATCGACGAAGTATCGCATTGAGTTGTTGCTATCTCGTTGGAGGAGACAGCTATCCCCAGCAGAGTCGCCAATTTGTTTTCCATAAATAAATTTACTTTATTTATTTTGTATCTGAGAAAATTACAACTGTAGGAATCTAATCTAGAAGACGATTACTTTATCCCTTGGACGATGCGATGAAGAATACTCGAACTTTGAAGAACTTGGACAGCAACTGGGCAATCTCTCTGTTCTCTCTGAAATTGTCTGTGTCTGATGAAGATGAAGAAACTCTTTTTTATAGAGTTCAGAATAACTGTCCTTAAGCATACGCTCAGGTAGTTACTTGACGTGTGCATAACAGCAGGGACGCGTGGCTAATTCTGATGGAGACACATTAGCGTGCGGTTGAAAGTAGTAGAGCATGTTCAGGAGAGATTGATGGCCTGGATGCCACGTTGCATAACTTCTAGAGAAGTGGATAACTGGTACAGGACACGTGAGAACGTGTGTTGACTGTAATCCTGGATATGGTTGCTGTAATACGCTGCCTCGTTGAAGAAGAGTTATACGCTGACTTGGATGATGTAGAAACCAAAATAAAGCTGATACGCTTACTGGAGAAGAAAGGAGTCATACGCTCACTTGATGAGGAAGGAGTCGTATAGACTTCATACGCTCACTGAAGAAGGAAGGAGTCGTATAGACTTCATACGCTCACTGAAGAAGGAAGGAGTCGTATAGACTTCATACGCTCACTGAAGAAGGAAGGAGTCGTATAGACTTCATACGCTCACTAAAGAAATGGCCACGTGGCCATTTCTTCAGTGAGCGTATGAAGTCTATACGACTCCTTCCTTCTTCAGTGAGCGTATGAAGTCTATACGACTCCTTCCTTCTTCAGTGAGCGTATGAAGTCTATACGACTCCTTCCTCATCAAGTGAGCGTATGACTCCTTTCTTCTCCAGTAAGCGTATCAGCTTTATTTTGGTTTCTACATCATCCAAGTCAGCGTATAACTCTCCTTCAACGAGGCAGCGTATTACAGCAACCATATCCAGGATTACAGTCAACACACGTTCTCACGTGTCCTGTACCAGTTATCCACTTCTCTAGAAGTTATGCAACGTGGCATCCAGGCCATCAATCTCTCCTGAACATGCTCCACTACTTTCAACCGCACGCTAATGTGTCTCCATCAGAATTAGCCACTCGTCCCTGCTGTTATGCACACGTCAAGTAACTACCTGAGCGTATGCTTAAGGACAGTTATTCTGAACTCTATAAAAAAGAGTTTCTTCATCTTCATTAGACACAGACAATTTCAGAGAGAATAGAGAGATTGCCCAGTTGCTGTCCAAGTTCTTCAAAGTTCGAGTATTCTTCATCGCATCGTCCAAGGGATAAACTAATCGTCTTCTAGATTAGATTCCTACAGTTGTAATTTTCTCAGATACAAAATAAATAAAGTGAATTTATTTATGGAAAACAAACCCCTAAGTAAACTTAGGGCTAAGAAGAGTTTGTATGATCCCCTGACTCTAATGATGGCTCCCCTTGCTAAACTGACTTCAAGTAATACTGTATTGCCTAGTCTTGTACACTTTCTCTGTAGAAACCTTCCTTTATATTGGAACATGTAGGTAATACCCATGTATACTCTAATACACAAATAGGTTTTCCCTTTCCTAATTCACTGTCACACATTACTCCTAACCTTTGACACTTACCCGTTCTAGACACTAGAACCTACTGTAATGCACATCCCATGTTCCCATGCCACCCCTTCTATACTGCTCCATATTTCCATTTCTTAGGCCTCATATACAGACCCACAAGTTCCTGTATGGGGTTACTAATATACAAGGATTTGGTATCCTATTTGCTCATTACTGATATTTGGCAACACACCACCAGTTTCATATGGTTTGGTAATAGTTAAAACTGCTTGTGTCAGTAACCAACATTACAGTGCAAATACCATTATGAGATACACAACTGACCCATCTGTTTAATTGACATCCCCTGTCTAAATGCATTGGTGTATGTATCACATCTTTACCTATCGACTGATAGGATGTATTTTTGTAACGCCCCAGTCCCAAAATATTTAGAACCAAGTACTTAGACATGCCAGCTGTATACATATGAAGCATATTCCAATATAAGGAACCTCGTATTTATACATAAGCTGTAAAATACAGTAACCATGAAACTAATCTCATCCACAAACCAATATATCATAAAATCAACTAATAAATGTCATTTGTACAAAACATTGGGCGGAGACAAATCTACTACCAACAAAAAGAAAGAAATACATAGTGACGATGGAAGAGTCGAACGAAGCGAAAGACGATCCAAAAGCTAGCATCGTGAAGGTATATTGTAAACTATTTCTTCGGCTAGAGCACCTACGAAAATCACAAACACACCTGGAGAAATCACCAGGTCCTCAGAGGGACGTAACAAGATACAGAAAGAACATGGTAATATGAACTATCAAAATAATAAAATAACATAAAAAAGACTAACCTAGACACAAATATGCAAAGGGGATTCTAACCGTCTAATGTGCAATTTAGAGGACAACTTTCATGCGCATGGGTGGGATTTAGGCTATAAGTACGTAACTAGCATCCAGTCATACGTATCCGGCCGTAACGTCCAAAACGTCAGAGGGTAACTACAAATATAATCTTGCCATAGTTCCTTTCGAAAACTAGGGTTTACTTGTTTGGCTTCCCATACAGACAAGTGACTGTCCTCCCCCAATATTTTCTACACTAACCAAGTCATGTCTATGACCCGCCCAGTTTTTGTAGCTGTTCGAGTCTCTATACCTTAATCGTAGCAGTTACGATCATCTATCCGACACACGACTATAGAGATGGCCAATCAATATGCAAGTCGTGTCCTTAGCAAAATATCTCAAACCATGTAGTGAGAGTGTCATAGCCGAATGAGATATAAGAATATCCCACAACAAGAAGGTAGTCCACTAAAACTAAGTCAACATGCATAGAATAAAGTAAAACAAGAAAAATGACTAATAGAGTCGCTTGCACCCAAGTATGGCTTGGACGCACAGTTTATAACAATTAAAATTAACAACTATGAAACAAATGAAATAAATGCTGAAAATAAATAATATGACAGTTAATTAGCAAGGTATACTTGGCTGTTAGGGTCACATGTGTGGTACGGTGCGATGATCAAGGTGGCACTGACTATGATTTCGAAGTTACAAGACGTCCTCTGATGGGGGCATGAACTATTCTATTGGATCCAGAACGGTCATATTAGCTAGGGTCGATAGGAAGATGTACAAAATTTGGCGAGGAAATAGAAAAAAGGGGTCTAGTCGTAGACATGAGATAATTGAAAATATTTAGATAATTATATACGATTTTTAGTAAATATTTTTATATTATTTGAAAACATATTCTTATTAGTCAAAATATACCTTGGATAAATACTTAAAAATTTAAAAAAATTCATTTTGTCAAAATTGGCATTTGTAGATAGAAACTATGTTTTATTAGTAAAAATATATTGGAATACAAAATCATTTTTAGGACAAGGCTAAATGTTAAAATAGGTGGAAAATAGAAATAATTTGTTTTTGTTTTTATTTTAGGGTTTCAAAGATCTACTGGAAAATAAGGGTAGGTCAAGACCAAGCAAATATATTCAGTTTTTATACGGGATTAATAATAATTTTTGAAAAAATATATTGTATAATCTTATTATTATTATTATTTTTACTATAATATAAGAGAAACATTTGTTACTTGTTACTGTATTACAAAAATTGAAATCATGACAATAATAAAAAAAGAAAATAATAATAAAAATAATAATAAAAGAACATAAGGAGAGGCTCTCCATTAACTCTCAAAAGAGAGAGTTTAGTTTAAAAAAATGGGAGCAGTGAAAGGAAGAGGGGGAAGATGAGAGCTGAGGACGAGAGAGAGAGAGAGAGAGCAAGGGAGGAGAGGGGGACAGACGGAGGAGAAGAGGGTCACTGGTGGGCGGTAGGCGACCGCTCCGGCGCGAGGGGGGCTGCACTTGCGGAGGCGGAGACGGAGGCGTAGGGAGGCGGCACTCGCGGAGGCGGAGGTGCAGGGAGGCGGCGCTCGGCGGTAAGGTGAGTTGGTGGTGGTGGTTCGTGTGTGTTTTTGTGGGTTTGGGTTAGGAGATGCCGGCCACGGCAGCGGTGGTTTGAGAAATTTAGGGGACGGTGATGGCATTGGCCGATGGAGCCAGCGTGGGCGGTCGCGGCTTCAGCTGACAGTGTGGGTGATGGTGGACGATGATGGTGGTGGTGGTGATGAGTCGGGGGTGAGCGGAGGTCAGAAAGGCTAGTCAGGATGGTGTGGGTGGTTCAGCCATGGGGTCAGGCCCTGGTGATGGTTGTAGTGGCGGTATTGGAGATGGTGAGGGTGGTGGTTGTCGGTGACGGAAAGGCCGGAGAGAGGGTGTGGCGGCTGCGAGGAGGAACGGAGGCAGTGGTGGTAGAAATTTGATTGTGTCGTGGGTGTCCGACACGGACGAAAATAATGTATGTGTAAATTATGGAATAAGATTCTGGATGGGGGAACATGGACACGATGCACGTGGGTAGGATTTATTTGTGGAATAATATTGTGGAGAAATCAATGGGAAGCTCCCCTATATTTAGGGTTGAGAAAATCCTTAGTAGATAAGGATTGAACCCAAATCGATAATTCATTTATTTAATCTAAATTGAATTAAAATAATTTTGTTTAAATATGTATCAATTTTAAATCTAGATAATATCGAATAATAATTTAATCTTATTCAAAAATCTATATACAATTTATTTAAAAAAATCGCCATCCAATTTATTTGTGATAAACTAGTTTAAAATTAACTTTTTGTAACTTGAAAAATATGCTACAATATTAATTTCAAAAATCACAATAAAAATTTATAAATATTGATAGGAAATATTTGTTATTACTCTTTGTATAATAAATAATTAAAATGTCGAAATTATGAATAATACTTCAAAATACCTTTTGTAGGAAAATTAAGATAGTTAATAATAAAATAAATTTTGAAAATTTAAATCGTCTACACGAATCAAATTTCGTGTACTTCGCATTCAACTAGTAAAAATATCTATGTATATATTATTTTTGAAATCGGTATAATTAGATAAAAATTTCTACTAGTGCAACAGAAATTTCTATTTTCAACAAAATAAAATATTTACTATACTAATTTTGAAATGAACTATATGTTTTCTAAAATCCATAAATAAAGCATGTTTAAAATATGTACCTCGCACATATTCGCACTCGACGAGCAAATATGAAAAACAAAATTTCGCGCGCGATGTTGAAATTCGAAAACAAAAATCAATACCAAATAAAATTTTAAAATCATAGTAAAAATTTAGGTGTTTTACATCCTACCCAACTTACAAGAATTTCGTCCTCGAAATTAAGAATGATTAGGGGGGTTGAGAAGGTACAAGGGTATATCGATACGATCAAATCATAAACGTCGTTTAACACAAACTTGTATTTAGTAAGTCGTGATTTTGATAATGACGAAAATAAATCATGGATATGGTATTGAACGAAAATAGCTAACTAAGGTATATAAATCATGATAACAAGAAATCGAGTAGATCAAAGAGAATAATTTAGGGGCTTGGGAGATATTGTTTATTGAGAGAACCATATACCAGTCGTCTAGGTTGAGAGCACGAATAAGAGTACGATTGGAATCATTCTAAGGTTTTAAGACGATTAGAAAGTCACAATAGTCGATATAGGGTCAAAGGAAAGGACGAGTAGCTCATGGCAAGGTTATAGTCATATGACTCGACCGAGGGCTAGCTACGCCTTTGCTAAACATCAAGAGTTCTAGGGGAAATGTGAGCGAATACAATTGCGGGTTCAAATGCGATTTATAGTTTGAAAAGAAGGTTGTCGGTTACGGTTGAGATCCTAGAGGGCAAGTTTAACTATATTTCAAACCACATAAGATAATTGTATGAAAAGTAAAACAAAGTGCACTAGGTTGATCAGACCATCATGCACCGATTCCGATTAGACAATATGTTAATGAGCGCACGCTCAATAGCATAAGTCATGAACAAGCTCGATAGATGGATAAGCTTGCAAAACTAGATTATAGTAGCAACATTAGTCAAGATGGTAAAAACATATGCATGAAAGATTAAGATTGAAGGAAAGTAGAATTAGTTTAAACTCCTTAAGAATCCAAGTCATGTCCTATATTGGTGTCTATACAGTCGTCCTACTGTTTACTTGTCTAAGGCTTGGTTAAGGACATAAAGAAGGTTAGGTTGTAAGGTAGTCTACCCAACTTATAAGAGTTAAACTAGTAGTATGATAGGGCAATGGGTCATGTCTAAGGGTCAAGGAAGGAGATCAAACATGTGGATAAGATCCTAGACTCTAATCCTATACGCAGGCTTGCTTGGTACGTTAAAGTAACCAAACAATTTATCGAGACCTGCATAGGCCACCACAAAAACATGTAATGTCCCAGTCCCAAAAAACATAGGATTAAGTACGTAGACATGCCAGTTGTATACATACAAAGCATACTCAAATATAAGGAACCTCGTATGTATACATAAGCTGTAAAATGCAGTAACCATGAAACTAATCTCATCCACAAACCAATATATCATAAAATCAACTTATAAATGTCATTTGTACAAAACATTGGGCGGAGACAAATCCACTACCAACAAAAAGAGAGAAATACATAGTGACGATGGAAGAGTCGAGCGAAGCGAAAGACGATCCAAAAGCTACCATTGCGAAGGTAGATTATAAACTATGTCCTTGGCTATAGCACATGCGAAAATCACAAACATACCTGGAGAAATCACCAGGTCCTCAGAGAGACGTAACACGATACAGGAAGAACATGCTAATATGAACTGTCAAAATAAAAAATAATATACAAAAGACGAACCTAGACACAAATATGCAAAGGGGATTATAACCGTTTAATATGCAATTTAGGGGACAACTTTCATGCACATAGGTGGGATTTAGGCTATAAGTACGAAACTAGCATCCAATCATACGTATCCAGCCGTAACGTCCAAAACGTCAGAGGGTAACTGCAAATATAATCTCGCCATAGTTCCTTTCGAAAACTATGGTTTACCTGTTTGGCTTCCCATACGCACTAGTGACTGTTCTCCCCCAATATTTCCCATACTGGCTAAGTCATGTCCATGACCCGCCCAGTTTTGTAACTGCTCGAGTCTCTATACGTTAATCGTAGCAATTACGATCATCTATTCGACACACGCTTATAAAGATGGCCAATCAATATGCAAGTCGTGCCCTTAGCAAAATATCTCAAACCATGTAGTGTCATAGCCGAATGAGATATAAGAATATTCTACAACAAGAAGGTAGTCCACTAACACTAAGTCAACATGCATAAAATAAAGTAAAACTATAAAAAATGACTAATAGAGTCGCTTGCACCCAAGTATGGCTCGGACGCACAGTTTATAACAATTAAAAATAAAAAATATAAAACAAATGAAATAAATGCTAAAAATAAATAATATGACAGTTAATTAGCATGGTATACTTGCCTGTTGGGGTTGCCTGGTGTGGTACGATACGATAATCAAGGTGGCACTGACTATGATTTCAAAGTTACAAGACGTCCTCTGATGGGGGCACTGACTGTTCTATTGGATCCAGAACGGTCATATTAGCTAGGGTCGATAGAAAGATGTACAAAATTTGGGAAGGGAATAGAAAAAAGGGGTCTAGTCGTAGACATGAGATAATTAAAGATATTTGGATAATTATATAAGATTTTTAGTAAATATTTTTATATTATTTGAAAACATATTCTTATTAGTCAAAATATACCTTGGATAAATACTTGAAAATTAAAAAAAAATCATTTTGTCAAAATGCACATGTGTAGATAGAAACTATATTTTTTATTAGTAAAAATATATTGGAATCAAAAATCATTTTTAGGACAAGGCTAAATGTTAAAATAGGTAGATGTGAGACTCGTCTCACAATATTGGTATTTATATACGGATACGTATTTAATATTGTATTTCGTATTTTCTTGGTTTTCGGAATGCTTTAAAAATTTTCCCAAATTATAGATTTTCTCCTTGGCCGGTATACCGACGGTGTACCGAAGTATACCAACGGCATACCGTTCGGACAGATTTTCCACATTTTAGATATTTTCGATTTCGGATATTTTCGTAAATAGTGTTTTCGATATTTTCATGAATAGTATTTTAGATATTTTGATGAATAGTATTTAGATATTTTCATAAATAGTGTAGATGCATTCTATTATCCAATGGACAACTGGTTTTCTTTCAATGGCTAGGATTGACCTAGAATGTGACATGGATCACGATCCAACGGCTAAGATTAATTCACCCCTTCTATATATATCCTATGAGTTTCTCTCTCCTCTCTCTTTTCTTTTCTTCACCATTTCCTCTTCACTTTCTTCCCTCTTCCTCAAGCTTAGGAAGGCTTGGCCTTGAGGCCTAGAGTGTGGTTTCGGAACCCCTCTTGGTGGTGTAGTGGAAGATTAGGCACGGTTGCTAAAACCTAGGCAAGTACATCTTGCTCAAAAGTGACATGACCATGCTATAATTTTGTTTTCCATATAAATTAATTTTATTGTTCCATAATATACTCCTCTAAATTTTTAACATCTTTAGTATATAGCACTTTTGGTTTTGATCGATAATATTGCGTAGATCTGAGTTTCTAGATATGATTTTGGAGTATTTCGAAGTTTTGATCTATCAAATGTTTTAATTTGTGAAAACTAATGATTCCATGTTGTAGGAAATTCAATTCTATGCAATTTTGACTTTTGAAAGTCCGAATTTCGATTTAAAACGAAGTTTTTATGGCCGAAACAAGTTTTGAGTTCAAAGATCAACTTTCTGTGACGGTTCGGAAAATCCGTCGGAAATCCGCAGAAATCCGTCGGAAAATCCGAACTTGCACCACAAAACTTGCTGTTACACTTCAGAAAATCCGCCGGAAATCCGCAATAATCCGTCGGATAATCCGGTTAGGCTGTTTTTGTCTGTTTTTGCCCGTTTCTGTCCGTTTTTGTCCGTTTTTGATATTTTCTCGATTGTAATGGACTCTTAACATGATTAGATGACCTTGGATAGTTAAAGAATGATTGTACACTCTATATACATGGTACATGCTTATGTTCACGTATTGTTCTATGTCCAAATTATAGATAGTGGCCTGTTACGGTGCACTCCAGATTACTGTATATGCCTAGCTCGATTTAGTGGCTCGTAGTAGCGCACACATGTACTGATTTTCTCGATTGAATTCTAGATTAAGATTTGATCGCATGTTCTTTATTGACACCGTAGATTTAACTTGTTGAATGTTAATCTATTTTCATCTTGGCAATGGACAATCGAGTGTGAGTATTGTCTATTGTATCGCGCGTAATGTGTATTGAGAACATTTGCCAGAGATATCTCGCAAATGACTTGTACCCATGGCTCGTCATTATAGGACGATTCTTGAGTGTCCACGACTTGAGAATTAAAAACGAATGTTATAGGTAATTGACTAGTAAACTCATATAGATCATTGGAAGGGGAGGACACTTCATGCTACCGCGTACTCGGATCGCTATGGGCCCCCACAGTGGCAGGGATAACCCCGATTGGCGTGGGCCCCTGTCCACTATTGATTGAGTAGATGTTTATCTACTATTGATATGTTATTGAGTAGATGTTGTTTATCTACTATTGATATGTTTCATTTTTGGAGTAGATGTTTATCTACTATTGATTGAGATTGTTTGGTTGATTTTATTTCTTTTCTTCTACCGTCGTCGCCCCCTTGGCCATCCGAGTTACTGCAGCGTAGGTGGTAGTGAAGTTCCTCAACTTGCATACTAGTAATTAGGATTGTGATAACCCTAGCTAGTTAATGATAGCAAGCCGTAGGTAATGATTGGCCGTGCACTTTTGATTGAGTGTTACCTTATATGCTCTTGTGTCGGTGAGTGGCCAGAGGCTAAGTTCTGTTAGGGAAAAGATCTGTAACCCCGGTCCTTGTTTGGTTTAAGGGTTGTAGCTCCGATTCCTAGTAGTTCCTAAACCCTTTGTTGCTCATCGGATTATTCTGTTCCATAGCTATATTGTTCAGTAATTCTATTCAGTCATTTATATTCTTGAGATGCGTGCATTGGTACCGCACTACTCTCGACCTGTATTTATTTTCTTCTGTCATTATGTTATTGTGATATTGTTGGGTCTTGTCGTGCACCTCGAGCTTCCTTGTGGTACTTGCTATTTGGGGCCTGACCCCACTGGTTTTGTTTGGCCAGATTTACCGCTGGAGCCCGAGGATTCTCCATACCTTTCTCTGGATGACCCGCCGCCTGCTTAGATCCGCGGTTGTTCCTCCTCGCGAGTGGGTTCCCTCTTCTTACCACTTGCGGTTCATTTCATTTTGGTGGTGTTAGCTAGGGCATGTGTTAGCCCTATTATTTTGAGATTTTCTCAGACTTCGGTCAACATGATGTATTATATTAGATCTAGACTGATATAGTGATCATGTATATTGGTACTTTGCTAGTGTAGCATTTTGTATTCACTAGCTTCATGATCATGTATGATATAGTATTTTGGGACGCCTCTTTACTTTCATATTTGATATACTCTTGATACTTGTTGTTGTTGGATTGAGATAGGATTTGTTCGACCATAGGAGTCGTCAGTGGCATGCTAGAGTCTTCCCACTTGTCTTCTAGACAGCTTTTATCATATATTGGGGTACTGGCGTACTCTAACACACGTAGCTGGCTTTGTTTTGCCCCTACTTTCCAGTATTCTGGTTTTGGGGCGTGACAGGGTTTTTTTGGTGGCCCATGCAGGTCTGTCTTCAGACTTGTGGGGGATTCATCTTGTTAGAATCTCAATCCTATATTTGTCTTCATTTGATCTCCCTTTTCTAATCACATTCTCGTTTTCCTTGAACTGTAAACATGATTGACATGTCCTTGTTCTATTCCGGTCCATTATTGATATCTCGTGTCCTTATCTTTTAGGGACACACCGCCTGCCTCTTCTTTCGAAGGTTCAGTTGCTCCGTCGTCTCAGGCAGCTCAGATGGAAGGTCATGATCAGACCCCGCCTCCACATAGTCAGACTCCAGCACCATCTTAGCATCCGTCGGCAGCTCAGTCTGTTCCTGTTCAGTCAGCTCAGCCAACTCCGTCAGTCTCTTCAGTACAGCCAGCCCAGGCAGACCAGCGTGCCTTTCTCGAGATGATGCGGGGCATGATGGAGACACAACAACAACAACATCAGAATCAGCTTCAGATCCAGCAGCAGGTGGTTCAGTTGTACCAGCAGTTACAGCAGGGCCAGAACCATACCAACAACACCCTCTGCCAGGGCGTTCCAGTAGCTTTGGAGGCGAGTGGACGTCGTGGTCACAACTCAGCATCCGACTTTAGTCGCCTGCGTCCAGCTCAGTTCTTCGGCACCGAAGATGCAGTATCAGCCGATTCTTGGCTTCAGGACACCGAGGCCATTTTGGAGGCAGCTAGGACTCTAGCTGAGGATCAGGTAGCAGTGGTGAAGCTGCAGTTATCAGACATTGCCCGCGACTGGTGGGCAGCACAGGAGATGGGTCTTCCTAGGCCTATCAGTTGGAAGACATTTCGGGAGCGCTTCCAGGAGAAGTTCTTCCACACCTCAGCCAAGTTCCAGCTTCAACAACAGTTCATCAACCTTCGTCAGCAGACGAGAATCGTGGATCAGTATGCGGCAGAGTTCAGTAGGCTCAGTCGATTTGCATCACACATGGTAGCTTCCGATGGTGATAGAGCTCGGAGGTTCGAGCAGGGCTTGCACTTAGAGCTTCAACAGCTTATGGTGGGCCATTTTTACGACACCTATGATACAATACTGAGAGCAGCCAGATCCTTGGAGATGACCAGTCAGAGGATAGCAGAAAGGACCGGAGGTCAGAAGAGGTCACACTCGACTATGAGGGGCATTACCATTCAGTCCTCAGCCCCAGCTCCAGCAGTCAGAACTCCAGATCATCGACCTCCTCGTTAGACAGTATCATCAGCCCCGACAGTGGCGTCAGTACAGCAGTCCAGACAGTCAGGTCTGCCAGGATGTGATTACTGTGGAAAGCCAGGGCATACCAGGGCCCAGTGCAGGAAGGCCAACGGTCAGTGTCTCGGATGCGGGGCATCTGATCATATGGTTGGGTCTTGTCCTCGTAGACGTCTAGAGGTTTTATCAGTTGCCCCACTGCCATTGGTGATTGAGGGTCAGAGGGGACCAGCAGAGTCAGCACGATCCTATGTTCAGCGCCCGCTTCCGACGCAGTCCCAGCAATTTCACCACCAGCGTCCAGCACAGTATGCCCAAGCCCAGCAGGCAGGACCGAGCCAACAACAGACTACACGAGTACCCGTAAAGCGTGGGCAGGCTTTCAACATGAGCTTGCAGGAGCTGTTGGCCGAGGGCTGTCAGATTGTAGGTGAGATTTTGAGCATTCCTTCAGTTTATCTTACTCTTGGGTTTTGTTGACGGTCTTGTATTCTACCTATATTTAGAGTACATTGGTCGCCTCGACATATTCGACGAGTGAAAGCGAGTTTCTCGTACCACTCATCTACCTCCGTATCTCGTGATACACGATATCTATCATATATCCCGACTACGTAGGTGCGTCCTGGATTAGAGTCATGTCTTCGACTAAGTCATTGGTACCGACTTACTTCGAGACTTGACCCTTGTCCACTTTGTGAGTCAGCGTAGGCAAGCGATGACGAATCCCTACTCAACTGACTCAGGGGTATATTATTCCATATGCCTCCTTTTCTTGTATTATATATGTATGTGTTTATTATTTCCGTATTTATTTAAATTCTGTATCTTAAATATCACTTGTACACGGGACATTTTCTTTCGATGTGTTATGATTTTACATTGTTTTAGCATGTGTATTTTTGCTCGACTGGCTTTAGGAAATTCCGAGGACGGAATTTTTTTTAAGTTGTGGAGAGTTGTGAGACTCGTCTCACAGTATCGGTATTTATATACGGATACGTATTTAATATTGTATTTCGTATTTTCTTGGTTTTCGGAATGCTTTAAAAATTTTCCCAAATTATAGATTTTCTCCTTGGCCAGTATACCGACAGTGTACCGAAGTATACCAACGGCATACCGTTCGGACAGATTTTCCACATTTTAGATATTTTCAATTTCGGATATTTTCGTGAATAGTGTTTTCGATATTTTCATGAATAGTGTTTTAGATATTTTGATGAATAGTATTTAGATATTTTCATAAATAGTGTAGATGCATTCTATTATCCAATGGACAATTGGTTTTCTTTCAATGGCTAGGATTGACCTAGAATGTGACATGGATCACGATCCAACGGCTAAGATTAATTCACCCCTTCTATATATATCCTATGAGTTTCTCTCTCCTCTCTCTCTTTCTTTCCTTCACCATTTCCTCTTCACTTTCTTCCCTCTTCCTCAAGCTTAGGAAGGCTTGGCCTTGAGGCCTAGAGTGTGGTTTCGGAACCCCTCTTGGTGGTGGAGTGGAAGATTAGGCTCGGTTGCTAAAACCTAGGCAAGTACATCTTGCTCAAAAGTGACATGACCATGCTATAATTTTGTTTTCCATATAAATTAATTTTATTGTTCCATAATATGCTCCTCTAAATTCTTAACATCTTTAGTATATAGCACTTTTGGATTTGATCGATAATATTGCGTAGATCTGAGTTTCTAGATATGATTTTAGAGTATTTTGAAGTTTTGATCTATCAAATGTTTTAATTTGTGAAAACTAATGATTTCATGTTGTAGGAAATTCAATTCTATACAATTTTGACTTTTGAAAGTCCGAATTTCGATTTAAAACGAAGTTTTTATGGCCGAAACAAGTTTTGAGTTCAAAGATCAACTTTCTGTGACGGTTCGGAAAATCCGTCGGAAATCCGCGGAAATCCGTCGGAAAATCCGAACTTGCACCACAAAACTTGCTGTTACACTTCGGAAAATCCGCCGGAAATCCGCAATAATCCGCCGGATAATCCGGTTAGGCTATTTTTGTCTGTTTTTGCCCGTTTCTGTCCGTTTTTGTCCGTTTTTGATATTTTCTCGATTGTAATGGACTCTTAACATGATTAGATGACCTTGGATAGTTAAAGAATGATTGTACACTCTATATATATGGTACATGCTTATGTTCACGTATTGTTCTATGTCCAGATTATAGATAGTGGCCTGTTACGGTGCACTCCAGATTACTGTATATGCCTAGCTCGATTTAGTGGCTCGTAGTAGTGCACAAATGTACTGATTTTCTTGATTAAATTCTAGATTAAGATTTGATCGCATGTTCTTTATTGACACCGTGGATTTAACTTGTTGAATGTTAATCTATTTGCATCTTGGCAATGGACAATCGAGTGTGAGTATTGTCTATTGTATCGCGCGTAATGTGTATTGAGAACATTTGCCAGAGATATCTCGCAAATGACTTGTACCTATGGCTCGTCATTATAGGACGATTCTTGAGTGTCCACGACTTGAGAATTAAAAACGAATGTTATAGGTAATTGACTAGTAAACTCATATAGATCATTGGGAGGGGAGGACACTTCATGCTACCGCGTACTCGGATCGCTATGGGCCCCCACAGTGGCAGGGATAACCCCGATTGGCGTGGGCCCCTGTCCACTATTGATTGAGTAGATGTTTATCTACTATTGATATGTTATTGAGTAGATGTTGTTTATCTACTATTGATATGTTTCATTTTTGGAGTAGATGTTTATCTACTATTGATTGAGATTGTTTGGTTGATTTTATTTCTTTTCTTCTACCATCGTCGCCCCCTTGGCCATCCGAGTTACTGCAGCGTAGGTGGTAGTGAAGTTCCTCAACTTGCATACTAGTAATTAGGATTATGATAACCCTAGCTAGTTAATGATAGCAAGCCGTAGGTAATGATTGGCCGTGCACTTTTGATTGAGTGTTACCTTATATGCTCTTGTGTCGGTGAGTGGCCAGAGGCTAAGTTCTGCTAGGGAAAAGATCTGTAACCCCGGTCCTTGTTTGGTTTAAGGGTTGTAGCTCCGATTCCTAGTAGTTCCTAAACCCTTTGTTGCTCATCGGATTATTCTGTGCCATAGCTATATTGTTCAGTAATTCTATTCAGTCATTTATATTCTTGAGATGCGTGCATTGGTACCGCACTACTCTCGACCCGTATTTATTTTCTTCTGTCATTATGTTATTGTGATATTGTTGGGTTTTGTCGTGCACCTCGAGCTTCCTTGTGGTACTTGCTATTTGGGGCCTGACCCCACTGGTTTTGTTTGGCCAGATTTACCGCTGGAGCCCGAGGATTCTCCATACCTTTCTCTGGATGACCCGCCGCCTGCTTAGATCCGCGGTTGTTCCTCCTCGCGAGTGGGTTCCCTCTTCTTACCACTTGCGGTTCATTTCATTTTGGTGGTGTTAGCTAGGGCATGTGTTAGCCCTATTATTTTGAGACTTTCTCAGACTTCGATCAACATGATGTATTATATTAGATCTAGACTGATATAGTGATCATGTATATTGGTACTTTGCTAGTGTAGCATTTTGTATTCACTAGCTTCATGATCATGTATGATATAGTATTTTGGGACGCCTCTTTACTTTCATATTTGATATACTCTTGATACTTGTTGTTGTTGGATTGAGATAGGATTTGTTCGACCATAGGAGTCGTCAGTGGCATGCTAGAGTCTTCCCACTTGTCTTCTAGACAGCTTTTATCGTATATTGGGGTACTGGCGTACTCTAACACACGTAGCTGGCTTTGTTTCGCCCCTACTTTCCAGTATTCTGGTTCTGGGGCGTGACAGTGGAAAATAGAAATAATTTGTTTTTGTTTTTATTTTTATTTTAGGGTTTCAAAGATCCATTGGAAAATAAGGGTAGGGTCAAGCCCAAGTTAATATATTTAGTTTTTATACAGGAATAATAATAATTTTCAAAAAAATATATTATACAACCTTATTATTATTATTATTTTTACTATAATATATGAGAAACATTTGTTACTTGTTACTGTATTACAAAAATTGAAATCATGATAATAATAAAAAGAAAGAAAAAAAAAGAGAAAAAAAAATAAAAATAAAAGAACATAAGGAGAGGCTTTCCATTAACTCTCAAAAGAGAGAGTTTAGTTGAAAGAAAAAAATGGGAGCGGGGAAAGGAAGAGGGGGAAGAGGAGAGCTGAGGACGAGAGAGAGAGCAAGGGAGGAGAGGGGGACGGACGGAGGAGAAGAGGGTCACTGGTCGGCAGTAGACGACCGCTCCGGCGCGAGGGGGATGCGCTTGCGGAGGCGGAGGCGCAGGTAGGTGGCGCTCGGGGAGGCTGAGGTGCAGGGAGGCGGCGCTCGGCGGTAAGGTGAGTTGGTGGTGGTAGTGCGTGTGTGTTTTCTTGGGTTTGGGTTTGGAGAAGCTGGCCACGACGGTAGTGGTTTGAAAAATTTAGGAGACGGTAATGGTGATGGCCGATGGGGCAAGCGTGGGCGGTCGCGGCTTCGGCTGACAGTGGGGTTGATGGTGGATGATGATGATGGTGGTGGTGGTGATGAGTCGGGGGTGAGCGGAGGTCGAAAAGGCTAGTCAGGATGGTGTGGGTGGTTCAGCCATGGGGTCGGGCCCTGGTGATGGTGGCAGTGGCGGTATTGGAGATGGTGAGAGTGGTGGTTGTCGGTGACGGAAAGGCCAGAGTGGGGTTGTGGTGGCTGCGAGAAGGAACGGAGGCAGTGGTGGTAGAAATTTGATTGTGTCGGGAGTATCCAGCACTGAAGAAATTAATGTATGTGTAAATTATGGAATAAGATTCTGGATGGGGGAACATAAACACGATGCATGTGGGATTTATTTGTGGAATAATATTTTGGGGAACTCAATTAGAAGCTCCCCTATATATAGGGTTGGGGAAATCCTTAGTAGATGAGGATTGAACCCAAATAGATAATTCAGTTATTTAATCTACATTGAATTAAAATAATTTCATTCAAATCTGTATCAATTTTAAATCTTGATAATATCGAATAATGATTTAATCTTATTCAAAAATATATATATAATTTATTTAATAAAATCACCATCCAATTTATTTGTGATAAACTAGTTTAAAATTAACTTTTTACAACTTGAAAAATATGTTACAATATTAATTTCAAAAATCGTAAAAAATATTTTTAAATATTGATAGAAAATATTTGGAATTACCCTTTATATAATAAATAATTAAAATGTCAAAATTATGAACAATACTTCAAAATACCTTTTGTAGTAAAATTAAGATAGTTAATAATAAAATAAAATTTGAAAATTTAAATCGTCTACACGAATCAAATTTCGAGTACTTCGCATTCAACTTGTAAAAATATCTATGTATATATTATTTTTGAAATCGGTATAATTAAATAAAAATTGCCACTAATGCGACAAAAATTTCTATTTCAAACAAAATAAAATATTTACTATACTAATATTGAAATGAAATGTATGTTTTCTTAAATCCATAAATAAAGCGTTTTCAAAATATATACCTCGCACATATTCGCACTCGACGAGCAAATATGAAAAACAAAATTTTGTGCGCGACGTTCAAATTCGAAAACAAAAATCAATACCAAATAAAATTTTAAAATTATAGTAAAAATTTAGGGATTTTACAGTTTTGCACTATTTCCTATAGCTATCCTCTAATTCCCCACATCTCCATGACCCATGATTCTTTCTAAGAACCAACAGATTAATATGGGTACATGCCACTGTACAAATATCAGTCCCAAGGTAATCTGTACCCACACACATAATGATATGGTTTCTTCTTCCTAGTCAACCTATACATTGGTATCCGTGTGTACATCAACAACCTAGGTTGCTTTTAGTATATGTGGCTACTGAGTTAGTATCCAAAACTGATACTATATGGCTCACTACTTAGGATCATTGCATAAACAAATCGACCTTCCTAAAGTCCTATACTGTCCTTCCCTAACTTGTCATGGATTGGACTGAACAGAGGTACATGGCTCTCATCTCTTATTTCTTATGGCCTGACATTTTTGCTCGTACTAAACACAAGACCATTAAAGAGGTAAGGTAAGTTTCCTCTATATCTAATGAAATGTACATTTGATCAACCATATTATTGATTTAGGGTCTGTAATGTTAGCTACCAAAATAGGTTACCTAGAAAGTAGACAGTAAACCCTTTAACTTACCCAGTCAAGCTATCAGCATACATGTGTTCAGCAAATATATGTATAAAGCATATGAAATCTAAATATATTACTTTTGGAGTGGGGTGGGCTGTATCCTTCCAAATAGTGCTTCTTTAGACATATGTTAGATAATAGGACTTGGATGCTCTTTGGCCCCAAATGTATTAGAACTGATACATGAAGGTTAGTACTCAACCTATTTGGCCTTCAACTATGTTCAGTCATCTTGTGTACTCCCTCTAAATTACCAGTGATAATTGATCCCATATAATCTTCTTTCTCTCGAATGAATACCACCCCATTGCCTAATACTTAAACTTACACCTGATACTCTAATATTTAATGGAAAGGATAAGAAACATAACCCTTCTCCTTATTCTCTAGTACTTACATAGGACTCTCATATGTACAATCCTCCTAGGCATAAATTCAAATACCTATTATATGCAACACGAATTTGAACTTACAGAATTGCGTACCTATTAGGTTGGCATCCTGTACTCAAATGATTCCCCGCTCCTCTTCAATTCCTCCCTATCTTCTTGCGAAATTCTTTAGGGTTCGAAGAGGGGAGGGATGGTTGCTTCTCTCCATATATATAGGTGATGTTTTGATTTGATCAAGGGAAGATTTGATAGAGGGAATTTGGGTTTAAAGCTGATTTGAGTTTGTGTCTCAAGGATTTGAGGATAAATTGAATTCGAATAAGAGATTTGAGTATTGGCCTATGGCTTATGAGGATTGGCCGTTGAAGGGAATTTGAATTTGGAACACTTGCGTTGAGGCCCTTTGTGTATTCGTTTTTACAAAACTTATTATCTTCTCTATCTAACCTATCTAGTGCTATATTTGAGAAGTTAAATATGTGTCAACAATAAAATAAAATAATAAATAATAATAAAAAAGTTGGGCTCGTTGACTTACAAATCTATCCCACTTACAAAAGTTTTATCCTCAAAATTTAGAGATAGGTACGTGATAGAAATTTACCTCACGGCTCGAAAAGATAGGGGTAACATTCACTCATCTCATCCTCTCTCTTCCATGTGGATTCGCCCGAAGAGTGGTGTCTCCATGCGACACGAACCAAGGGGATCGTCTGATTCCGCGGCACCTTCTTTCTGTGGTCCAAAATCTCTACGGGCTACTCTTGGTAGCTAAGGCTCGGTCCCACTTTGATCTTCGAGTGATCCAACACATGGCTGGGGTCTGCCATGTATCGTCTCAGCTGTGACACATGGAACATGTTGTGCACTCCTTCCAGTGCAGGCGGCAAGGCCAATCGGTACGCCACTGCACCGATCCTTTCGAGGATACTAAATAGCCCAATGAACCTTAGGCCGAGCTTACCGACTCCACCGAAATGAATCGTGCCACGTGTTGGAGATATCCTCAAAAACACCAAGTCACCAACCTAAGAATGCACAAGATGTTACCACCAGTCCTGTAAGTATACACGTACCTATAATAAGGAAATTCTACACCTCGAACTCTAACGGTTTTTGGTGACTGTCAGCCCAGTGCTTTTGTTTATCCTGAGCCACACGAAGTCGCTCTCTAATCTGCTTTATCTTCTCTGCAGAATCCACTACCATCTTCGGTGCCAACAATGCTCTCTCACCCACGTCTTTCCAAGATAATAGGATATGACATCTCCATCCATACAACGCTTTGAAAGGACACATCTCGATACTAGCTTGGTAGTTATTATTGTAGGAGAACTCCACGAGGTGAAGAAGGTCATCCCACGAGCCACCGAAATCTCGTACACAAGTCTGCAGCATATCCTCGAGCATTTGAATGGTCCTCTCCGACTATCCATCCGTCTGTGGGTGATACGCTATACTGAACTTAAGCTGAGTACCCAAGCTACTATGCAGAATTTTCCAAAAATGGGACATAAATCTGATGTCACGATCAGAGACGGTACTCACTGGAACGCCAGGCAACCTGATGATCTGCTTTATGTACAACTCCGTTAACTTCTTCGTGGATAGTCCCACTTTGAATGGTATAATATGTGTCGATTTTGTAAACCTGTCAACGATGACCCAAATTGCGTCCTTCCCTCCTAGCGAGCGTGGAAGACCGAAAACAAAATCTATGGTGATATATTCCCACTTCTACTCGAGAATCGGTAATGGCTGAAGCAATCCCTATGGTCTCTGCCTCTCGGCTTTGTCCTGCTGACACACAAGGCATCTAGAAATGAAGCGTGCCACCTCTCGCTTCATACCATACCACCACACATGGGTTCTCAGATCCATGTACATTTTGTTGGTTGCTGGATGTAAAGAATACTGAGGACGATGTGCCTCCTGCATGACCTCTCTTGAAGCTCTCTACTAGGTACACATAATCTCATCCTGTGCCTCCACGAACCATCCTCGGTTATAGTGAAGTCGCCTAACAATCTGGCCCATTCTTGAGCTATGATACTCCTCAGCTGCTCGTCCTGGTGATGTGCCTCTCGAATCCGGTCTATCAGTCCAGACTGAATCTACATGCCCATCATCTGCATCTCGGCTCTTGGAAGGACGATCTCGATGCCCAAACTCTCCAAATCTGCTAATAAGTGACTATCTCGAGTCAACCACATAGCTACGGGATACCTGCTCAAAGCATCCGCAACAATGTTAGCTTTTCCCAGGTGATATTGTAGTATAATATCAAAGTCGGTCATCAGCTCCAAACATCTGCGCTGTCTCATGTTCAACTTCTTTTATGTGAAGACGTACTTCAAGCTTTTGTGGTCAGTAAAAATTTCCACTCACTCTCCGTACAAGTAATGTTTCCACAACTTTAAGACAAAGATCACGGCTACCAACTCTAAGTCATGAGTGGGATAATTGTTCTCATGCGGTCGTAGCTGTCGGGATGCACAGGCTATCACTCTTTTATTCTGCTCTAGAACACACATCTGAGTCCCTTACCCGAGGCATCACTGTAAATGGTAAAACCACCTGATCCCGATGGCAATATCAATGTAGGTATTATCGTCAGCCTCCTCTTCAACTCATCGAACGCAGCCTGGCAGTCCTCTGTCCATAAGAACTCTACTTCCTTCCGAGAGATCCTAGTCATTGGCTCTACAATCCGAAGAAAATCCTGTACGAATTTTCGGTAATACCCTACGAATCCCAAGAAGCTTCGGATCTCTACCATAGTAGTCGGAGTAGTCCAAGATTCCACAGCAAAAATCTTCTTTGGATCAACAGATATACCATCTCCTTTCAGCACATTTCCATAGAACTCCACCTTGTTCAAGAAAACTCACATTTCGAGAGTTTTTCGTAGAGCTGCTCCTGCCTGAGAGTCTCCAGCACGATCCTCAGATGCTCCTCGTGCTCCTCCGGTGTTTTCGAGTAGATGAATATGTCATCGATAAACACCACTACGAACTTGTCAAGGTATGGATAGAATACCTTGTTCATCAAGTTCATGAAAACTGCCGGGGCATTAGTCAACCTGAATGGTATCAACATGAACTCGTACTATCCGTACTTGGTCCGAAAAGTTGTCTTTGATATATCTTCCTTCTTCACTTTCAACTGATGGTAGCCCAATCTAAAATCAATCTTCGAGAATACCCGTATGACACTCAACTGATCGAAGAGATCATCAATCCTCGGCAACGGGTACTTGTTCTCGATGGTAAGATTATTCAAGGCCCGATAGTCGATGCACATCTGCATCGTACCGTCCTTCTGGCACAAATAGAATAAGGAATCCCCATGGTGATGAACTCGACCTGATGAATCCCTTCTCTAGCAATTCATCAAGATGCTTCTTCAACTCCACTGCCTCTTTGTTGTTGATCTGGTACACCAGTTGTGTCATTGGTTCTGCGCCTGGCATTAGATCGATAGCAAACTCGATGTCCCTCTTAGGTGGCAATCCCGGCAACTCCTCGGGAAAAATGTCAAGGAATTCTGCGATGATGGGATGCGGTATCTCCTTCTCTTCAGTCATAGCTCCGTAAATAGCCTCGTTATGCCGCTCTACTGCTCCTCTAGCGAATTCGAATACAGACTCCCCTGGAGGATTGAATACAACACATCCTCAGTGGCATTCTATACTGGCATGATTCTTACTCAACCAATACATTACGAGAACGATATCAAAACTCGGAAGTGGCATTACGAGTAGGTTGGCACACAATTCTCTACCTCCCAAGGTGATGCGATGCTCGATGCAAATATCTTTGACAAGGACAACGCCTCCGTCCGTCAAAATTTTGCAACTACCATCTAAGGGTTTAGATACTATGCTATACTTGAATACAAAAAGGTACAGAAATAAAACTACGGGATGCACCATAATCAAATAAAGCTATAGCTGGAAAATAGTCGAGTAGTATAAAACTTGCTATCACATCAGGGTTAGGCTCGGGCTCTTCGATGGCTATGGCAAAAGCTCTACCTTGCTCAGGTGCTCCTCTCTACTGGTGCTGGGCGAAGCACTGCTGCAGAGTAGGGAGTGGTGGGCCTCGTGGCTGTGGGGTTGCCGACGGTCTAGCTGGTCCACTCTGCGCTGGTGCTGTCTCGCGTCCAGGCCGAATGGAAATTAGAGCTCACTCTCTCATCTGGTGTGAAGGGGATCCACAATACAAATATGCTCTAAGCCTCTTTCTCCAGTCATCCCAGACGTGTCCGATCCTCCCGTATTTAGTACATTGTAGAGCCTGTTGTAACTGCCTATGTGGCTGCGGTATCTGTGCTCTAGCCGAAGCACGGTTTTGCTGATGCACTGGAGCTTTACCAGCGGGCTGGAACTGCTGCTGCTGATGCTGAAAGGTCCTCGGCTGGAATTTAGGATGCTTCACCGGTGCTGATTGGTTGCTGTCTCCTCCAAATTCATCTCGATTCCTCTTCGGTCTGTATCCTATCTCTTCTCTACTGCTTGTGCAACCTTCAGTATCTTCTCGTAAGTAGTGGCTCGACTGGTGGCGATGGCTAAGTGAATCTCGTAAGATAATCCCTTTATAAATCTTTGGGCCTTGCTCTCTGGGTATTGATCGTGCTCTTCGTGAAGCGGCTGAGGCAAGAAGTGTACTTGTCTACGGTAAGGTTTCCCTGTTCCAAGCTCTCGAACTGACTCATCAACGCCTTTCGAGCTACATCAGGATAGAATTTCTTCTTGAATAGCTGCTTGAACTCCTTCCAAGTCACGTCTGGCACAGAAAGTCGGGGCTCATCTCTATACCATATCCGTACGATGTCGAAAAGTTGCACGCTGGCTGACTCGTTCTTTAGGTCTTCAGGAACTTAAGCCTTCCGTAGAAATTGCTCCACGTTCTCTAACCACTCATCAGCGTAGAGAATCCTCTTCATCCCATAGAATTCCTTGGGCCTGAGATTCATGAAGTCTTTGGAACTTCTTGGGCACATTAATTTGGGAAGCATCTCTAGTCTGAATAGCCTCACTCAAAGTGTCACGGAAGATGTTGGCTTGCTCTGTCTGGGAAGTGACGAGCTGTTGGAAGATCCCCAGGAGCATAATATTGTCTAGTGCAGGTGGCGAAGACAGAACAGGTACTGGATACATGGAAGGTCTGGATGCATAACAGGTGATGGATATATGGTGGGTGTTGCATGCATAATAGGTGCTGGATGTATGGTAGGTTCTGGATATGGAACATGTGTTAGATGATGAACATGTATTGGTTGTAAAACAGGTGCTGGATACAGAACATGTGCTGGTGGTGGAACAGATACTGGGGGTAGAATGGGTGCTGGTGGTAGAGTCTGCGGAGGAAACTGTAGGGGTGGTAGAATGTCGTCTTTACGGATCCTCGAGAATTGCGACTGAGCTGGGTTGTCCAGATGAGTAAGCTGGCCTCCCTACATCGGTGGATCCCGTACGTGAAAAATCTGCCTGCAGTCGAAGGGGTGTTCAGGGGAGCATTGTTCCTGTCTTGAGAATCCATTGGCTACAAATAGGAAAAATCATTAGACGGTGGAAAGATTCAAAACTGGCTACAAATTGAGAGGTAATTGAAGTCGAATATAGAGATCAATAACATGTTTAAACATGTGGGTACAGTCCTTAAATTCTAATCCTATTCGCAGGCTTGCAATAGTACGTCTAACCTAAGTACTACCACTAGTTCACAAATTTACGAAAAGGACCAGCATGGGCCACCATAAAAATGTGCCACAACTCGGACACAGTATTTGGGTATGAATCGTGCGCAAGCCTAGCCTATACCACAGTGTCGGCGGTAGAAAGTTGTAACCAATATAGGATGAACAACCACGCAGTATAATTATACTCCTCTTGGGAGACAACAACACAAAACCACACAACTCAGCTCTAGATGGAATAGAGAGAAATATATAAAGTCTCAAAATATGAGATGTTTGAATCCCAAAAGGTAAACAAAATCTCAAACTACACGTCTCAAATTCAATGTCAATATCCACTACATGTCTGAATTCTAACTAAAGATATCTAAGCATGCGCAGCGGGGTCAGATGCTACGAACTCCTCCTGAAAGGCCAAGTGTGTTTCGACCATGTCTTCCATGTACGGACCATACTTGTCAGGGCAAACATTCTCATCAAAATCACCTAAAATGTTTACCCGGTCAGGATGGAACTAGTATAATTTATTGAGTGGAGTTCTAATATATAATAATGACTATAAAATAGAGGTTTGCCATAAAATACATTATGAGAAAATCTACTATAGCATGGTAATACAATGAACAAAAGACAGGAAAATATATGGAAATATATTAAGGGTGAAATAAGAAAACATAGCGATCTAAATGTGTTGAAGTACTCCTTTCTATGTGAGATCAGTTGGGGCACTACACCGCACGGTCTAATTAGGATTTGCATCCCCACTGACTAATGTTTGCAAAAACAAAAAGTTTATTCCAAACTTTAAAAGAATCGTACAAATTACAATGAATTCTGGGGAAGTACAACTTTAGGAATCCGATCAGAAGACGATCGTTTTATCCCTTGGACTATGTGAACTTGAAGACTAGAGCCTCTGGAGAATACAACAACACTTTTGCAAGAATTTTTTACCTCTGATGCCTTGATAATGATTGGAAACTCTATTTATAGAGTTTTAGAAATAACTGTTTTAGCAGTTATTCTGATGTGCACGAGGTTGAACTACGCGACTTTAGGTTGCGCCAACTTTCATTCAGTTACTCGAACGTGTACTAACTATATTTAGATGCATGGCATCATATGATTAAAATGTGCATGGTCTTGTATTTTGACACAAAGTCACTGTCAACCAAATATTGATAAAATTGACTAAATAATACTTGTAATAATTCAATTAGACACACGACGACTACATCCAGTCCAAGTCAGACGACAGTTCAGTTTTGTAATTTCAAGTCATTGTTGAGTCTCTATTTTTATATTTATTGAGTCTAGACTGATGTAAGCTGAGTTGTGCTGAGCTCTTGAGACTTTACCTATAACCTACCCAAAATCTATAAGCTCCACACATCAAAATAAGCCCATTGGACCTTAAGACCCATTCTGTGCTCTGGAGACAGAGTTCGGGCTGAACTCTGCCTCCACATAGAGTTCGGGCCGAACTCTGTCCCCTAAAAATTAGCACCCTAATTTTTAGGGTTGGCTGGTTGCTAGTTGTCCAACGGCCAAATATTTGAAAAATCCTACCAGAATTCTGGCCGAATTCTGCCTACTAGTATCCTATAAATTGGCCATGAATTCTCTCATTTTTATTCATCCAATCTTCTCTTCTCTTCTCTCAAAAGCTCAATACAAGCCATACCCTTCTTCGTCTACTAGCCACAAGCTTCCTAAGCCTCGAGTGCTCAGCATCTCTCAGTTAGGAGTCTTGTGCAAGAGTTCAAGAAATCGCTTAGAAAATTCCAAGCATCGCCACTGCCATCCTTTGTAAGAAGTTGACGTGCTCTTCTGAAGAAAAGGTATGGGGTGTAACTACTATTTCACAAATAGTGGATTTAATCCTGAGCTAGAGTTCTCAGGCCTGGACTAGTCCTCCACGAGGGAACCCAGGTTAAAATTGGCTGTGTTTGCGTATGCTTTCTTGCTCCTTATTTATTTCCGTATTTACTCTGATTAATTTTAGCTTGTAAAAGAGTTTATTTTTTAATTGGCTATTATCGCTATAAACTCTAATCACCCCCCTCTAGAGTTGCCATCTGTTCTTCATTGTACAGAGTAGTGGACACGTTTTGAGAGATTAGTGGCATGTGTGCCATGTCATCCTGCTTTAGAACATAAGTTGCCTCAACTTTATTAGGTTGCGCGAGCTTCAGTCAACGAGTCAAACTGTGCTTGATTAGGTTGTGCCTAGGCACAACTCAGTACATAGGCACATTATAGCATTTGGGTATGTGAGGAGAGTTTGTTCAGGTTACGCATAGGTGCAACTTATAGAGTGTACAGAACAGCTGTCATCAAATCGTCCCGAGCGTCATGATTTACAGGATTCGAAGAGATTTTCTTCATTTATCGTGCTGTCAGTTATCAGTACTATCAGTTAATGATGGCAATTATTGTCAGGCGCCACGTAGGCTTAGGAGCAATATGATTGGGCACAGTATGATATATGGCGCAACTTGAGCAGTGGCGCAGCTTGATCTCTGGACTTCATAACAGTGGCGCAACTTGACTTTTTGGGCGCAACTTGATTGTTGAGTAGTAAAAATATGGTACAACTTGGTTTTTAGGCTCTACAAGACCCCCTTCAAAGTTTTCAAATTTTGAACTATCATAAAACTTTGAAATACTTTGAATCATGGCAATTACCGAGTCAAGTTGTGCCTATCTCGTGCAGTCTGTTGTGATTTGTTATGATTTTTATGTGCAACTAGGGGTGACTGTTAGGATTCTGTCTTTAGGCTATAAATAACCCCTGTTTAACAGACTTGAACTCTTTACTTTTGCTTTAATCCTCTGATTGAATTTTTGAGCTCTTGCAATCTTCTCTCCGACTATCTCCTCAATGAAATGGCCCCCAAGAAGATCGCCGCTGACAAAGGGAAGAGCGTTGCCGAAACTTCAACCTGTGCTCCGTTGACCCGTGTGCCACAGTATGCGTTGCCCTCTTCACGACGAGAGACGGCAAACCCAGCTCCGAAAGGTGACCAAGAACGAACAATTTTGACCTATGGAGGCTGACTTGATCTTTAACTGTCTTGCGCCCCTCTTCTTAGAGTGTTTGGCGCATCATAAACTCTGCGCCACCCCTTATTAGGGTGTAGTTGCTTATTTAAGCACTGTTCGTTCTTACAAACCGTGTTGCGCATGCTGTTGCGCAACTCAGTTGTTGCGCAATCAAGAATATTATACAACCAAGATGTGGCACAATTCAGTATGTAACATAACCTGGGATGTTGCACAACTTAAGTTTTGCGCAACACAGTATGTCGCGCAACCCAGGTTGTCGCACAACTCAGAATATTATGCAACTTAATTTATTTTTGTGTGGTTCCATTACTTGTTGCATATCTTGTTATAGATATAAGTAATAGAATAGAAAATATATTCAGAGGTACTGGACGTGATATATTTTTTGATTAGAAAATAATAATATTTATTATATCTACTCAGAGGTAATGAGAACATGGCAGAATATAATGTTTGAGAATACTGTTATTTCATTAGACAAATTTGTCAGAGGTAATAGGGACGTGACAGATTGCTGATGTAGATAATCGGAATTCAGAGGTATGGAGGACGTGAATACTTTTTTCTATTTTTGGATGTGGGAATTTATCATTTATGGTTTTATTTACGAGAATGTAAATAAAAGACAATAAATGCTAAGACTGATGAATGAATAAATGGAGAGTCAAACTTCTTAGTGGAGAGAAAGTGACTGAAATGAACAGTCATCTCGGTTCTTGAAGAGAAGAAATTGAATGAATGAACACTCACCTCGGTTTTAGAGGGTGAGAATGAATGAACAATCAGACTCTTTTAGGGAGAAGAAATAAATGAATGAACAGTTGGACTTCTTTCGAATAGGAAAAGTCGCGTCGGTTTTCAAAGCCGATTATCTAGTTATTCTGTCTATAAATAGAACAGAATTTCTGTAGATGTTATCAACTACTTTTCTCTCTGTACAGAATGTCTTCCAAAGATATGCTCACTCCGAAGATCGAAGATACAACTGAGACGCCTCCTGCTGAGCCTCCGGTGCCTCCTCAGAAAGAAGTGGGTGAAGGCTCGATTGTTTCTGTACCAGAACAGGACCTGATTGCCAAGTTGGTGGAGCCTGGGAAGACTGCTGAAGAAGAAGCCGTGAGGATGGCTGGCTGTGAGTTGCTAGTGTGTTCAGACAATGAGATGTTTGAATTACTGACAAATTATGTATTTAATCATGAAGGATCGGGTCCTCGTCCCCGTCCTTGATATTATGTAACTTTTTTACTTTTGAATAAAATGAGTTTTATTTACATCATTTCTCTGAATGAAGAACGTTTTACTTTTATACATAATATTTCTTGAGAAATTTGCCACTAATATTTTTTGAGAAATTTGCCATTGATAGGCATCATAGAAATTCTGCTATCCATATTTGTTAATTGGTAGGCTCCATTTGAGAAAACCTTGTTTGCCACATACGGACCTTCCCATTTTGCCTCAAATTTACCTTTGCTCATGTGGGTCATAGTCATAGAACGTCTGACCGTAAGAACTAGCTCACCTTTCTAAAATGTTCGTACTTTGACTTTACGATTGAAAGCTTTTGAGATACGGGCTTGATAAAGTTCGGTATGTTGTTGAGCTAGTATCATATTCTCATCAAGTGCCTCCAATTCTTGAAGTCGGAGACACATTATTTTCTGTGGTAAGTTCATTAGCAATAGCAATTCTTAAGGATGGAATTTGAATTTCCAGCGGTAAGACAGCTTCACATCCATATACCAGAGAAAAAGGTATAAAACATGTGGGATTATGGACTGTCGTGCGATAAGCCTATAGACATTCTCCAAGATTCTCACTCTAATTACGTTTATTAATAGAAACAAACTTTTTGAAGAGTTTGATGATAGTCTTGTTAAATACTTCAGCTAACCCATTAGCTGCAGGATTATAAACCGTAGAAGCAACATTATTGATTCTGTTGTCGTCACAGAACCTAGTAAACTTCTGATTGACGAACTGTGGCCCATTATCATGGATGATCCAACGAGGTACACCAAATCTGTATATCACATAATGTTTGATGAAGTTGATGACACTACTAGTCTTCACTTCAGCTAAAGGTATAGCTTTACCACATTTAGAGAAATAATCGTTATAGCCAAGATAAACCGATATCCTTTAGACGAAGGGGGATTGATTGGACCAATTACATCCATGCCCCAAGCTTCGAAGGGCCATGAGGCAGCAGTCGGGTGATGAAATTCCAATAGTTGGTGAATAAAATCTGCATGAATCTAACATGCTCGACATTTCCTTGCATAGTCAATGGCATCTGATACCATAAAGGGCCAATAGTAGCTGTAATGCCCCAATCTCAAAATATATATGACCAAGCACGTGAACATGCCAGCAGCACATGTACGAAGAATACCCCAATATATGGAATCCTCATATATGCATATAAGCTGTAAGTAAAATAATCACAGGCCAGAATAATATAATCTAATCTCATCACAGCTCAACACAGAAGATAATATTGTCCAAATAAATAAATAAGTGTATCAAAAGATAGCCGGGTGAACATGCTCACTCCAAACAGCTATGAAAAATAGTCTCACAAGATCATAGTCCAACCTTCGCAAATAGAGGGAAAAGAGATGTAAAATAATGTCTACAACGGTCTCAAATAAGGAATAGAGTAGAAATCAGTAAAGACTGTCTCATCATCGATGTAGGATAGCTCCAACGCCGCTCTGTACTCCTGTGGAAAATTGTCTAACCCTGGAGAGATAACCAGGTCCTCAGAAGGATGTAGCAAGATACAAGAAAATACCATGTCATATAAACTGTAATAATATAATATAAAAGAAAGGTATCCATGCAATCGGGTTCCTGACCATTCTACTGTGAATATGCAGTTGAGATACAATCCTTCGACGCATGAGCCCTGGCTGAAAATAGGATCCGATATAGTCCCCTCTTGGGCACGAGTGACCAAGCGCATGACGTTCCAAGAACGACAGTGGCCAACCTGAGAGGCTAAACATACCAGTATCTCCAGCGGAGCTTCCGGGTTACAAGGGAAGTGCAATCGAAGCCCATACGTTAGGTATTGTTCTCCCCACCCAATGCCTAGTATCATCATCTCCATGATTGACATGTACCTCTAGTAACCGCCAAGTCTTCTAGCATGCAATTCTATTGGCAGTTACCCCTATCTGTCGTACGCTCCATACGTATCGGTGGCCAGCCGACTACACAGATACGTGTCCTACATGTGACTCACATCATGTGGTAAAGCAAGTGTCAAGGCCGTACGAGATATACCAATACCTCATCATCAATGGGTGGTCACTAGACTAAGTCAATGCAAGAGAAATAAATAAAGCGAGAAAAACGACCGATAGAGTCGCTTGCACCCAAGTGTGACTTGGACGCACCGTTTAAATATCAAGAAATAAGAAATGATGAAAATAACAACTAAAAATAAGAAATATAATAACCACAGAGTATGGTGGCAAGGTATCTTGCCTGATGGTAGAAAATGGCAAGTCTAGGAAATTACAATGTCAGCCAAGAAAAGTCACAATCTCCAAACAACTTCTGACACTGAAACAAACATTAAAAATGCACTCGGTGTAAAAGATATACCCACGAAATGCCTGTCCAAAAGTGTAATTCTGGAACAGGGGCAAAATCGTAATTTTGGGTCAAAATAATATCCGCCGTTGGACCCGCTTTGCACCGAAACACGTGCCAAAGTTTATGGTCTCTAAAGTCGTCAAACTACATTTCTACGGATTCAATTTGAGGAGAGGAACACAACGGTATGTCCAGTTTTGGATTTGATGAGCCGTGTACAAAATCGCCCGTTTGAGTGGGTCACGGGCCCGCCAAAAAGGGTTCCGATTCGACCTTCTCAGAATCGAACTAAACTTGGCACACATGACCAGAATTTCGATTCGGACCTGTTGGCACAAGTTTTGTTTTGAATCGACGACTGTACACGAAGTTAGGACGAAGTTTGCAAATTGGCGATACGGAGGTATCTTGACGGATACGGACTGATTTCTTCGCGCACACACGATAAAACTGAGTTCCGTCAGTTCCCACACTTCGGCAACGTCCATACGCACTTTTTGATACATATAGCACGCGACCATGTCGCCCGATTTATCCGAGCGTACATCGTATCGGGGAAAATTCTCTGAAATTAACTATTCTGAAAACAGTTTTTCGCACAAGTTTAGCATTGATTTAATTCTTACACAGAAATCGAAATATAGATCTATAAATTGCGTTTTAATCATGTTTATGTTAACTACAACTGCCTTCAAATAGTTCCTCGGTAATCCTAGTATTCTGTTCGAAAATCGGCTTCTTAGTTGCGGTTTTGGCATCCTCCTATCACAGTTTTCCGAGCAGTTTTTGCTCAAGTTCGTGCCAATTTTTCTGCACGCTCTAGCGATTAGTTTCCAATCTCCTTAGAGGGAGTCGAAGAGGGTTATGTTGTCTTCGTCTATAAGGTGGTAGTTCGAGAAATCATCGAGAAATCGAAAAGATATTGTGTTCGATAAAGGGGTACCTGTGAGCGGCGAAACAGAGTGTCCCCTGTTTCAGGCGGTCGACATGCCTTCTCCTCGACGGTGCGGCCATCGACAGCGACGCTCAGGCAACCAAAAAGGGGCGCACGAGTATCGGGGTAGCTCCTAAGGTCTCGTGGAGTTCGGGGTGGAGTTTTCGATGGAGGTTTCTAGCAATAACCCTACTCGCGGCTAGGTTTATATATCAGGATTTAAATCCTTAATTAGGATTTAATCCGATTTGATTTTTGTTTGGATATGGGTAATTGTCGTGGAGAATTTCCTTAAAGATATGGGGAAATTTTCCTAGATTTTTAGGGTGAAGATTTGATGGAATTCAAATATTAAGAATTTCCGTTCCCTTCCTATTTGCTCTCGGTTGAGCGCCTATGCGCGGGTTCAATGAGGCACTGTAGCAATGCTACAGTATCAGCTTTTTTTTCACTTATATATATATATATATATATGTATACCATCACAAGAAAAATCCTATAAATTGTAAATAAGTACCAAAATTTTTGTAACAATTTTAGGCTATATTTAGTATCAATTAAAATATCATAAAACACAATCATACATATTTTATATATATTTATATTTACATACATATATACCAACTACTTCTTTAATTCTAAATAATATAGCAAATATAAATTTTTAAAGTACTGAAATAGTAAAAAAAATATTGGGGGTTTACATCCTACCCAACTTAAAGAAAATTTCGTCCTCGAAATTAAACTAAGGTCGGGGGATCAAATGCAATGCAAGGAAATTGATAGTAATTTACGAGCTTAAAATGCAAGACATACCTTCATCTTCGAACAAATACGGGTAGCGGTTTCGGATGTCGTCCTCGCGCTCCCAAGTAGACTCCCCTGGCGAGTGATGCTTCCATGCCACGCGAAGCAATGGAATAGATTAATTCCGCAACACCTTCACTCGACGATCAAGAATGCCTACCGGTTGTTCTTCGTACGACAAGCTCGGTCCAACTGTGATCTCGGAGTGATCAAGCACATGATTGATGTCCGCCATGTACCTCCTCAGCTGAGATACATGGAATACGTCATGCACTTCCTCTAGCGACGGTGGCAAGGCCAGTCTATAGGCAACCTCTCCAACACGTTCCAATATATCGAAAGGCTCGATGTACCTTAGACTCAATTTGCCACGTCCTCCGAATCGAATCGTGCCTCTAGTGGGGGATATCTTCATGAACACATTGTCGCCCTCTTAGAATTCCAAGGGCCGACGACGATTATCTGCCCACTGCTTCTGACGATCTTGTGCAGCTCACAGGTGGCCCTGAATTTTCTTCACTGTCTCCACTGTGCTCAAGACCAACTCGGGACCCAATAGCTGTCGCTCTCCTATGTCGCTCCAACAAATAGGAGACCAATATTTCCTACCATACAACGCTTCAAACGAAGCCATCTGAATGCTCGCTTGATAGCTATTGTTGTATGAAAATTCAACAAGATGGAGATGGTCCTCCCGTGAACCGCCAAAGTCAAGTATGCACGCTCTCAACATATCCTCTAGCGTCTAAATGGTACGCACTGACTGGCTGTCTGTCTGCGGATGGTACGTCGTGCTAAACTTCAACCGTGTGCCCAAACTCTCTTGCATGCTCCTCTAAAAATATGAGGTGAATCTCGAGTCTCGGTCCGACACAATACTAACAGGTACACCGTGTAATCTCACAATATGCTCTATATACATCTCTGCAAATACCTCAGTCGACTGGCCTACTCTAAAAGGTAAGAAATGGGCTGACTTTGTAAGTCTATCAACAATCACCCATACTGCGTCACGTCCCCTAGGACTTTGAGGAAAACTCGTGACAAAATACATAGTGATGTGCTCCCACTTCCACTCGGTAATGGGTAGCGGCTGCAATAATTCGGCCGTCCTATGGTGCTCCACCTTCACTTATTGACATACCAAGCACTTGACAACGAAACGAGCTATCTCTCGCTTCATTCCGTGCCACCAATAATACTGTCGTAAGTTGCGGTACATCTTGGTTCCTCCGGGATGAATAAAGTAAGTCGAACTGTGAGCCTCTGCTATAAGCTCCTGCCGTAGCTCTCTATTAGGAACATAAATGCGATCACCGCATCGCAATGTCCCATCGGGGTGGATTCTCAATCCTGTCTGCTCTCGTGCTTCAGTCCTCTCTCTGAGCCATCTAAATCTAGCATCATTGGGCAATGCTGCCTGGTTGTGCTCTACCAATGATGATTACACTTGGAGGTTGGCTAATACGACATCTGCTCCAGGCAATACTACCTCAGTACCAAGCTGCTCCAAGTCTCTATTCAACTCCTTCTGCGTAGTCAAAAAGTGTGCCATAGGCTTACGGCTTAATGCGTCTGCCATGACATTTGCCTTGCCCGAATGTTAATGTAGCTCGATCTCATAATCCTTTATCAACTCCAACCAACATCGCTGTCGCATATTCAACTCTTTTTGTGTGAACACGTACTTGAGGCTCTTATGATCAGTATAGATATCAACCTTCTCGCCGTACAAGTAGTATCTCCATAGCTTCAGGGCAAAGATAACCGCTGCGAGCTCTAGATCGTAGGTCGGATAATTCTTCTCATTCACCCTCAACTGTCACGATGCATATGCTACTACACGACCGTGTGGCATCAATACACATCCTAATCCCTTCTCGAATGCGTCGCTGTAGATCACAAATACTTCCGGGCCTGATGGTAGTGTCAAGATCGGTGCTGTGGTCAATCACTTCTTCAACTCATCAAATGCGGCTTGACACTCATCTGTCCATACAAACTCCTGATCCTTATAAGCTAATCGAGTCATAGGCCCCGCTATTCGAAGGAAATCTTCTACGAATCGTTGGTATTAAGCCGCAAGTCCGAAGAAACTTCTCACCTCAGAAGCTGATATGGGAGCGGGCCATGATTTGACTGCTGTGATCTTCTCTGGGTCCACCGATATACCATCACCCGTAACAATATGACCAAGAAATGATACCTCCTTGAGAAAGAAATCACACTTGCTAAGCTTCACGAAAAGTCGCTTAATCCTCAACGTTCCCAAAACTATCCATAGATGCTGCTCATGCTCCTCTTGACTCTTGGAGTAAATCATGATATCGTCTATAAAGACTACTACAAATTTGTCCAAGTACTGGTGAAAGATCTTATTCATTAAATTCATGAAGACTGCGGGAGCATTGGTTAAACCAAAAGGCATGACCAAGAACTCGTAGTGTCCATACCTTGATCGAAAAGCCGTCTTTGCAATGTCTTCCTTCCAAACATTCAATTGGAAATAGCTCGATCGTAAGTCAATCTTGGAGAATACTTTTGCTCCACTCAGTTGATCAAATATATCGTCTATACGCGGCGAGGGATACTTGTTCTTCACCGTTACTGCATTCAATGCTCTGTAGTCGATGTACATGCGCACTGTCCCGTCTTTCTTAGGCACAAAAAGAATGGGTGCTCCCCATGGTGACGCACTGGCATGAATAAATCCCTTCTCTAATAAGTCATCAATCTGCGTCTTCATCTCTACCAACTTCTTGGGTGCTAGACGATATACTCGAGATGAAATAGGCTCGGCTCCGGGAATAAGCTCAATAGAAAACTTAATATCTCGGTCAGGTGGCAGTCCTGGCAATTCTTCAGGGAATACATCCTCGAACTCGGTGATAATAGGGTGTTGAAGGGTGTCATACATCATCATATGAGTCCCCGATGCGGGTGCATCATAACTCTCTCTGTCTTCTTTAGTGAACTCAAACTCTGCCGTATTCGATGGTCTAAAGATAATACATCTCCTATGGCAGTCTATGAGAGTGAAATGCTGGCTCAACCAGTCCATTCCAAGAACCACATCAAATGTCGGCATAGAAAATACAAGAAGTTGTACCCTCATCTCTCTACCACTTATCATTACAGGACAAAGTCTACAAACACCGCTAACAGGTACAACTCCTCCTCTAGTGAGGATTCTAACATTTTAGCTAAGGGTGTGATGGGAATGCTATGTCTAGTGGCAAAGCTAGTGAGTATAAATGAATATGTGGCTCCAGTATCAAATAATGTAATAGCAGGAAAAGATGCAACTAAAACCATACCTGCTATGACTTCTGTCTCTGCCTCTACATTCTTAACAGCTAGAGAGAATGCCTTTCCATGGTTCTGTCCTGGGCCTTGAGCTCTGGCCTTGTGGTACTGTGCTTTATGTGGTGGTAATGGTAGACGAGGTGCTGGGGCTGTAGGCCTCTGGGCCTGATGTGTCTGCACTAGAGCCTGCTGCTCAGAACAATCTCTGGCCAAGTGCTGTCCTGATCCACATCTTATACATAAACCCAAATGAAGTCGACAGTCATATCGGATATGCCCCTGCTTTCCACAATAGTGGAAAGTGGGCTTCTGGTATGGAGTAGTCCTCTGCTGGTACTGTCCTGTGGTCCTCCTGATAGGTCCTCCCTGCGCAGTTCGGGCAGATGTAACTACTGCAGTATGGAACCTCAATGCCTGTTGCTGTTCCTTGCGAATAATCTCCTGAGCATGAGCTTCTTCCAGGACAGCTGAATGGGAGACTCGAGACTGGGTAGTCGTATAAGACTTGAGCTCTGGCACAAGCCCCTGGAGAAATCTGCTTGCCTTCTCTAACTCCGTTGGACTCAATCCCGCACCAAATCGATCAGGCGATTGAACTCTAAGTCATACTCATCAACTGTCATATTCCCTTGCTTCAGATGAAGGAACTGGTCATAGAGACCATCTCGAACATGAATAGGAAAGAACCTCTCATAAAATGCATCATAGAACTGCTTCCAGGTGATCCCAGTGCCTAATCGTCTCTCTTCCGCCTTCCACCAGTGGTGAGTATTATCTTCTAACAGTAGGTCCACTGCTGTCATCCAATCTTGAGCTGGCAACTGGGATGCCTTCAGTAGCTTCTTTGTACTAATAAGCCACTGTGACACCTCTAGTGGCTTCTCCGTTTCTCTAAAGGCCTTAGGGTTCATATCTGTGAAATTCTTGATAGAGCCTTCATAGGGATGCAGAGCCGGTACTGGTGCTGGTGCTGGTACTGGAGGTGGTGGTGGAGGTCTAGCCAATGCTGCCATCATTGTCTGTCTCATCAGCTCAGTCTGCTGCTACTGAGCCTGCATCATGGCGTACATAAACTGAGAAATAGGGCTCCAATCAGTCGGTAGTGGAGGCATCTGAGGTCCCGACTGTGGGAGAAACTGCTGAGGGAATAGTGGTGGTGGTGGCAGTGGTACATTCCCTTCCGGTGGCATGGTAGTGGTCTGTCCAGCCTGGCTGCCTGGGGGTGCTACAATCTCTGGGTACTCCGTCGGCGGTGTCGTGGTAGGCTGCGACTGTCCCGGCTGGTATGGTGTTACTGGAGTCATGGGAGGATTCTGTCCCTCCGGAGTAGCCACTTCACCAGATGTGAGGGCCAAGGCAAAAGTGCGTCCGCTTCTTGAATGTATACTATTGGCACGAGAAAGATAGGTTGATATTAGGAAAGATTAGATATGAGGTAAATTAAATAATCAAGGAAGTTTCGAAAAGATTGGAAGTCAAGAGGTAGTAGTAGTTCTGGATGAGATATTCCTATTACTATATGCAGGCTTGTTGGGCACAGTCATGTAACCCAACAATATTAACGTAGACCTGCATGGGCCACCATAAAAATATGTTATGCCCAAGTCCCAAAATACATAGGACCAAGCACGTGAATATGCCAACTGCACATGTACGAAGAATACTCCAATATATGGAATCCTTATATATGCACATAAGCTGTAAGTAAAATAATCACAGGCTAGAATAATATAATCTAATCTCATCACAGCTTAACACAGAAGATAATAGAGTCCAACTAAATAAATAAGTGTATCAAAAGATAGCCGGGTGAACATGCTCACTCCAAACAGCTATAAAAAATAGTCTCACAAGATCAGAGTCCAACCTCCACAAATAGAAAGAAAAGAGATGTAAAATAATATCTACAACGGTCTCAAATAAGGAATAGACTAAAAATCAGTAAAGACTGCCTCATCATCGATGTAGGATAGCTCCAACGCCGCTCCGTACTCCTGTGGAAAATCGTCTAACCCTGGAGAGATAACCAGGTCCTCAGAGGGACGTAGTAAGATACAAGAAAATACCATGCCATATAAACTGTGATAATATAATATAAAAGAAAGGTATGCATGCAATCGGGTTCCTGACCATTCTTTTGTGAATATGCAGTTAAGATACAATCCTTCGACGCATGAGCCCTGGCTGAAAATAGGATCCGGTATAGTCCCCTCTTGTGCACTAGTGACCAAGCGTATGACATTCCAAGAACAACAGTGGCCAACCTGAGAGGCTAAACATACCCGTATCTCCAGCGGAGCTTCCGGGTTACAAGGGAAGTGCAATCGAAGCCCATACGTCAGGTATTGTTCTCCCTATCTAATGCCTAGTATCATCATCTTCATGACTGACATGTACCTCTAGTAACCGCCAAGTCTTCTAGCATGCAATTCTATTGGCAGTTACCCCTATCTGTCGTACGCTCCATACGTATCGGTGGCCAGCCGACTACGCGGATACGTGTCCTACATGTAACTCACATCACGTGGTAAAGCAAGTGTTAAGGCCATACGAGATATACCAATACCTCATCATCAATTGGTGGTCACTAGACTAAGTCAATGCAAGAGAAATAAATAAAGCGAGAAAAACGATCGATAGAGTCGCTTGCACCCAAGTATGACTTGGACGCACAGTTTAAATATCAAGAAATAAGAAATGCTGAAAATAACAATTGAAAATAAGAAATATAATAACCACAGAGTAAGGTGGCAAGCTATCTTGCCTAATGGTGCAAAATGGCAAGTCCAGGAAATTACAACGTCAGCCAAGAAACGTCACAATCTCCAGACAACTCCGGACGCTGAAACAAACATTAAAACGCACTCGGTGTAAAAGATATACCTAGGAAACGCCTGTCCAAAAGTCTAATTCTGGAACAGGGGTAAAATCATAATTTCGGGTCAAAACGATATCCGCCGTTGGACCCACTTTACACCGAAACACGTACCAAAATCTATGGTCTCTAAAGTCGTCAAACTACATGTCTACGGATTCAGTTTGAGGAGAGGAACTCAATGGTATGTCCAATTTTGGGTTCCGATGAGCCGTGAACAAAATCGCCCGCCAAAAAGGGTTCCGATTTGACCTTCTCAGAATCGAACCAAACTTGGCACATAGGACCAGAATTTTGATTCAGACCTGTTGGTGCAAGTTTCGTTTCGAATCGACGACTATACACGAAGTTAGGGCAAAGTTTGCAAATTGGCGATACGGGGGTATCTTGACGGATACGGGCTGATTTCGTCGCGCACACACGACGAAACTGAGTTCTATCAGTTCCCACACTTCGGCAACGTCCATACGCGCCTTTCGATACGTATAGCATGCGACCACGTCGCTCGGTTTGTCGGGGCGTACGTCGTATCGGAGAAAATTCTCTGAAATTAACTATTCTAAAAATAGTTTTTCGCACAAGTTTAGCATTGATTTAATTCTTACGCAGAAATCGAAATATAGATCTACAAGTTGCGTTTTAATCATGGTTATGTTAACTACAACTGTCTTCAAATAGTTCCTCGGTAATCCTAGTATTCTGTTCGAAAATCGGCTTCTAAGTTATGGTTTTGGCATCCTCCTATCACAGTTTTCTGAGCAGTTTTTGCTAAAGTTCGTGCAAATTTTTCTGCACGCTGTAGCGGTTAGTTTCTAATTTCCTTAGAGGGAGTGGAAGAGGGTTATGTTGTCTTCGTCTATGAGGTGGTAGTTCGAGAAATCATCGAGAAATCAAAAAGATATTGGGTTCGATAAAGGAGTACCTGTGAGCGGCAAAACAGAGTGTCCCCTGTTTCAGGCGCTCGGCCGGCCTTCTCCTCGGTGGTGCGGCAAACGGCGGCGACGCTCAGGCGACCAGGAAGGGGCGCGCGAGTGTCGGGGTTGCTCCTGAGGTCTCGTGGGGTTCGGGGTGGAGTTTTTGATGGGGGTTTTTAGCAATAACCCTACTCACGGCTAGGTTTATATATCAGGATTTAAATCCTTAATTAGGATTTAATCTGATTTGATTTTGGTTTGGATATTTGTAATTGTCATGGAGAATCTCCTTAAAGATATGGAAAAAAATTTCTAGATTTTTAGGGTAAAGATTTGATGGAATTCGAATCTTTAGAATTTTCGTTCCCTTCCTATTTGCTCTCGGCTGAGCGCCTATGCGCGGGTTCAATGGGGGACTGTAGCAATGCTACAGTGTCAGCTTTATTTTTTCACTTATATATATATATATATATATATATATATATATATATATATATATATATACCTTCACAAGAAAAATCCTATAAATTGTAAATAAGTACCAAAAATTTTGTAACAATTTTAGGCTATATTTAGTATCAATTAAAATATCATACAACACAATCATACATGTTTTATATATATTTATATTTACATACATATATACCAACTACTTCTTTAATTCTAAATAATATAGCAAATATAAATTTTTAAAGCACTAAAATAGTAAAAAAAATATTGGGGGTTTACATCCTACCCAACTTAAAGAAAATTTTGTCCTCGAAATTAAACTAAGGTCGGGGGATCAAATGCAATGCAAGGAAATTGATAGTAATTTACGAGCTTAAAATACAAGACATACCTTCGTCTTCGAACAAATACGGGTAACGGTTTCGGATGTCGTCATCGCGCTCCCAAGTAGACTCCCCTGGAGTGATGCTTCCATGCCACGCGAACCAATGGAATAGATTGATTCCGCAACACCTTCACTCGACGATCAAGAATGCCTACCGGTTGCTCTTCGTACGATAAGCTCGGTCCAACTCTGATTTCGGAGTGATCAAGCACATGATTGCTGTCCTCCACGTACCTCCTCAGCTGAGATACATGGAATACGTCATGCACTCCCTCTAGCGACGGTGGCAAGGCCAATCTATAGGCAACCTCTCCAACACGTTCCAAGATATCGAAAGATCGGATGTACCTTGGACTCAATTTTCCACGTCCTCCGAATCGAATCGTGCCTCTAGTGGGGGATATCTTCAAGAACACATGGTCACCCTCTTGGAATTCCAAGGGCCGGCGACGATTATCTGACCACTGCTTCTGACGATCCTGCACTGCTCGCAGGTGGCCCTGAATTTTCTTCACTGTCTCCACCGTGCTCAAGACCAACTCGGGACCCAATCGCTGTTGCTCTCCTATATCACTTCAACAAACAGGAGACCGACACTTTCTACCATACAATGCTTCAAACGGAGCCATCTGAATGCTCGCTTGATAGCTATTATTGTAGAAAAATTCAATAAGATGGAGATAGTCCTCCCATGAACCGCCAAAGTCAAGCATGCATGCTCTCAACATATCCTCTAGCATCTGAATGGTACGCTCTGACTGGCCGTCTGTCTGCGGACGGTATACCGTGCTAAACTTCAACCGTGTGCCCAAACTATCTTGCATGCTCCTCCAAATATACGAGATGAATCTCGAGTCGCGGTCCGACATAATACTAACAGGTACATCGTTTAATCTCACAATCTGCTCCATATACATCTCTGCCAATACCTCTGTCGACTAGCCCACTCTAAAAGGTAAGAAATGGGCTGACTTTGTAAGTCTATCAACAATCACCCATACTGCATCACATCCCCTAGGACTCCAAGGAAAACCCGTGACGAAATCCATAGTGATGTGCTCCCACTTCCACTCGGAAATGGGTAGCGGCTGCAATAATCTGGTCGTCCTCCGGTGCTCCGCCTTCACTTGTTGACATACCAAGCACATGGCAACGAAACGAGCTATCTTTCACTTCATTCCGTGCCACCAATAATACTGTCGTAAGTCGTAGTACATCTTGGTTCCTCCGGGATGAATAGAGTAAGTCAAACTGTGAGCCTCTGCCATAAGCTCCTGCCGTAGCTCTCCATTGGGAACATAAATGCGATCACCGCATCGCAATGTCCCATCGGGGTAGATCCTCAATCCCGTCTACTCTCCTGCTTCAGTCATCTACCTGAGCCGTCTAAATATAGTATCATTGGGCAATGCTGCCTTGATGCGCTCTACCAATGATGATTGCACTTGGAGGTTGGCTAATACGCCATCTGCTCCAAGCAATACTACCTCAATACCAAGCTGCTCCAAGTCTCTAATCAACTCCTTCTGCGTAGTCAAAATGTGTGCCATAGGCTTACGGCTTAATGCGTCTGCCATGACATTAGCCTTGCCCGGATGATAATATAGCTCGATCTCATAATCCTTCATCAACTCCAACCAACGTCTTTATCGCATATTCAACTCTTTTTGTGTGAACACGTACTTGAGGCTCTTATGATCAGTGTAGATATCAACCTTCTCGTCGTACAAGTAGTGCCTCCATAGCTTCAGAGTAAAGATAACCGCTGCAAGCTCTAGATCGTGGGTCGGATAATTTTTTTCGTGCACCCTCAACTGTCGTGATGCATATGCTACTATACGACCGTGCTGCATCAATACACATCCTAATCCCTTCTCAAATGCGTCACTGTAGATCACAAATCCTCCCGGGCTAGATGGTAGTGTCAAGATCGGTGCTATGGTCAATCGCTTCTTCAACTCATCAAATACGGCTTGACACTCGTCTGTCCATATAAACTCCTGATCCTTGCAAGTTAATCGAGTCTTAGGCCCCGCTATTCGAGAGAAATCTTCTACGAACCGTCGGTAGTAACCCGCAAGTCCGAGGAAACTTCTCACCTCAGAAGCTGATGTGGGAGCAGGCCTTGATTTGACTGCTATGATCTTCTCTGGGTCCACTGGTATACCATCACCCGTAACAATATAACCAAGAAATGATACCTCCTTGAGAAAGAAATCACACTTGCTAAGCTTCGCAAAAAGTCGCTCATTCCTTAACGTTTCCAAAACTATCAGTATATGCTGCTCATGTTCCTCTTGACTCTTGGAGTAAATCAAGATATCGTCTATAAAGACTACTACAAATTTGTCCAAGTACTGGTGAAAGATCTTGTTCATTAAATTCATGAAGACTGTGGGAGCATTAATCAAACCAAAAGGCATAACCAAGAACTCGTAGTGTCCATACCTTGATCGAAAATTTGTCTTTGCAATGTCTTCCTTCCGAACCTTCAATTGGTGATAGCCCGAACGTAAGTCAATCTTGGAGAATAGTTTTGCTCCACTCAGTTGATCAAATAGATCATCTATACGCGACAAGGGATAGTTGTTCTTCACCGTAACTGCATTCAATGCTCTGTAGTCGATGCACATGCGCACTGTCCTGTCTTTCTTTGGCACAAAAAGAATGGGTGCTCCCCATGGTGACGCACTGGCACGAATAAATCCCTTCTCTAATAAGTCATCAATCTGCGTCTTCAACTCTGCCAACTCCTTGGGTGCCAGACAATATACTCGAGATGAAATAGGCTCGACTCCGGGAATAAGCTCGATAGAAAACTCAATATCTCGGTCAGGTGACAGTCCTGGCAATTCCTCGGGGAATACATCCTCGAACTTGGTGATAATAGGGTGTTGAGGGGTGTCATGCATCATCATATGAGTCCCCGATGCGGGTGCATCACAACTCTCTTCGTATTCTTTGGTGAACTCAAACTCTGCCGCATTCGGTGGTCTAAAGCTAATACTGCTCCTATGGCAGTCTATGAGAGCGAAATGCTGGCTCAACCAGTCCATTCCAAGAACCACATCAAATGTCGGCATAAGGAATACAAGAAGTCGTGCCCTCATCTCTCTACCACTTATCATTACAGGACAAAGTCTACAAATACCACTAACAGGTACAACTCCTCCTCTAGTGAAGATTCTAACATTCTTAGCTAAGGGTATGATGGAAATGTTGTGTCTAGTGGCAAAGCTAGTGGCTATAAATGAATGTGTGGCTCTAGTATCAAATAATGTAATAGCAGGAAAAGATGTAACTAAAACCATACCTGCTATGACCTCTGCCTCTTTTTCTACATTCTCAACAGCTAGAGAGAATGCCTTTCCATGGTTCTGTCCTGGGCCTTGAGCTCTGGCCTTGTGGTACTGTGTTGTATGTAGTGGCAATAGTGGACGAGGTGCTGGGGCTGTAGGCCTCTGGGCCTGATGTGTCTGCACTAGAGCTTACTGCTCAAGACAATCTCTGGCCAAGTGTTGTCCTGATCCACATCTCATACATAAACCCAAACGAAGTCGACATTCATCTCTGATATGCCCCTGCTTTTTACAATAGTGTCAAGTGGGCTTCTGGTAGGGAGTAGTCCTCTGCTGGTACTGTCCTGTGGTCCTTCTGATAGGTCCTCCCTGCATAGCTCGGGCAGACGTAACTGCTGGGGCATGGCGCCTCGATGCCTGCTGCTATTCCTTACGAAGAATCTCCTGAACACGAGCTTGTTCCAGGACAGCTGAATGGGAGACTCAAGACTGGGTAGTCGTATAAGACTTGAGCTCTGGCGCTAGACCATGGAGAAATCTCCTTGCCTTCTCTAACTCCATCGGAATCAATCCCGCACCAAATCGACTCAGGCAATTGAACTCTGAGTCATACTCATCAACTGTCATATTCCCTTACTTCAGATGAAGAAACTGGTCATAGAGACCATCTCGAACATGAATAGGAAAGAACCTCTCATAAAATGCATCATAGAACTGCTTCCAGGTGATCCCAGTGCCTAATTGTCTCTCTTCCGCCTTCCACCAGTGGTGAGTATTATCTTCAAACAGTAGGTCCACTGCTGTCATCCAATCTCGAACTGGCAACTGGGATGCCTTCAGTAGCTTCTCTGTACAAATAAGCCACCGTGACACCTCTAGTGGCTTCTCCGTTCCTCTAAACGCCTTGGGGTTCATATCTGTGAAATTCTTGATAGAGCCTTCATAGAGATGCAGAACCAGTGCTGGTGCTGGTACTAGAGGTTGTGGTGGAGGTCTAGCCAATGCTGCCATCATTGTCTGTCCCATCAGCTCAGTCTGCTTCCACTGAGCCTGCATCATGGCGTACATAAACTGAAAAGTAGGGCTCCCATCAGTCGGTGGTGGGGCCATCTGAGGTCCCGACTGTGGGGAAAACTGTTGAGGGAATGGTGGTGTTGGTGGCAGTGGTACATTCCCTTTCGGTGGCATGGTAGTGGTCTGTCCAGCCTGGCTGCTTGGGGGTGCTACGATCTCTAGGTACTCCGTCAGCGATGTCGTGGTAGGCTGCGACTGTCTCGGCTGGTATGGTGTTGCTGGAGTCATGAGAGGATTATGTCCCTCCGGAGTAGCCTCTTCACCAGATGTGAGGGCCAAGGCAGAAGTGCGTCCGCTTCTTAAATGCATACTGTTGGCACAAGAAAGATAGGTTGATATTAGGAAAGATTAGATATGAGGTAAATTAAATAATCAAGGAAGTTTCGAAAAGATAGGAAGTCAAGAGGTAGTAGTAGTTCTGGATGAGATATTCTAATTCCTATATGCAGGCTTGTTGGGCACAGTAATGTAACCCAACAATATTAATGTAGACCTGCATGGGCCACCACAAAAATATATAACGCCCCAGTCCCCAAATACATAGGACCAAGTACGTGAACATGCCAGCTGCACATGTACGAAAAATACTCCAATAGATGGAATCCTCATATATGCACATAAGCTGTAAGTAAAATAATCACAGGCCAGAATAATATAATCTAATCTCATCACAGCTCAACACAGAAGATAATAGAGTCCAAATAAATAAATAAATAAGTGTATCAAAAGATAGCCGGGTGAACATGCTCACTTCAAACAGCTATAAAAAATAGTCTCACAAGATCAGAGTCCAACCTCTGCAAATAGAAAGAAAAGATATGTAAAATAATGTTTACAACGGTCTCAAATAAGAAATAGACTAGAAATCAGTAAAGACTGCCTCATCATCGATATAGGATAGCTCCAATGCCGCTCTGTACTCCTGTGGAAAGTCGTCTAACCCTGGAGAGATAACCAGGTCCTCAGAGGGACGTAGCAAGATACAAGAAAACACCATGCCATATAAACTGTGATAATATAATATAAAAGAAAGGTATGCATGCAATCGGGTTCCTGACCATTCTACTGTGAATATGCAGTTGAGATACAATCCTTCGACGCATGCGCCCTGGCTGAAAATATGATCCGGTATAGTCCCCTCTTGGGCACCAGTGACCATGCGCATGACGTTCCAAGAACGACAATGGCCAACATGAGAGGCTAAACATACCCGTATCTCCAGTGGAGCTTCTGGGTTACAAGGGAAGTACAATCGAAGCCCATTCGTCAGGTATTGTTCTCCCCATCCAATGCCTAGTAATATCATCTCCATGACTGACATGTACCTCTATTAACCGCCAAGTCTTCTAGCATGCAATTCTATTGGCAGTTACCCCTATCCGTCGTACGCTCCATACATATCGGTGGCCAGCCGACTACATGAATACGTGTCCTACATGTGACTCACATCATGTTGTAAAGCAAGTGTCAAGGCAGTACGAGATATACCAATGCCTCATCATCAATGGGTGGTCACTAGACTAAGTCAATGCAAGAGAAATAAATAAAGCGAAAAAATGACCGATAGAGTCGCTTGCACCCAAGTGTGACTTGGATGCACAGTTTAAATATCAAGAAATAAGAAATGCTGAAAATAAGAAATATAATAACCACAGAGTAAGGTGGCAAGGTATCTTGCCTGATGGTGCAAAATGACAAGTCCAGGAAATCACAATGTCAGCCAAGAAACGTCACAATCTCCAAACAACTTCGGATGCTGAAACAAACATCAAAAACACTCTCGGTGTAACGATATACCTAGGAAACGTCTATCCAAAAGTCTAATTCTGGAATAGGGACAAAATCGTAATTTTAGGTCAAAACGATGTCCGTCGTTGGACCCGCTTTGCACCGAAATGCGTGCCAAAGTCTATGGTCTCTAAAGTCGTCAAACTACATGTCTACGAATTCAGTTTGAGGAGAGGAATTCAACGGTATGTCCAGTTTTGGATTTCGATGAGCCGTGTACAAAATTGCCCGTTTGAGTAGGTCGTGGGCCCGCCAAAAAGGATTCTGATTCGACCTTCTCAAAATTGAACCAAACTTGGCACACAGGACCAGAATTTTGATTTGGACCTATTGGCACAAGTTTCGTTTCGAATCGACGACTGTACACGAAGTTAGGACAAAGTTTACAAATTGGCGATACGGGGGCGAATAAGGACTGATTTCGTCGCGCACACACGACGAAACTGAGGTCCGTCAGTTCTCACACTTCGACAACGTCCATACGTGCCTTTCGATGCATATAGCGTGCGACCATGTCGCCCGATTTGTCGGGGCGCACGTCGTATCGGGGAAAATTCTCTGAAATTAACTATTTTAAAAATAGTTTTTTGCACAAGTTTAGCATTGATTTAATTCTTACACAGAAATCGAAATATAGATCTACAAGTTGTATTTTAATCGTGGCTATGTTAACTACAACTACCTTCAAATAGTTCTTCGGTAATCCTAGTATTCTGTTCGAAAATTGACTTCTAAGTTGTGGTTTTGGCATCCTCCTCTCATAGTTTTTCGAGCAGTTTTTGCTCAAGTTCGTGCAAATGTTTCTGCATGCTCTAGCGGTTAGTTTCCAATCTCCTTAGAGGGAGTCAAAGAGGGTTATGTTGTCTTCGTCCATGAGGTGGTAGTTTAAGAAATTATCGAGAAATCGAAAAGATATTGGGTTCGACAAAGGGGTACCTGTGAGCGGCGAAACAGAGTGTCTCCTGTTTCAGGCGGTCGGTCGGCCTTCTCTTCGGCGGTGCGGCCGTCGACAGCGACGCTCAGGCGACCAGGAAGGGGCACGCGAGTGTCGGGGTGGCTCCTGAGGTTTCGTGGAGTTCGGGGTGGAGTTTTCGATGGGGGTTTTAGCAATAACCCTACTCGCGGCTAGGTTTATATATAAGGATTTAAATCCTTAATTAGGATTTAATCTGATTTGATTTTGGTTTGGATATGGGTAATTGTCATGGAGAATCTCCTGAAAGATATGGGGAAATTTTTCTAGATTTTTATGGTAAAGATTTGATGGAATTCAAATCTTAAGAATTTTCGTTCCCTTCCTATTTGCTCTCGGCTGAGCGCCTATGCGCGGGTTCAATGAGGCACTGTAGCAATGCTACAGTGTCAGCTTTTTTTTCACTTCTATATATATATATATATATATATATATATATGTATACCTTCACAAGAAAAATCCTATAAATTGTAAATAAGTACCAAAAATTTTGTAACAATTTTAGGCTATATTTAGTATCAATTAAAATATCATACAACACAATCATACATATTTTATATATATTTATATTTACATACATATATACCAACTACTTCTTTAATTCTAAATAAAATAGCAAATATAAATTTTTAAAGTACTAAAATAGTAAAACAAAATGGGGGTTTAAAGTAGCCCATACGTCGGATACGATCCTGTAATTTGGGACAGGGCTGATGTGCTCCACAAATGCCACCATGAGCTTCACGTAATATCTGCTTTGCTTCATCACCAGTAAGACATCTCAAAAGTAATCCATCAAAAGTCCGTCGAAAGAGAGTTTTGGTGGTATGATTATAGTAAAATCGAAGCGATTGCCAACGAATACTTGTAGCTTCTTTAGGATCTTCAGGTAATATATCATGTACTGTAAAGTCAATGAAAGGTACTCTCCAGTCTTCGCTGATGGCATTGACTTCAGTTGATTTAATGAATTCTATGTTATGGTTGTTTTCAATGCAAAATAATTCTCTATTGGAGATAACAACCATTTGTTGTCTTTTGACTGGAATTGCTAAGACCGCTGCTAAGTTAGCTAAGGCATCAGCTTCCGTGTTACATGCTCGTCGTACATGTTCGATGAAGAATCCTTTGAACGAGGAAGCTATTCTGATTGGCGCTTCGTGGTATGGCACCAGATCTTGATGTCGAACTTCATATGTACCTCTATCCTGATTAACAATCATCTTAGAATCACCATATACTTTTAAGATATTCAATATCCAGTTGTTTGGCTAATTGGAGTCCAATGAGCAAGGCATTATATTTTGCTACGTTGTTGGAGCATGACTCATGTAAAGAATAAGCTCTCTGGATTGCTAATCCATCTGGTGAAACGAGAATAATTCTCACTCCAGCGACAAGGGTGCCTCCAAGTCCAACTATAGATGCTCAGTCGAAGAAAAAAATGCCAATGAAAAAATTCTTCTGAGATCATATTTGATTCTAATGTATCGTCTGGAATCTCGTCATAGAGCTTAAATGTCTCAGGAACAGGATGAGCTGCTAAGAAATCAACGAGTGCTTGGCCTTTTACAGACTTTTGTAGAACATACACCATATCATATTGTGCTAATAATATGGCCCATATAGCAAGCCTAGAATTGAGTATACTGGGCTTCTTCATTAAGACCCGAAGAGGATTAACTCGGGAAATAACATGAATAGTTTGGCAGATGATATAATGTCTTGTCTTTTGAACAGCAAACATTAAGGCTAAGCATTCCTTCTCTACCGAACTATAACGATGTTCAGCACCAATCATCGTCCGACTACGGTCATAGATGGCTTGTTCATGACCATCTTTGTTCTTCTGAGCCAGCAAAGCTCCCAATGAATGGTCCATCGCCCGGACATACATCAAGAAGGGTATTTCTGAGATCGGTGGCAGTAGCACCGGTGGATTCATCAAATACCGCTTTATGTCATCAAATGCTTGTTGACATTCTTCTGTCCAAATAAAAGACACACCTTTCTTCATTGACTGAGTAAATGGTCTGCAACGTCCAAAAAAATTCGAAATGAACCTCTTGATGTAAGCAAGTCGACCCTGAAATTCTCGTAGCTCTTTTAGGTTACGTGGAGGACGCATCTCCTGAATGACTTTGATCTTCTCGGGATCAACGTGTATACCTTTAGAGGTAATAACGAATCCGAAAAATTTGCCACTAGAGACTCCCAAGAAAGACTTGGTGGGGTTCATTTTGAGTTGATGCTGGCGTATTAGATTGAAGATAGTTTTTAAATCATGGATATGATCTTCCTTTAGACGACTTTTGACAGCAATATCGTCAACATAGCATTTGACGTTCATTCACAAATGATCTCGAAAGATAGTACTCATAGCCCGCTGGTAAGTTGCACCCGCGTTCTTAAGACCGAAAGGCATGACTATATAACAGTATATTCTGCGAGGAGTACGGAATGTAGTGTGTTTTTCATCTTCAGGATTCATCCGGATTTGATTGTATCCAGAAAATCCATCCATGAAAGAGATTCGTTCAAACCAACAAGTGTTGTCGATCATGACATCATAATTGGGAGAGAGAATTCATCTTTAGGACAAGCGTCATTGAGATCTCAAAAATCTATGCACACTTAAACTTTTTCGATCTTCTTCAAGTCTGGTACAACATTGGCTACCCAGTCAGGATGTCGTTCTTCTCTGATAAAACTACAAGCGATAAGCTTTCTGACTTCATTATCTACTATATCCATCATCTCAGTCTTGAATAGCCATTGCTGTTGTTTGACTGGTTTAGCATTAGGCAAAATATTAAGTTTATGAGTTGCGACCTGAGGATCTAAATCCAGCATATCTAAATAACTCCAAGCGAAGACATCGATATATTCACGAATGAGGTGACTCAGTTCTTCTTTATCATCCTCTGAGAGATTTTTGCTAATGAAGATTGGTCGCGGTACACCCTTCTCTCCAACATTGATCTGGAATAATTGATCTTCGATAGGTAGTTCTCGTTGTTCAAAATGAAGTTCCTACTGAGTGTTTATCCTTTGTGCCCAAGGATCTGCTTCAGGAACTTCTTCAATATCATCCTCGTCATCTTCTGAGAACTCAGCAGACACCATATTGGAAGATAGAGTCACTCGATGGACGTGCCCTACACTGGTATCTGAATCCCATGAGATAGAATCAGAAGTGTTAGATCGATCTTCTTCATCGGATTCGGAAGCTTCTGGAGTCAGAAGTGGTGAAGTATAACCTAATCCCTGCTTCGTTTTGTTGTAGTATTTTTGTGATTTTCCTTTTGGAACAGAAATATGAATAGGAGGTCGCCTTCCTTTACCGCTATTGAGACCGGTTTTGAAATCATAGCCCATTTTATGGATGATTGCCCTAGATTGTGGACTATATCGACGTAGTTGTAGTCTTCCTGTATCATCCTTATTATCGATGTCAAGCATGATTTTTTGTTCTTTTTTTTACTAAAAAGCATAGGAGTTTCGCCTTTCTTTCGAGACGGTACTAGGAAGAACGATTCTTGTATTGATTCAAGTAATACCATATTTCAGAGAGATGGTACGACTCCTATTGTAAGTGGTTTGAAGCTATCTAGCATATCCAAATAACATTGAGTATAATAAGAGACACCAGTATACTGCAAAGGAGATACTTTATTGATTTTTACATCATCATTTATAATAGGGCCTTTAGCCTTAGAAGGCTTAGTCAAATTGATAACCAGAGGAGGAGAAGAAGAACGAGAAGGAGGGAGTGGTTTTTTACGACGAAGGTCGATTACAAGTGGCTCAGAAGAGGTGAGCTCCCTTTGTTCCTGACTACCACTAGGAGGATGCTTCTTATGAGAAGGAAGGTAAATAGTCAATGTCTTGGAAGTCTGAGAACAGGAAGTATGTCATTTGACAGGGATCACCAGAGTATCATTTCGCACACCTTTCTATTCTTCATTAGTATCCATTGCCAATACCACCTTCATGAATTCTTCTTTGTACATGCGAGAATCGTTGTAATACGCTTCAACTCCCTTAAAATGATTTAGGTCTGCAACTTCTTTCTGTACTTCTCCATTACTATCCACATATTTGAAAAATTGGTGGAGAGTGGAAGGTACAATGTTGTGTTAGTGGAGGAATGGTCTTCACAAAAAAGTATTGTACGAGCCATGATTATCAATCACGTAAAAAGTCACCTTCGTACGAAGATTGCCGATTTGAAGTTTCAGGCGTATCATCCCCAGATGTTCACTTCTTCCTTGATTGAATCCCAAGATAGTAGTAATAGTTGTAGGAAGGTTGTGCACCGGGATCTTCAAGGCGTCTAGCAGAGTCTTCGGCATGATGCTAAGTGCAGACCCTGGGTTAATCAGAATATGATCGACGTTCATGGTGTCCACATATCTCATGAAGTAGAGCGGATGATCATGACGATTGTCTTCTAATATCATGTCATTTTGTGTAAAAGTGATGTTAGACATTAGTTCAAATATACTATGACAATGTGTACAGCTGACAGGCTCCTTTTCAGGCTTCTTGAGGAGGGCAAGACAAGCATCAGCCTGCATCAAGGCTTCACTTAACGTTTCTGGAGTTTCTTTGAGAGATGTAAGAGTTCGAAGATTGACAATCTTGCTGGAGTGTTAGCCAATTGAGCCAGTATGTCAAAATTATATGGCTTCTCAAATTTGAGAGATAAGGACTTCTTTAATGCTTTATCAAAGCGGACAGGTTGTTTTCTTTTGTCGGCTGATGTTGGTTTGGAAGATGGTATATTCTCAGTAGGGAAAGATGATACAGGAAGAACATCAGGAGATGGGGCAGGATTCTCTTGAGTTTCGGTCTACTTTCGAAGATAAGGTTTCCCAGATTGGGTACCGACTAAAAAAATTTCTTCTGCAAAAGGTTGAAAGGATGCCATGTTGCAGCTCTTCGATTTAGTTTTAGAACGCTTCTTTTGGTTGGAAGAAGAAGGCGTTTCAAAGTCTGCCACTAGATCTGGATGAATCTACATGATTTTTCCTTTGTCAGTGGATAGTGGAATAAGACCTTCATTTTGGAGAGGTGGAAGATTCACGATCTCGAGAGTAGCCCTCGGAATGGGGACAACACCATCTTACACTAGTTGTGGTGGAAAGTCACCAAATTGTACAGAGATGACATTGGCCGTTACAGTCTTCTAATCGTGTTGGAGAGTAACTGCACAAGAGTTGACCATTTCTTGGATTTTGCCTTTGAGCACGTAGCATGGTTGAGTTGGTTGCCCTATAAACCTGTGATAAATATAATATTTAGGGTGGTCAGTCTTACCCACTTCTTCTGGCCATTTTGCCTCCGACAGTTGAAGCTTATTGCTTTTGATCAAGCAATCGAAGATGCTCATAATATCATCTTCATCGAAAGAATATTCTTCTTTTGGACGAGGTACTTTTGTGGTGATGCTGATGGAGTAGATATAGTCTGAGCAACACTGACAGCCAACGACTCCTTGCCCTTAAGATTGATGGCCAATGTTTTCTTACCCTTACGATTGTTCTGGCGATTATTATTGTCGGGGGTAGGATGTTCATCTTGGTTCGAATTAGCCATTTGAACTCCTAACTGTTTGAACTTCTCAGCACTAACTTTCGTCGCTTTGGCATTCACAATAAAAGAAGGCCAATCTTAAAATTGTGTCGATCATGTCCACATGCTGATAATAGGCAACAAGTTTGATTTGTAAGTATCTATTGTTACAGTAGATGGAGTTTCTAGAGGCATTTTAAGTGCCTCTCGGCAAAATCTTTCAATAAAATTCTCAGTGGTTTCATCGTGTCTTTGTTTAATTTTGATAAGGGCAGACATAGTCATATCGTTGAACCCCTCATAGAATCGTTCTAAGAACATTTGCTTGAAACCAGCAAAGGAAGTTATGCAACCATTAGACAAACTACGGTACCAGTCATATGCTGCACCGACTAAACAACCAACGAACACCCTGGTAAGAAGAGCATCATTTGGCTGTAATTGATCAATCACTTCAAAATGGTTGATGTACTGACTTGGAGAAGTGCTGCCATCAAACAGCATAATGGTAGGAAACTTGTACTTAGGAGAAAATTGAACCTCCTTCCATTCTACATGATAAGGTTGTTTTATGCCAAGTCCTTGTAGACAATATTTCTGCTTAAAGGCTTCGAACTGGGTACGTAAGAGTTTTACAGTCTCATTAGCATCCCCTGATGTCTGTGAATTGGTGGGTTGATTTGAATTGTTAGGCAGAGGAACAATATGATAATTACCACCCCTAGTACCAGATTGACTGGGAGCAGCTTGAATCAGTACAGAAGCAACCTGTGGAGGCGGTACCCCCAGACCGACATTAACCAGCACAGAAGATGCTATGAGCTCAAAATTTTTAGCAGGATTCATAACCGGTGGCACTGCATATTGAGCCACGATTATGGTGTGCATACTTGCGACCATTTCAGCCATGGTCTTCAGTTTATCTTCTAGTGGAGCAATTCATTATTCTTGACTGGCTGAACTAGAAGCATCTTGATCTTCTGTAATGGCATATGCTATCACCTCTCTTGCCACTATTGACGAGATAGTTTGTTCAGAGCTTTCACTATCTGCGTCAAAGTCAGACAAAGAATCCTCTCATAGACGAGTAATGGAAAGATCTTCCTGATTAAAGACATCCTGGTCCAAATTTTGATTTTTTGATCTGGTATGTTGAAAAAATCCTTCACTAGATTCACGGAGTTGACCCAAGTACTGCTGACTCGGATTACGAGACGTGTCGTGCTTTAAAGATTTTCAACCCCCAGTGTCTCGGGAACTCATATTGACAAAAGCATATAACAGCTCATCTTCATCTCCCATCATGGGTTCAGGAATTGAAGCATAGTTTAGACGATCAAAGACATATTGTTTAGCTGATTGGCAACAACACTTTATAACCACTTCGTGAAGGTAGTGGCATTCTGATGGATGATTTAAAGGTGAGTGAGACGTCTCTGTGATCTCCTATTTTTGTGTATGATGTTCCCGGAGATCAGTTACCAACACGGGATGAGAAGAAGTCGAAGGAACATATTCCTTAATGATGTTAGGAATATGACTCTGGTTCATAAGCTGCTTAGTTCCGTGGGTGTACAAAGAAGTACTTAACACATTGGCATAAGTGATTGGGTCTTTCTTTTCAAAGTTGTGTTTCTGGTGTAAGTTGGCCCTTGGTATAGGATACTTGTGTTTTACCGAGGTTGATACTGATTGATGCCTGTTGAGATAGGCACACAAATCAGAGAATTCTGCTCCTGGTGCATCTATTTGAGATACCCTCAATTTTTCTTGTTTGGATCTTAAAATATGCAAGGTTGAAAGATCTTGAGTAGATACCATGGGGGTAGGCAGGATGCCTCTTTGATCAGCATTCTTTTCCTTGGCAGAGATTTGAAGACCTCTATTGAGAATAGAGGAATCTCTGTTCAAGGGAATACAATCTGAGATGTTTTCCTCCGAGCCATAGACTGGAGAAGATTGAGAAAAGACCAAAGGGTATTTTTCTTTATTTTGTGAAGGGTTAGCTAAGAAGCATTTTCCTCTGTTTGTTGTTGAACCACTTTAGGCGAAGGTTGCACAAGTTGAGGAAGTGTCAAAGGACCCTTCCCTTTGTTCTGTTTAGTACTAATACTAGAACATTGCTCCTCCAAGTTCAGAACTGGAGAAGAAGAGGGAATAGCCAAAAGACTAGTTCCCTTGGGTTGTGCCAGAGCAGCATGGTATGCAAACTGTGCCTGGGCAACATGATGCATAGGTTGTGCCATAATAGAATGGGCTACTGTTTGTGCCTTGGTAGCAAGTTGAATAAGTTGCACCTTGGCAGCAAGATGAGTGGACTGCACCTTGGCAGCAAGATGAGTGGGTTACGCTCTGGCAGCAGAGTGAGTAGACTATGCCCTGGCAGCAGAGTGAGTAGACTGCACCTTGGCAGCAGAACGAGTGGACTGCGCCTTGGCAGCAGAGTGAATGGATTGCACGTAGGCAACAGAAGGAGGCTGCACCTGGGCCACAGAGGCAGATTGTGCCTTGGCCACTGAGCGCTCAGGTTGCGCCTGGGCAACAGCAACTATGGAAGACTTAGAAGTCCACACAGTTATGTTCTTGGTGATAGCCACAGTGCGCTTGTTGCTCTTGGTGTTGATCATATCCTCGTAGGCTGTCTAGTTGACTTGAACAACCAGAGTCTTCTGCGTCTTACCGATTGATGCAGTATCACTTTGAGTTGTCACCTTCTCGTCGGAGAAGAAAGTCATCCCCAGCAGAGTCGCCATTTTGTTTGCAAAAACAAAAAGTTTATTCTAAACTTTAAAAGAATCGTATAAAGTACAATAAATTCTGGGGAAGTACAACTTTAGGAATTCGATCAAAAGACGATCGCTTTATCCCTTGGACTATGTGAACTTGAAGACTAGAGCCTCTGGAGAATACAACAGCACTTTTGCAAGAACTTTTTATCTATGATGCATTGATAATGATTGGAAACTCTATTTATAGAGTTCTGGAAATAACTATTTTAGCAGTTATTCTGATGTACGCGAGGTTGAACTGCGCGACTTTAGGTTGCACCAACTTCAAGTTGCGCTTACTTTCATTCAGTTACTCGAACATGTACTAACTGTATTTAGATGCATGGCATCATATGATTGAAATGCACATGGTCGTGTATAGAGTAGTGGACACATTTTGAGAGATTAGTGGCATGTGCACCACGTAATCCTGCTTTAGAACATAAGTTGCCTCAACTTTATTCGGTTGCGCGAGCTTCAGTCAACGATTCAAACTGCGCTTGATTAGGTTGCGCCTAGGCGCACCTCAATGCATAGGCACGTGGCAGCATTTGGGAATGTGAGGAGAGTTTGTTCAAGTTGCGCCTCGGTGTAACTTACAGAGTGCGCAGAACAGCTGTCATCAAATCGCCTCAAGCACCACGCTTTACGGAATTCAAAAAGATTATCTTCGTTTATCGTGCTGTCAGTTGTCAGTGCAGTCAGTTAATGATGATAATTATTGTCAGGTGCTACGTAGGCTTAGGCGTAATATGATTGGGCGCAGTCTGATATATGGCGCAACCTGAGCAGTGGCGCAGCTTAATCTCTGGGCTTCATAACAGTGGTGCAACTTGACTTTTTGGGCGCAACTTGATTTCTGAGTAGTAAAAACATGGCGCAACTTGGTTTTTAGGCTCTACAACTAATGAAATAAATACGGTCTAAATAATCATGGTCTAAACAATCACGGTCTAATAGCAAGATAAAATAATCATGGTCTACTGGTCTGATCACACATCTACTTGGTACTTCCCCTTCCCGACACGACAAACAAGAAACTTGGCAAGATATGAAAGGAAATACATGATGTGGCATCCGTGTGACGAGCGTATCGAGAATCAAATATTAAATAACTAACAATGAACTATAGTAATTAACAATATTAAAAACAAACAAGAAATGTACTCGCCTATCGTCCTGGACAGATGACACTGATTAGAGTCCAAATCGAGGTCCATGTAACCTATTAGTGAATTTATAACATCAGTAAAAGATTTGCAATCAATGACAAGTTATCTAAGTTTCTAAGTCAATTCCTAGACGAGTTTGGGTTTTTTTATATAATAAACTAGTATTCTATGATACCCATATCCCTTCCTTGACACTATGTCATATATACCATGTTACTACTGCTCCTCTAGGACACCCATCCATATTTGGTCTATATTTTTATTACTCCTGGTTACCACCTAGAAACACATCACTAAGTGTTTCAGAATCTTAAGTTTGCTATTTGCATTATACTCTATCCTCTAACCCACCTATTAAATACTGAATTGAGTGCACAGGCCTTTAACGCTTATGCCCAAATTTGGAACCCCTCTAACTTCAGAACTGATGCCAGGGTATCCTTGGTGTTCTCCCTACAGTAGGTTACTCCTACTTACCACTCATTGTTATCTAAAAACTAGTTGTAATTTTTGGTACTCACTGGCCTATTATGAATACTAAATATTTCACCATGATATGACCCATTTTCTCTATGTCGGCCACATTCCCATATAGAGCTTGCATGTACTGTTACAGTAATTCTTAATGTGTAAGTGTGCATCTGATACCTTCGAACAACTAGGATAAACCCTAAGTAAACACAAGGCTAAGAAGAGTTTGCATGATCCCCTGCATCTAATGATGGCACCCCTTGCTAAACTGACTTCAAGTAATACTATAATGCCTAGTCTTGTACCCTTGCTCTGTAGGAACCCTCCTTTATATTAGAACATGTAGGTAATAGCCATGTATACTTTAATACACAAATAGGTTTTCCCCTTCCAACTCACTATCACATATTACTCCTAACCTTTGACACTTACCCTTTATAGACACTAGAACTTACTATAATGCACATCCCATGTTCCCATGCCTCCCCTGCTATACTGCTCCATATTTTCCTTTCTCAGGCCTCATATACAAACCCACAAGTTCTTTTATGGGTTCCTAACATATGAGAATTTGGTATCATGTTTGCTCATTACTGATATTTGGCAACACACCACCAGTTTCATATGGTTTGGTAATAATTGAAACTGGTTATGCCAGTAGCCAACATTACAGTGCAAATACCATTATGAGATACGCAACTGACAAATCAATTTAATTGACATCCCCTGTGTCTAGATACATAGGTGTATGTATCCCATTTTTACCTATCGACTTATAGGATGTGTTTTGCACTATTTCCTATAGCTATCCTCTAATTCGGCACATCTCCATGACCCATGATCCTTTCTAAGAACCAATAGATTAATATGGGAACATGCCACTGTACGGATATCAGTCCCTAGGTAATCTGTACCCACACATATAATGATATGGTTTCATCTTCCTAGTCAACCTATACATTGGAATCCGTGTGTACATCAACATCCTAGGTTGCTTTTAGTGTATGTGGCTATTGTGTCAGTATCCAAAACTGATACTACATGGCTCACTACTTAAGATCATTGCATAAACAAATCGACCTTCCAAAAGTCCTATACTGTCCGTCCCTAACTTATCATGGATTGGACTGAACAGAGGTACATGGCTCTCATCTCTTATTTCCTGTGGCCTGACATTTCTGCCCGTACTAAATACAGGACCCAGAAAGAGGTAAGGTAAGTTTCCTCTATATCTAATGATATGTACATTTAGTCAACCCTGTTATTGATTTAGGGTTTATAATATCAGCTACCAAAACAGGTTACCTCAAAAGTAGACAATAAACCCTTCAACTTACCAAGTCAAGCTGTCAGCATACAAGTGTACAGCAAATATATGTATAAAGCACATGAAATCCGAATATATTACTTTTAGAGTGGGGTAGGTTGTATCCTTCCAAATAGTGCTTCTTTAGACATCAGTTAGATAATAGGACTTGGATGCTCTTCGGCCCCCAATGTATCAGAACTAATACATGAAGGTTAATACTCAACCTATTTGGCCTTCAACTATGTTCAGTCATCTAGTGTACCTCCCTCTGAACTACCAATGACAATTGATCCTATATAATCTCCTTTCTCTCGAATGAACACCACCCCATTGCCCAATACTTAAACTTACACTTGATACTCTAATATTTAAGGCAAGGATAAGCAACATAACCCTTCTCCTTGATTCTCTATACTTAGATAGGAGTCTCATATATACAATCCCCCTAGGCATAAATTCGAATACCTATTGTATGCAACATGAATTTGAACTTAAAGAATTGCGTACCTATTAGGGTGGCAGCGTATACTCAAATGATTCCTCGTACCTCTTCAATTCCTCCATGCCTTCTTGCGAAATTCTTTGGGGTTCGAAGAGAGGAGGGACGGTTGCTTCTCTCCATATATATAGGTGATGTTTAGATTTGATCAAGGGAAGATTTGATAGAGGGAGTTTGGGTGTAAGGCTGATTTGAGTTTGCGTCTCGAAGATTTGAGGATATCTAGAATTCGAATAAGAGATTTGAGCATTGGCCTTTGGCTTCTGAGGATTGGCCGTTGAAGGGAATTTGAATTTAGAACATTTGCGTTGAGGCCCTTTGTGTATTCATTTTTGCAAAACTTATTATCTTCCATATCTAACCTATCTAGTGCTATATTTGAGAAGTTAAATATGTGTCAACAATAAATAAAATAAATAATAAAAAGTTGGGCTCATGGACTTACAGGCGTTACAATCATGTCTTACAATAACCCTTGTGCCCTATCAAATGGTAAAGTTCTAATGATTGGAAAAATTCTTTGCGTTAGAAGAGGTAGGCTTACTGGAAGAGTCCAGGTCGTCTCTTGAACTCCTAGTCGGAAGAAAGATCACCCCTTGGAAGATGCAAGGTTGGAATTACAGCTCGTATCTCCTTCCTTCCTTTATTCATTCTCTAGAATAGAGGAAGTAAAAGTAGATTCCAGGAAATACATCATTGACAAATTAATTAACTAATGATGATGAAAATTATGCAATATCAAAACGACCTAAGATGTGATGAGTATTCCTATAGTTGCAGGCTCCCGATATCACTATAATCCCTAGTACTATTAGACTGGACTTGCATGGGCACCATAAAAACGTATCATGATCCACTCTAGATATCTGGATACGAGTGCGCGAGGATGTCCAGCCTACGCATCAGAATCGATGGTAGTACGCTAACTAGATCTCATGAGTCTCTATGTAACAATATGATCAATCTACTCACCACAACACTAAGCTCTAATAAGGAGTCCAATCACAATCACACAAAGAGTTTACTAATTATTACATGCCTTTACAGTCCTCTCTAGAAACAAATTCGATCAAATGACCCACTAAGGGACAACTAGCATCAAAAAAGAAATCTATAATCATCAACAATCATATATATTATAATAATCTAAAATGCTGGAAAGGATGGATCCTATATCATATCCTCAAGGGATAGCCTCGTGATCCTACAGTAAATCTAGACATGCCACTCCTAAGTCCTCATCCTATGGACCATAGTACATAAGATACAAGTCCTCGTCCTCACTTGTCGTCAATATATCCATTTATGATGGAGCAAACTACAATATGTAAGTATATAAAATACAAGAATGTAATATTGATAAAAAGTAAAGTAATACTAATAGTACCACATTGAATATTAATATACTATAATATCTATGCATTTGAAGAACCTGTTGTTTGTCATGAACAAAAGTTGAAGAACTTTTTGCATTTCAAACAAGAAAGAGTAAAAAAGATTCCTAAACAGAAGATCTAAGTACAATTTTAATTATGGAAAAGTGTGAAGATGGAGATCAAACACTGTAGTGGTTCCTTTACTCCATTGATGATCTAACGATGATACTGTTCGCCATCGAAAAGAGGGGGACACAGAAGGTTTTTGATCGCAACTTTTGTATTTCGGTTACAAACTGAACAGTATACAATATAGGACTTAGATGTAGTCCTTTGAGTACACTTTTGTTTTTATTTAGAAACTGTGTTGATGGAGCGGGTGGTAATGTATTGACTCTGTTGACGATCTGACGACGATATTGAAGCTCTGGATGATGAAACATTTTGAGGGGAAGAAGACGCGAAGTGTCTCTCCTGCTCTCTGGATATGATCTGTGGATATATCTCTGGATATGATCCTTTTATTTATAGACAGCAGGCTGAGCTGCCTCTGAACGCATATGTAGGATGCACCTGGGTATGGGAACGCCACATGGCTGATGCTGGCGGAGGCTCATGGATGATGCGCCTCGAATCTGTTTGAACTGCTGCATTGGGCTGCGATAGGGCTGACACGTGGCATTTGCGAGGATTCGGTTGTTGCTGAGATCTTGGGTGGTTATCACCCATTCTTGAGCAGAACTGAGTCAAAAGACACGTGGTGCATATCTATGGCTTCAAAGATCTCGGATTTGGGGAAGAGTTATCTGTCTTGATGTGCCTAGGATCGGGCGTATGGAGAGGACTGAGCTGCTATCTTTAGGGATCATAAGCGAATCTGTGCGCATGCCTTTGAGGCACATGTAGGGCTTCACATCAGGATGCGCCTAGGATCAGACGCATGGGGATACTTGGCCTATGACTTCGAGGAGTCATAGGTAAGTCCAGGTGCCTGGCTTTTGAGGCGCATACAGAGCTTTGGACGCATGGCTGTGGAAGCGCATGTACAGACTTGGCTTCTTTCTTGAGATCAGGAGTAAGTCTGGGGGGCGTATGGCTTTTGAGGCACATGCAGTCGTCTGGGCGCATGGCTGTGAGGCACATGCAAATAAATGATCGGCCACGTGGTAAGGACAGTTGTAGCCAACCAAAAGTGTAATGATGGTGCTGATGTCAGTGTCTCTTCATTTTTTACAAAGGGTGGCTGATTAGACGGCTCTTTGGAAGATGTGTTGCCGCCTTTGTCACTCAGTATTAAATGCTTGATGATGACAAGTTCGAAAGGGGCACATCGGTTAATTTCGATCTAGGAGCATGGGTCTATGTCCCACTCGACGCATCAGTACGGAGTGCATGGTGCGGATGGCGCATCTGCCGCATGGCACATCCTTATTGGTCCGTCTGTTGAGTTCTTCGAGGCATTGATGGCTGTTTGACTTGACTAAATTTGAATAGGCAGATTCATCACCATAAATGCAACTTCGTTGTACTAACTTTGGAAAGGTTGCCACTTGTACATGGGTTTGATTTGCCTGGCCTAGAAGTAGCAACAGTTGAGAGAGAGTTTTGTTTATCTTTCTCTAGGCTTCTCGATTAAGATGAATTTGACTGAACCTCCTCGGTAGCCTGACGTTGCACTGTGGGTTGTGGATCCCCTTATTTGAAGAAGCTTTGACGATGAACTCCTTCAGGAGACTGAAATGTGTCGGGAATGGACACGATAGTTTATGTTCGAGCACCTTGCTGGCAGTGTTCTTCTACGAGATGACATCGAGTGCCGAGTTGAATGCATAGTTTGGGTTTGATGTGTCCAAGCCTCACTATGATGGAAGAGCCCTAGGCTAGCAGATGCGTCTGTGCGTTGACAAAAAAGTGACTCGCTCTGACGAGGGAGGACGATGCACCTGCAGACTAATATGCCGAGCTGAGACGTTAGAGTGATGCGCCTAGTTGAGAGTAGGCTGTTACAAAGTCTTCAATTGGCATCATGTTTCTGAGATTATATCGGACAGGTGCAGCAGATTTGAAGTCGCTGGAGCAAAGAATGCCTTGGTGGTGGAGCCACTGTCTTACAACAACAGCAGTTGATGGTGACCATGGCACAAGTGTGCTCCGCGAGGGACGCATCGTGCTTAATGGTCAACTTTCCTGATCTGCGTTTATGAGTGATCATATTATGCAAATCATGAGGGGATAGTTGTATTTTCATACCCTCTTCAGGCGCATGGCGAGGCCAAGTACCGGGTGGTCATGTGAATATTGTACCCCCTGATCTCCAGCGCATGAAATGCAACCAGATCATAAGTAAAAGAGCAGCACGTATTGCGAGTGGAGCCCACTTCTTGCGCACAAACCCACATGGGCGCATGGGTTTGACACCGTAAGGTTTTTCCCCTGACTTGGTTCAGAACGCAGAAGATGCGCTCAAGTAGAAGGGGGACTTTAAGTGTTGACCCATTCCGGGTGTCACGACCCGCACCAGTATAAGGGCACAAGAAGCGGGTACGTCCAGCCTACGCCGCAGTGTCGGTGGTATAACGTTGTTCTAGGTCGCAATCACAACTATTACAAAATAATATACTCTCCAAACGGAGGATAATCACAAGAGGATACAATCTCAATCGCAACTAGAGGTAGATAATCAGCACGATAAGATATATATGTAATCCACAAGAGAAATACAACAAATGAAAAGTCTCGGTGTTATCAACACCATAAACAATATCTCGATACAATCTCAAATGTCTCATAAAACTAGATAATAAGATAAGTCTAGATAAAGCTAATGGCAAGTCCTCAGCGACTACTGGATCCTGCTAAGCGTCCAGGTCACCTGTGTCAACTAGGCCTGCTCCATCGTAAGTATCAAAACAATCCTCATCATCTGTAATATTGTCAACGGTCCAGTCAGGACAGGAACGAATACATATCTCTCACACAGATCATAACATGAAAGAAAATATAAAACAGGCTATAGAATAATATACATGAACTGATGTAAAGAAATAGTAGAGAGACTGAAAAAAAAGAACGTGATATAGTAGAAATAGATATAGAAGATATAGATAAGAAAACTGAACTAACTAAGTGATTTAGAGCAAATGTTTGGCTATATAAACAGGCTTAGGTATATATGACTTAAATCTAGTTGGAGTTGTTCATAAAAATGGTGTAGATCACATAACCAAATAAATACTCCCCCTGCCCCAATCAGCACACAAGGATCTGTCCAGATTATGTTATTGCACATGAAAGTAGTGTGTCATATGGATAGTTAGTCCACATGAACACAGGGTTATACATGAAGGCTCACATGATCATGAGTGTACATAAATGTCACATGAGTATACATAAATAAATACGAATACAATGAGTAGATGATGCACATGATAAAGTATATGAGCACAATATACCCGATATATCCGAGGGAATAAACGGCATGAAGAGATCCATATAGTTCTAATTCGTTATAACATCGTGACAACAACAAGTAAACTAGTCTATAACAAGTAAATATGCCCAAGCAAGAATGAAACGGTCAGAGAATGTACTCGCCTGGCAATCCAAGCTGCTGATGAGAAAGTGTAACTGAACTGGACTGATGTAATCCTATTTAAAATAACCATAAGTCACAACAAGGTCCAAAATATCATAAAGAATGCCTACAATACAATTCTATATGATTCTAGGTCCTTCTAGGTCAAAGTCAACCCTTGGTCAACTCTGGTCAGACCTGGTCAACTCTAGTCAAACCTGATCAACTATAAGTCAACTAGTCTGTTTACTAATTTTTAGGTCAAGCACAAGTTTTTAAGTCATTCTAAGTTCGTTTGAGTCGATTTGGATCAAGTTTGACCCAAAGTTGACTTTTGTTAACTTTGTCAACTTGTCGGTCGACTCGGCCATTCTAGGCTCCTTGGGTCAATCCTAATATGACTCAACACCCCCTAGGTTACATTCACAAGCAAACAATTTTATATATATGTATTCATTCATTCTAGTTAATGTATCTACATATATATACACATATATATACAAAAATATACACCTATACTTGAACTTGTGAAGAGAGATTGTGTGTGTGTGTGTGTCGATGAAGAGCTGCTGTTAGGAGTTCAAAACTGAGACAATTTGGTCATATATACAACTATATAAATATATCATATATATATATACATATATACACAAGTTTAATTAAAAGGAAACTTTATATATATATATATAATATATATATATATTATATATATATATTGAGAAACTATACTTTTATTGATGAAGAGTCATTTTCAAAAGTACAAAGGAATTCATATGATTCCTGATACAAAAAATAGCTAAATGGATTTCTTCCTTCCATGCGAGCAAGCAACCGTAGCTTTGCAAATCTGCCTTTGAATCTCCTTGCAGATCTCTCGACCATTATTTGTATTGTTCATATCTCCACTTAATTTGATTTTTCCACAGTACCCTGCAAATCACACCTACAGTGATTTCTTTGTAGTGCACATATATATATATATATATATATATAGTGTGTGTGTGTGTGTGTGGTGTGTGTGTGTGTGTGTGTGTGTATGACGAAGAAAATGTTGGGCTTACGAACGGGGAAAAAAACTCAGATCTGGAATAAAATAGCTAGACAAAACTCATCATAGTATATATATATATATATTGATATATTTATATTATATAATGTGGTGTGTGTGTGTGTGCGATTATCTGGGTGCTTTGGAAGAACAGGAACAAGCATCGATATGAGGGACGTAGTGCTGGGTCTGATTTCTTGGTTCGGGAGGTGAAGCGACAGTTTCGGAAGTCGCTTTCGGTTGTCATCATCTTTCGACTATTCTGCATTGGACTTTAGAGTAGTGTTTTTTACTTTCCTCCTTTGTTTTTGTTACCATGAGGTCGGATGTACTCATTACCCTCTTTTTTGATAAAGGTAACGGTTTGGATTAAATATAATATATATATATATATATTTATAAATATATATATATATATATATATATATTTTTTATAATATTATATATTATATATATATATATATATTATATATCTATATACACATAAGGCAATAGGGATATATATATATACATATATGATGGAAATAATTGAAAGTAAAATTAGGGACTAAAACCCACAAGTCCAGAATCTTAACAACTTGTCACTCCCAGTTTTCAGAAACAGGAGTATTTTTGTCATTTTACATTTTGAATATTTTTGAAATTTATTTTATTATTATGATATTATTTTGGGGTTGAAATTATTTTATTATTTATGATATTGTTTTGGGGTTATTTGAGTCGGGTTCGATTTTCAACTCAATCCGACTTGAAACGGAGACCCGGGGGGTAGTTTGACTCTAGTGGAACCCACACACTAGTTAGACATGGCCCACATGATATTAATTTTAATCCACATGATATTAATTTTAGTTAGTTAGACTAACTATTGGATAGGTTTAGTTTAATTAGAGACTTAAACTAGACTAAATTGACCTCAACCTTTAACCCATTCCTAATTTAAATCAATAGATTAGTGGAGGACATTTTGGACATGCAAATAGGGCACCTCACCTTTTTGGGCATCCACATATGGGGGGATAAGGAGTGAGTCACTCCTTTATTCATTTGTTTTCATCCACTTTCTCTCTCTTGTTCTTCCCCAAATTAATTTAGGATGAACCTCCATTGATTTCATCTCCAAATCAACCCCTTCTTCCACCAATCTTTTTCATTTCACCTCACTACTCCATTGTTAGAGGGTGCTAGCCAAGTTGGGAGGATTCGGAGCTCGTTCGTGTCCTTTTAGAATCTCTACGTGTCGGTTCGTGTCGGAAGGATTTTCCTTTGAATCTCTCTCCCGGAAGGTATAATCTCTCCTCTAATCCTTCCTACATGCATAAAGAAATATTTTGAACCCATAGGAGTGACCGCCATGGTTGTATCTCCATTTGTGTCCATTTCGTGTCCATTTGGAGGTCATAGGAGTGTCTTTTGTGTTGTGGATGTGTCCATGTGGGAAAACTCCAAATTTGGACACACTATGTGTTGTTGTTATGTATGAATGAATTATTACATGTTTAATCTCATATTTTTGTATTGGGATGTTTATATAGTGTCTCATATATATTATTAGTGTATAGAGTGAGTTCTTGATATATTATGTTATACTTGTGTTCTTTTGTCTCAAACTACCAAAATCCGTCATGATTTTTATCCACGTTTTTAATTTCAGCCCTAACTTAGAAATGTCACAACTTCTAGCTCAAAGCTCGGTTTAATCTTCCGTTTTTTAAAGACGTATTGAAGTTAGCTTTCCAAAAACATATATTAATAGGCCTAATTCTTTTTGTAACTTTCTGAAGAATTATTTGAGTGTCAGCTGTACGAAAGACAAACGCGTTCTCGGTGTTTCGCGATTTCGGGAGTTTCCGGAAACGAAAACCGATCCGTTTAAAGTTTCGGAAAGCTAACACATAGATCTATAACATCTTTAATCCTAAATTTTAATTCATGCTGAAATGGTACAGTATTGATTATTAGTAGGAGTTACTATTCGGCATATGCATTTTTGCTCCCTTGTGTGTAATATAATGTTCTATTTGATTATAACCCATGTTAATGTATACATTATGTAATTAAATAGAGAATGCAAGCATGAGTAAATGTTTAAATAAATGATGTATAAGGTGTAAGTTTCCTATCTAATATAAGCATGTATAGTATGGCTTGTAATGAATATGTAGGTTCTATAGTATGTAATGTATGGTGCATATGTAGTGCAGAGAATAATGAATGATGAATAAATACAAGCATGAATGTAATATAATAATAGATGTAATGTATGCAATATACAAGTTAATGAGATGTAATGTTCTATGTTAACACAAATCCTATATTACCTCATGTACCCCTACACTATGTAGACACTATCACACTTGACACTTTGTTCACTTACACTTGACACTCTTTGATATGTACACACAATGTATGCCCATTTAACCCTCACTTGTCCCTTTGCCATGTTCACATACACACACATAGCCTCTTAAATAAGTATTTATGAATACAGTTAACTTAGCTATGTATGTATGTTATATATATATTTAGCATATTGTGTTGTAATATATAAGTTTATATAACCATTTGAAATGCCATGATTATAGACCTAATGTTGAATACCATATATGCATGTGTATATATGTGTAGACATATATAGTTTAAAGTAATAGACTACCTAGTGTATATCCAATGTGAATTCTTGCCTATTTGAGTATTAAATAATTGTATGCTATATAGAGTTGGGTGTATGTTGGCTTGTATAGCCTTGTTTAATTGTGCTTGCTAGGATAGTCTTGGTTAGGCCTAGTAAGACTTGCTGGGTTAGGACATGACCTAGTTTGACCTAGTTTGACTAGTGCAGTTGACCAGAGTTGACCAAGGGTTGACTTTGGCCTAGTTTGACCTAGATTCATGTAGAATGCATTGTAGTGCTTTATATTTACCCTTCTGGACATGTTGTGACTTGTGCTGTTCTAATTAGGAGCCAGACACCTCTCCTCGGACAGTATCTTACCTTGGACATTCAGATATCAGGCGAGTATACATTCTCTGATCATTTATATCTTGTTTAGGATTATATTTCCTGCTTTAGATTACTTTACATATGCTGACACGTTGGAAATACATATTAGTACTATATGGATCTTTGTGCGATGTTATCCCTTAGCGGATACATCGGGATTCGTGTTCCTGTACTTTATCGTGAGCATCGTGTACTCCTTATATTCGTGATATTCGTGTACAAATCGTGTGAAATCGTGTATACTCATGTATTCACATAATCTCGTGTGCGACTATACTTCGTGTGCAATAACATAACTTAACTAGATCCTTGTGTATTGATTGGGGCGGGGAGCATAAGTGTTATGTAATCAATCTAGTAGATTACTCGTGTACAACCTCTGTAGATTACTCGTGTATAACATCGTACCGTTTACATAACCATCTTGTGCTCTGAATCACTTGTCACTATTAGTTCTCTATATGTTGTATCTATTTATTTACAGTCTCCCTTTTATCATGTTATTTCTTCAGATCTTGTATCTTTCTTTACGCCATGAGATTAATTTTTCTAACCTGCTATGAACTGTTGAATGTAATGTGCTCGCTCCTGTCCTGACTGGACCTGTTGATAAATTTTACAGATCCTGGGATTGCCTGCTAGCTAGATAGAGACACAGTAGAGGTTGTTTAGATAGTTATTTCATTTGTCTGGAGTTTGTATTTACTTGTTGGATTACTGTTTTGAGTTTTGAGATATATTTCTGGGATTATGTATCTTAGACCTTAGACTTCTATCTCCTGTATCTCTTTTGGATTTCATGTTTATCTATCTTTATCATTCTACCTTAGATTGTGATTGAGTTTGTACCTCTGTGTGGCCTCCTTATGGAGAGTATTCATATATGCTAGTTATAGTTCATGACCTAAATAGCGTTCTATCGTCGCACTGTGGTTGTAGGCTGGGCGTTGTTACGTACTCGTACCCTCGCGGTGGGTGCAGGTCGTGACACGTTTTTAGTGGTGTGCCCATGCAGGTCATTTGTGTAGTGGTATTCGAACTAGAGTACCACTACAGCCTGCGTAGAATTAGGATATATTTTGAAAGGTACTCAAATCACAGTTAGATTTCTTGAGAGATTCTTGGGCGATCCTTGGAATTTATTTTACTTCGATTTGAAAAAGTCTTCTTTCCCTGATTTGATTTACCTTTACCTTCATGTAATTGAACTTGATTTTGATGGATTATTGTTGAATTTTGAATCTTGATGTTAGTGGTTGAATTTGAGTCTGTATTTTTATGATTTTTGATGGATTATTGTTGAATTTTGAATCTTTGATGTTGTGGTTGAATTTGAGTCTGTATTTTTATGATTTTTGATGGATTATTGTTGATTTTGAATCTTGATGTTCTGTTGCATCCGAGTTTTGTATTTGATTTGATGATTTTTTGTTCATTATGATCTTGATGTTCGTTGATAACTTTTGATTTTTGGGTATCCATTGTTGATTTAATTTAATTTTTGTCAGATGAATTATATGGGCTAGGTCATCTAAGTTATGGAATCTAGTCTTCTACAGTCATATTAGCCAGCATGGTTGACATATAGTCCTGACTTGGATATATTTCTCGGGTGTGGGAATTTAAGGTTTTTACAGCCAAGCTAGCGGCATCGCGAAAATGTTAAATACCATGATTCTAGAGGTATGCCTAAGTTAAGGACTCTGTGATTATCGTAGCCTTGCTTACTAGTATGACGAGAATTTAGAGTACCATGATTTTGGATAGACGCATATGATTATCAGATTGTACCTTAAATATTTTTGAACATGTTTTCTCTACTTTTTTTCAGTCCTTCAAAAAAAAAGAATTTTTATTTGTTTGTTTTTTTTGTTCTCATTATTTAACTTAGGTAGCTCTAACTGTTTTTATAACCTTTGTGTAAGTTCTTACTATGAATTTCTTCTTAATACATGAATCGATAATTTTGCTAGACCTTATCTTGGATTTGATATTTTAGCTCTGGTTTCAAAATGGTTCCTTCTTTTAACAAATAAGCATAACAGATTCATCATCGTTATTTCCTTCTTGCTATTATTCTTGTATTAAATAATAATAAAATAACTGTCTTGATCACGTCAATCACCTACTTTGCAACCTTGGTATGGAATCTAATTGTTGGTCTTAACGTAGAATTAAAATTTTATATTGGACATGAGAATTTATGAATATATAGTGAACACTTTCCTGACACTTATGCATGCTACACACTTGATTTCCACCTATCTGAATACATATTACTATGTCGTTAATGTTTAAATTTTCAAAATCCTAATATTTCCGATTCTCTCTCTGCTTTTCCTAGCTTAACTCGTAATTTAAATATAAAATTTCATGATAATAGTTTTATTATATTACTACTTCTGCACATGTATATTATACGTAGGGTTTCAATCAAAAAAAAAATTTGGTTGAGTTTGTGTTTAAATTTGTCAAATCTGAGACTGTGTGCATATTAACCCTTATACGGGATTTTAAATGTTAGTTCAATTGTTTTTAATGTAAATATTTAGAGCTGTGTACATGTTGTTGTAGGATATAAATTTAGGTTCCATATTCTTATATGTTAGGTTGTGATAAACATTGAGTTTTTTTTGATGTACAAATTCTCCAAAATCCTGAAACTGAATACATGTTAACATTTTTACATTGATTTCCATGTTTAGTTTAATTTCAGATTTAACATGTAATATTGACACTGTATGCGTAATAAATGTATTGATAGTATACTAGGTTTCATTTCTATCATGTTAGGATGTAGTGGGAGCATTGAGATTAGTTGTTGTTTCAAACTCCTAAATTTTTGAAATTGTATTATGTTAATATTGCACTGGTTTAAATTTAGCTTATTTCAGATTCTTGTATTAAATGACTAAAACTAAACTGGGTCTAACTTTCATTACTAAAGCTATAACCCTGTATAGTGACACCCAACACTCAACATAGTATACACTGCCATGTAACCTAACCCTTCCTCTCTATGTTATGTTCATATATCTATATAGATTATATAGTTTATGCATACATGTTATATGTATATAGATACATAACTAAATCTCTACCTCTTTATATATACATATATACATGGTTTAGCCATGCATGTTATGAGCAAATGAGTTGTGTATTGTAGATTGTTTAAACAATATCCATGATTTGTAACTTGATAGTTATTGTTTAAACCCAAATCCTCATATGCACTTTCATGTATATTTTACATACACACCGCCTATTATCTAACCATATGAACAGTCCCATACACCCTACACACACGAACTACATAACTTGTACATATGCTAGCTTTTTCCCTCTCTAACGCTATATATATAAATATATTGTGATGGATTCCATGCAATGGCTTTCATTCTTTAGTTTTGATTTTAATTTCTTGAATAGTACCCCTTATTAGATAAATGGTAGTTAACTTTATTTTATTTGATAAGTACCAGTTTTCATATAGGATGGTAGACTGCCTTACAGTCTTGATGATTGTTATTTCTGTATCTTTTTTTTAGCACCCTAGATTGCTTGTGTGTGTTTGATACCCTATGATCGTTTTGGTTTAGCATGACTAGTATACCTAGATGAGACTTTCACTACCAGTATGCCATGACCCTTATGTCATCCTTTTATATCGCATGATTGTTTAAGTTCTGAGACTTTGATGTGGGAGGTTTGACCTAGAAGGAGTATGAACATTTTAATTTCGAGGACGAAAGTTTTCTAAGGTGGGTAGACTTGTAACACCCAGTTTTCTAAAATGAGGGTAATTTTGAAATTTTATAATTTTAATCATTTATTGATTTGATATTTAAATCATGATATGATTTTTGGTAATTTTAAATCATTTAAAACTATTTAAAATCATGACTTGTGATTTTGATGTTTTGCTAGTGAAACCCTAGAGACTGTTTGACCTAGAGCCTAACCATGTGATTAGGATGTTTTAATATCATTTTGGCCTAACGATATTTGTATTTGACTCTTTGAATTATTTGATATTTATTGCGTTGGTGATTGTTGATTTTGACCTTGATAAGTGTAATTTTGTGATGGTTTTGTGTCCGTAGCGGACACGTATCAGTTTTTACAAATGTTTGATGTGCCTCAAAGAGATTTTTTTTATTGCTGATTTTTTTGAAAAGTATTTGAATGAGATTGTTTCTGCATGTGTTCCTGTAATTGCTTTGTTTTAATTTCGAGGACAAAATTTTTTTAAGGTGGATAGATTTGTCACTCCAGTTTTCAGAAACAGGGATTTTTGTCATTTTACATTTTTGAATATTTTTGAAATTATTTTATTATTATGTATTATTTGGGGTTGAAATTTATTTTATTACTTATGATATTGTTTTGGGGTTATTTGAGTCGGGTTCGATTTTTAACTCATCCGACTTGAAACGGGGACCCGGGGTGTAGTTTGACTCTAGTGGAACCCACACACTAGTTAGACATGGCCCATGATATTAATTTTAGTCCACATGATATTAATTTTAGTTAGTAGTTAGACTAATTATTATGGATAGGTTTAGTTTAATTAGAGACTTAAACTAGACTAAATTGACCTCAACCTTTAACCCATTCCTAATTTAAATCAAATAGATTAGTGGAGGACATTTTGGACATTCAAATAGGGGACACCTCAACCTTTTTGGGCATCTACCTAGGGGGGATAAGGAGTGAGTCATCCTTCATTCATTTGTTTTCATCCACTTCTCTCTTGTTCTTCCCCAAATTAATTTAGAGATGAACCTCCATTGATTTCATCTCCAAATCAACCCCTTCTTCCAAATCTTTTCATTTTCCTCTACTCCATGGTTAGAGGGTGCTAGCCAAGTTGGGAGGATTCGGAGCTCGTTCGTGTCCTTTTAGAATCTCTACGTGTCGGTGTCGTGTCGGAAGGATTTTTTTGTGTCTCTCTCGGAAGGTATAATCTCTCCTCTAATCCATTCCTACTACTATAGAAATATTTTGAACCCATAGGAATGACCCATGGTTGTATCTCCATTGTGTCCATTTTGTGTCCATTTAGAGGTCATAAGAGTGTCCTTTGTGTGTGGATGTGTCCATGTAGGAAAACCCCAAATTTGGACACACTATGGTTGTGTTATGTATGAATGAATTACATATTTATCTCATATTTTTGTATGGAGATGTGTTCTATAGTGTCTCATATATATATATTAGTGTAGGAGTGAGTTCTTGATATATTATGTATACTTGTGTTCTTTTGTCTCAAACTACCAAATCCGTCATTATTTTATCCACGTTTTAATTTCAGCCCTAACTTAGAATATCATAACTTCTAGCTCAAAGCTCGGTTTAATCTCCCGTTTTTTTTAAAAGAAGCGTATTGAAGTTAGCTTTCCAAATCATATATTAATAGGCCTAATTCTTTCTGTAACTTTCTGGAGAATTATTGAGTGTCAGCTGTACGAAAGACAAACGGTTCTCGGTGTTTCACGATTCCGGAGTTTTCGGAAACGAAAACGCGATCCGTTAAAGTTTCGGAAAGCTAACACATAGATCTATAACATACTTTAATCCTAGATTTTAATTCATGCTGAGATGGTACAGTATTAATTATTAGTAGGAGTTACTATTCGGCATATGCATTGTGGTACCCTTGTGTAATATAGGTTCTATTTGATTTTAAACCATGTTAAGTATATACATATGTAATTAAATAGAGAATACAGCATGAGTAAATGTTTAATAAATGATGTATGAGGTGTAAGTATCCATCTAATATAAGCAGTAAGTATGGCTTGTAATGAATATGTAGGTTCCAGTATGTAGGATGGTGCATATAGTGTACAAGAGAATAAATGAATGATGAATGAATGCAAGCATGAATGTAATGTAATAATAGATGTAATGTATGCAATATACAAGTTAATGAGATGTAATGTTCTATGTTAACACAAATCTATATTACTCTGTACTCTTACACTATGTAGACACTATCACACTTGATACTTTGTTCACTTACACTTTGACACTCTTTGATATGTTACAACTATGTATGTCCATTTAACCCACTTGCCCTTTGCCAGGTTCACACACACACACATAGCCTCTTAAATAAGTATTTATGAATACAGTTAACTTAGCTGTATGTATATATATATATGTTAGCATATTGTGTTGATATATAAGTTTATATAACCATTTGAAATGCCATGTATAGACCTAATGTTGAATACCAATATATGCATGTGTTATGTGTAGGACATATATAGTTTAAAGTAATAGATTATCTAGTGTATATCCAATGTAAATTCTTGCCTATTTGAGTATTGAATAATTGCATGCTATAGAGTTGGGTGTATGTTGGCTTGTATAGCCTTGTATTGATGTGTGCTTGCTAGGATAGTCTTGGTTAGGCCTAGTAAGACTTGCTGGGTTAGGACATGACCTAGTTTGACCTAGTTGACTAGTGCAGTTGACCAGAGTTGACCAAGGGTTGACTTTGGCCTAGTTTGACCTAGATTCATGTAGAATACATTGTAGTGCTTTATATTACCCTTCTGGACATGTTGTGACTTGTGTGTTCTAATTAGGCGCAGACACCTCTCCTCGGACAGATTTTTACCTTGGACATTCAGATATCAGGCGAGTACATTCTCTGATCATTTATATCATTTAGGATTATATTTCCTGCTTTAGATTACTTTACATGATGCTGACACGTTGGAAACACAGATTAGTACTATATGGATCTTGTTGTGCGATGTTATCCCCTTAGCGGATACATGGGTATGTATTCGTGTACTTTATCGTGAGCATCGTGTACTCCTTGTATTCGTGATATTCGTGTACAAATCGTATGAAATCATGTATACTCATGTATTACATGATCTCGTGTGCGACTATACTTCGTGTGCAATAACAACTTAACTAGATCCTTGTGTATTGATTGGGGCGGGGAGAGTAGAAGTGGTTATGTAATCAATCCACTAGATTACTCGTGTACAACCTCTGTAGATTACTCGTGTACAACATCGTGCCGTTTACATAACCATCTTGTGCTCTGAATCATAGTCACTATTAGTTCTATTTGTTGTATATATTTATTTACAGTCTCCCTTTTTCATTATGTTATTTCTTCAGATCTTGTATCTACTTTACTGCATGATTATATTTCTAACCTTCTATGAACTGTTAAGATGTAATGTGCTCGCTCCTGTCCTGACTGGACCTGTTGATAAATTTTACAGATAGCCTGGGATTGCCTGCTAGCCTAGAGGAGACACAGTAGAGTTGTTTAGGATAGTATTTCATTTGGTCTGGAGGGTATTACTTGTGGATTACTGTATTTGCGTTTGAGATGTATTTCTGGGATTATGTATCTTAGACACTTAGACTTCTATCTCCTGTTCTCTCTTGGATTCATGTTTATCTATCTTTATCATTATACCTTAGATTGTGATTGAGTTGTACCTCTGTGTTGCTCCTTATGGAGGTATTCATATTATGCTAGTTATGTTCATGACCTAGAACAGCGTTCTACCGCCGACACTGCGGCGTAGGCTGGGCGTTGTTATGTACTCGTACCCTCACGGTGGGGTGCGGGTCGTGACACAACTCCAAATAAACTCAGAAAATATTGAATTAAATCTCAAAAATTTGAAATATCAAAAACATTCAAATATATATATATCTATATATATATATAATATAATATATATATATATATATATATTTTCAAATATATATATATATAAATCGAAACCCGAAATCCAACTCAATACACAAAATGAATATACACAAATAGAACTCATGAAAATTGACAAACAGAAAGGTGTCTATGTGTGTGACATGCTCGGATACTCCGGGGTCAAACCCGTATCCGTATCGTGTCCACGGAGTGCGGATCAGAAAAATGAATTCGCATGTTGTGCACATGCGTTTCGCCGATTGGACGTCACATGCAACACGAGTGTAACGACCCGCACCCGCTTTCCAGGATACGAATGCGTTTCCAAGCCAGCCTACGCCACAGTGTCGGTGGTAGAACGCGTATAGCACAATGCTCAAATCATAAATAATGCTCATTCATAAAATTAATTAATTTACAATATTCACAAGTTTTACATTTGCAGAAAAATATTCTTCACAAATATTGAAATGATCACACTCATCTATCTGGCTAATCTCTAGGTTTTTGTCTGCAAGTACACTCATATTTTCTAATGCTAAGTGAAACCCAGCTAACCTGAAAAATATTGGTTTCCAATCAGGAATGGAACGAGGGTACAATTCACTGAATGCAGTTTCAATAAATGAAAATGACTACACAACAGAGGTTAGCCTTTAACATATGATTTGAAATTAAACACAAAAAGACAAAATAGAACCAAAAAAGGAAAATAGTAAATAATACAGACAATATCACCGACTGACTGAAGACCTTTTGATATGTGATCGGTCTCGGACAATTACACGACACGGTTACGATATCTATACGATATATATACACTGTCTACACTGTATAAAACAATAATGAAACATTGTCTATACTGTATATAAAGCAAATGAAATATTGTATACACGGTATAATACAATAATAAATCATGGTCTACACGGTAAAACTATATAGGTCAGTTCACATCCTTGGTACTTCACCTCCCGATACGACAAAATATAACAAAATCAAAGATGAAAATCATATATCTATGACAAAATGAGGTATAGTAAAGCTCAATATCGAAAACAAACAATAAATTGTACTCGTCCGTGGTCTTGCTGGTGAAAACCGAATAATTCAAACCACTCAGTGCGCCACAATAGTCAAACTCGTGCAACAGTCTCCAGATGTGAAATAGACTTACCAACGTTCTCAAAATAGTCAAAAATAGCTAGAATTGTATGTCCTTAAGTCAATTCTGGACACAGGGGCAAATGATAATTTTGAATCAAAATGGTGTCTGCCGTTGGACCCGTTTTGCACCAAAAAAGCGTGTGACAGAGTCAATGGTCTCTAAAGTCGTCAAACATAGGTCTACAGGTCCAGTTTTACGAACGAACCCAACCGTATATCCAAAGTTGGATTCCAGCGTATAGTACCAAAATCGCCCGTTGAGTCGGATCGTGGGGTCTAAAAACGGTGATCCGGTCAACGTTCTCAGAATCGGAACAAACTTGGCATACAGGACCAGAAAAACGATACGGTCCTGTGGCATAAGTTTCGTCTCGATCTGACGAACGTGCACAAAGTAATTGGAAAATTTGTTACAGAGGCCGATGCGGGTGAATTGCGACAGATACGCATCAAATTCGTCGCGCACACACAACCAACTTGAATTCCGTCAAAGCTCACACGTTATGAAGCCGATACGCACCTTTCGATGCTCTGGTTCGCCACTTCGTCGCCCGGATGGTGAACGCACGTCGTTATCGGAGGATTTTTACAGTTTTTTAAACTGTTTTAAGGTTTTTTCTCTCGATTTTGAGAATGATTTTCTATGCACTAACTGAAATTCAAAGCTACAACTTAGGTTCTGATTTCTATATGTTGTATTCAAACATGTGAAATTAGTTCCTTCTAAACCTATATCCAATGTAATATTCCTTCCAAGTTGTATTTTTGGGACAGCTAACTTTCCTGTTTTTCGTACATTTTTTGGTAACTTTGTATCAAATTTGAGCAATCGAATAATATACAGGAAATTATACTTGAAGGGATTTGGTCAGGTTATATGGGCAAAACCGTGGATCGCTATAACGAAAATGATTACGTATTAACAGAGAAACTACCTCGAAATAGGAGGGGCTCGGCTTGGTTGATGCTGATGCGGTTG